>NC_069470.1:16864957-16889159 GCF_026875155.1 Cherax quadricarinatus | reverse complement strand
GGGGAAAAGGGTTAAGAAGACAAAAAAACCTAAAGCTTTATTTCCTCATTAGTCATAGTCATGAAGGTTTGGACAATGGCCCTCTGGCCTGTCTACCATAGAGAAGTTCAAAAGGTGAAAACCCCAAAGAGTCACTGGGGAATTTCCCCTCATGGCAAACAAAGCAAAGGGTAGGTAATGATGCCACTCCTTAGGTTTAAGGGAGCAAAGTTTCCTTAAAATGGACTTGAGAACAAATGCTGGCGCTCAATCCTCCCATTACAACTGGGATGATATGGTGTTGTGAAGAGAGGCTTCACACTCCAGAGTTGGTAGAGATGTTGCATTAATTCAGATGTGAATTGTGTCCCACTGTCAGACAAAATTTCTCTAGGGATGCCAACTCTGGAAAAGATGGATAAATGGGCTTAAGCCACCTCTGTCGTAGTTATGGTCTTTAAGGGTACAGCTTCAGGGAAACTAGAAGCATAATCAACTAATGTTAATATATATCTATGTCCCCCAGATGAAAGTGGTGATAAAGGACCAACAATGTCAATAGCTACTTTTTCAAAGGGTACCATAAAGATTGGCATTTTGACCATAGGTACTCGCCTGGTACCTCGGGAGGATGACAGTTGGCAAACTTTACACGATCTACAATAGGTAGTGATATCTGAGGACATTTTGGGCCAAAAATAGGTTTCCCTAATTTTATTCAAGGTTTTACGATGCGAGAAATGTCCGGCCACTGGCAGGACATGAGCCATTTTAAGAACAGTCTCTCTGCATTGACTTGGAACAGCTAAGATGGAATAATCTATCTCATATGAATTTAATTTGAATACTGACTTATACAAGATACCTTTAATATATTCAAATTTATATGAAAAGTTTTTCCTTTGGATAACTTTATTTTGTCTAGCTGCATTATGGCAATTCTGAAGAGAAGGGCAATTACGTTGTAAATTGACAAAGGAGTCCTTCGATATATCTAAAGGCTTAAAGTCAGGGAAAATCAAAGGATGGACAGTAGTAGAAGCCTGGGCTTTGGTGTGAGCCCTAGTCAAGACATTTATAGTATCGGAGGCGATATCCTCACTTTCATCTAACAAGTAAACCGGTGATCCTACTACCTCGCTTTCGAGAGTAGCATCACTGGTTTTTAATCCAACATGAATCTCACGAGACATTGCCTCCTCTGAACTTTCGAGGGGCTTCTCTGACTCTACAAGAGGATCTGAAAAGCTTATGTCCATCTTTGGTGATGAAAGGTCAACCTCAGAAGGAAGAATGGCACCTTTTACATTACCTATTAGTACGGAGCAAGAAGTGATGGGAGCTAGTACGGCTTCAGACCAACCTGTGAACCATTTAGACCTAATGAAACAACGGATGGTAAGAGATTCATAACTGTGACCAATTCCTGAGCTCTCTATCCAAAATTCGAACAAACGAGTGTTACCTGTAACTGTTGAAAGTTTTGCCATGCTTAATGATACCGAATCTTTCCTTAAGATTATCGTCTTTTGGTAGCTTTAAGGATTGCCTTTTTAAGTAGGTTATAATTACATATGATAACCTGTGACAAAGTTGCATAGATATTCAAAGCTGTACTGAAACTAACATACCTAACCTGGTAGCCCAGGTTAGGTATGTTAGTTTTCACAGAGGGTAGCGGTATTTTCAAACCTGATAATGTATGAAGTAATTCTCACCCTCTGTGAAGGGAGTAAATTAGGTGTTGGAATATGTGCACTAGCTGCATGATGTTCAATTACTCCTTCCTCTAATTCTTGTTGTGTAAAAGTTAACTTTTTATTCTCTAATTCAAGGTGAGGTTTTTCGAGCTCGCGATCTTTCTCTCTTGCAGTTCATTCTCTCTAGCTTTTTCCTCACATTCTCTAGCTTTTTCCTCAACTTCTCTGTCTTTTGCTCTTTCCTCAAGTTCTCTTAACCTACCTTGTTCCTCACATACTTTAGCTCTCTCCTCACGATCAAGTCTATCACGCTCTTTTTTCTCCTCTCTTTCTCTTTCTGTCTTTCTTGATTTTCTCTTTCAATTCAATCTCTCTCCTTTTTCTCCTCTCTCTCGATTTTCTCTCTCTCCTTCTCCTCTCTCTCAAGGTTCTCTTTCTCCTTTCATTCTCTTTCCTGGATCTTAGCGCTAATGAAAGCTTCTAAATTTTTCCCAGTTATTCCTAACTTGCTCTGTGTTCATCCAAAACTGGTATTCCTCCATACTTGCAAGTACTTAAACTACCAGGGGAAAATGTAACGGATATATCAAAGAAAATGGAAGGTTCAATTCCTGCTCTACTCAAACTTTAAATAAATCGGAGGGTTCAATCCCTGCTTCGATTAAACAGTATGTGTGAATGAAAACGGAGGGTTCTATGCTGGCTCCAACCAAACAGCAAGTAGAATGGGGTCTCTTGACCATACAATCTTCTCACCAAGAAATCAGAGTGCCCTACAACATTTCCCTTGATATAAAAAATAGAGCTCAATAAACAACTTGTTTTTTGAAAAATTTTGGGGTCCCTTTTACCCCTATTCCCCCAAACCCTTAAAAGCTCAAAAAAAAAGGGTGACAGAATTACTAGTAATCCTCCTTGATTAAATTTTACAAAAAATTGGACTATAATAACCCCCAAATTTTTTAAAATTACCTGTACTGTAGTCCTCCCATAGAGAATTTTACTCGGGGGCTGGTGGAAACCCGTCTGTGGTAGCGGCTTTTGAATTTTCCAAGGGTTAGATTCGAGATGGATTTTAAAATCTTATCCAATGAGTTTATTCCCTGGCAAGGTCCCCCACTTGTGAAGGCTTACTCAGCCCTGTAACAATTCAGCCCCGTATTCCCCCAAAGGCGGGGCTCCTCCCGGGAAAATTTAATTGAATAAAAAAAAGAAAAAAAAAGTTTAATAACTTTTCCCACAAAGATAAACACTAAATTTTATTTAGAAAATGCAAAGATAAAAAATTGAAAATACTGTGCATCCACTGAAAAAAAAAATTTAAAAATGAAAGGGAAAAATGCCATTTAATTAAACGCTAATATATAATTTATGCTGGGGTGTCGGGTTGAGTTTGACACCGTCTTGTAGATTTTTGTACCCAAATTTCTAAAGAGGGGGGGGGTTCACAGTGTTTAGGGGAAAACCCCCAATTTACTAGTTCTTCACAGAGTCTATAGCCTTGAATAGTCACCCAAAAGACGGGAAGGGCAGGTTTTTTTAACCACTACAAAGATGAGGGGTTGTTTTCCCTGTCGCCAACAGTTAATCAGATGGGTTAATAAAAAAATGTTTTCCCTCGGGATTTCATTCTGTCCCTTAAACCCAACGTTTTTTTGGGTTGGCCCAAAAACCCCCTTCCCTGCCCAATTCCCCAAGAGTTTTTGCGGGACTGTGGGGAAAGTGATTACTGTTTGGCCCCAAGGGCCCCCCCCTTCATTTTTTCGGGTGGAAAAAAGGGGGGGCGAGGGGAAAGGGGAATAGCGGGAGCTAGACTGACCCTCCCTTTTAAACAAGAAAGCCCCCAATCAAACTTTTTGCCCAACCATATACTCGCTTGATACTCCTATCTGTTGAACTTTTCCCTCACATTCAGTTTGATACAAAAAGTATAGCTTGCATGTTGGAGAAACAGGTGACTTCTAGTACCTCCTACTGATGATGAACGCCCTAAGATGGTCCTTCCTATATCACATGTACTTAATTTTCCTCACTTTGTTCCTAACTACACCATACTAATTTTTATGGTATCACTTATTAGCTAAGGTATGGCGACTCGAGGTAGAAATGTTTACTGGAGTTTTGTTTCTGTTGACTATACTGCAGTTTCTACCAGCTCTACAATATTGCAGTTTCGTAACTCTACTCTTTTTATTTCCAAAAGTTTCACTCAGTGACCTTGTAATATTTTATTATTAAAATCCTAGATTTTCTGTATTTCCATAAATTTGTACTCTATGGTAAGTCCAGGAGTACAGAGCAGGCAAAGTCTAGAGCAGTTGTTGAAAAGCAAAACTGAGAAATTAATTCAAGAGAGATTGAGTATGAGGGTCAAAATGGGTGGGAGCTCCTGTATTTTAAACATGGAGAGGGAAAGAAGAGAGAAGAGCCTCTGAAAGCCACAAGAGTCACAGTGAGACCCCCTGAGGAAATGGTCAGCATTAAAATTGACGAGTAACAGAAGTGGAGGCAGTAATTAAAGATCCCAGAAATGCAACATCTTGGATATATAATGCCCGAGGATAGATACAAAAAACAGACTGTGTACACTTATTCAAGTAGATGTGTGCTGCAGTGTAATACAAAGAGGTGGTGGTATAGTATACCAGTGCAATAAGAAATGCACTTTCATTGAAGGTTCCAACAGGAAAAGTATCTGATGAATATAATATCATGTAGCCCGAGACAGGATGGATAACAGCAGAGCATAATTTTTTTTCTATGTAAACAAACACAAAGAATAAACTGGGAAAGCAACACCTGATCACCCCGGTTAGCTATGAGGCCCTCAGATATTCCACTGTAAAATAGCTATGATTTGCAAAGAGAAAGATACATACAAGAAATATGAAGTAATATGTATTTACAAACTAGAAAGGTTTAGAAAATTCTACATGTGGAGGGAGCAGAAAAACGAATGAGCAGTAAAGGATTAGAACACTGAAGAAAGAAGTTCTGCAGACAGAGAAGAGGCGAATCAGTGTCATGGAAGTCTCCTTGGAGGTGGAGAGTTGAGACCATCATGGTGTAATTGAAACCCTTTTTCTCTTTGAGACAGCGGATTTCTCATTCTTTTAAGTAACATGGAAATGAAATGAATAAGCCGTGTGAGCATCATTACAGTTATGGCAGGAGGGAGGCAGGATGTTATTTGTATGGTCGGCAGCACCACAGACTGGGCATTATACCATGAACCTACAATATTTAGCTGAGTGGCAGAAGCACCAGCATTTTTACATTGTTGTGGTGATTATTATTATTATAATCAAAAGAAGCACAAAGCCACAAGAGCTATACATTATTATTATAATCAAAAGTAGGGCTAAGCCACAAGGGCTATACAGCACTGCAGGGTAGGAAGGAAGCAAGGGTAACGGGCAGCAGAAGGGGAGAGGGATGATTAGTAGGTTATAGAAAACAGCGGGGCAGGGGATAGTGTGGGGGTAGGGGGTAGCAAAAGATTGAGGCAGAAAGGGCTGAAGGTATCATCAGAGTTTGTGGAGTGAGTCAGTTGTCAAAAAGTCAATGAGGAGAAGTCCGGATGAAAGGTGGGTCCATCAGCGAGAAGGGAAGGTAAAGAGAGAGAGTAGTAGAGCAGAGACGACGTTGGAGGAAATTTTGCTCGTTGATAAAGTGGGCAGTCTAACAGAATGTGGCTGACCAATAATGGAACCTGACAATTCTCACAGAGAGGAGCAGGGTGCCTCTCCATGAGATGCCCATGAGTAAGACGAGTATGGCCAATTCGAAGGCGGGAGAGAGTAGTCTCCCAACCTCGGACACTGGTGACAAGAAGACGGCCAGTAAACCTATACTCGGTTTAATAGAACAAAGTTTGTTATTAGAGCAGAGCAGACCAACGTTGTTTGCCAACAGGTGCGAAGGTGGGTAGCTATTGCAGCAAAATAGTCAGGAAATGGAACACCTCTATATGAAATTGGTAGGTCATGTACTGCTGACCATGCAGCAGTGTCTGCTTGTTCATTGCCCTGTACATCAACATGACCAGGGACCCAACAAAAAACAATATCTTTATGCGTGGTAGAGACACAGTGTAGCCAAAGTTTGATATGGAGAACTAGGGAGTGAGGTGTATCAAATTTCCGTATAGCCTGTAGAGCACTGAGGAGACTGAGACAACCACAAATGATGACACAGGCATAGATGCGATACGAATAAGTGCTGCAAGAATGGCATACAATTCAACAGTAAAAATGCTAGTTGAAGATAGTAAATGCCCTCGCAAAATGCTGTCCAGAAACACTGCTGCAAATCCAACTCTGTAAGAAGAGTTAGAACCATCTGTGTACATGGCGATGGCATGAGAATGAGAGTGGAAGTGGTCAAGAAAAAGAGAGCGGGAAGCCACCGTAGGCAGTTGGGCTTTTGAGCAAGGGAGTGAGAAAGACCTGAACAGCTGGAACTTCCCAGGGGGGTAGGGAAAAGTGAGATGCTATATGAACATATAAAGGTGGTAACTGAAAGGAAGACAAGAGCGAATATAGGTGAAGAGAGAAGGGATGGAGCAAACAGGGGCGGCAAATAAATAAAGATTATCTACTTTTATCAGTGACCATTCTATAAATGGAAGGATTGCGGAGATCATGAGAGCGCACATAGTAGCGAAGGCAATGGGCATCAGGGCAATCAGACAAGGATGGAACATTCATTCAGTTCTGCATAGAGGTTCTCAAAAGGGGAAGAGCGAAAAGCACTAAGGCATAAATGTAATCCTTGGTGATGGATGGGGTTAAGGCTAGAGACAGTAGCAGGAGAGGCCGATGAATAGATCTGGTCACCATAATCGAGTTTCAATAAAATGAGGGCTGAATGTAGGTGAAGGAGAGTTCGATGATCAGCTCCCAATGAAAGATGGGGCAAGGGTCTTAAGAAGGTTCAGCCGGCTTTGACAAGATGCCTTTAGAGAGGCAATGTGAGGTTTCCGTGATAACCAAACAGCCAAAGAGAAGGTCTAAAAAACCGGACTGTATCACTTTTCAGGGATACGGGAGCCATAGAGGTACAAAGGATGATCGGAGATGACAGAGCGTCAGTGAAAATATTTGGTGAGTTTTGGTACTGGAAAATTTAAAACCCCATGTTTGGTGGCCCAAATTGAAAACAAGGTCGCTGCATTTTGGGGAAGAAACTGTAATGAGGTGACAGTCAGCGCCTGCACAAGCAATAGCGAAGGCATCGACATAGAGTGATGAACCAATATTGGATGGAAGAACAGAGGCAAAATCATTTATAGCAAGGAGAAAAAGTGTTGTGCTCAAAACACATCCCTGAGGGACACCTTCACTTGGATAAAGTCTGGAGAGAGCACATTATTGACTCAAACACGGAAATGTCTGTCAGTTAAAAAGTTCTTAAGAAAGATGGTAGATTGCCTCCGAGGCCTAAGGAGTGGGCTTGGGCCAAAACATTATACCTCCACGTTGTGTCATATCCCTTCCAAGGCCAAAAAATATGGAAAATAACTGAGTGGTTATTCGCAAAGGCATTACAAACATATGTACCAAACTGAAGAAAAGGGCTAGGGTAGAACGTCCCTTACGAAAGCCATAATTTACAAGTGGAGAGACTGTTTTGTGTCTCTAAGTACACATGAAACACCTATTTACCAGATGTTCCATCACTTTGCAAACTGCACTGGTAAGAGCAAGGGGAACGATAGTGGATAGTGGGAGGCTTCATGTCCCGTAGTACCTAGTTTTGCGGAAAGGGAGAACAATGGCAGATTTCCACAGCTGTGGAAGAACTCCTTGTGCCCAAAATAAGATTGAAAGGGTAAGAGGACTGCAAGGGCTGACTTATGTAAATGTTGTAACATACAAATATGAATGTCGTTGGGCCCATGTTGATATTGGCAAGCTGAGAGTGTTGCCTCCAGTTCCTGAAAGTGTAAAAGGCACTTATACTGTTCTTCTCTGAGAGAAGAAAAGTCCAAGGGTGCTAACTCTCTGGCAGACTTTGAGGAAAGAAACGAAGGGCAGAGATGGAGCCCCAGCGAAATATGGACCAGACGATTGCCAATTTCAATGGCAACATCAACAGGGTTTACTTTTATTAACACCTGCAACCTGCAGAACAGGAGCCGGGTCGGGAGAATGTTTACCACTCAGTTTCCGTACTTTTTTCCAGACTGCACTCATAGAGGAAGCATAGGTGATGGTGGAGACATAATCTCACCAGCAAGTGTGTTTAGCATCATGGATGACACAGCTTAAAATCAAGATGTCTCTCAGGGGTTTTCTAATTGAAACCGGCACCTGCCCCACGCAGCGTGTTTCAAACATACTGCACGAGCACAAGCAAAAGACCACCATGCAACGCATTTTCTGAGAATGCCTGCCCGAGGTTTTTGGGATATAGAATGAGAAGCGTAGTTAAAACTGAGGACGAGAAGAGGTCTACCTGTATTTCTTTGTTTCCTCTGTATGTTCAAATTAAATAAATAAATAAATAAAATAAATAAAAAAATAAATAAATGGATGAAGAAGGAACTTCACTAAAAACAGTTAGTTTGAGTTAAAGGTCCCCAAAATTTTCCCAATTAAATTGCCAGCGTGGGTTACAAAGAGGTGGTGATATGAAGGGGAAGTAAGAATGATTGGAAAATAATCACTGTCATGTAAATCTGGGAGAACAGACCAGGTAAAGTCTAGTGTGGTGGAGGAAGAGCAGACTGAGAGATCGATGCAAGACAGTGTATGAGTAAGAGGATCAAAATGGGTTTTACCTGTATTTAAAACATGAGGGGGTGGGAAGCAAGAAAATCCTCTAGCTGAATGCCACGGAATCACAGTGAGACCCCCCCGAGGAAATCGCCAAGTAACAAAGTGGTGGCGGTAATGACGAAACAAGAAAGGCAATATCTGGGAAAAGATAACCGGGAGAGAGAAAAAGAAAGTGTATACCACCTAAGCAGGTGGAAAAGGCTGCGTGTAATGCAGCAAGTATAACAAATGTGATGGGATGGAAATCGTGCAAAAAAAAGGCACTTTCATTTAAAAGGGCCCATCAGGGAAAAAGGACCCAAAAAATACAAAAATTAACCTGAGATTGATAGATAACAGCAGGGTTAAATTTTGGTTCTTTTAAGCAAAATACCCAAAAGGGAAAAATTTGGGGAAAACAAAATCTGAAGCCACCTCAATTACCCCAGCTGCGTTTTTTCCCCCTGTAAATAGGTATGATTGACAAAAAAAGATACTAAAATCCAAGGGGGTACTTTCGGACTAGAGGGGGTTAAAAAGTCCACATGCGTGCAGTGGAAAAAGTTTAAGCAGTGAAGGAAGGTGGGTGTGAAGAAGGGTTGTGCAAAATGGAGGAGAGGAAAGTGAAAGGGAAAAGAGGATGATCAGTGTCCCTTTATGGTTTTGGGCTCGCAAATATTCGAGATTGCTTTTAAGTGTTCTGGGGGTTCAGATTTGTCGTAAGGGAACAATACAGAGATGGAAGGAGGAGGGGTCTGAGTAAAGATCGGGAAATCTAAGGGGTTACCAAGGGGGGGGGGCGAAAGGGTGGAGGGGAAGGAAGTGTGGGAGGGGACAGGAAAGCAGAAAATTGGGGTGGCAGAAGAGGAAGAAACTTGGAAGGGGACAGGGGAGGAAGGCACAGTACGAGGAGGAGGATGAATCTCCACAATTGTAACAGAGCCAGTGAAAGGGGAAGACCCAGGTACAGAAACTGGGAAGGTAAAATGTGGAGGTGGATGAAGGGAAGGAGGTGTTAAAGGAGAGTTTTTGGACTTCTTAGAAGTAGAGGGACGATTGGGAGGTGTTGTACGAGGTCTTTTCGATACCAGGGTTTGTGAGGGAGAACAAGAAGTGAGAACAGACTGAGGTGTTGAAGTAGGAATGTCTGAGCCCTCAACAGCAAAAGAATTAGATACAGGAGTGACTATGGGACTGGCAACCGCAGAGGAGGCTGCAGAAGTTGGGACCCCAGAAGTGGGGGGATGTTTTGAAACATGAGAATAAGAAACACAGGGTAGTCTCACTTGGAGACAGAGATGAGAAACTGCCATAGCATAAGGGAGACCTTCTGCCTTTTTGAGGTAACGAATTTCCCGCTCATTTAAGTAGACCTGGCACCGGCAAGAGTACGAAGGGTGAGGCTCATGACAAGGCAAGAGGGAGGTCGACTGCAACAGACTGGGCATTCGGCTATAGATATGGAATATTTTGCTGGGTGGCCAAATTGCCAGCAATTCCTACACTGTTGCGGTGTAGTGATCACCTTCGAACTTGTAACCGACGTCCTGCTACATAAACAGAGGATGGGAGTTCATGGCTGTCAAAAGTTAAACGAGCCACATTGCAAGGGTATCCTCTTCACCCTGGGCAGGAAGAACATAAGTGTCTATCTTGAGAATTGGGAGATCTTGGAGTTCCAGCTGTTTGAGAATGTCATGGCCACATGTCTGGAAATTATGTTGGACTATGGTATGGGGCAGAATAACAGTACCACTACAAGAATTAAAAGAATGATGTTTTTCGATAGTGATAGGAATAGTATCCATATGTGAAAGGATCATGAACTTGGGTAGAATTCTGGACTGTGATGATGCGCATACCACTCTTAAGAGCATGAAAGGAAATATCTCTACCAACATGGCATAGGAGTGCTTTGCCAATACTATGGTCAGAAAGATAGGCAGTAGAAGAAGTCGGTCTTAAAGTAAAGAATTTAGTCCATTGTATGGTCCACAACTGAGTGTGGAGAGGAAGTGCATGACGTGTTGGTCTTTTGTGAGTAGAATGGGAAGGTAACAAAGTAACATCATCAGGAGATTGTTGTTGGTGTTTAGAATTGGGACCAGAGTCGGTCCGACGTGGGACGGACTGGCAATTCGAAAATCACCACACCATAGAGGGAGAGGCCGGAAGCATAGTCAAAGGATAGCGGAGGTCAGACAAATCGGGAGTAGCGAAACCCCGCAGAAAGGGAAACCCCAAATGGGGCCCAGGAGTGTCCAAATGGCCAAAAGAAGGAAAGTAAAGGGGTGGCTAAAAAAAAAGGGCCCAAGGAAAAGTGGGGGGCAGGGAAGGTTCCTGGTTAGGTTTACTTTTTTTCATTTTGTTTTTTAAAAAAAAATGAAAATAAAATTTAAAATAAAAAAAAGGGGGGCCGGGGGGCATATTCCAAGGAAAAAAAGGGCCAGAAAACCCCCAAAGGAAAGAGGACCCGCAGGGAAGAGTGAGAAAACAGGAACCCCCAATTACCCTAAAGCCTAAACCCAAAAGGGATAGCAACCCAATTGGGTTCAGTACAAAAGAGAGGGTGGCCAGATATACCCAAAGATTTTTTTTTGAAAAAAATTTGAAAATTTAAAAAAAAAAACCCATGCCCAAAGAAAAAGCCAAAACCCCTCCAGGTGAAGAGGAATCGGGGCATCCAAGGGCACCCAGTTTACGGCAAAACTACCCCCCCCAAAGAACCCAATAAAAGGATGGCCCCCTTTACCCTTTTCCCCTACCTGGGGAAAAAAGCAGGGGGAAAAACCCCAAAAAAAAGAAAGGCAAAAAGGGGGAAAAGGAAAAGGGAAAAAGGGTTGGAGGAATAGGGAAAGGGGGGAAATTGGGGTTCCAGGAAACCATGCAACCCAGACCAAAACCCCTTACCCGACCCCCCTTGAATTATTATTAAAAATCAAAAAAGAAGGCAAAAGGATTAAAAGCCGGGAGGAGGAAGGGAAGGAGGGATAGGTGGCCGGGAGAGGATAGTAATAGGTTACAAACGGGGTTAATATTAAATAAAGGGCAGCAAGGACTAACAGAAGGGCGAGGGAGTGGAAAGGGGGAAAGGGAGTTTTGGATAAATAGTATTGTAAAAGTAAGGGAGAAAGATTAAAGAGGGCCCCCAAAGGGGAAAGGAAAAGAAAGAGTTGGGGAAATTCGCTGTCGTTATAGAGAGCAGTTAAAGAAAGGGTAAATCGAATGAATGAAGGTTTAAGAGAGGAACTTATTTTTTTTTTTAAACCAAAAAGAAGCCCTAACCACGGATTTAAAGGCTAACAAAGGGGGAACAGGGTCCCTCCCATGAGATCCCCATGAAAAAGACGAGTGTGGCCAATGCGAAGGCGGGGGGAGTGGTCCCCAAACCTGGGCACGTGACAAAAAGAGGGCCAAAACCTATGCTCGGTTTAAAAAGAAAATTTTTGTTCCAGCAGAGTTGACAACTTTGGTTCCCAAAGGGGGTGGGGAAGGGGGGTAGCTATTGCAGCAAAAAGTCCAGAAAGGGAAAACCCCCCTCGATAGGAATTTGGTAGGTCATGCCTGTGCCCGCGCGCAGTGTCTGCTTGTTATTCCCCTTAGTCGACATGACCAGGACCCAACAAAAAACAATATCTTTTGTTTGGTAGAGAAACGGCTAGCCAATTTGGGTACGGAGAACGGGGGATGGATGTATCAAATTTTCATAGCCGTAAGCACAAGGGGTTTGAGACTACTCAAATATACCAGGATAGATGCGATAGAAAAAGTGCTGAAAGAATGGCATACTTTTTCAGCAAAAAATGCTACTGAAGTGTAAAGCCCCCGCAGACCTGCCAAACACTGCTGCGAACCACCCCGTTGAAGACTTAAGCCATCGTGTACACAGCGGGGGCTGAGAATGGGAGGGAAGTGATCAAGAAAAAGAAGGGGAAGCCACCAAAGGCATTGAGTTTTTCGAGAAAGGGAGGGAAAAGAACAGACCCAAAGCGGGAATTTCCCAGGGGGGTAGGGAAAGGAGTGCTACATAACATATAAAGGGGGTAATGGGGGGAAGAAAAGTAAATGTGGGCGAAGAAGAAAAAGGGACGGAGCAAAAGGGGAAAGCGAACAATAAGTTTCCCTACTAATATCTGACCTTCAATAAAGGGAAAGGGATTTTTAAATTGTGAGAGCGTACATAGTGGAAGCAAGGGGCATCACGGGATCAACAAGGATCGAACTTTTGCTTCTGTATAGAGCTCTCACAGGGAAAACGAAAAAGCCCCAAGGCACAAACGTAAGCCTTGGGATGGATAGGTTAAGGGCTAAAGAGAAGCAGGAGAGCCGCGAAAAAATCTGGTCACCAAAATCGTTTTTGAAAAAAAACGAGGGCTGAAGTAGGCAAGCAGGTCGACGATGGGCCCCCATAAAAGATGAGAAGGGGTTTTAAAAAGGTTTACCCGGGCTGGACAATTCCTTCAGAAGGTAATGTGAGGTTTCCAGATAACCGGGGGTCAAAGAGAAGGCTAGAAACCTACTGTATCAGTTCGGGATACGGGGCCAAAGAGATAAAAAGGATGTTTTGGAGATAACAAGCATCTAGTAAAAGAAATTTGGTGTTTTTTTTGGTTTTGAAAATTTAAACCCTGGGGGTGGCCCAAGTGAAAACATGGTCGACCGCATGCGGGGAGAGAAACTGCAAAAAGGTGCAGTCGGCCTGCACAAGCAATGGAGTCATCAACATAGAGTGATGACCAAATATTGGGTGGAAGAACAAGGCCAAATCTTTTTATAGCAAGGAAACAGTGTTTGCTTAAAACACATCCCGGGGGAAAAACCTTTTCACTTGACGAAGCCCGGGGGAAAGAACATTTGACTCGAAACGGAAATGTCTGTCAGTTAAAAGTTTTTAAAGGGAAAGGAGGGGAATTGCCTCGGAGGCCTAAGAATGGGCCTTGGGTAAAAATTATTAACCCCAATTTTGGTCATTCCTTCTCGGGGTCAAAAAATATGGAAATAACGGGTGATTTTTGAAAAGGCTTACGAACTACATACCCAAGCGAAAAAAAGGGTCAAGGGTAGAACGCCCCTTTCGAAAGCCTTTTTGACTAGCGGAGAGACTTTTGGGTGATCTCAAAATACCACATTAAACTCGATTTACGAGGCGTTCCACCTTTGCAAACTGCACTAGTAAGACGATGGGGCGATAGGGGGAGGCAATGTCCTGTAGTCCCCCGGTTTGGGGAAAGGGAGAACAATGGCAGTTTTTCCATAGCTGGGAAGAACCCTTCCCCAAAATAAGATTGAAAGAGGGTAAGGGGGATAAAAGGGGCTGAGATGAAAGTTATAACATACAATATGAATGTCGTCAGGCCCACTCCGTGATGGGAAAAGCTGAGAGCATTCCTTTCCAGTTCTTAAGTGTAAAAGGCACTTATACTGTTTTCTCTGAGAGTAGAAAAGTCCAAGGTACAAACTTCGGCAACTTTGGGGAAAAGAAACGAGGGGGCATAGAGGGACCCCTCGGGAATACGGACCAGATGTGTCCAAGTTCAATGCAATGTCGAGAGGGTTTGCTAAAACAAACCCGACCCGTAAAACGGGACCGGGGTCAGGAGATTTTACACTCAATTTCCTCACTTTTTTCCAGACTGACTCATAAAGAAGCAGGGTGATGGGGGAAACATAGTCCCCAGCAAGGGGTTTATTTTCAGGGATGACGGCGAGCGACGCACGTTCTGCTTAAAATCAAGAAGTCTCTCGGGTTCTTTTCCGGGGTACCCCCCCATCCAGTTTCAAAGTACCCCCGACACAAGCAGGAACCCCCAAAGGCCCCAAATTCGAAATCCCTGCCGGGGTTTTTGGGGGTTTAAAGAATGAGAACTAGGTATAAACTTGCGAGAAATGTGTAGGAGCTCATCAATGGGGGTGAAGAAGGAACCTCACTAAAAGCATGAGGTGAGAGAAAAAGATCCCAATTTCCCCGATCAAATTGCCAGCGGGGCTACGGAAAGGTGGTGAATGGGAAGGGGGAAAATAAGAATACGAAAATGACCCTGTCAGAAAGTCGGGTAAACAGACCGGTGAAGTCTGTCGTGGGAAGAGAGATGATAATCGATGAAAGAGAATATGGTACGGGGATAAAAAGGGTGGGATACCCGTTTTTAAAACAGGAGGGGGGAAGGGGCGAAAAAGCCTCCAACGAATGCCACGTGAGTCAAATGAGCCCCCCCCGAGGAATGGGGGATTAAAATCCCCAAGTCAGAAGTGGTGGTGGAAAGGATAAACAAAAAAAGGCAAAGTCTGGGTAAAAAACTCGAGAAGGAGAGAGAAAAAAGAACATATTGTAAACCACTTATTAAAGTGGATCGGGCGCAGTGTAAGCAGCAGGTATGGACAAATAGTTACAGACGGAATATCATTTTGTAAAAAAAAAAGGGCACTTTTTTTAAAGTCCCTCTAAAAAGGTCCAAAAAAAAAAAATTAAAAGATGAAAAGGGGTTAAAACACCAGTGAATTTTGGTTCTTTGCAAGACCCGGGAAAACCGAAAGCAAAATTGAAACCACCCATTTACCCCTAGCCGCGGATATTTTCCCGAATAGCCATGATTGGGGGGAAAAAATAAACGGGAAACCGTAGGGGAAAGCACCTCACTAGAAAAGGGGGTTAGAAAGTCAACGTGTGGGTTGCTTGGAAGACGTTTCCAAGTAGCGAAGGAATGGGAGCGTTGCGAAATGGGGTTGTGAAATGGAGGAGAGGAAGGAAGGAACAGGAAGTGAAAACAGTGTCCCATTGAAGGTTTAGTCTCTGCAATAAAAATTTCTGAAATGGCTTACAAAGTTTCGAAAATTCAAGCTAAATGGGGGAGACCATAAAATTGGAGATAGAAGGAGGAGGGGAGTAAAGAAATTGGGACAGAAATGGGACTTTAAAAAAAGTAAGGGGAGGGAAAGTGGGGAAGGACTGGAGAGAATTGGGGGAAAAGAGGCAAAAAACCCGGGGGGTGGGAGAAGGGGAAAACTTTTGGGGGGGACTGGGGGGAAGGGATAGTACGGGGGAGGGTTTAATCTCCACACTTGAATAAGCCAGAGAGAGGGGAAGAACTAGGTACAGAACTGGGAAAAGGGAAAATGTGGAGGTGGAAGAAGGGAAGGAAGGGGCAAAGAAGATTTTTGCAATGTGGGTTTTTTTGGGCTTTGGTAGGGGCGATTTTATTAGGGGTGTACAGGTCTTGTCATAGGGCTTGTGAGGAAGGCGCGAAGATGTGGAACAACTGAGTTTTAGTGGGACGTCAGACCAAGGACAGCAAAAGATTAGTTCCTAGGGGGTTTGGGGGGTAAAAAAGAGGAGGCCAGAAAATGGGACCCCAGAAATGGGGGGATTTTGGAAACATAGATTTAAAAACACGGGGATCTCCCTTGGAGGCGGAGATGAGAACTGCCCATACTAAGGGGACCTTCTGCCCCTTTGAGGCAACGGGTTTCACGTTCATTTAAGTAGACCCGGCAACGGGGGAGTAGAAGGGGGAGCTTCATTACAATTAAAGGCAAATGGGGGTTGACTGCAAGTGTATTAGAATGGTCGTCGGCCCCAGACTGGGCATTCGCATAATCTGCAATATTTCCCCTGGGTGAAACCCAAAAACCCCGCAATTTTTTAATTGTTGCGGGGTGGGATCACCTTTCGAACTTGTAAACCGATGCCCGCGACATTAAAGGAGGGAGTTCTCGGCTGTCAAAATTAAAAAGCCACAATTTCAAGGGAAAGTCTCCCCCCGGGGAGGGGGAAAGGGCATATGTCTACTTTGAGGATTGGGAGAATCCTGGGGTTCCAGCTGTTCAAAAATGTCAATTCCCCATGACTAGAAATTTTGTTGGGCATGGTATGGGGGAGAATGACAGTACCACTACAAAAATTGGAAAAAAGATGTTTTTCAATAGGATAGAAGTATCGATATTCAAAGGAGAAAAGATCATGACTTGGGTAGCATTTTGGACAGTGACGATGGCGTACCCTTTGAAGCATGAAATGAAATACTCTGCCAACGGGCGCAGGAGCGCTTTGCCCCAAAACATGGGCAAAAAGGGAGGGGAAAAGAAGTCGGTCTTAAATAAAAAATTTTTGTCCTTGTGTGGTCTGAAACTGAGCTGGGGAGGGAGTGCTTTTACGTGTCGGTCTTTTCCAAGTAGAATGGGAAAGGTAACGAAGGGCATCATCAGGGATTGACGATGGGTTTTGGAGTGGACGGGGTTGGTCCGGCTGAAATGGGGGGCGATTCGAAAATTCCTACCCAGGGGAGAAGCCGGAACAAGTTAAAGGAGACGGTTCAGACAAATGAAAGGGGTCAGTAACCCCCCCTCCTGAACGGGTGAGGAAACAGCAAACCAGAAGAGGGACAGGGGGTCAAGTGCCGAAAGGGGGTCTAAACACAAGGAGGGTCAGAAGAGGTGCGGGATCAAAAGGGGCCGGGGGAGTGGGTTCATGGACTAGGGCTGCCAAGGTTAGGTTTTTCCCCCTTTTCTTTTTTTTTTTAAGAAAAAAAGAAGAAGAAAAAAAAATAAATAAAAAAGAAAAAAAAAGGGGACGGGGAGGAATAGTTCCCAGGGGGAATGAAAGGGGCCAAAATCCCCTCCCCCCCAAGAGGGTCAACACCGTAGTAGGCAGATGCAGCAGGAACCCCGGCCAACCCTACCCTTTTATGCCCGTAAACCACAATCTGGATAGCACCCCACATCGCCCCACTACCTCGGTGGACAAAAAAGGGCGGCCGGAATCCCCACAAACATACCTTCCCCGGGCCCCACCCCCCAAAACCAAAGGTGGGTTCCCGAGATAAACCCCTCGCCCGAAAACACCCAAAGCATCCCGGGGACCGGAAGGGACGGAAAATCCCCAGGGAATCCAGATTTCCCCGGCAAACTCCCCACCCCAAAACCCAACGGGAATGGGATGGACCCCGGTTCCCCTTCCCCCACCTAGGAACTTCGCGCCCGTGGGAGAAACCCAAAAAGGCCAAAAAAAGGGAAGGGAAAAAGGGGGGGGTGAGGAGGAGGAGAGGGAAAGGAAAAAGGGGGGATGGGGAGGAAGGGATAGGGGGGGAGAATGGGGGTAATTTGGTTCGGTCTGAGGAAGAAGACCGACAGGGCTATTCCTCAACCAAGGCCTCTTTACCCCCGCCCAAGGGGCCCCCCTTAAGAGGAGCCCCCCTTTAAGAGGATTGTTGTGGGGAGGAATTTTTCTCAACTTGTAAACATGTACCACAACATAAACTGAGGATGGAAATTCTCAGCAGTCCACATTAAGCAAGGAATTGTAGGGGAAGCATTTCCACTTGTGAGCAGGGGTACACTGTCTACTTTGAAAATTGGGGGTTTTGGCGAAGTTGCTCCAAATAGAAGCACCAAAGCCTGGAAAAATTTGAACAATGGATAGGGAGAAAATACAGTGCCATTTCAATAATTGAAAAAACATGTTTTTTAATCTGACAGAATAACATTTTGAGAAAAGAAAAGATGTGACCCCGGCCAGCATTTTACATTTGACAGTGAGTGCACCACTCTTAAATATGAAATGAATACCATTTTTACCAAAATGGTGAGGAACACCCGCTGATAACTGATTAAAAGGGAGTGACCACGAAATCGTAAGACACGATTTCCAACAGTTGGGTTTTTTAGACTCTCTGCCCCCCGGGTTTTATCCCCCTGTGGTATGGTTTGTTTAGAAAGGTTCAAGAAACAAGAACATAGCGAAGATGCAGAGGTCGTAGTTCAAAGGAATTTGAAACAAGGGGTTTTTAAGCAGAATGAGGGAAGTGCTTCTTTTCTGGGGGAGTGAGAGGTAGTCTAAGCAGTTTCATGTGTTTAAGGTCTGGTTCTTTAGTGTGGGACTGAAGGGGGGTACGCCCCCGGGGGTCGCTGTTTTAAAATCCTTCCTGTGAGAAGCCGAAGATAAAAAAAATGTCAATGTGTATCAAAGATGTGTATCAAAAATATTAGGAGTAACCCCCAAACCCGGGCAGAGACTGAAGTGTTTTCCCCCCAAAAAAGGGACTTGGTGTTAAAGGGCTGAAGAATGGCATAAAAAGACAAGGGGGGAAGAGGGGGAGCCCGCAGAGGAGGAACTGGGAGGGGAAAAATCATGGGCTTAGACTCCCTGTTGGGCAGTCTCTTGAAAATTTTTTCCAAAAAAAAGGACAAAAAATAAAAAAAAAATTCTTAAAAAAAAGGGGGGAAAAGGAAGGGCTTAGAGGTGGAAAGAAAGGGCTGCAAAACTTCCCTACACCCCAAAAGGGTTTCCCTGCGGCCATTAGTGCAACCCCTTCACTGCACTTAGCTGCTCCCCTTGAAAGGTCACACTCAAGAAAGCTTTTAAAAACCAGCCAGTATGCAGAGAGCAAGCCCTTAACCCCTTTTAGGGTTGACAAGCCCTCTCGAAGGCCCTCTCAAGATTGTTTCAGGTCAGCCAAATTTAAAAAAAAAATTATTTTTCTTTTGAAAAAATTTTTTTTTTCTAACATTATAGGGAAAACAAAATTTTTTTACCATCAATACTTTTCCGAGATATGGGGGCGTGAATTTTTCAGAAAATGAGCCCCTACGCGACGCGGGGGACTGCCATCACCCGGAAACTTTGGGTTTTCTTGTGTTTGAAGGTTTGTTGTTTTCACTATTTTTTTTTTCAAAAACTTAGTGGCCCATGAATCAAAAATAAGGGGCAATGTTATATAACACTCGTTGTATACAAACAATAAGCACACAAAATTTTTAATATTGTTTAAAACTTGGGTTTTCAAAAACAAACAATACAAAATTTTTATTACTATTGTTCTATAGAAAATTTACCAAAGTACAGTCATGAACATATTCAGAATTTTGCAGCTTTTTGGAAATCTAGAAAACTGTTTTCATACACAAGGTGTTTTTTCATCCTCACACATTAAACCAGTGTGGTGCTTTTTCGGGACTTTTTTTTTATTACAAAGAAAAAAAACCCCCTCCTTGGCATTTTCCCCTTCAAAGTATTAGCAGGCAGTTGTGTTATTTATTTTACCTAGGTAAATGGTCATGGTCTCATTCCTTTTTCATATTATTATATTATAAAAAAAAGAACCTAAGCAAAAAGGGCTATACGGGGCTGCGGGGGTAGGGAAGGGAAAGAAAGGGGGTTTTGGGAACAAAAGGGGGGGAAGGGGAATGATCAGTAGGTTACAGAAAACAGCGGGCAGGGGATAGTGGGGGGGAAAGGGGTAGAAAGAGATTGAGGTAGAAGGGCGGGAGGCTTTAAGTTTGTGAGTAAGTCAGTTGCGTAAAAAAGCAATGAAGAGCTCGGTAAAGGGTGGGTCCCTCACGAGAAGGGAATATAGAAGAGCACAGAGCGAGTGACACGGAGGAAAATTCTGCATGCTCTTTGATAAAGGGGGCGTAAAAAGGGAAATTTCTGACTGAAATGGGCTGGCAATTTCCCCGAAGGAGCGGGGGCGCCTCTCCAGAGATACCCATGAAAGACGATATGGCCAATGCGAAGACGGGAGGGAGTAGTGTCCCAACTCGACCGGTGAAAAGAAAAGATGGCCATTTAAAAATCCCGGGTTTTTTAACAGATTAAATTTTGCTCCCAAAATAGGCCCAACTTTGTTCCCAACGGGGGAAGGTGGGTGCTATTGCAAAAATAGCCCATAAATGAAATACCCTAACAAAAATGGTGGGCTTTTACTTGCCGTGCAGCAGTGCTCCCTGTTCATTGCCCTGTACTCAACATGACCAGGGCCCCAACAAAAAACAATATCTTTATGTTTGGTAAAGATGAGCGAGTCAAAGTTGGGGCACGGAGGCCCAAGGGGGAGGTGTATCAAATTTTTATAGCCCGTAAAGCACTAAGGGATCTGAACAACCCAATGATGCACAGGGTAGATGCAAAACGGGAAAGTGCGCAAAAATGGCAACAATTCAGCAGTAAAAATATAGCTAATTAGTAAAAGCCCTCGTAAAAACACTGTCCGGGGAAAATCTGCTGCGAATCCATGCCTCAAGACTTAGAGCCACGGTACACAGCAATGGCATGAAATGAGAGTGGAAGTGGTCAAGAAAAAGAGAGCGGGGGAAACGACCGTAGACAGTTTGGGGTTTTGAGCAAGGGGGGAGAGAAAGAAAAGACTCGAACAGCGGAACTTCCCCGGGGGGTAGGAAAAAAATGAGATGCTACATGAAAAATAGAAAGGTGGTAATTGAAGAGAAGACAAGAGCGAATGGAGGCGAAGAGAGAAGAGACGGAGTAAACAGGGGCAGCGAAACAAATAAAATATGTCTACTAAATCAGTGACAATTCTATAAATGGAAGGATTGCAGGATCATGAGAGCATACATAGTAATGAAGGCAATTGGCATCACGGCGATTGGATAAGGATGGAAATTCGCTTCTACATAGAGGCTCTCAACAGGGGAAGAGCAAAAAGCACCAAGGCTTTAAATGTAATCCTTGGTGATGAATGGGTTAAGGCAGAGAGAGTAGCAGGAGAGGCCGATGAATAGATCTGGTCACCATAACAAGTTTCGATAAAATGGGGGTGGAATGTAGGTGAAGGAGGGTCGACGATCAGCTCCCCATAAAGATGAGAAGGGTTTTAAGAAGGTTCAGCCAGCGGGGACAAGTTCCCTTTCAAAGAGGTAATGTGAGGTTTCCAGGATAACCTACATTCAAAGAGGAGGCCCAGAAACTTGATTGTATCACGTTCAGGGATACGGGAGCCATAGAGGTAAAAAGGATGATGGGAGATGACAAGTGTCTAGTGAAAGTAATTTGGTGGGTTTTAGTGCTGGAAAATTTAAACCCATGTGTGGTGGCCCAATTGGAAAACCCGGGCGACGGCATGCTGGAGAGAAACGTAATGAGGTGGGCAGTCAGTGCCTGTACAGGCAATAGCGATGTCATCAACATAGAGTGATGACCAAATATTTGATGGAAGGCTACAGGCCAAATATTAATAGCAAGGAGAAAAAGTGTTGTGCTCAGAACACATCTTGGGGGACACCTTCAGCTTGGAAAAAAGTTTCCGGGGAGAGAAAATTAAATTTAAACCCGAACACGAAATGTCTATCAGTTAAAAGTTCTTAAGGAAGGATGGTAGATTGCCTCCGAGGCCTAAGGAGTGGGCTTGGGCCAAAATATTATACTCTAAGTTTGTCATATGCCTTCTCAAGGTCAAAAAATATGGCAATAACTGAGTGGTTATTTTGCAAAGGCATTACAAGCATACGTATCCAAATGTAGTAAGGGGGCTATGGTAGAACGTCCTTACAAAGCCAATTGACGGAGTGGAGAGACTGTTGTGTGTCTCTAAATACCACACTAAATGTCTATTTACCAGGCATTCCATCACTTTGCAAACTGCACTGGTAAGAGCAATGGGACGATAGTGGGAGGCTTTATGTCCCGTAGTGCCTGGTTTGCGGAAAAGGGGGAACAATGGCACATTTCCACAGCTCTGGAAGAACTCCTTGTGACCAAATAAGATTGAAAAGGCATTAAAAGGACTGCAATGCTGACTGATGTAAATGTTGTAGCATACGAATATAAATGTCGTCGGGCCCAGCTGTTGATGATCAGCAAGCTGAGAGTGTTGCCTCCAGTTCTTGAAGTGTAAAAGGCACATTATACTGTTCTTCTCTGAGAGAAGAAAAGTCTAAGGGTGCTAACTCTCTGGCAGACTTTGAGAAAAGAAATGAGGGGCATAGATGGAGCCCTGAGAAATGCAGATCAGATGATTGCCAATTTCATTAGCAACATCTAGTGGGTTTGCTATATCAACACAGGCAACCCACAGAACAGAAACCAGGCCAGGAAATATTTACCACTCAGTTTCCGTACTTTTTTCCAGACTGCACTCATAGAGGAAGCAGAGGTGATGGTGGAGGGACAGTTGGGAGGAGGTGGGTTTTACAAGATCTCGTCGATACTGAGGCTTGTGAGGGAGAAAAAACATGAAAAACGAGAACAGAGTGAGTCCTTGAAGTATGGATTCTGAGCCTAGAGGACAGCAAAAAAATTAGATATGTGAGTGACTAGTGGGTTTGCTTATCAACACAGGCAACCCGCAGAACGAAGCCAGGCCAGGAGAATATTTCCCACTCAGTTTCCGTACTTTTTTCCAGACTGCACTCATAGAGGAAGCAGGGTGAGGGTGGACATAATCTTGGGCCGCAAGTGCGTTTAGCGTCACGGATGACACGGCGAGCATATCGCACGCTTCTGCTTAAAATCAAGAAGTTTTCTCAGTGGTTCTTTGTACCTGTACCTGCCCATGCAGCGCGTTTCAATTGTACTGCACGAGCACAAGGCAGGGACCACCAGGCACAAACGACTGCAAAAGGGCCTGGTAAACAGACCGGGCCGGGGGGCTTTGAACCCCCGAACCCTCTCCAGGTAAACTCCAGGTAAAACAAGCACAAGCCAGGAGAACCACCAAGGCTTTGCATTTCTGAGAATGCCTCCCAAAGTTTGGGGTATAGAATGAGAAGCTGCGGTTAAAACAGAGGATGAGAAGAGGTGTAAAAGCTCATCAATGGAGGACGAAGAAGGAACCATACAAAAAAACGTTATTTGGGTGAGTAAAGGTTCCAATTTGCCTGATCAAATTGCCAGCGTGCGTATGAAGAGGTGGTGAATAAAAAAGGGGAAGTAAGAATGATTGGGAAATGATCGCTGTCATGTAAATCCGGGAGACAATATTGGAGATGGTAGGGGCAGGATGAGTAAAAATTGGGACAGTAATGGACTGTCCCAAGGTGGGGGGGGGGGGCGAAAGGGTGGAGGAAACTGGAGAAGAATCATGGAAGGGGACAGAAGAGGCAGAAACCTGGGAGGTGGCAGAAGAGGAAGAAAATTGGAGGGAACAGGGGAGGAAGGAACAGTACGAGGAGGAGGGTGAACCTCTACACTTGTAACAGAGCCAGTGAGAGGGGAAGAACCCGGCACAGAGACAGGGAAGGGAAAATGAGGAGGTGAAAAAGGAAGGAGGGGATAAAGGGCCTTTTTTTGACTTAAGAAGTAGAGGGACAGTTGGGAGGAGGTTTGTAAAGAGATCTCGTCGATACTGAGGCTTTTGAGGGAGAACATGAAGAAGCGGAACAGAGTGAGTCCTTTAGTGGGATGTCTGAGCTTAGGACAGCAAAAGAATTAGATACTGAGTGACTATGGGAGAGGTATCCACAGAGGAGGCTGCAGAAGATGGGACCCCAGAAGTGGGGGGACATTTTGAAACATGGGAAAAGAAATACGAGGTAGTATCCCTTGGAGGGAGAGATGAGAAACGCCATGGCATAAGTGAGACCTTCTGCCTCTTTGAGGTAACGGATTTCCCGCTCATTCAAGTAGACTTGGGAACGGCGAGAGTAGAAGGGTGAGCCTCATGACAATTAAGGCAAGAGGGAGGTGATTGCAAGACGTATTAGAATGGTCATCGGGACCACAGACGTGGCATTTGGCTACAGATCCGCAATATTTTGCTGGATGGCCAAATCACCAGCAATTTTACACTGTTGCGGTGTAGGGATCACCTTTCAAATTGTAACCGATGTCCTGCTACATAAACAGAGGATGGGAGTTCACGGCTGTCAAAAGTTAACGAGCCCTTCTGGGTATCGTCCTGCCGCAGGAGGGGAACATAAGTGTCTACCTTTAGGATTGGGAGATCTTTGGGGTTCCAGTTTCAAGAAGTCATTTCCCCATGACGAAATTTTTGAATATGGTTTGGGGGGGTGAAAATCCCTCAAGTTGGGTTT
>NC_069470.1:16814709-16864457 GCF_026875155.1 Cherax quadricarinatus | reverse complement strand
CCCCCTATGCTTTTCCTCCCTGCCAAAAACTTGTATGGTTCCCGATCCACACGCACTTTTAGGCTTTCCAGGCCTGTCCAGATAAAAAATCTTCCCAACACCCTTTGTTTTCTCTAAAATTTCTTAACTTCCAATTTGACCCTTTTGTGGTGGGTGGGTGTTGTGTTTGTGTGGGTTTTTTGGGTTTTTGTTTGTTGGGTTTTGGTAATTTTTGGTTGGGTTGTATTTGTGGTTTTGTGTTTGTTTTTGGTTTTTTAATTGTGTTTTTGTTGGTGTTGGTGAGTGTTGTGTGTTGGTGTTTTTGTGTGGGGGTTGTGGTGTGTGTGTTGTGTGGGTGGTGGTTTTGGGTGGTGTGTGTTGGTGTGTGGTGTGTGTGTGTTGTGTGTGTGTGTGTGTGTGTATGTGTGGTTTTTGTGGTGTGTGTTGTGTTTTGTGTGTGTTTGTGTGTGTTGTGTGGGGTGTGTGTTTTGTTGTGTGTGTGTGTTTTGTGTGTATGTGTGTGGTGTATGTGTGTGGGGTGTGTGTTTTTGGGGTGTGTGTTGTGTGTATGTGTGTGTGTTGTGTGTGGTGTGTGTGTTGTGTGTGTGGTGTGTGGGGGGTGTGTGTGTGTGGTGTGTGTGTGTATGGGGTGTGTGTTGTGTGTGTGTGGTGTGTTTTGGGGTGTGTGTGTTGTGTGGGTGTGTGTGTGTTGTGTGTGTGTTTTGGTGTGTTTTGTGTTGTGGTGTGTGTGTGTGTGTGTGTGTGTGGTTGTAATGTGTGTGTGTGGTGGGGTGGGTGTGTGTTGTGTGTGTTGTGTGGTGTGGGGTGTGTTGTGGGGTGTGTGTAGTGTGTGTGGGGTGTGTGTGTGTATGTGGTTTGTGTGGTTGTGGGTGTGTGGTGTGTGTGTGTGTGTGTTGTTTTGGGTGTGTATGTGGTGTGTTGTGGGTGGGGGTGGGGGGGGGGGGTGAATGTGGGTGTGTGTGTTGATGTGGTGTGTGGTTTTGGGTGTGTGGGGGTGTATGTGGGGGGGTGTGTATGTTGTTGTGTGTGGGGGTTGTGTTGTGTGTGTTTGTGTGTGTTGATTGTGTGTGTGTGTGTGTGGTGTGGGGGGGGGTATGGGTGGGTGGGTGTGGGTGGGTATGTTTTGTGTGTGTGTGTGTGTGGGGTGTGTGTTGTGGTGTTGGTTTTGTGTGTGTGTGTGTGTTGTGGGGGTATGTGTGGTGTGGTGTGTTGTGTGTGGGGTGTGTGGGTGTGTTTTGGGTGTGTGGGGGTGTGTGTGTGTTTTGTGTGAGTGTGTGGTGTGTGTGTTGTGTGTGTGTGTGTGTGTGGTGTGTGTGTGTGTGTGTGTGGTGTGTGTGTGTGGTGTGTGTGTGTTTTGGGGTGTTTTGTGTGTATGTGTGTGTGTGTGGTGTGTTGTGTGTGTGTGTTTTGTATGTGTGTGTGTGTTGTGTTGTTTGGTGTGTGTGTGGGTGTGTGTGTGGGGTTTGTGTGTGTGTTTTGGTGTGGGTGTGTGTGGGGTGTATGTGTGTGTGTGTGTAAGCACATGGAAAACATTTCAAAAATATCTGCTGCTATTGGAAATTTTCTCAATGACACCGACACCGTAAAAATTGCCGATACCGATTTTCTGATACACCCGGAAGTAATACCTAACACAGGTGTGCCAGAGGTTGTTCAGTGACAGCCAACACAGGTGTGCCAGAGGTTGCTCAGTGACAGCCAACACAGGTGTACCAGAGGTTGCTCAGTGACAGCCAACACAGGTGTGCCAGAGGTTGTTCAGTGACAGCCAACACAGGTGTGCCAGAGGTTGTTCAGTGAAAAAAAGCCAACACGGGTGTGCCAGAGGTTGTTCAGTGACAGCCAACACAGGTGTGCCAGAGGTTGTTCAGTGACAGCCAACACAGGTGTGCCAGAGGTTGTTCAGTGACAGCCAACACAGGTGTACCAAAGGGGTTGTTTCAGTGACTGCCAACACAGGTGTGCCAGGGGTTGTTCAGTGACTGCCAAACAGTGTCCAGACGTTGTCCAGTCAGTGACACCAACACAGGTGTACCAGACGTTGTTCGTGAGAAGCCAACACGGGTTTTGTGCCAGAGGTTGTAGTGACTGCCACACAGGTGTACCAGACGTGTCCAGGTCAGGTGACAGCCACCGGTGTACCAGACGTTTGTTCGGGTGACAGCCAACACAGGTGTGCCAGAGGGTTTGTTCATTGACTGCCCACAGGTGTACCAGACGTTGTCCAGTCAGTGACAGCCAACACAGGTGTACCAGAACGTTTTTCAGTGACAGCCAACACAGTGTGCCAAAAGGTTTTGTTCAGTGACTGCCAACCCACAGTTGTACCAGACGTTGTCCCAGTGACAGCCAACACAGGTGTACCAGACGTTGTTCAGTGCAGCCAACACGGGTGTGCCAGAGGTTGTTAGTGACGCCAACACAGGTGTACCAGACGTTGTCCATCAGTGACAGCCAACACAGGTGTACCAGACGTTGTTCAGTGACAGCCAACACAGTGTGCCAGAGGTTGTTCAGTGACTGCCAACACAGGGGGTACCAGACGTTGTCCAGTCAGTGACAGCCAACACAGGTTACCAGACGTTGTTCAGTGACAGCCAACACAGGTGTGCCAGGGGTTTTTCAGTGACTCCCCAACACGGGGTGTACCAACGTTGTCCATCATGACAGCCAACACAGGTGTCCAGAGGTTGTTCAGTGACAGCCAACACAGGTGTGCCAGAGGTTGTTCAGTGACAGCCAACACAGGTGTGCCAGAGGTTGTTCAGTGACAGCCAACACAGGTGTGCCAAAGGGGTTTGTTCATGACAGCCAAACAGGTTTTACCAACGTTGTCCAGTCAGTGACAGCCAACACAGGTGTACCAGACGTTGTTCAGTGACAGCCAACACAGGTGTGCCAGAGGTTGTTCAGTGACTGCCAACACAGGTGTACCAGACGTTGTCCAGTCAGTGACAGCCAACACAGGTGTACCAGACGTTGTTCAGTGACAGCCAACACAGGTTGCCAGAGGTTGTTCAGTGATTTGCCAACACAGGAGTAACCAGACGTTGTTCAGTGACAGCCAACACAGGTGTGCCAGAGGTTGTTCAGTGACTGCCAACACAGGTGTACCAGACGTTGTCCAGTCAGTGACAGCCAACACAGGTGTACCAGACGTTGTTCAGTGACAGCCAACACAGGTGTGCCAGAGGTTGTTCAGTGACTGCCAACACAGGTGTACCAGACGTTGTCCAGTCAGTGACAGCCAACACAGGTGTACCAGACGTTGTTCAGTGACAGCCAACACAGGTGTGCCAGAGGTGTTCATGACTGCCAACACAGGTGTACCAGACGTTGCCCCATTTCAGTGACAGCCAACACAGTGTACCAGAGTTTTTCCAGCCCAGTGACAGCCAACACAGGTGTACCAGACGTTGTTCAGTGACAGCCAACACAGGTGTACCAGAGGTTGTTCAGTGACAGCCAACACAGGTGTGCCAGAGGTTGTTCAGTGACAGCCAACACAGGTGTACCAGACGTTGTCCAGTCAGTGACAGCCAACACAGGTGTACCAGAGGTTTTTCCAGTCAGTGACACCAACAAAAGGTGTACCAGACGTTGTTCAGTGACAGCCAACACAGGTGTGCCAGAGGTTGCCTCGTGACAGCCAACACAGGTGTACCAGAGGTTGTTCAGTGACAGCCAACACATTTTGTGCCAGAGGTTGTTCAGTGACTCCCACACAGGTGTACCAGAAGTTGCTCATGACAGCCAACACAGGAGTACCAGAGGTTTTGCTCAGTGACGGGCCAACACAGGTGAAACCAGAGGTTGCTCAGTGACAGCCAACACAGGTGTACCAGAGTTGCTCAGTGACAGCCAAACACAGGGTTTTACCAAGGTTGCTCGGACACCCAAACCCACAGGTGTACCAGAGGTTGCTCAGTGACAGCCAACACAGGTGTACCAATTATGCTCAGTGACAGCCAACACAGGTGTACCAGAGTTGCTAAATGACAGCCAACACAGGTGTACCAAGGTTGCTCAGTGAAAAGCCAACACAGGTGTACCAGACGTTGTTCAGTGACAGCCAAACCCACAGGTTGTACCAGGGGTTGCTCAGTAAACAGCCAAAACCAGGTGTACCAGACGTTTTCAGTGACAGCCACCACGGGGTTACCAGAGGTTGTCCGGTCAGTGACAGCAAAACACAGGTATACCAGAGGCTGTCCAGTCAATGACAGCCAACACAGTTGGCTGTCATGACTGATATTCTGTTCTAATATCTTAAACCGCCAACATAACAATTGCCTTAAAATAGAGCAGAAATATTTTACAAGATCCGTGTTACAACGAATTGCATTTTTACTTGCGAATGAGACATTTTTTTTCCCATAAGGTTTCAGTTTTATTTTACAAAATTTTGTCTCCATACTGCTGATCAAGCGGGTTGTTAGGCCAACCAAGTAATTCCTTGGTGCCGTAGTCCTGAAGACTAAACTGAGGGTTTTTAAAAACTGGCACAAATTCTATTTTTTTCGATTTTCTATATACAATGTTTCTGGCTTGTCTGAAGGGTGTTAAGGGGGTCAACGCTCCCGCAATCTGGTCCATTATCAGGCCTCGACAGATCTATCACGTTTTTGTAAATTTATTCATTCTCATTCTCTCTCTCTAATACTCCTTTTATACCGCATCTTGAAAATGCCGTAGAACTGTTTGTGTGTGTGTGTACTCACCTATTTGTACTCACCTATTTGTGGTTGCAGGGGTCGAGTCACAGCTCCTGGCCCCGCCTCTTCGCTGATTGCTACTAGGTCCTCTCTCTCCCTGCCCCATGAGCTCTATCATACCTCGCCTTAAAACTATGTATGGTTCCTGCCTCCACTACATCACTTTCTAGGCTATTCCATGGCCTGACTACTCTATGACTGAAGAAATACTTCCTAACATCCCTTTGATTCATCGGTTTTCAACTTCCAATTTTGACCTCTTGTGTCTGTGTCCCATCACTGGAACATCCCGTCTTTGTCCACCCCGTCTATTCCGCGCAGTATTTTTATATGTCGTTATCATGTCTCCCCTGACCCTCCTGTCCTCCAGTGTCGTCAGGCCCATTTTCCCCAACCTTTTTTTCATAGGACAATCCCCGTAGCTCTGGACTAGTCTTGTTGCAAACCTTTGCACTTTCTCTAATTTCTTGACGTGCTTGACTAGGTGTGGATTCCAAACTGGTGCTGCATACTCCAGTATGGGCCTGACGTAGATGGTATACAGAGTCTAAACGTCCTTACTGAGGTATCGGAACGCTATCCGTAGGTTTGCCAGGGGCCTGTATGCTGCAGCAGTTATCTGATTGATGTGCGCAAACAGGAGATATGCTCGGTGCTATGCTCACCCCCAGAACTTTTTCCTTGAGTGAGGTTTGCAGTCTTTGGGCCATCTAAACTATATTGTGTCTGCGGTCTTTTTTGCCCTTCCCCAAACTTCATGACTTTGCATTTGGCAGGTTAAATTCAAGGAGCCAGTTGCTGGACCCGGCTTGTAGCCTGTCCAGGTCTCTTTGTAGTCCTGCCTGATCCTCGTCCGATTTGATTCTTCTCATTAACTTCACATCATCTGCAAACAAGGACACTTCTGATCTATCCCTTCCGTTATGTCGTTCACATATACCAGGGAAAAGCACAGGTCCTAGGACTGACCCCTGTGGAACCCGCTTGTCACAGGCGCCCACTCTGACACCTCGTCGCGTACCATGACTCGTTGTTGCCTCCCGTCAGGTATTCTCTGATCCATTGCAGTACCTTTCTGTTATGTGTGCCTGTCCTCTAGCTTTTGCAGTAACCTCTTTGGGGGGGAACTGTGTCGAAGGCCTTCTTGCAGTCCAAAAATGCAGTCGATCCACCCCCTCTCTCTTGTCTTACTTCTGTCACCTTGTCATAAAACTCTAGTAGGTTTGTGACACAGGATTTTCCTTCCCTGAAACCGTGCTGGTTGTCAATTATACACTTGTTTCTTTCCAGGTGCTCCACCACTCTCCTCCTGATGATCTTCTCCATGACCTTGCATACTATACACTTTAGTGATCCCGGGTCTGTATTTAGTGCCTCATGTCTGTCCCCCCTTTTTTTAAAAATTTGGGACTACATTTGCCATTTTCCATACCTCAGGGAGTGCCCAGTTTCAATGATTGTTGAAGATCTTTGTGATTGCTCACACAATTTTTTCGCTCCTCTTTAAAGCCCCATGGAGAGAGTTGTTTTGTCCCAAACCGCCTTTGAGGTGTCAAGTTCGCATAGCAGCTTCTTCACCTCCTCCTTGGTTATAGAAACCTCATCCAGCACTTGCTGGTGTGCCCCCCTGTTCTGATTTCTTGGAGCCCTACTGGTTTCCACTGTAAATACCTCTTTAAACTTGTGTTGATCTCCTGACAAACCTCTCGGGTCGTTTCTTGTGAATTCCCCCATCACCCTTCCTCAGTCTGATTACCTGGTCCTTGACTGTTGTTTTCCTCCTGATGTGGCTGTACAACAGCTTTGGGTCAGTCTTTACTTTTGATGCTATGTCATTTTCATATTGTCTCTGAGCCTCCCTCTTATCTGGGGCATATTCATTTCGGGCCCTCTTCGGCTAATCTCTTTATTTTCCTGAGTTCTCTGCCCTTCTGTCCCTTTTCCATTCTCTAGTACACCTAGTTTTTGCCTCCCTACACCTTTGGGTGAACCAAGGACTCGTTCTGTTCTTCCCATTATTTCTGTTTCCCTTGGGAACAAACCTCTCCTCGCCTCCTTGCATTTTGTTGCTACATAGTCCATCATTTTCTTGTACTGGTTTTCCTGTCAGTCCCTCTCCCACTGAATGTCTTGAAGAAGTTCCTCATGCCTGAGTAGTTCCCCTTTGTATTTTGGGTTTTTTTCTCAGCCTATTCCTGCTACTCTCTCCACTTGGAGCTCAACTATGTAGTCGAAGCACAGAACCACATGATCACTAGCTCCCAAGGCCTTTCATACAGATACCCCCGATGTCCGAACTACTCATGGTGAATACAAGGTCCAGCCTTGCTGGTTCATCCTCTCCTCTCTCCCCTGGTGTGTCTCTAACAGTTGATGCATGGGGTTTTTTTCCAGTACCACATCCATCATCTTGGCTCTCCATGTTTCGGGACCCCCATGGGGCTCCGGGTTTTCCCAGTCAATCTCCTTGTGATTGAAATCACCCATAATAGTAACTTTGAACCCCCCATGTGGCTCTCCTGGCCACCTCGGCTAGTGTGTCGATCATTGCTCTGTTGCTCTCATCGTATTCTTCTCTTGGCCTCCTGCAGTTCTGTGGTGGGTTGTACATTACTGCAATTATCACCTTATGGGCCCTCAGACTGGATTGTTCCTACTATGTAGTCCCTTTCGCCCGTGCCATCCATTCCTTCCTTTTCTCAAACCCCACTGGTTTTTAATCAGCAGTGCAACTCCTCCTCCCCCTCCCTCTCTCTTTCCGAGGATTTGATATCCGGATGGAAAGATTGAATCTGTTATTATTCTGGTGAGTTTGTTTCTGTGAGTGCTATTATGTCTGGGGAATGTCTCTTTGATTCTTTCGTGCACTCCCATACTTGTTTGTTATTCCATCTGCATTGTATACCACACCTTCAACTTCTTTTCTAAGACTGTGGTCTGGGAGGTATATTGGGTTGGGGAGTGGGAGACCTGGTAGGAACTATGAGTTGTTGCTGTGGGGGTAGAGTTTATAGTGTAGTGGATGGGGCAATTGGATGTGGCATGGGAGTTTTGATTTAGAGTGTTTGGGGGTTTACCTGGTTGGGAGGCTTCTATAGGAAGTTTTGAGGGAGGCGTAATTTTATCTTCTCCTGGGTGGGGTGATGTGTGTGGTGTGTGGTGTTTTTGTGTGTGTGTGTGTGTGTGTGTGGTGTGTGTGTGTGTGGTGTGTGTGTGTGTGTGTGTGTTTTATATGTCAGAAAACTGATAAGTTTTTAGTGACCAGTCAGGCACAGGTTACGGGAGGAGGACAGAAGCGAGATGTTGCCCGGTGCACCCGCTGACTCAAACCACTCATTATCCAGTACTTAAGCCCAAGATCACTGTCATAAAATTGAATAGATGGCGCAATGTAAAAATGTTGCTCAATTGACCCGTATGAAAAAGATGAATAACAGTCATACTAACGAGTCCGTGACAGCAGTAATAGTGGACATAGACAGTTTGTGATAGTCATTTTAACAAGGAACGTTTTACCCTCCAAAGGGTTATCAATCCCTCGGGAAGGGGAAGACGATAAAAAATATTCCACACCATATCAAAAAATGGCATGGAATTAACAGAGATAGAACCGGATAAAAATCTTGCACTACAAATACCTCTATAGTGCAATGTACAGTTGCATGAGGGCAACAGCTTATGTACACTGCTAGTGCAGTGTACAAACACTTCTGGAATTACCGTACTTTAGCCTCTATCTTCAAGTCGATTAATAAAGGAGAACTGCCAGTGTGAAACCAGTAATAATGGCCCGGGTAAACATGAGCTAAGCCAGTAAGAACCTTGTTCGTGCAGAAGCCGCGCTGTAGGCAGGACATACCCTTGTAACTGGAGAAATTAAGAGTGAGGTATTTGTGTGTGGGGAAAACAAAGTGTATGGAAAAACTTCCAGGGGAATCTAAAGTTCAGTCATTGAAGACCGGGGGTGTCTGAGGTCAGAAAAAAGACAGACTGCCGTAACACTTGACTTGAGACTAAAAAAGAAATTGGGTTTTATGGGGAAAGGTTTTAGACAGGACAGAACTTTGGGTCTTTTAAAGTGGCTTGAAGAAAATCACCCCCGTTAAACAGGGGTTACTTTTTTAAATTCTTCCCTTTAAAGTATAAAAAACCCCCCCTTCCCTTTAAATTTTTAACTCTTTAAAATTTTTTTTTTTCTTATCAACATTGCAAATACAACTTTTAAAAAACTGATTGGGCATTTTTTTGGGTAAACAAAAAAAGCTCAAAAAATTTTTAAAAGGTATATTAGTTATATAAAGCGTCCCCTTTCCCAAAAAAAAAAAAAACCACATAATTGTTAATTTTATATTTTTTAGGTGTGCTTTGAGAAAAAGATAAAATTTTTTGTGGGGTATCAAAAAATTTTCTTTTGTTTTAAAAAATAATTATAATAAAAATCTTTTATGTGCCCCGGGTTAAAATGCTTATTTGCCCGGACCCTACAACATTTTTTTTTTCCACACTTTAAAGCATGTTGGAAAATTAAAATTTTAAATTTGGATTTGGACCTGGGAGAGAAATTAACGTTGGCTAGCACTTTACTTAGTCTTTCAGTGTATCAAGGCCCCAAATTTTTCCCCTGGGGAAAAAGATTTAAATGGCCGCAAATAAAACACTGAGCTTTTATCATTAAATAACGGGGAAAGGCTTTGGGAAAGGGGGATCTTCGGGATTGAAAAACTTGTTATAAAATTTTTTAAAAACAAATGTTACCCGGGTTTAAAGGAAGGGTAGTGTTAGTTTTCCAAATATTTTTCCAAAATTTTCCCCTGACCATGAATGGAGATTTTTTTTTCAGAGGGAAAAAAGGAATAAAGTGGTTTTAAACCCTTTTTGGCCCTTTCCCACTAAAAAGGGGTTTTCCCGGGTAGCCACGGGAGATACCAACTTCAGGCACGGGTGGATCAACTACGGGGGAAGTTAAAAAGCCTGAGCTGCCCTTTTTGGTGGATCAACCCCCGGGAAACAAAAACAACGCCCTGAGCTGACACTGGGGGAAATAACTACGGGGAAAGTTAACAACGATTTAGCTGACACGGGTGGATCAATACTGGGAATTTTAACAACGACTGAGCTGACACGGGGGATCAACTGCTGGGAATTTAACAACGACTGGGGTCATTTGGGTGGATCAACTACTGGAAGTTAACAACGACTGAGTAAACACTGGGGATCAACTGCGGGAAAGCAAAACAACGCCCTGAATAGCACGGGTGGATCAACTACGGGTGAAGTTAACACGGGAAACTAGCAATGGTGGAACAAACTGTAAAATTAAAACGACTGGACTAGCACTGGTGGTCAACTCTGTAAAGGGTTAACGACTGGACTAGCCCTGGGGGGTTTCAACAAACTGGGGAATTTAAAGGGACGGGACTAGCATGGTGGATCAACTCGTGAATTAACGACTGAGCTGAAACATGCGACTCAAACTATTTTTCCCTTAACTACAGTTGCCCTTTTATCGAGAGTCTATTGAGGTGACGGACAAGCTTTGGGTTAAAGTTTTCCCATCAAAAAGTTGCAGTGGGGGAAACACGTCCCAAAGGTAAAGGCTCCTGCAATTTTTTGCAATGCCCGGCTTGATGTTGCAACGGATAAATCAAGATTTTTCAGACGCGAGTCGGGGCCCAAAATTTTATTTTTAGCTAGTTTTTTTTAAATGATACTATGCCTTCTTCCCCACAGGTTAAAGCGTTTTGGGTAAATATTTGGTTTTTTTCCTTTTTTTAACTCTCATTAAATATGGAAGTCTCGCATGAACATGGAAAATAAAGCCAGAAATTTCCCCAAAAAAAATCATTCTTTCAAAAATTTGCGTATATTTCCCACAATATTTGTCATATTCTTAACCCAACATAAATAAATTAGTTTTCGCTATCTTGGGTTTTAAAAAGTATTTTATTTAGATCTGAAATCTGGTTTTTCGGTTCTAGTTCGATTTCTGATGCCCAGAGCTTTGGAAAAGATGGGTAAGGGGAAGGGAGGGGAAGGAGGAAAATATTGGAAAAGGGGGGGGGAGGGGGGAAAGAGGTGGGAAAAAAAAAGGTAAGGGGCCCCAAACCCCACTTTGGGGGAAATTTTAAAAAAGTGTATGGGGAATTGATAAGATATTCTTTAAGGGTTAAAATACAAACCCTCAGAGTCCCCATAGATATAATGGTTTAAAATTTCATGACTCGGAATTTGGGTATTGGGTTATAAAAGTTGCAATTTTTTTTTTTTTCGCGATTGCAAACAGTTTTTTTTTAACGACAAGAAAAGTTTATAATTTTTTTTTGGAAAAATTTTTATAAGTCCTGACAATAGCTTTTTAATGGTGGTTTTCCCAAACCCAAGTCAATACCCAAATTTTTTACCTTAGAAAATTATTTTAAGGGATGTCTCCCAAATTGGGGGGGGATGATTTCTCGATACATAGAATTTTTTCGGGGTGGAAACCCCAATTTTTCTTCCCCAGGTAAGTTACTCAAAATCGGGGTGAGGGAAAATAAACTTTATGAAAAAAACGCCCGAACCCTCTGTGGGATCTTTCTTTGAGTCCTGTGAGGGGGAGAAATTGTTGGTTTTAATGGGTTTGGTATTTTCACTTGTATAGGATGTTTTTCTATCTGGCATGTATATTTCTTGCTTGTATAAAGTTGTTTTTTTTAGGGGGGTCAAGGCGTACTTTTTATAGCAGAAAAATTCTTTTTGTGTGTTTTAAAATCTCCCAAATTTTAACTCAAACTCTCCTCCTGGTATGGGAAATTAAAGGGGAAGGGGCTCTATTTGGCCCTTTGTAACCTTTGCAGGTTGGTCTTTTTTTGTTAATGAAAAGGGGGACAAAAGGGGTATTCGAGTATGGGTTTCTTATTATCATTTTATACAGATTTTTTTTTGACATGTTGGGGGGCTTGATTGAATCGAAAGAGTCTGCTAAGACCGGTTTTTGGCTGGTTGATCTTTTTAGTTTTTTTGAGTGTTGAGTGGAGCCCCTGTCTTTTTCCCATACCCCAGATCTTGTTGGGGTTTTCCCTAATGGCAAAGGGTGTACCTCTGATGGAGTTACCCCCTTTTTCTTCGAGGGTTTTGAGGGCAAAACATCCTATCGTGCTAAAAAGGCCCTTTGGGTCAGGATTAGTCGTAATTCTCCATTTTCCCAATTAGAGGTTCGACGAAGTTCAATATTCTTTTTTTCTATGCCTCTCCCCATACTTGTTTTTTTCCTTTTTACTGGAGTTATGAGACAAGGGAAATAACATCATCTGCAAATTTGTGAACAATTGGTCATTAAATTTGGGTTGAGGAAGGTCATTCAATAAATGAAAAACAGAAGTGGCCCGAACAAAACCTTGGGGGACCCCCACCGTCGGTAAAAAAGGTTCTTTTCAAACTTGCCTGAAATTTTGGGAATGATTTTTTTTTGAGTTAAGAAATTAAAAATTACCTTTTAAAAAAAAGCCCATTTATGGTCTGGTGGGTTAAATGGTTTGTATATAAGGCCATATGCCAAAAAGCTATAAAAAGCTTTTTTAACATTTTTGGGTGGCTTTTAAAGGGAAAAGGATTCCTGCGGGTTTTCGATTTGGCAAAAGTGTAAAAAAAAAAAAAAACATTTATTGAAAGGAAGGGGTTCCCTCTATGTGTTCTAAACCCAAAATTTTTTTTTCATTTAAAAAAAAAGTGTTTAAAACCCATTAGTAGTTAAATTTCCTTTTTGGAAATGTTTTTCTCAAGAACTTTCCAGTATTTTCAAGTAAAGATTAGGCCCATATTTTCCCGGGTTTGGTGGATGCCCTTTATTGGACTCCCAAAGAAAGATATCCTGGGCAGTCTTAAAACAACGGGGAAAAAAGTCCTGGGGCCCAAGAGGGCCCTTTAAAGATTTTTTACCAAGGCCTTTTTTGAAATTTTCTAGTAGGTTTTTTAATTTGGGTTTTCTTTGTTTTTCCCGAGAGGCCAGGGGCCCCTTTTTCTAAACTTCAAAAACCCTAAATTATCTCTAGTAATGTAAAGGTCAGTAAGGGGGGTGGGTATCTTTCAAGGTTAAAGTATCGATGGGGGGTAGGGTTTTGATCATCCAAGTTCTCATTCTCCATTCTTTTACTAACTGAAAAATGATTTTTAAAATTAAATTGACGATGTTTTTTTGGGGGAGAAAATTTTTCCCCCCTACATCACCCATCAAATTAGCCTGGCCCCGGGGATCGTAAATTTTTAATTTCAACATCTTCATCATCCTCATAAAGTAAAGGGTTTTAATGAATAGGTAGTTGGAGCCTTGTGCTTTGCCCCTAAAGTTGTGGGATCTTACCCCAAAAAATTTTGCGGGTTCACGTTTATATTGATTAGCTTGAAAAAACTAGGGAAAATTTTCCCTATGTCTGTTTTTTGGTTTACTAATCATGTTAATTAATTTGTGCCTTAATCGGTGCCAAATGTAGCTGGGTGGTGGGGTTTTCGTTTTTTGAAATGCCTTTGACCCTTTTGCTTGATAAGTTCCCAAAAAAGTCTCTAATTTCCCCGTAGGTTTTTTTATTGTTTGGATATCTTTGTGGGAAAATAAAATTTGGCAAGTTTTCATTGTAGCTTCAATTATTCGAATGCAGGGGCTGGGTTTTCCCTCTCCCAAATTTCACTGGAAGGGAGGGTTTTTCCCAAAAACAACCCTTTTTATTTTTCACCCAGATATGCCCCGAAAGGGGGGCAAATTTCCCAGGGTGTTAAGATTTTGGGGGGAGGAGTTACAGGATTCTAAATGGGGAGAAGTTTGTAGTTGTATTTTAACCCGGGATATGGTCAGATCCCCACAATTTTCCCCGGGGATATCGACAGTGAAAGTTTTCACAGTCCTGTTTGTCGTACATATCTGGTGTTCCTGGGGAGGCCAATTTTAGATTTTTAAGGGAAAGGGCCTTGAAATGACAAGTTTCAAATGTCATGTTTTTAAAGGTTGTTTTTCCCTTTTTTAAATCAACCCCTGGAAAAACCAGCTTTCCCCAGTTGAAAAGGGCAGGGGGGTTTTGGGATTAAAATCTCCAGCTTTGAAAAAGTTGGAATATTTCTGCTTTTTAAAAACCTATTTAGAAAGGGAATTTGACTCTATATTTTGGCTGTCTCGGGGGAAAATATCCAGTCCCTTATCACTTGTTGTCCATTTAGAAAGTTGTTTTGTTTTTATTTTCAAGAATGTTATCTTTAATTTAACATGAATTTTTTTTAAATTATAGCCTAATTTAACTAAGATGGTTTCACCACTTTAAAAGGGGCCCTTTGATTTCTCCACAGTACAGTTTTCCACGTAATTTAATATGTTTGGGTCAATCTTCCCGCTTTTCTCGTTCAAAAGTATAAACCCTCGGGGGTTGTATTATGTAGTTCAACCTCAAGAAAGGGAACGGTTTTAAAAGAAATGTTTTAACCCTTTAAATTGGAAAATTGTAAACCCCATTATTGCTTTTTTTTTCGCCGTTTCCCCTGCGTTTTGAACGCCTGCAAGTAAAAGTTAAGTGTTTTATCTTCCTATTCCCGCTGGACTCGTCAAAGGGGGGGGAGGAACTTTTGCGTGGATGCGGGGTATTAAAAATGCCCTTTTCTTTACTAGAGGCAGAAAAATTTAAAAGACTCATTAGAAAACGTTAGAGTCGTTAGAGTAACATCATAAAAAAAAAAAATGAGGTATTTTCCTTTCCCCGTTTCAGGAAGCAGAGGCTCGTGAGAGTTAATGGGAGCCCGGTTTGGCCCCAAGGAAAAAATTTGAGGGCAAGGGGGAGTTCCCCTTGGGGGAAAATTCCCCGTTTTAACAGGGTCACTACAATTTGCGGGAGAGTAGGCACCCCTTTCGGGGGAATTGGGTTAAAGTTTTAGGTGGGGACTTAAACGGGTTGGGGAGGAGGTTTTACAACCTGGGTTTTTCGAGGGGGGGCGGGTCCCCGGGCCCCGGGAAAGCTTAGGCTTATTTTTTAGATGTAGAGTATGGTACATACTTTTTTGTTAAAGAGGGAAAGGGTGGGTCATAATAGCCTTCACTTTTCAGGGATAGTGATGGGAGTGATCCCATTTTTCCTTTTAACCCAAACCTTTAAAACTGAGAGAGAGGTTTAATTTTCACCACCCCCGCTATGTCTTTGGCCAAAAAAGTACATTAGTTTTTGCTCTCGTTATATCCCCCTCGGGATACCTGGGACATAGGGAAATGCGACTGAAAATTTTTTGTTTGTTCTGTTTTTTAAGTGAGGGGTTTGATTGGGGCGCTCCAAGAGGGGGGGGAATTCCAAACATTGGAACCCTTGGTAGAGACCCGAAAGGGGTCCCACTTGAAACCAAGGGAGAGGGTGGGAAGGAAGTTTGGGCATGGTTGGGGGTTTTCCTGGGAAATGGTCTTCTTAGAAAATGGAAAATTTTTGGGGTCAAGAATTTTTTTGCCTTTCCTTTTTTCTTTTTAGGACCCCCAAAAAGCAAAAACAGCATGATGTTTTTCCCCCACAGAAAGGGCACAATTTTGGTGTATTTTTTTTGGTACAACACGATAGGAATTTTTTTCCCGAGCAAATGCTCAAATTTGCCCCGGGGTACTGCATTTGTTGTTGTAAAGACCAAAAGGGATAACATTGAAACAGGGGTCACATGACAAAAACCCTTCCAAAAAATTTGGTCAGAGGGACATCTAGTTCAAAACATTTTGGAAAACCATTTTGGGCCCCACAAGTTTTGGCCCCCCCTCAGGTGTTTTCGATTAAAAAATTTTTAAAAATTTCCTTAGGGTTTTTGGGTTCAGAATTTAAAATGTTTTTTACAGCCCTAAGGTCAGAAAATTTTCGGATTAATGTTAACAACAATTTCATTAACAGTGCTGTTTTTCTTTAAAAAGTTGATTCTGGGGGGCAAACACAGCCTCTGAGCTTGATAGCTGTCAGGTGCAAAATGGGGGAACAACCCGAAGTCTTCAGTTTTTCCAAGGGCACATGCTTTTGTAGTTGGGAATAAATCTTTTTCCCAAGAGAGGAGAAGTACTGTCCAGCGTGGGTTTGAAAAACATCCACTGGAGCAACATTTTAGTTTTGGAAACAAATACATTTGAGAATGTTTTTTCATGGGCATTTGATTTCCCTCAAAGCGAAAACTTACCCGAACCCCCGCCAAAGTTTTCCTTTGGAAGGAGGGATCGGCAGAGGAGTTGCTTTAACCCAAAAAAAAGGGATTTTCCCTTTAAAGTTAGCCTAAAATCCTATTTCCGCGAAATTTTGAAGGGGCACCCTAAAATACCTACCCCGAAATTGTGAGGGGGGAAAAGGGGCCCCAAAGGAAAGGGTCGGCTGGATTTTAAAAAAACCCCACGGGCTACCAATGGCAAAAAGCCCCTTTTGTTAACCCCGCCAAAGCGAAGTTGCCGAAAAAGAAGAAGATAGGACAGTCAAAAGGATAGCAATGTATGTAGTGTGTTAAGTGTGTGGGCCAGTGTTGATGTATGGGTGAGGGGAGGATGGGGAAGGATGGGGGGATGGGGATGAGAGGGGTGAACAAGCAAGCAAGTCACCGCCTTACCCTCTTGATGGGATGGGGCTCGAAGTGACTGCAAGCAAGTCTCCTCTCAGCTCTGGTGAAGAACTACTCAGGATAACCCAAGTAAATTCTCGAGCAACAGTGTTCAGAGTTGCTCAGCTGAAGAGCAGGAACGACGACGTCTTCTCTCCACGGTGGCTGGGCTGCAACTCCGTGTATCTGTGTATCTTTGTCTATGAGAGAGCCACAAAATTTGATTAACACAAGCCTATCCGATGTTATCCTGACGCCAAATGACTTCGAACAGGCGATAAATGACATGCCCATGCACTCTGCCCCAGGGCCAGACTCATGGAACTCCGTGTTCATCAAGAACTGCAAGAAGCCCCTATCACGAGCCTTTTCCATCCTATGGAGAGGGAGCATGGACACGGGGGTCGTCCCACAGTTACTAAAAACAACAGACATAGCCCCACTCCACAAAGGGGGCAGTAAAGCAACAGCAAAGAACAAACAGACCAATGCACTAACATCCCATATCATAAAAATCTTTGAAAGGGTTCCTAAGAAGCAAGATCACCACCCATCTAGAAACCCCTCAGTAACACAACCCAGGGCAACATGGGTTTAGAACAGGTCGCTCCTGTCTGTCTCAAAATATTGGATCACTACGACAAAGGTCCTAAATGCACTAGAAGACAAAAAGAATGCAGATGTAATATATACAGACTTTGCAAAAGCCCTTTGACAAGTGTGACCATGGCGTAATAGTGCACAAAATGCGTGCTAAAGGAATAACAGGAAAAGTCGGTCCCATGGAAAACTATAATTTCCTCACTAACAGAACACAGAGTAGTCGCACAGAGTAAAGTTTTTGAGGCCCGCTACGGTGAAAAGCTGTGTTTCCCCAAGGCACAGTACTCGCTCCCATCTTGTCCTCAATCCTCATATCCGACATAAAACAAGGATGTCAGCCACAGCACCGTGTCTTCCTTTGCAGATGACACCGAATCTGCATGACAGTGTCTTCCATTGCAGACACTGCAAGGCTCCAGGCAGACATAAAACCCAAAACTTTCAGTGGGCTGCAGAAAACAATATGAAGTTCAAACGATGAGAAATTTCAATTACCAGATATGGTAAACACGAGGAAATTAAATCTTGATCAGAGTACAAAACAAATTCTGGCCACAAAATAGAGCGAAACACCAACGTCAAAGACCTGGGAGTGATCATGTCGGAGGATCTCACCTTCAAGGACCATAACATTGTATCAATCGCATCTGCTAGAAAAATGACAGGATGGATAATGAGAACCTTCAAAACTATGGAGGCAAAGCCCATGATGACACTCTTCAGGTCACTTGTTCTATCTAGGCTGGAATATTGCTGCACACTAACAGCACCTTTCAAGGCAGGTGAAATTGCTGACCTAGAAAATGTACAGAGAACCTTCACGGTGCGCATAACGGAGATAAAACACCTCAATTACTGGGAGCACTTGAGGTTCCTAAACCTGTATTCCCTGGAACGCAGGAGGGAGAGATACATGATTATATACACCTGGAAAATTCTAGAGGGACTAGTACCGAACTTGCACACGAAAATCACTCACTACGAAAGCAAAAGACTTGGCAGACGATGCACCATCCCCCCAATGAAAAATAGAGGTGTCACTAGCACGTTAAGAGACCATACAATGAGTGTCAGGGGCCAGAGACTGTTCAACTGCCTCCCAGCATACATAAGGGGGATTACCAACAGACCCCTGGCAGTCTTCAAGCTGGCACTGGACAAGCACCTAAAGTCGGTTCCTGACCAGCCGGGCTGTGGCTCATACGTTGGTTTGCGTGCAGCCAGCAGCAACAGCCTGGTTGATCAGGCTCTGGTCCACCAGGAGGCCTGGTCACAGACCGGGCCGCGGGGGCGTTGTCCCCCGGAACTCTCTCCAGGTAAACTCTAGGTACCATAGAGGTGACACCTAGAATATCAGTAAAAACATCTAAGAAGTTACTCACACATTGAAGATAAGATAAGATAAGATTTCGTTCGGATTTTTAACCCCGGAGGGTTAGCCACCCAGGATAACCCAAGAAAGTCAGTGCGTCATCGAGGACTGTCTAACTTATTTCCATTGGGGTCCTCAATCTTGTCCCCCAGGATGCGACCCACACCAGTCGACTAACACCCAGGTACCTATTTGCCGCTAGGTGAACAGGACAACAGGTGTAAGGAAACACGTCGAAATGTTTCCACCCGTCGGGAATCGAACCCGGGCCCTCCGTGTGTGAAGCGGGAGCTTTAGCCACCAGGCCACCGGGCCACCATAAATAGTTCCTGTTTCTTATGGTCATCCAAAGACTCATTAATATTAATGTTTGTTGCACCTGAGTGGTCAAGAGTCACCAAGTCATGTAGTTCTCTGTCACAGTCTATGTTAGAGGTGTCAATTACGCACACCTTACACTCCTCAGTTGTCTAATCAAGTTTGTGTGGAAAAACTAAATCAAAGTTATTAAGGCAGTTAACCGAATTTCTTCGGTAATATTTCTTAGGAATGTTGATATGATAAAGCTTAGGTTTCCCCTTGACTTCTATGAGGAAATCAATTTTTCCCCCCAAATTTTCAATACCTTTTTGGGGACCTTTTCCATGCTACTAATAATTTTTTGGTTTTTAAATTGCTAAAAGTCCCCGGAACTTCACCCCCCAATTTTTAAAAAGTTCTCCTTGTTTTTAAAAATATCAAAATAGGTTTTGTGGGGGGCCCATTGATAAGCTTAAGTTTTTCGAAATATGTCGGGGGTTTCTCCTCAAGTTTGGATCTAAGGTCAAAGGGGGGAAACGATAAAAAGGGGAGGGAAACCTTTCCATTTATTTCCTCATTAGCCCATTAGCATGAAGGATTGCCCAATGGACCTCGGGGTTGTTTTCCATAAGAAGTTAAAAAAGGTAAAACCCCCAAAAAATCACGGGAATTCCCTCCCTTTTTGGCAAACAAGGGAAAAAGGGGGAAAGTAATGATGCCATTTCCTTAGGTTTAAGGAGCAAATTTTCCTTAAAAGGGACTTGAGAAAAAAATTTCGGGCCTTTCAACCTCCCTTTAAACAACGGGTTTGAAATGGTGTTGGAAGAAAAGGTTTCACTCCCAGAATTTTTGGTAGAAAATGTTGAAAAAAATTCAATGTAAAATTGGGGCCCCACTGTCAGAAAAAAATTTCTCTAGGGATGCCCACTCGGAAAAAAGAGGGATAAAAATGGGCTTAACCAAACCCTGCCCGGTTTTTTATGGTCTTTAAGGGAACGGTTGGGGGAAAAACTAGAAGCAAAATTTAAACTTTTTTTTAATATATATCAAATTCCCCCAGATGAAAAGGGGTGTTTTAAAGGGGAACCAACAATTTTCAATCCCTACTTTTTAAAAAGGGTACCTTTAAAGATTGGAAATTTTTGACCATATTTACCGCCGGGTACCTGGGGGAGGAGGGACATTTGGGCAAACTTTACACACCCTACAATGGTAGTGATATCTGAGGACATTTTGGGCCAAAAATGGGTTTTCCCCCTAATTTTTAATTAAAGGGTTTTTACGATGCGACAAATGCCCGGGCCCACGGGTAGGTAAAGGAAGCCATTTTAAGAACAGTTTTCTCTGCCACTGACTTGGAAACAGCTAAAAAGGAATAATCAATCTCAAAGAAATTTAATTTGAATACTGACTTTTTAAAAAATATACCCTTTTTATATTCAAAATTTTTATGAAAAGTTTTTTTCCCTTTGGGTAACTTTATTTTGTTTTTACTGCATTTTGGCAATTCTTAAGAGAAGGGCAATTTTCTTTTTAACTTGAACAAAGGGTCCTTCGGGAAAAATCTTAAAAGGGTTTAAAATCAGGGAAAAAACAAAGGAGGGACAAATAAATAAAGCCTGGGCTTTGGGTGGAGCCCCTAGCAAGGGGCATTTTTTTTGGTATCGGAGGTGAATCTTCCCCTTTCATCAAAAGGGAAAAACCCGGGGAACCTACTACCTCGTTTCGGAGGCATCACTGGGTTTTTTAAACCAAAAGAATCCCGGACATTTCCCCCTCTGAACCCTTTTTGAGGGGGGTTCTCCCAACTACAAGAGGAACTGAAAAGCCTTTTGTCCCCTCTTTTGGGGAGAAAAGGCAACCCAGAAGGGAAAGGCCCTTTTAACCATAAACCAAATTTTACGGGCAAAAAAGTGATGGGGGGAGTACCCGGGTTTAACCAACCAATGGAACCATTTAACTAATTTAAAAAAACGGATTTGGGAAGAGATTCATAACTTTTGAAACCAAAAATTTTGAAACTCTCCTTTTCCCAAAAATTTGAACAAAAAGGTGTTACCTGTAACTGTTTAAAGTTTTTGGCCCTTTCTGTGGGGGCATAACCTGAAAACTTTTCCCGTAAGTATTAGTTTGTCCCTTTTGGTATGTTTAAAAAAAATTTCCTTTTTTTAAATAGGTTATAATTACATAAGAAACCTGTGAAAAAAAGTTGCATAATATTCAAAGCTGTTTTAAATAACATCCCAACCTGGTAAACCCCCCGGTTAGGTATGTTAGTTTTTTCAAAGAAAGGGGGCGGGGTATTTTTAAACCTGGGTAAAGTATGAAAAACTTCAAACCCCTGTGAAGGGAGGGAAATTAGGTGGTTTGGGAAAATGTTTCATGCTGCATGATGTTCCCCTTACTTTTCCTCTAAAATTTTTTTGTGTAAAGTTAAATTTTTATTCTCTAATTAAGGTGATTTTTTTTGACTCGCGATCTTTCCCCTCTTGCAGTTCATTCTCTCTACTTTTTCCTCACATTCTCTAAACTTTTTTCCCAACTTCTTGTCTTTTGCCCCCTTTCCCCCAAGTTCTCTTAAACCCACCTTGTTCCTCACATACTTTTGCTCCTCCTCACGATCGGGCTATCCCCTCTTTTTTTTCTCCCTTTTTCCCCTTTTTCTTTCTGTCTTTCTTTAATTTTTCTTTCAATTCAATCTCTCTCCTTTTTCTCCTCTCTCTCGATTTTCTCTCTCTCCTTCTCCCTCTCTCTCAAGGTTCTCTTTCTCCTTTCATTCTCTTTCCTGGATCTTAGCGCTAATGAAAGCTTCTAAATTTTTCCCAGTTATTCCTAACTTGCTCTGTGTTCATCCAAAACTGGTATTCCTCCATACTTGCAAGTACTTAAACTACCAGGGGAAAATGTAACGGATATATCAAAGAAAATGGAAGGTTCAATTCCTGCTCCACTCAAACTTTAAATAAATCGGAGGGTTCAATCCCTGCTTCGATTAAACAGTATGTGTGAATGAAAACGGAGGGTTCTATGCTGGCTCCAACCAAACAGCAAGTAGAATGGGGTCTCTTGACCATACAATCTTCTCACCAAGAAATCAAGAGTGCCCTACAACAGTTCCCTTGATATAAAAAATAGAGCTCAATGAAACAACTTGTAACTGAAAAATCTTGGGTCCCTATAGTCTATTCCTCCAAATCGCTTCAAGCTCAAAAATAAAGGTGACAGAATTAACTAGTATATCCTGCCTTGACTTGACTTACAATAAATTGAGACTATAATAATCACCAAATCTTTTAAATACCTGTACTGTAGTCCTACCATAGAGAATGATTACTCAGGGCTGGTGGTAACTGTCTGTGGTATGCGGCATTGAAGTTCCAATGGTAGATTCGAGATGGAGTTGAATCTTGATCCAATCGAGTTTATCCTGGCAAGGTCGCCACTTGTGAAGGCTTACTCAGCCCTGTAACAACTTCAGTCAGTATTACCAAGGCTGGCTCCTCCTCAGGAAAATTAATGAATAGAAAAAGAAATAATAACTCACAAAGATAAACACTCAATTATTTAGTAATGCAAAGATAAAACATTGAAAGATGACTGTGCATCCTACTTGAAAGAAAAATGAAAAATGAAATGGAAAAATGCCATTTGAATTCAACGCTAATATATACAGTTATGCTGGGGTGTCTGGTTGAGGTTGACACCGTCTTGTAGAGTTTGTAGCCATTGCTGATGATGTGGGGGGGTCACAGGTGTTTAGTGACAACCCAATGACTAGTTCTCACAGAGTCTATAGCCTTGAATAGTCAGTCCAGATGACAGGAACGCAGGTTCTTTACCACTACAAAGATGAGGGGTTGTTGTTGCTGTCGCCTACAGTTAATCAGATAGGTAGATCAAAAAGTGATGTCTCGGGACTTCAGTCTGTCTCCTTCAACACGTTTCTTTGGTTGGCAGATGACCCTTGCTGTCATTCCAAGAGTTGTGCTGGGAGCTGTGAGTCAAGTGATTACTGTTTGGTCCAAGCCCCACACGTCACCTTTCGGGTGGAGAAAGGGGGGCGAGGGGAGGGGATAGCGGGAGCTAGACTGACCCTACCTTAACAAGCAGCCAGCAATCAAACTATTGTCACCATATACTCGCTTGATACTCCTATCTGTTGAACTTTTCCCTCACATTCAGTTTGATACAAAAAGTATAGCTTGCATGTTGGAGAAACAGGTGACTTCTAGTACCTCCTACTGATGATGAACGCCCTAAGATGGTCCTTCCTATATCACTGTACTTAATTTTCCTCACTTTGTTCCTAACTACACCATACTAATTTTTATGGTATCACTTATTAGCTAAGGTATGGCGACTCGAGGTAGAATGTTTACTGGAGTTTTGTTTCTGTTGATTATACTGCAGTTTCTACCAGCTCTACAATATTGCAGTTTCGTAACTCTACTCTTTTTATTTCCAAAAGTTTCACCGGTGACCTTGTAATATTTTATTATTAAAATCCTAGATTTCTGTATTTCCATAAATTTGTACTCTATGGTAAGTCCAGGAGTACAGAGCAGGCAAAGTCTAGAGCAGTTGTTGAAAAGCAAACTGAGAAATTAATTCAAGAGAGATTGAGTATGAGGGTCAAAATGGGTGGGAGCTCCTGTATTTTAACATGGAGAGGGAAAGAAGAGAGAAGAGCCTCTGAAAGCCACAAGAGTCACAGTGAGACCCCCTGAGGAAATGGTCAGCATTAAAATTGACGAGTAACATTAGTGGAGGCAGTAATAAAGATCCCAGAAATGCAACATCTTGGATATATAATGCCCGAGGATAGATACAAAAAACAGACTGTGTATCACTTATTCAAGTAGATGTGTGCTGCAGTGTAATACAAAGAGGTGGTGGTATAGTATACCAGTGCAATAAGAAATGCACTTTCATTGAAGGTTCCAACAGGAAAAGTATCTGATGAATATAATATCATGTAGCCCGAGACAGGATGGATAACAGCAGAGCATAATTTTTTTTCTTGTAAACAAGCACAAAGAATAAACTGGGAAAGCAACACCTGAAGTTCACCCCGGTTAGCTATGAGGCCTCAGATATTCCACTGTAAATAAGCTATGATTTGCAAAGAGAAAGATACATACAAGAAATATGAAGTAATATGTATTTACAAACTAGAAAGGTTAGAAAATTCTACATGTGGAGGGAGCAGAAAACGAATGAGCAGTAAAGGATTAGAACACTGAAGAAAGAAGTTCTGCAGACAGAGAAGAGGCGAATCAGTGTCATGGAAGTCTCCCTTGGAGGTGGAGAGTTGAGACCATCATGGTGTAATTGAAACCCTTTTTCTCTTTGAGACAGTGGATTTCTCATTCTTTTAAGTAAACATGGAAATGAAATGAATAAGCCGTGTGAGCATCATTACAGTTATGGCAGGAGGGAGACAGGATGTATTTGTATGGTCGGCAGCACCACAGACTGGGCATTCTACCATGAACCTACAATATTTAGCTGAGTGGCAGAAGCACCAGCAATTTTTACATTGTTGTGGTGATTATTATTATTATAATCAAAAAGAAGCACAAAGCCACAAGAGCTATACATTATTATTATAATCAAAAAGTAGGGCTAAGCCACAAGGGCTATACAGCACTGCAGGGTAGGGAAGGAAGCAAGGGTAACGGGCAGCAGAAGGGGAGAGGGATGATTAGTAGGTTATAGAAAACAGCGGGGCAGGGGATAGTGTGGGGGTAGGGGGTAGCAAAAGATTGAGGCAGAAAGGGCTGAAGGTATCATCAGAGTTTGTGGAGTGAGTCAGTTGTCAAAAAGTCAATGAGGAGAGAGTCCGGATGAAAGGTGGGTCCATCAGTGAGAAGGGAAGGTAAAGAGAGAGTAGTAGAGCAGAGACGACGTTGGAGGAAATTTTGCTCATTGATAAAGTGGGCAGTCTAACAGAATGTGGCTGACCAATAATGGAACCTGACAATTCTCACAGAGAGGAGCAGGGTGCCTCTCCATGAGATGCCCATGAGTAAGACGAGTATGGCCAATTCGAAGGCGGGAGAGAGTAGTCTCCCAACCTCGACACTGGTGACAAGAAGACGGCCAGTAACCTATACTCGGTTTAATAGAACAAAGTTTGTTATTGAGCAGAGCAGGGCCAACGTTGTTGCCAACAGGTGCGAAGGTGGTAGCTATTGCAGCAAAAAAAGTCAGGAAATGGAACACCTCTATATGAAATTGGTAGGTCATGTACTGCTGACCATGCAGCAGTGTCTGCTTGTTCATTGCCCTGTACATCAACATGACCAGGGACCCAACAAAAAACAATATCTTTATGCGTGGTAGAGACACAGTGTAGCCAAAGTTTGATATGGAGAACTAGGGGGTGAGGTGTATCAAATTTCCGTATAGCCTGTAGAGCACTGAGGAGACTGAGACAACCACAAATGATGACACAGGCATAGATGCGATACGAATAAGTGCTGCAAGAATGGCATACAATTCAACAGTAAAAATGCTAGTTGAAGATAGTAAATGCCCTCGCAAAATGCTGTCCAGAAACACTGCTGCAAATCCAACTCTGTAAGAAGAGTTAGAACCATCTGTGTACATGGCGATGGCATGAGAATGAGAGTGGAAGTGGTCAAGAAAAAGAGAGTGGGAAGCCACCGTAGGCAGTTGGGCTTTTGAGCAAGGGAGTGAGAAAGACCTGAACAGCTGGAACTTCCCAGGGGGGTAGGGAAAAGTGAGATGCTATATGAACATATAAAGGTGGTAACTGAAAGGAAGACAAGAGCGAATATAGGTGAAGAGAGAAGGGATGGAGCAAACAGGGGCGGCAAATAAATAAAGATTATCTACTTTTATCAGTGACCATTCTATAAATGGAAGGATTGCGGAGATCATGAGAGCGCACATAGTAGCGAAGGCAATGGGCATCAGGGCAATCAGACAAGGATGGAACATTCATTCAGTTCTGCATAGAGGTTCTCAAAAGGGGAAGAGCGAAAAGCACTAAGGCATAAATGTAATCCTTGGTGATGGATGGGGTTAAGGCTAGAGACAGTAGCAGGAGAGGCCGATGAATAGATCTGGTCACCATAATCGAGTTTCAATAAAATGAGGGCTGAATGTAGGTGAAGGAGAGTTCGATGATCAGCTCCCAATGAAAGATGAGCAAGGGTCTTAAGAAGGTTCAGCCGGCTGTGACAAGATGCCTTTAGAGAGGCAATGTGAGGTTTCCGTGATAACCTACAGCCAAAGAGAAGGTCTAGAAACCGGACTGTATCACGTTCAGGGATACGGGAGCCATAGAGGTACAAAGGATGATCGGAGATGACAGAGCGTCTAGTGAAAATAATTTGGTGAGTTTTGGTACTGGAAAATTTAAACCCATGTGTGGTGGCCCAATTGAAAACAAGGTCGACTGCATGTTGGAGAGAAACTGTAATGAGGTGACAGTCAGCGCCTGCACAAGCAATAGCGAAGGCATCGACATAGAGTGATGACCAAATATTGGATGGAAGAACAGAGGCAAAATCATTTATAGCAAGGAGAAAAAGTGTTGTGCTCAGAACACATCCCTGAGGGACACCTTCAGCTTGGATAAAGTCTGGAGAGAGCACATTATTGACTCAAACACGGAAATGTCTGTCAGTTAAAAAGTTCTTAAGGAAAGATGGTAGATTGCCTCCGAGGCCTAAGGAGTGGGCTTGGGCCAAAACATTATACCTCCACGTTGTGTCATATGCCTTCTCAAGGCCAAAAAATATGGCAATAACTGAGTGGTTATTCGCAAAGGCATTACAAACATATGTATCCAAACGAAGTAAAGGGTCTATGGTAGAACGTCCCTTACGAAAGCCATATTTACAAGTGGAGAGACTGTTTTGTGTCTCTAAGTACCACATGAAACACCTATTTACCAGATGTTCCATCACTTTGCAAACTGCACTGGTAAGAGCAATGGGACGATAGTGGGATAGTGGGAGGCTTCATGTCCCGTAGTACCTAGTTTGCGGAAAGGGAGAACAATGGCAGATTTCCACAGCTGTGGAAGAACTCCTTGTGACCAAATAAGATTGAAAGGTGTAAGAGGACTGCAAGGGCTGACTTATGTAAATGTTGTAACATACAAATATGAATGTCGTTGGGCCCAGCTGTTGATGATTGGCAAGCTGAGAGTGTTGCCTCCAGTTCCTGCAGTGTAAAAGGCACATTATACTGTTCTTCTCTGAGAGAAGAAAAGTCCAAGGGTGCTAACTCTCTGGCAGACTTTGAGGAAAGAAACGAAGGGCAGAGATGGAGCCCCAGCGAAATATGGACCAGACGATTGCCAATTTCAATGGCAACATCTACAGGGTTTACTATATTAACACCTGCAACCTGCAGAACAGGAGCCGGGTCAGGAGAATGTTTACCACTCAGTTTCCGTACTTTTTTCCAGACTGCACTCATAGAGGAAGCATAGGTGATGGTGGAGACATAATCTCACCAGCAAGTGTGTTTAGCATCATGGATGACACAGCTTAAAATCAAGATGTCTCTCAGTGGTTCTATTGTACCGGCACCTGCCCCACGCAGCGTGTTTCAAACATACTGCACGAGCACAAGCAAAAGACCACCATGGCACGCATTTCTGAGAATGCCTGCCCGAGGTTTGGGATATAGAATGAGAAGCTGTAGTTAAAACTGAGGACGAGAAGAGGTCTTACCTGTATTTCTTTGTACCTCTGTATGTTCAAATTAATAAATAAATAAATAATAAATAAATAAATAAATAAATGGATGAAGAAGGAACTTCACTAAAAACAGTTAGTTCTGAGTAAAGGTCCCAATTTGCCCAATTAAATTGCCAGCGTGGGTTACAAAGAGGTGGTGATATGAAGGGGAAGTAAGAATGATTGGAAAATAATCACTGTCATGTAAATCTGGGAGAACAGACCAGGTAAAGTCTAGTGTGGTGGAGGAAGAGCAGACTGAGAGATCGATGCAAGACAGTGTATGAGTATGAGGATCAAAATGGGTGTACCTGTATTTAAAACATGGAGGGGGTGGGAAGCAAGAAAATCCTCTAGCTGAATGCCACGGGAATCACAGTGAGACCCCCCAGAGGAAATCGCCAAGTAACAGAAGTGGTGGCGGTAATGACGAAACAAGAAAGGCAATATCTGGAATAGATAATGCTCGAGGAGAGAGATACAAAGAACAGTGTATACCACCTATGCAGGTGGATACGGGCTGCTGTGTAATGCAGCGAAGTATGAACAAATAGCTGATGGTATGGAATATCAGTGCACAGAAGAAAGGCACTTTCATTAAAGGTCCCATCAGGAAAAGGATCCAAAGAATACAATAAATTATAGCCTGAGATGTGATAGATAACAGCAGGGTGTAATTTTGGTTCTTGTAAGCAATAATACCAACAGGGGAAAATTGGGAAAGCAACGTCTGAAGCTCACCTCAATTACCCGATGCTGCGTATATTCCACTGTAAATAGGTCATGATTGACAATGATAAAGATACTAGAAATCCACAGGTGAGGGTACTTACGGACTAGAGGGATTAGAAAAGTCCACATGCAGTGACAGTGGAAAACGTTTAAGCAGTGAAGGAATGGTGCGCTGTGAAGAAAGGAGTTGTGCAGATGGAGGAGAGGAAAGTGAAGGAACAGAGGATGGATCAGTGTCCATTGATGGTTTGGTCTCTGCAACATATTCAGAGATTGCTTCAAGTGTTTCTGGGAGTTCAGAGTCGTCGTATGGGAGACAATATCAGAGATGGAAGGAGGAGGAGTCTGAGTAAAGATCGGAACTCTAATGGGCTGTACCAAGGTGGGGGGGGGCGAAAGGGTGGAGGGAACTGGAGAAGTGTGGGAGGGGACAGAAGATGCAGAAACTTGGGAGGTGGCAGAAGAGGAAGAAACTTGGAAGGGGACAGGGAGGAAGGCACAGTACGAGGAGGAGGATGAATCTCCACAATTGTAACAGAGCCAGTGAAAGGGGAAGACCCAGGTACAGAAACTGGGAAGGTAAAATGTGGAGGTGGATGAAGGGAAGGAGGTGTTAAAGGAGAGTTTTTGGACTTCTTAGAAGTAGAGGGACGATTGGGAGGTGTTGTACGAGGTCTTTTCGATACCAGGGTTTGTGAGGGAGAACAAGAAGTAAGAACAGACTGAGGTGTTGAAGTAGGAATGTCTGAGCCCTCAACAGCAAAAGAATTAGATACAGGAGTGACTATGGGACTGGCAACCGCAGAGGAGGCTGCAGAAGTTGGGACCCCAGAAGTGGGGGGATGTTTTGAAACATGAGAATAAGAAACACAGGATAGTCTCACTTGGAGACAGAGATGAGAAACTGCCATAGCATAAGGGAGACCTTCTGCCTTTTTGAGGTAACGAATTTCCCGCTCATTTAAGTAGACCTGGCACCGGCAAGAGTACGAAGGGTGAGGCTCATGACAAGGCAAGAGGGAGGTCGACTGCAAAAGACTGGGCATTCGGCTATAGATATGGAATATTTTGCTGGGTGGCCAAATTGCCAGCAATTCCTACACTGTTGCGGTGTAGTGATCACCTTCGAACTTGTAACCGACGTCCTGCTACATAAACAGAGGATGGGAGTTCATGGCTGTCAAAAGTTAAATGAGCCACATTGCAAGGGTATCCTCTTCACCCTGGGCAGGAAGAACATAAGTGTCTATCTTGAGAATTGGGAGATCTTGGAGTTCCAGCTGTTTGAGAATGTCATGGCCACATGTCTGGAAATTATGTTGGACTATGGTATGGGGCAGAATAACAGTACCACTAAAAGAATTAAAAAAATGATGTTTTTCGATAGTGATAGGAATAGTATCCATATGTGAAAGGATCATGAACTTGGGTAGAATTCTGGACTGTGATGATGCGCATACCACTCTTAAGAGCATGAAAGGAAATATCTCTACCAACATGGCATAGGAGTGCTTTGCCAATACTATGGTCAGAAAGATAGGCAGTAGAAGAAGTCGGTCTTAAAGTAAAGAATTTAGTCCATTGTATGGTCCACAACTGAGTGTGGAGAGGAAGTGCATGATGTGGTCTTTTGTGAGTGAATGGGAAGGTAACAAAAGTAACATCCATCAGGAGATTGTTGTTGGTGTTTAGAATTGGGACCAGAGTCGGTCCGACGTGGGACGGACTGGCAATTCGAAAATTACCACACCATAGAGGGAGAGGCCGGAAGCATAGTCAAAGGATAGCAGAGGTCAGACAAATCAAAGGAGTCAGTCGAAACCCCAGCACCTGAAGCGAGTGACGAAACAGCACCAGCAAGAGGTACGGGGGCCTCAGGAGTGTCCGAAGACTGGCCAAAAGATGAGGCAAGGTCAGAATGGGGTGCAGTAACAAAAAGGGGCCCAGAGGTAGTGGGGTCATGGATCAGGTACTCCATGGTTAGGTTACCTTTTTCATTTTGTTTTTAAGAAAAAAATAAGAAAATAAAAATAAAAATAAAAAAAGGGGGGACCAGGGAGGCATAGTTCCTAGGAGGAATGAAAGGGCCAGAAATCTCCCTCCATGCTGAAGAGGACCTCAGCACGGCAAGTAGTGCAGATGCAGCATGGAACCTGTGCCATACCCTACCCTTCATGCCAGTAAACCAGCAATCCGGGATAGCAACCTCACATCTGTCGAGCTACCTCAGTGGACAAAAGAGAGGGTGGCCAGATATCCACCACAAAGCATACCTCCTTCGGCCACCACCACCGGAATCTGAAAGATGGCTTCCAGAGATACACCCATCGCCCGAAAGACACCCAAAGCCACCCTCCAGGATACGAGAGAGGAATCAGGGCATCCACAGGCGATCCAGATTCCACGGCAAACTATGCTACCGCCAAGAACCTCAATGGAATGCGATGGACCCTGGTACCCTTTCCCCTACCTAGGAACTAGTGCACCTGTGGGAAAAATCCCAAAGGTCAAAAAGAGGAAGGGCAAAAGGGAGGGGTGGAGAGGAGGAGGAAAGGAAAAAGGGGTTGGATGGTATAGGGAAGGGGGGATTGGGGGTAATTAGGTTCGGTCTGAGGAAGGAGGCCAATAGGTCTAATTCCTCAGACCAAAAGCCTCTTCACCAAACAAAGGAGCCCCCCTTGAATTATTATTATTATTATAATCAAAAAAGAAGCGCTAAGCCACAGGACTATACAGCGCTGCAGGGCAGGAAGGAAGCGAGGGCATCAGGTGGCAAAAGGGAGATGGATGAGTAATAGGTTACGGATAACAGCGGGTAGTGGATGGTGAAAGGGTAAAGGGCAGCAAGAGACTGAACTAGAAAGGGCTGAGGGGAGTGCGAAAAGTATCATCAGAGTTTGTGGAGTAAATCAGTCATTGTCAAGAAGTCAATGAGAGAGTCAGGATTAAAGGAGGGTCCATCAGCAAGAAGGGAAGGTAAAGAGAGAGTAGTAGAACGAAGACGACGTTGGAGGTAAATTCTGCGTGCTCGTTGATAGAGAGGGCAGTTCTAACAGAATGTGGCTAATCGATACTGGAACTTGATACTGCTACAGAGAGGAACAGGGTGCCTCTCCATGAGATACCCATGAGTAAGACGAGTGTGGCCAATGCGAAGGCGGGAGAGCGTGGTCTCCCAACCTCGGCACTGATGACAAGAAGACGGCCAGTAACCTATGCTCGGTTTAATAGAATGAAGTTTGTTACGAGCAGAGTTGACCAACGTTGTTGCCACGGGTGCGAAGGTGGGTAGCTATTGCAGCAAAATAGTCCAGAAATGGAACACCTCGATAGGAATTGGTAGGTCATGCACTGCTGACCGCGCAGCAGTGTCTGCCTGTTCATTGCCCTGTACGTCGACATGACCGGGACCCAACAAAAAACAATTATCTTTATGTTTGGTAGAGATAACGGCGTAGCCAAAGTTGGATACGGAGAACTAGGGGATGAGATGTATCAAATTTTCGTATAGCCTGTAGAGCACTAAGGGAGTCTGAGACTACTACAAATGATGACACAGGCATAGATGCGTACGAATAAGTGCTGCAAGAATGGCATACAGATCAGCAGTAAAATGCTAGCTGAAGATAGTAAATGCCCCCCCCAACGACGCTGTCCGGAAAAACACTGCTGCGAATCCGACGCCGTCTGAAGACTTTGAGCCAATCTGTGTACACAGCGGTGGCATGAGAATGGGAGTGGAAGTGATAAAGAAAAAGAGAGCGGGAAGCCACGTAGGCAGTTGAGCTTTCGAGCAAGGGAGTGGAAAAGAACAGACCCGAACAGCTGGAACTTCCCAGGGGGGTAAGGAAAAGTGAGATGCTACATGAACATATAAAGGTGGTAACTAAAGGGAAGGACAAGAGTGAATGTAGGCGAAGAGAAAAGGGGACGGACAAACAGGGGCAGCGAACAAATAAGAATGTCTACTAATATCAGTGACCATTCTATAAATGGAAGGATTTGTAGATGTGAGAGCGTACATAGTAGCGAAGGCAATGGGCATCACGGCGATCAGACAAGGATCGAACATTTGTTTTCTGTATAGAGGCTCTCAACAGGGGAAGAGCGAAAAGCACCAAGGCACAAACGTAAGCCTTGGTGATGGATAGAGTTAAGGCTAGAGAGAGTAGCAGGAGAGGCCGCGGAATAATCTGGTCACCATAATCGATTTTTGATAAAACGAGGGCTGAATGTAGGCGAAGCAGGTTCGACGATCGGCTCCCCATGAAAGATGAGAAAGGGGTTTAAGAAGGTTTAGCGGCTGTGACAAGTTGCCTTCAGAGAGGTAATGTGAGGTTTCCAGGATAACCGCGGTCAAAGAGAAGGCCTAGAAAACCTGACGTATCACGTTCGGGGATACGGAAGCCATAGAGATCCAAAGGATGATCGGAGATAACAGAGCGTCTAGTGGAAAGTAATTTGGTGAGTTTTGGTACTTGAAAATTTAAACCCATGCGTGGTGGCCCAAGTGGAAACATGGTCGACCGCATGCTGGAGAGAAACTGCAATAAGGTGACAGTCAGCGCCTGCACAAGCAATAGCGAAGGGTCATCAACATAGAGTGATGACCAAATATTGGGTGGAAAACAGAGCCAAATCATTTATAGCAAGGAGAAACAGTGTGTGTTTTAGAACACACCCCTGAGGACACCTTCAGCTTGGACGAAGTCCGGGGAAAGAACATTATTGACTCAAACACGGAAATGTCTGTCAGTTAAAAAGTTCTTAAGGAAGGAGGGGTAGATTGCCTCGGAGGCCTAAGGAATGGGCCTGGGTCAAAATATTTTACCTCCAATTTTGTGTCATATGCCTTCTCAAGGTCAAAAAAATATGGCAATAACTGAGTGATTATTCGCAAAGGCATTACGAACATACATACCCAAGCGTAGTAAGGGGTCTATGGTAGAACGCCCCTTACGAAAGCCATATTGACTAGCGGGAGACTGTTGTGAGTCTCAAAATCCCAAACATTAAAACGTCGATTTACGAGGGCGTTCCATCACTTTGCAACTGCACTAGTAAGAGCGATGGGGCGATAGTGGGAAGCATCATGTCCTGTAGTACCCGGTTTGCGGAAAGGGAGAACAATGGCAGATTCCATAGCTGGGGAAGAACTCCTTGTGCCCAAATAAGATTGAAGAGGTGTAAAAGGACTACAAGGGGTGACGATGTAAATGTTAACATACGAATATGAATGTCGTCAGGCCCAGCTGCCGATGATTTGGCAAGCTGAGGCATTGCCTCCAGTTCTTGAAGTGTAAAAGGCACATTATACTGTTCTTCTCTGAGAGTAGAAAGTCCAAGGGTACTAACTCTCTGGCAGACTTTTAGGAAAGAAACGAGGGCATAATGGAGCCCTCGGGGAAAAACGGACCAGATGTGTGCCAAGTTCAATGGCAATGTGAGAGGGTTTGCTACATCAAACCAGCGACCCGTAGAACAGGAGCCGGGTCAGGAGAGTATTTACCACTCAATTTCCTCACTTTTTTTCCAGGGCTGCACTCTAGAAGAAGCAGAGGTGATGGTGGAAAATAGTCTCGCCAGCAAGTGCGTTTAGCTTCACGGATGACATGGCGAGCGGGCGCACGCTTCTGCTTAAAATCAAGAAGTCTCTCAGGGTTCTATTGTACCGGTACCTGCCCCCTGCAGCAGTTTCAAACGTACTGCACGAGCACAAGCAGGAGACCACCAAGGCACGCACTTCTGAGAATGCCTGCCTGAGGTTTGGGGTATAGAATGAGAAGCTGCGGGTATAAACTGATGTCGAGAAATGTGTAGGAAACTCATCAATGGAGGGTGAAGAAGGAACCTCACTAAAAGCAGTGAGGTGAGAGTAAAGATCCCAATTTGCCCGATCAAATTGCCAGCGAGGGCTACGAAAAGGGGGTGAATAGGAAGGAGAAGTAAGAATGATCGGAAAATGATCCTGTCATGTAAGTCTGGTAGACAGACCAGGTGAAGTCTAGTGCAGTGGGGAAGAGCGCTGATAGATCGAGCAAGAGAGAGTATGAGTCGAGGTCAAAATGGGGGGGGAGTACCCGTAATTTTTAAAAAATGGGGGGGTGGAAACGAGAAAAAACCCCCAACTGAATGCCACTGAGTCACAATGAGACCCCCCGAGGAAATGGTGGGCATTAAAATCACAAAGAAAAAAATGGTGGGGGTAAGGGGAAACAAAAAAAGGCAAAGTCTGGGGAAAAAAAGTCGAGAAGGGAGAGATATAAAGAAAATATTGAAACCCCTTATTCAAGTGGATGGGGCTGCGGTATGCGCGAGGTATGGACAAATAGTTGCGTACGGAATCATTGTGTTTGGGAAAAGGGCACTTTCATTAACCCTTTGAGGGTCGACAGGCCCTCCGAAACTCGTTCTCAGGGTCGGCCAAATTTAAAAAAAAAAAAAAATTTTTTTCTTTTATGAAAAGATTTAAAAATCTTTTCCCGATCATAAAGACACCAAAAGTTTGAAATTTGATAGAAAACTTTCGGAATTATGCTTCCAAAGTTTCGGTCTCGGCGATATTTTTGGATCCCGGGGAATTTTTTCCCCCTTTGAGCCCCCATTTTTGGCCAATTTTACTGCACTAGTCGACGAAAAAAAATGAATATTTCGTAGAACTCCATTTTGTTATAATGGGTGCAAGAAACCCCCTCATTTTGAAATTCAACTATCCAGTACAGTGGTCAGAAAATTTTGAAAATTTTTCCAATTCCCCAAATTTCAAAGAGCCTTCCGAAAAAGGGTCCGAAAAAACAAGAAAGAATTCCCGGCACTAAAATGCATTTCCCCTGCATTATCATCTAAGGCCCTCTTTATTTTTGCTTTCCACTTTGAATTTTTATTTTACAAAAATAAAGATTTTCTGTTTTGCAGACTACTCATTAGTGTAAAAAATGGTATAAATTTTTTGGTGCAGTTGTGGAGAAAATTAGACTCACCAGTTGACGTGTATTGCACGCTTGGCAGATTTGTTTATTTGGGAGTTTGGTAAAAATCGAACCATGTCAGGAATTTCAGACATTTTAATTGAAAACCAGTCAAAACATCTCAATTCTGTAATATACTTCCATTCTATAAAGAGACCAAGAAAACTAGAATAAACAATAAATACCAACGAAAAAAACTGCAAAGTCGCTGATTTATTTCAAAAAAATGGTCAAAGTTTTTTTTTTCTCTTTATGGCACTGTGTGCTGCAGGATTTTTTTTAGACGCACATGACCACATAGACCATTCTTTCATATGAAGGCCTACAGTTTCCCACTGTTTGAGGGACCGCTAGAATTTATGAGTACTAGTACGTCAAAAACCACGTTAAGACGCATAGTACGACGGAAAACCCTCAAGGGTTAAGGTCCCATCGAGAAAGGACTCCAAAGAACAATAATTATGCCTGGATGGGTTTGGAAAACGGGCCCGAGTGTAATTTTGGTTCTTGTAAGCAAGCACCAACAGGGAAAACCTGGAAAGAACATTGAAGCTCACCCCGATTACCCTGGGCCACGGATATTCCACTGTAAATTAGGCCATGATTGGCGATGAAGAAAATTTTCAGGAATTTTGTAGGTAAGGCCCCTTTACGGACTAGGGGGTTAGAAAAGTCAAGTGTGGTGGATTTGGAAGACGTTAAGTAGCGAAGGAATGGAGCGTTGGAAAATGGGGTTGTGAAGTTGGGGGAGGGAAAAAGGAAGGAACAGGAAGTGAATCGGTCCTTGAATTTTAGTCTCTGCAAAAATTTCTAAAATGGCTTAAAGTTTTTCTAAATTCAAAGCTGTATGGGAGACCATTTTGGAGATAGGGGAGGAAAGTGGGGTAAAATTGGGGAATTTAATGGATGTCCCAAAAGTAGGGGGGAGGGGAGTGAAGGGACTGGAGATAAAGTGTAGGGGGGGGCAAAAGAGGCAAAAAACCTGGGAGGTGGCAGAAGAGGGAGAAACTTGGGAGGGGCTGGGGTGGAAGGCTTTAGTCGAGGAGGAGGGTGAATTCCACACTTTAAATAGACCCAGAGAGGGGGGAAGAACTAGGTACAGAGACGGGAAAAAGGTAAAGTGTGGAGGTGGAAAAAGGGGAAAGGGAAGGGGCAAAGAGATTTGAGCAATGTGGTTTTTTGGGATTTGGTAGAGGGGCGTTTGTTTTGGGTGTACGGGTTTGTCAATACGGGGGGCTTGTGAGGAAGGGAGGAAGATGTGAGAACAGACGAGTTGTAGTCGGGAGTCAGAGCAAGGACAGCAAAAGAAATTAAAAGCCATGGGGTTTTTGGGAGGGGTAACAACAGGGAGGGGCAAAAGATGGGGACCCCAAAAAAAGGGGGGGGATTTTTTGGAAACATGAGAATAAGAAACAGGGGTAGTCTCCCTTGGAGGCGGGGATGAGTAATGCCATAGCAAAAGGGAGCCCTTTCCCCTTTTTGAGGCAGGATTTCCGTTCATTTAAAGACCTGGAAAGGGGGGGGTCGAAGGGTGAGTTCTTCAATTAAGGCAGAGGGGGGGTTGCTGAAATTTATTGAATGGTCGTCGGCCCACAGATGGGTTTTGGCCAAAATCTGAATATTTCGCTGGGTGACCAAAACGCCAGCAATTTTTACATTGTTGCGGTGTGGGTTCCCCTTTGAATTTTAAAACGATGCCCCGCGAATTCAGAGGAGGGGATTTTCTCGGCTGCAAAATTTAAAAACGAGCACATTGCAAGGGTAAGTCTCCCCCCCCGGGAGGAAGGACAAAAGTGTCTACTTTGAGGATTGGGGGATCCTGGAGTTCCAGTGTTCAAAAAGTCATTGCCACTGACTGAAATTCTTTTGGACTATGGTAGGGGGCAGAATGAAAGTACCACTAAAAGAATTGAGAGAAAGATTTTTTTTCAATAGTGATGGGAGTAGTTGATTTTCAAAGGAGGAAAGTCATGGTTGGGTAGATTCTGGACAGGCGATGCGCGTCCCCTGAGGCATGAAATGAAATATTTTGCCAACATGAGCGGACGCTTTGCCATCTAGGTCGAAAGGTAGGCGAAGAAGAAGTCGGTTTAAAAAAAAAGAATTTAGTCCTTTGTGTGGTCTAAAAAATGGGGGAGGGAGTGCTTGACGTGTCGGTTTTTCCCGGTAAAAGGGGAAGGTAACGAAGGAGCATCTCAGGAGATTGACGAGGCGTTTGGAGTAGGAGGGAGTTGGCCCGGCTTTGGGAAAGGGTGGGCGATTCGAAAATTGCCGTACCGTAGGGGAGAAGCCGGAAAACATAGTAAAAGGAGAGCGGAGTTCAGCAAATCGAAGGAGTGCGAGCCCCGGTACTGAACGGGTGAGGAAACAGCACCAGCAAGAGGTAAGGGGCTCAGGAGTGTCCAAAGATGGTCAAAACAAAAGGGAGGGTCGAATGAGGTGCGTATCAAAAAGGGGGCCCCCGGGGGTAGTGGGTTCGGGGATAGGGCTGCCAGGGTTAGGTTACTCCTTTGCTTTTTTTTTTTTTAAGAAAAAAAAAAAAAGAAAAAGAAAAAAAAATAAAAAAGAAAAAAAAAAAGGGGGGGAGGGGGGGGGAAAAGTTCCAGGAGGAATAAAAAGGGCCCGGAAATTCCCTCGCCCCCAAGAGGACCTCAAACCGCTAGTAGCGGTGCAGCAGGAACCCGTGCCATACCCTACCCTTCATGCCAGAAAAACCGAAATTTGGGTAGCAACCTCCATCCCCCGAGCTCCCTCGGTGGACAAAAGAGAGGGCGGCCGGATATCCGCCAAAGATACCCCCTTGGGCCCACCCCCCCCGGAATCCAAAAGGTGGTTTCCAGAGTACACCCGTCGCCCAAAAAGCACCCAAAGTACTCCGGGATACCGGAGAGGGATCGGGACATCCCCGGCATCGATTCCAGGCAAATACGCCCCCCCAAGAACCTAAGGAATGGGAGGACCCCGGTTGCCCTTTCCCCTACCTAGGAATAGGGCCCCTGTGGGGAAATCCAAAGGCAAAAAAGAGGAAGGGCAAAAGGGGGGGGGTGGGGAGGAGGAGGAGGAAGGAAAAAGGGGGGATGGGGAGGAAAGGGAAAGGGGGAAAAGGGGGGAAGGGGGTAATTAGGTTCGGTCTGAGGAAGAAGACCGACAGGGCTAAATTCCTCAGACCAAGAGCCTCTTAAAACCCCGGGGCCCCAAAGGGACCCCCTTGAAAGGATTGTTTGTGAAGGAATTGATTTCGACTTGTAAACGTTTGTCCCAAAACATAAAGAGGTTGGAAATTCTCAGCAGTCCAAATTAAGAAAGGTTATTGTGGGGGAAGCATTTCCCTTGTGAGCAGGTATAATCAGTGTTTACTTTTAAAATTGGGGGGGTTTTGGAGTGAAGTTGCTCCGAATAGGAAGCCCCAAATGCCCGGAAATTGTTGAACAAGGTTGAGGCGAACTACAGTCCATTGCAATAATTTAGAAAAACTGTTTTTTAAACATGACAAGAATAAAAATTTTGAGGGGACAAAGAGAAAGATTGTGACCCCCGGGGAGCATTTTACATTATGAAGTGAGTGCCATCTTAAAGAGTTGAATGAAATACCATTTTGACCAAATGTCAGGGCCCCGTGAACACTGATTGAAAGGTATGACTCAGAATCGTAATGACACCCATTGCAAAGTTGGATTTTCGAGCTCTCTGACCCCCGGGTTTAATCCCCCTGTGGTATGGTTTGTTTGAAAAGGTAGTCAGAGGGAAAAAAGAAGTAGCGAAGATGTCAGAGGGCGTATGTATAAAGGATTTTAAACAAGGTGTGTAAGCAGAAAGAGGCAAGTGCGTCTTTTCTGGGAAGAGTGAGAGGTAGTCTAAACAGTTCATGTGTTAATGGTCATGGTTTTTAGTGTGGGAATGAAGGTGGTACACCCGAGGGTGTCAGCTGTTTGAAAAACCCTTTCACTGAGAGAGCCAGAAGCATATAAAAATGGCAAGTGTATCAAAGATGTGTATCAAAAGTAGTTAGGAGTAACCCAAAACCAGGGGGAGAGACTGAAATTTACCCACAGAAAGGTACTTTGGGTGTTTGAAAGGTCTGAAGAATGGTGATAACAAGACAAGGTGGGAAGAGGGTGAGCCAGCAAAGGGGGATCTGGGAGGAGAAATATCATGGGCTTGAGACTCCAGATTAGGGCATGTCTCTTGTATTTTTTTAAAAAAAAGGACAAAAATAAAAAAAAAATTCTTAAAAAATGGGGGGGGGAACATGGGGAAAGGGGGCTTAGAGGTGGGGTGAAAGGGCTGCAAATCTTCCCCCAACCCCAAAAGGATCTCAGTGCGGCCATTGTGCAACCGCTTCATGCACTTAGCTGCTCTCCCCTTTAAGAGGTCACACCAAGAAAGCCTAAAACGCCAGTAGTGCAGAGCAGATGCATTAACCCTTGGGGTTGAAAAGCCCTCTCAAGACTTGTTATCAGGGTCGCCAAAAATTTAAAAAAAAAAATTATTTTTTTTTATGAAAAAATGTTTTTTTTTCTAAACTTTTGGATAAACAAAAATTTTTTTTCAAACAATACTTACGAGTTTTGGAGGGTGAAATTTGCGAAAATGGCCCATACAGCGACGCCGGGGCTGCCATCACCGGTAAAACTTTTTTTTTTTACTTTTGTTTGAAGGTTTGTGTTTTTCACTATTTTTTTTTTTACATAACTTATGTGGCCTATGAGACAAAATAAGGTGCAATGTTCATATAACACTCGTTGTATCAAAAAAAAGCCACAAACAAATTATCAATTTTTGTTTACAAAACTTGTTTACAAAAAAAAAAACAATACAAATTTTTTTATATTGTTCATAGATATTTACCCAAATTTCAGTCACTGAAAATTCCCAGAAGTTTGCAGGTGGAACTTATGAAAATTTTTCATACAAATGGTGTTTTAATCCTCACACATTAAAACAGGGGGGTGTGCATTTTCGTGGACTTTTTTTTTATGTACAAAGACAAAAAAACCTCCCCGAGCAGTTTTCTTCAAAGTATTAGCAGGCGTTGTGTTATTTAGTTATCCTAGGTAAATGGCATGTGTATCATTCCTTCTTTCATATTATTATTATTATAATCAAAAAGAAACGCTAAGCAACAAGGGCTTACAGCCTGCAGGGTGGGGAAAGGGAAACAAGGGTATTGGGCAACAGAAGGGGGAAGGGATGATCAGTGGTTACAGAAAACAGCGGGGCAGGGGGGTAGTGCGGGGGTAGGGGTAGCAAAGATTTAGGTTAGAAAGGGCTGGAGGATCAAATTTGTGAAGTAAGTCAGTTGCTGTCAAAAAGTCAATGGAGAGGCCCGGAAAAGAAAGGGGGGGCCATCAGCGAGAAGGGAAGGGATAGAGGAGCAGAGAGCGAAGATGACAGGGGTAAATTCGCATGCTCGTTTAAAGTGGGCAGTAGAAAGGGGGCTGATGATAATGGAGCCCCGGCAATTCTCACAGAGAGGGGAGGGCGCCTCTCCCTGAGTTTCCTGGTAAAACGAGTATGGCCAATGCGAAGAGGGAGAGAGTAGTGTCCCAACCTCGACAATGGGGACAAAAAGATGGAAAAAACTATACTCGGTTTAACAGATTGAAATTTTCTACAAGTAGAAAGACCAACGTTTTTCCCAAAGGGTGTGAAGGTGGGTAGCTATTGCAGCAAAATAGACATAAAAAGAAATACCCCTTTAAAGAAACTGGTGGTCGTATGCGCCTGCAGCAGGTTGCCTGTTCTTGCCCTGTTCATCAAATGACAGGGACCAACAAAAAAAAATTCTTTTTTGTTGGTAAGATGAGCGTAGTCAAAGTTGGACACGGAGGCCCCAAGGGATGGGTGTATCAAATTTCTGTATGCCTGTAAAGATAAGGGGTTTTGAACAACCACAAAATTTTGACACAGGCATAGATGCAATCGGATAAGTGCTGCAAGAAAGGATAAATTCAGCAGTAAAAAAAACTAGTAAAAATAGTAAATGCCCTCGAAGACCTGTCCCGGAAACTTGCGGAATCCTATGCCGTCAGAAGGGCTTAGAGCCACCTGTGTACACAGCAATGGCTGGAATGAGGTGGGGTGGTCAAAAAAAAGAGGAGGAAGCGACCCGGGCAGTTGGGCTTTTGAGCAAGGGAGAGAGAAAGAACAGACTCGAAACGCGGGAAATTCCCCGGGGGGTAGGGAAAAATGAGATGCTAATGAAATAGAAAGGTGGGAATTTAAGAGAAGACAAGAGCGAAAGGAGGCGAAGAGAGAAGAGACGGAGGAAAAAAGGGGAGCAAAAAAAATAAAATATGTTACTAAAATCAGTGACAATTTTATAAATGGAAGGATTGCAAGTCTGAGGCATAATAGTAATGAAGGCAATGGGCATCACGGCGATTGGATAAAGGGGGGAATTCGCTTCACTAGAGGCTTCAAAGGGGGGAAGGCAAAAAGCACCAAGGCATAAAGTAATCCTTGGGTGAATGGGGTTAAAGGGTAGAGAGAGTAGCAGGAGGGCCGATGAATAGATCTGGTCACTAATCAAGTTTCGATAAAATGAGGGTGGAATGTAGGTGAAGGAAGGGTTCGACGATCAGCTCCCCATGAAAGATGAGAAAGGATTAAAGAAGGTTCAAGCCAGCTGTGACAAGTTGCCTCCAAAGAGGTAATGTGAGGTTTCCCAGGATAACCTACAGTCAAAGAAGCAGGGCCCAGAAACTTGATTGTATCACGTTCAGGGATACGGGATCCATAGAGGTACAAAAGAAGATTGGAGATGAACAGAGTGTCATAGTGAAAGTAATTTGTGGGTTTTAGTGCTGGAAAATTTAAACCCATGAGTGTGGTGCCCCATTGGAAACACGGACGGTCACCTCATTTCCTGGAGAGAAACTGTAAGAGGTGACAGTCAGCGCCTGTATACAGGCAATAGCGATGTCATCCAACATAGAGTGAGGACCAAATATTTGATGGAAGGCTACAGTCCCAAATCATTAATAGCAAAGAGAAAAATTTTGTGCTCAGGAACACACATTGGGGGACAGCCTTCAGCTTGGATAAAGTCCGGGAGAGCACAATATTAACCCGAAACACATAAATGTCTATCAGTTAAAAAGTTCTTAATTAAAGGATGGTAGATTGCCTCCGAGGCCTAAGGAGTGGGCTTTGGCCAAAAATATTATACCTCCAAGTTTGTCAAATGCCTTCTCAAGGTCAGAAAAAATATGGCAATAACTGATGGTCTATTCGCAAAGGCATTACAAGCATACGTATCCAAGTGAGTAAGAGGTGTCTATGGTAAGCACGTCCCTTACGAAAGCCATATTGACAGTGGAGAGTACTGGATGTGTGTCTCTAAATACCACACAAATTCTATTTACCAGTCTTTCCATCACTTTGCAAACTGCACTGGTAAAGCGAATGGACCTATAGTGGGAGGCTTCATGTCCCGTAGTGTCCTGGTTTTGCGGAAAGAGGAGAACATGGCACATTTCCCAGCACTGAATAACTCCTTGTGACCAAATAAGATTGAAAAGGCATAATAGGACTGCAATGCTGACTGATGTAAATGTTGTAGCATACGAATTAAATGTCGTCGGGACCCAGCTGTTGATGAGATCAGCAAGCTGAAGTGTTGCCTCTAATTTTCTTTGAAGTGTAAAAAGGCACATTAATACTGGTTCTTCTCTGGATAAGAAAAGTCAAGGGTGCTAACTCTCTGGCAGACTTTGAGAAAATAATGAGGGCATAGATGAGCGGCCTGAGAAATGCAGAACAATGATTGCCAATTTCATTAGCATACATCTAGTGGGGTTTTTGCTATATCAACGACAGGCAACCCACAGAACAGAAACCCAGGCCAGGAAATTAATATTTACCACTCAGTTTCCGTACTTTTTTCCAGACTGCAACTCATAGAGGAAGCAGAGGTGATGGTTGGAGGGACAGTTGGGAGGAGGTGATGTACTAGATCTCGTCGAACTGAGGCTGTTGAGGGATGGGAAACATGTAAGAAGCGAGAACAAGTGAGTCCTTGAAGTTAGGGATGTCTGAGCCTAGAACAGCAAAAGAATTAGATACGTATGACAGTGGGTTTTGCTATATCAACACAGGCAACCCGCAGAACAGAAGCCAGGCCAGAGAATATTACCCACTCAGTTCCGTACTTTTTTCAGACTGCACCCATAGAGGAATCAGAGGTGATGGTGATTACCTATCTTGCCAGCAAGTGCGTTTTCAGCGTCACGGAATACACGGGCAGCAATCGCAACACTTCTGCTTAAAATCAAGAAGTCTCTCATGGTTCTATTGTATACCTGTAACCTGCCCCATGCAGCGCGCTTCAATTGTACTGCACAGCACAAAGCCAGGAGACCACCAATGGCACAAACGTACTGCTCAAGCACAAGCATGAGACCACCAAGGCATGCATTATCTGAGAAGCCTGCCCAAAGTTTTTGGGGTATAGAAGAGAAGCTGCGGTTAAAACAGATGAGATGAAAGAGGTGTAAAAGCTCATCAATGGAGGACGAAGAAGGAACCACACTAAAAACAGTTAGTTGGGAGTAAATGGTCCAATTTGCCTGATCAAATAGCCACGTGCGATACTAATAGGTGGTGAATTATAAAGTGGAAGTAAGCATGATTGGGAAATGATCGCTGTCATGTAAATCCTGAGACAATATTGGAGATGGTAGGGGGAGGATGAGTAAAGATTGGGACAGTAATGGACTGTACCAAGGTAGGGGGGGGGGGGCGAAAGGGTGGAGGGAACTGGAGAAGAATCATGGAAGGGGACAGAAGAGGCAGAAACCTGGGAGGTGGCAGAAGAGGAAGAAACTTGGGAGGGAACAGGGGAGGAAGGAACAGTACGAGGAGGAGGGTGAACCTCTACACTTGTAACAGAGCCAGTGAGAGGGGAAGAACCAGGCACAGAGACAGGGAAGGTAAAATGAGGAGGTGGAAGAAGGGAAGGAGGGGATAAAGGACCTTTTTTTGACTTCTGAGAAGTAGAGGGACAGTTGGGAGGAGGTGTTGTACGAGATCTCGTCGATACTGAGGCTTGTGAGGGAGAACATGAAGAAGCGAGAACAGAGTGAGTCCTTGAAGTAGGGATGTCTGAGCCTAGGACAGCAAAAGAATTAGATACGTGAGTGACTATGGGAGAGGTATCCACAGAGGAGGCTGCAGAAGATGGGACCCCAGAAGTGGGGGGACATTTTGAAACATGGGAATAAGAAATACGAGGTAGTATCCCTTGGAGGCAGAGATGAGAAACTGCCATGGCATAAGTGAGACCTTCTGCCTCTTTGAGGTAACGGATTTCCCGCTCATTCAAGTAGACTTGGCAACGGCGAGAGTACGAAGGGTGAGCCTCATGACAATTAAGGCAAGAGGGAGGTCGATTGCAAGATGTATTAGAATGGTCATCGGCACCACAGACGTGGCATTTGGCTACAGATCCGCAATATTTTGCTGGATGGCCAAATCATCAGCAATTTCTACACTGTTGCGGTGTAGGGATCACCTTTCAAACTTGTAACCGATGTCCTGCTACATAAACAGAGGATGGGAGTTCACGGCTGTCAAAAGTTAAACGAGCCACATTGCTAGGGTATCGTCTCTGCCCTCAGGCAGGAAGAACATAAGTGTCTACCTTGAGGATTGGGAGATCTTGGAGTTCCAGCTGTTCAAGAATGTCATTGCCACATGACTGGAAATTTTGTTGAACTATGGTATGGGGCAGAATGACGGTACCACTACAAGAATTGAGGGAATGACGTTTTTCAATAGTGACAGGAACAGTATTGATATGGGAAAGAAGAGAAAGATCATGAGCTTGGGTAGCATTCTGTACAGTGATGATGCGCATACCGCTCTTAAGAGCATGAAAAGAAATATCTTTACCAACATGGCATAGGAGTGCCTTGCCAATACTGTGGTCAGAAAGATAGGCAGTAGAGGAAGTCGGCCATAAAGTGAAGAATTAAGTCCATTGTGCATTCTGAAACTGAGCATGGAAAAGTAGTGCAGGACATGTCAATTTTTTCTGAGAAGAACGAGAAGGTGGAGAAGTATCATCAGCAGGTAATTGTCATTGGCATTTAGGCGTGGGACCAGAGTTGGTCCGACGAGGAATGGGCCGGCGATTCGAAAATCACCATACCGTAGAGGGAGAGGCCAAAAGCATAGTCAAAGGAGAGCGGTGGTCAGATAAATCGAAGGAGTCAGTCGAGACCTCAGTACCTGAAGCAGGTGAGGAAACGGCACCAGCAAGAGGTACAGAGGCATGAGGAGTGTCCAAAGAGTAATCCAAAGATGAGGCGGGGTCAGAGCGGGGTGCGGTATCAAGAAGGGGCCCGGGGGTATCAGGTTCATGGACTGGGGCTGCCATGGTTAGGTTACTTCTTTCTTTTTGTTTTTTAAGAAAAAAAAAGAAAGAATAAAATAAAATAAAAATAAAAAAAAAAAAAAAAAAGGGGGAGCCGGGGAGGGATAGTTCCTAGGAGGAATGAAAGGGCCAGAAATCTCCCACTGCACCCAAGAGGACCTCAGTACCGCTAGTAGCACAGATGCAGCATGGAACCCATGCCATACCCTACCCATCATGCCAGTAAACTAGCAATCCGGGATAGCAACCTCACATCCGCCGAGCTACCTCGGTGGACAAAAGAGAGGGCAGCCGGATATCCACCACAAAGCATACCTCCTTCAGCCACCACCCCCGGAATCAGAAAAGGTGGCTTCCAGAGATACACCCGTCACCCGAGAGACACCCAAAGCCACCCTCAGGGATACCGGAGAGGAATTGGGACATCCCCAGGCAATCCAGATTCCACGGCAAACTATGCCACCGCCAAGAACCTCAAGGGAATGGGATGGACCTTGGTACCCTTTCCCCTACCTAGGAACTAGCATGCCTGTGGGAAAAAAATCCCAAAGGCCAAAAAGGAAGGGCAAAAGGGAGGGGTAGGGAGGAGGAGGGGGAAGGAAAAAGGGGAGGAAGGATAGGGAAGGGGGGTTTGGGGGGTGGTAATTGGGTTTTGGTCTGAGGAAGGAGACGCAGGTCTAATTTCCTCAGACCAAGAGCCTCTTCACCCAAAAAGGACCCCCCCTTGAAGGGCCTTCCTTCATAATTTCCTGCTTCCCTTTACTACCTCTTTTCCTACATTCTTTCATCGCCCTTCCTTATTTTTTTCCTTCCTTTCATTCGTCCTTCCTTCATTTCTGTTTCCCTTCTGCTTTGGTTTTAAAAAATTATATACACAATATAGCACTAGTCTTTTATAACTGCTTTTCATCATTCAGCAAGCTTGTCTTGTGTCCCAGTGTGGGGCTAAAAATTTTTTGAGTCATGAGTCGGGGGATGTGAGTAAACGTGATGACTACACAGTCTTGTGGGCTCTCTCTGAGACAAAGAGCTAGAGGGATAGACAGGGGGCTTGGCAGTAAATAGACAGAAATGTTTGTGTCCCAGCAAAAAAAAGAGGAGATGGTATTAATTTTTCTTTCCCGCTGCTCCCCCTTTACATCATAAAAACTTCGTCTTATCAGATGTTTTTCCCTTATTTTTTTTGTCTTTTACCGGAGTTTCCCTGGAGAGAGTTTCGGGGCAACGCCCCGGGCCCGGTTGTGACCAGGGCCTCCGGGTGGTCACCCCCTGATCAACCAGGCTGTTGCTGGGGCTGCACAAAACCAACGTAGGGCCCACACCCCGGTGATCAGGAAGACTTTGGTGATTGTCCAGTGCCAGCTTGAGCTGCCAGGGGTCTTTTGGGTAATCCCCCTTAGTATGCTGGGGGGCTTTTGAACAGTTGGGGCCCCCCTGACACTTATTGTATGGTCTCTTAACGTGTTTGTGACACCCCTGCTTTTCATTGGGGGGTGGGCATCGTCTGCCAAGTCTTTTGCTTTCGTAGTGAGGGGATTTTCGTGTGCAAGTTCGGTACTAGTCCCCTAGGATTTTTAGGTGGGTTTTAATCTTTTTTCTTCCCCCCTGCTTCCGGGAAACAGGTTTAGAAAACCCCCAAGCGCTCCCAGTAAATTTAGGTGTTTTTATCTCCGTTTGCGGGGTAAAATTCTTGTACATTTTCTGGCGGGAATTTCACCCCCTTGAAAGGTGCTGTTAGGTGCAGCAATATTCCGCCTGATAGAACAAGTGACCTGGATGTCATCGGGGGATTTTTTTTTTTTAAAATTCAAGGGAATATTTAAATTATCTTCTTCCCCCTCTTCTCTTCCTCATTTTTTCTTCTTCCTTTCTTTTCCCCCCATCTCCTTTTCCCCTTTTCCCCTCTTTTCCCCTGCATTTTTCTTCTTCTTTTCCTCTTCCCTTACTCTTCTCTTCTCCCCTTTTTCCTCTTTCCTCCTTTCCCCCTATCTCTCCTACCTTTCTCTTCATCTTTTCCCCTAATCTTCCTCTTTTCCTCTTTCCCCCTACTCTTCCTCCCCCTCCTCCTATTCCTCTCTCCGTACTCTTCCTCTTCCCTAATCTTCCCCCCCCTCCTTTCTTCCCCTTTCCCCCACTCTTCCCCCCCTCCATAGTGTAAAATTCCAGGGGTCGGCAGCTGGGCAAAAATATTATCTCATTACCTCCCCTACCGCCTGTCAAAACAATGGGGTTTTTCCCCCTTTAGGCTCCCCCCTCCATTATCTAAATTTTCTTTTCCCCATTCTGTCTCTTTCAATCTGTCTTCTTTTATGTGTTTGTCTACTGTCCACAGGGCACATAAATACAAGACGTGGCCCCCCGGGTTTAAAGATATTTTTTTCATTCCCCAAGTTGTTCAGGTGCCAGTACTAACCCAAAAATTTTTCCCATAAAGGGAAATTGTGAAGGTTGTCCCCTTTGCCCCCAAAATAACGTACAAAAGCATTAAAAAATCACTTAATAATTGTCGATTGGGGGGTGTCGTTATGAGGGGTCCACTGTTACATAGTGTAAATTTCCCAGGGGAACCCCGAAATCCAGACAAAGTGGGTTTTTACTGTGCTTGAAGATGTAAAAAATGTGACGCAGTCTTGGGCTCCTGAGACAGAGAGCTAGATGGAAGCAGTAGACAGGGACTTGACAGCAGACAAATAAAGAAATGTTAGTGTACCCGCAAAAAAAAAAGGGGGGCGTGGTCATCTAAACTTTTTTATCAGCTGCGCCCCCTCCACCCTCGTTTACCTCACAAAGCAGCTTTATCGATGTTATCTCCCCTTATCTTGTACTGTCATCGGGAAAATTTATTATTACTTTTTTTTATTATGTATTATTATTATTATGTATTATTATTATGTATTATTATTAATATTATTATTATTATATATTATTATTATTATGTATTCTTCTTCTTCCTCTTTTGCTTCCTCCTCCTCCCCCCATTCTTGGAACAAAGTTTGAAGAGCTTGTAGTTCATAATCACTATCATCACAAATGCTCACATCTGAGTCTGGGATTTGGGAAAATAGGAGTTTCCTCTTTGATTCTTGTACAACTGAGCGTGAACAAGATGGCCCAGCACCAGAGGTGGAAGGCTGAGGGGCGCCTGGGTTTTCCTCACTATTACCGATATTATGGTCATTAGTTTTGGTTAAAACCTCACCAAAACCTTGAAACTCATCTTCACTGTCACTTCCCTCTGTATTAGAACTGTCACTGGGGAACAAAAGTGTCCCAATTCACCGATGAGTGAGGAACTTCTTACCGCGAGGCATGGTGGATATTGTGTACTAAGATGGCGTTCCCACAATGCACCACTGGGTCCCAGATTTTTTTCCTAGTGCACACACCCACCACACAGACCCATTCTCTCACATCTAGGCCTATCAGCCTTTTCAAGCGAGATTTGACAGTGCTAGAATTTATGCGTACTAGTACGTCAAAAACCCCTGCACGTAAGCTGTTCTAGTATGGCCGAAACCCTCAAAGGGTTAAATGGGCAATCCAGGATAGCAACCTCACATCCACCACGCCACCACAGTGAACAAAAGAGGTATAGCTCCTTCAGCCGCCACCTCCCAGAATCTTACATCCAGCTTCTAGAGCTACACCCATCACCCAAAAGACACTGTACTCTGACCCCTGGGATATCAGAAAGGAGACTGGAACATCGCAAGATAATCCAGATTCCATGGCAAACTACACCTCAACAGATTGGGATGGACACTGATACCCTTCCCCCAACTTAGAAGCTAGAATGTCTGAGGGGAGGACCCCAAAGGCCAAAAGCAGGGAAGGGGTGATTGGGGGATAATTAGGATTAGTGAGAGGAAGAAGACAGAAACAATTCCTCATATCAAGATTGTTTACCATGACAAAGAACCCCCTTAAAGAAGTCAGTAACTCCCCAGATAACCAAATTCCTACCACAAATGGGAAGGTTGCTCTGCACCATCTACATGTGTTTCACTTGTTTTCATTTATTATAATAAAAAAACAAGCTATAAACCCAGTAGGGTCACACACATTTTGTTTTCATATTATTTATTAAAACCATAAATTTTTGCAATTTTCTTTACCTGAGTTTGACTATATTTATATTATTTTTATTTCACCATGGTAGTAATTTTCATTCAAGGAGTTGTGTTTCCATGAGAAATTAGATTTAACCTAACTGGATTTTTAAGATCTTTTGCTATAATTCTCATATGATTAATTTGGAAACCACGAAACAGTATAGGACCAATGAAAGTCAAGTAAATTAGTGAAATTTTGATAAAACTGAATAATGAGATAATTATCCTCATCTACAATGTTTTAACCCTTCGATCGGAGGCCTCCCAAAACGTTTCAGGGTCGAAATTT
>NC_069470.1:16797137-16814209 GCF_026875155.1 Cherax quadricarinatus | reverse complement strand
AAAAACATTTCTATCTTTATCCCTCAACCCCGGCGCCTTACCCCCTTTCATTTTACCTACTGCCTCACGAATTTCCCCCACATCACAACTGGCTCCCCCTCACTCCTACAAGATGTTTCCCCCTTTGTCCTTACACAAATCACAGCTTCCCTTTTTCTTTCAAATTTAACAATTCCCCCAAAATATTCCTTCCATTTCCCAATCCCCAACTCTCCATTTTAACTCCCCTCCTTTTTTTAAACTGCAAAATCCATTTGTTCTCTAGGCTTTTTTTAACTTTTTTAATCTCACTAAAAAACTTTCTTATTTTCAACAAAATTTTTTTGATAACATCTCACCCACTCTTCATTTGCTCTCTTTTTACATTGCTTCACCACCTCTTAACTTCCTTTTTTTTCTCCATATACCTTCCCTCCTTGCATCACTTCTAATTTGTAAAAACTTCTCATATGCTAACTTTTTCTCCCTTACTACTCTCTTTACATATCATTCCACCAATCGCTCCTCTTCCCCCTGCACCCACTTCCTGCAACCACAAACTTCTGCTGAACACTCAAAAAATAAAATTTTTAAACCCCCCCCATACCTCTTCGCCCCCCTGCCTATGCCCCATACCCCATCTATCCTCCAATAGCTGTTTATTCTTCCCTAACTGCCCTCCTCTTTTAGTTTAAAAACCCTTCACCTCTTTTTCCCGATGCTTCTATTCTCCTTGACCCCACTACTTTTACTCTCTGTAGCTACAACTAAAAGTGCTTTTTATCTGGGGGGGCCCCCCCCTCTTAAACTGTACATCCTAAAGTCTACTCAACAGTCTTTTATCTCCCAAATACTAACCCAAACAAACACTGTTTTTTCCCCCTACATCATATCTGGATACTTATTTATCCCTTTTTCTTAAAATATGTATTCCCCAAATAACTAAACCCTTCTATACAAAGTTCAATCAAAGGGTTTCCCTTTAAAAATTTAACAACCGGGGAAACCCCCCAAACTTACCTACCACCCCCCCTCTAAAAGTTTTTTCCTACTTTAGCATTCAAGTCCCCTACCACAATTACCCCTCTCACGGGTTTCCCAAAGGGCCCTATACATTCACTTAACACCCTCCCAAAATCCTCTCTACCTCTGAAATTCCTCTCTTCCCAAAAGGTTGCATACCCCGCTTATTATAACCCATTTTCCCCGCACCCAAACCCTTTTTTTATTTTAAATTTCCACAAAAATTTTTGAATTTTTACATTCATTTTCTTTTTTCCCCCCTTCCAAAACTGAAAAATTTAACATTACTGTTTACCCCCCTTTGCCTAACTCTCTCAGTTTCCCAGATTTAATCCCTTTTTTTTCCCCCCACTGAAAACCTCTTCCCCCCCTTAAAAGCTTTTTTTTCGCTTGGGGCCCAAAGGACTCCAACTTTTTTTTCATTCAAAACATAAAGCAATAAATCTTTTTCTTGTCATCCGCACTACACCCAAACGCACTTTTAAAGCAACCCATTTTTATAAATTTTTTTCTTCTTCTTTTTTTTAGAAAATTGAAATCCCGGAAAGGGGGTTACTACCCCTTTGCCCCGGGCATTTTGGGGTCCCTCATACACACGAAAGGGCTTACGGAGGAAAGATTTTTTTTCCATTTCCCCAGGGAAAAATAGAAAAATAAAAAAAAAACAAAGCTTTTTTAAAAAAGGAAAAAAACCCCAAAGATGTATGAAAAATATATTAGGCATGTGCGTGTCGTAAAGGGGTGCCCAAAAGGGTGTAAGTAGGAGTAGCAAGTTTCCCTTTTATCTTAGCGTTTTTATGAGACAGAAAAAGAAACCACAATCCTACCATCATGCAAAACATTTTACATTTTTGGGTTTCACAGTCATCGGGCAGGACGGTAGAAATTTCCCCGGGGTGGTTGCTGTCTACCAACCTTTTTGAGTAACAAATTTCACCTCATTTAAGTAGCCCCTGGCCCCGGGCCCAAAGTAAAGGGGGAGGCCCCCATAAACAAGGAAAGAGGGGGGTCGACTGCAACAGACTGGGCTTTGGGGCTATAGAAAAGGAATATTTGCTGGGGGGCCAAAATTGCCAAAATTTCCCCAACACTGTTGCGGTGTATAAATAAACCTTCGAACTTGAAACCCGACGTCCGCTACAAAAACAAAAGGAGGGGAAAGTTCATGGCTGTAAAAATTTAAAACAAGCCACATTGAAAGGGTACCCCTCTTCACCCTGGCAGGAAAACCTTAATGTCAAATTTTGGGAAAATTTGGAATCTTGGAGTTCCAGTTTGTTTGAGAATGTCAACCGGGATTTTAACCTGGAGAGATTTTTCCGGGGGTAAAACGCCCCCGGGGGCCCGTCTGAGACCGGGCCCCCGGGGGAAAAAGACCCCTGACAACCGGGTTTTTTGCGCGGGCTGCACGAAAAAACCAAAAAATAACGAAGTCCACACCCGGCTGATCCGGAACTGACTTTAGGTGTTTGGGGCCAGTGCCACCCTTGAAGACTGCCGGGGGACTGTTGGAAATTCCCCCTTATGTTTTCGGGGGGGGGCAGTTGAACAGCCCTGGGGCCCCTGACACTTATTTATGGTCCATAACGTCCCTAGTGACACCCCTTTTTAAATTGGGGGGATTTTGGGCTTTCGTCTGCCAATCTTTTGTTTTTCGATGAGTGTTTTACGTGTGCAATTTTCGGTCCCTAGTCCCTCAAAGGTTTTTTCCAGGTGTATATAATCATGTATCTCCCCCTTCCTGCTTTTCCGGGGAAACAGGTTTTAGGAACCCCAACGTTCCCAAAAAATTTGAGGTTTTTTAAAATCTCCTTATGCTGCCGTGAAAGTCACCGTACATTTTCTAGGTCGGAAAATTTCACCTGCCTTAAAAAGGGGTGCTTTTAGTGTGCGCAATTTTCCCAGCCTAGATAAAAAAGGGACCTGAAGAGGGTCATCAGGGGCTTGGCCTCCCTAGTTTTGAATTTCTCATTATCCATCCTGCCCATTTTTCTAGCAGATCCCGATTGTTTAAAATTTTTGGGGTCCTTGAAGGTGAACCCCTCCGACATAAATCACTTTCCCCGGTCTTTGACGTTTTTTGTTTCGCCCCTATTTGTGGCCCGAATTTTTTTTTGTACTCTGATGAAGATTTTTAAATTTTCCCCAAAGTTTTTCCCATATTTTGAAATAATTTAAATTTTTCCCTCGTTGAACTTCAAATTTTTTTCTGCAGCCCCTGAAAGATTTGGTTGATGTTTTGGGCCCGGAGCTTTGGGATGTCTGCAATGGGGAAAACACTGTCATGCCCGATTTTGGGGTCCTCTGCAAAAGGGAAAACAAGGGGCGTGGCTGACATCCTTGGGCTATGTCGGGGTATAAGGAAAAGGGGGCAAGATGGGGGGAGTACTTTGCCTTGTGGAACAGAGCTTTTCAACCGGGGAGCTCGCCTCCCGGCTTTACTCTGTTGACGACTACTCTCTGTGTTCTGTTTGTGAGGGAAAATTTTAGATCCATCGACCGACTTTTCCTGTTTTTTTTTCCTTTTTCACCAAATTTTTTGCGCTTTAAAGCCCCTGGTCAAACTTTCGAAGGCTTTTGCAAAGTCCCGTAATTTACATTTTGCATTTTTTTTTGTCTTTTATGCAAATTAGGGCCTTTTCGAGTGGGCCCCAAAATTTTTGGGCAAAAACAGGAGCGACCTGTTCAAAAACCCCTTTGCCCCCGGGTTTTGTAACTATGGGTTTCTAATGGGGGTGATCTTGCTTCTTAGGACCCTTTTAAAGATTTTTATGATATGGGGTGTTAGTGCTATTTTCTGTAGTTCTTTGCTGTTGTTTACTGCCCCCTTTTTGGAGTGGGGCATGTCTTTGTTTTTAAATAAAATGTGGGACGACCCCCGTGTCCATGCCCCCTCTCCCCTAGGGGTTTGGGAAAAAGGGTCCCTGATAGGGGTTTTTTGCATTTTTTTTTGAACCAGAGTTCCCTGAGTCCCGGGCCCCCGGGGGAGAGTGCAGGGCAATTTTTTTTTTTTTTTATCGCCTGTTTTGAAATCATTTTGGCGTCAGGATAAAATCGGATAGGCTTTTGTTAAACCCAAATTTTTTTGGCTCTCCTCATAAAAAATTAATTTTGATTCTTTGACTCCCCAGTCTGGTTAGCGGCTTGCTAAAAACTGAGTTTATATTGGGACTTGAGTACCCCACTCATTTCCTTTTCCCTTTTTTCTGTTTGGGCCCACTTTTTTAAGTAGGGGGCCCCAAAACTGGACGTTGTCTCGATTTTTATTTTTGGGATAGGAGAAAAATACTTTTGGTTTTTTTCGATTTCAAATTTAATGGCTTTTAGTTCTTCCCCGCGATTCCTGACTCCTAAAGGGTTCTTTTGCTTAAGTTTTGATGCTTTTCTATTTCTCCCCAAACCCGTGGCTCCCTATGCATTTCAGATATATTGACCCTTTTACCGTCGTTATTTTTTTTTCCCCGCGCCTGTAAAAGGGGGGCGCCTGTCTCTTTCTGTTTTAAAATCATCTCCTCCTTTTTCTTAGGGAATAAACCCTTTTGCATACATCGAGTGCCACCGAGTTAATCTGTTCTAGGCATAAGTTGGGGTCTGTGTTGCTTAGTATATCTTCGCAGCTTATATCGGTTAGGACTTGGTTTACTTGGTCCCACTTTATGTCTGGAAATTATGTTGGACTATGGTATGGGGCAGAATAACAGTACCACTACAAGAATTAAAAGAATGATGTTTTTCGATAGTGATAGGAATAGTATCCATATGTGAAAGGAGAGAAGGATCATGAACTTGGGTAGAATTCTGGACTGTGATGATGCGCATACCACTCTTAAGAGCATGAAAGGAAATATCTCTACCAACATGGCATAGGAGTGCTTTGCCAATACTATGGTCAGAAAGATAGGCAGTAGAAGAAGTCGGTCTTAAAGTAAAGAATTTAGTCTATTGTATGGTCCACAACTGAGTGTGGAGAGGAAGTGCATGATGTGTTGGTCTTTTGTGAGTAGAATGGGAAGGTAACAAAGTAACATCATCAGGAGATTGTTGTTGGTGTTTAGAATTGGGACCAGAGTCGGTCCGACGTGGGACGGACTGGCAATTCGAAAATCACCACACCATAGAGGGAGAGGCCGGAAGCATAGTCAAAGGATAGCGGAGGTCAGACAAATCAAAGGAGTCAGTCGAAACCCCAGCACATGAAGCGAGTGACGAAACAGCACCAGCAAGAGGTACGAGGGCCTCAGGAGTGTCCGAAGAGTGGCCAAAAGACGAGGCAAGGTCAGAATGGGGTGCAGTAACAAAAAGGAGCCCAGAGGTAGTGGGGTCATGGATCAGGTACTCCATGGTTAGGTTACTTTTTTCATTTTGTTTTTAAGAAAAAAATAAGAAAGAAAATAAAAATAAAAATAAAAAAGGGGGGACCAGGGAGGGGTAGTTTTCCCAGGAGGAATGAAAGGGCCAGAAATCTCCCCCCATGCTGAAGAGGACCTCGCACTGCAAGTAAATGCAGATGCAGCATGGAACCTGTGCCCCTACCCTACCCTTCATGCAAGTAAAACCAGCAATCCGGGATAGCAACCTCACATTGTCGAGCTACCTCAGTGGACAAAAGAGAGGGTGGCCAGATATCCACCACAAAGCATACCTCCTTCGGCCACCACCACCGGAATCTGAAAGATGGCTTCCAGAGATACACCCATCTCCCGAAAGGGCACCCAAAGCCAACCCTCCGGGATACGAGAGAGGAATCAGGGCAAACCATAGGCGATCCCGATTCCACGGCAAACTATGCCACCGCCAAGAACCTCAATGGAATGGGATGGACCGTGGTACCCTTTCCCCTACCTAGGAACTAGTGCGCCTGTGGGAAAAATCCCAAAGGTCAAAAAGAGGAAGGGCAAAAAGGGAGGGGGGGAGGGGGAGGAGGAAAGGAAAAAGGGGTTGGATGGTACAGGGGGAAAGGGGGGGTTGGGGTAATTAGGTTCGGTCTGAGGAAGGAGGGGCCCAAAAGGTCTAATTCCCCAGACCAAGAGCCTCTTCACCACACAAAGGAGCCCCCCTTGAAGAGGATTGTTGTGGTGAAGGAATTGATTCTCGGACTTGTAAACAGTGTACCACAACATAAACTGAGGATGGAAATTCTCAGCAGTCCAACATTAAGCAAGGTATATTGTAGGGGAAGCATTTCCACTTGTGAGCAGGTAGTACATCAGTGTCTACTTTGAAAATTGGGAGGTTTTGGAGCTGAAGTTGCTCCAGAATAGAAGCACCAAATGCCTGGAAATAATGTTGAACAATGGTATGAGGCAGAACTACAGTGCCATTGCAATAATTGAGAAAAACATGGATAGGGGGGCAATGTGGCAGATGTTGCAAGTGTATGGTGTAGGAGGTAGGTTACTGAAAGCAGTAAAGAGTTTTTACGAGGATAGTGAGGCTCAAGTTAGAGTATGTAGGAAAGAGGGGAATTTTTTCCCAGTAAAAGTAGGCCTTAGACAAGGATGTGTGATGTCACCGTGGTTGTTTAATATATTTATAGATGGGGTTGTAAGAGAAGTAAATGCGGGGTCTTGGCAAGAGGCGTGGAGTTAAAAGATAAAGAATCACACACAAAGTGGGAGTTGTCACAGCTGCTCTTTGCTGATGACACTGTTGCTCTTGGGAGATTCTGAAGAGAAGTTGCAGAGATTGGTGGATGAATTGGTAGGGTGTGCAAAAGAAGAAAATTAAAGGTGAATACAGGAAAGAGTAAGGTTATGAGGATAACAAAAAGATTAGGTGATGAAAGATTGAATATCAGATTGGAGGGAGAGAGTATGGAGGAGGTGAACGTATTCAGATATTTGGGAGTGACGTGACGTGTCAGCGGATGGGTCTATGAAAGATGAGGTGAATCATAGAATTGATGAGGAAAAAGAGTGAGTGGTGCACTTAGGAGTCTGTGGAGACAAAGAACTTTGTCCTTGGAGGCAAAGAGGGGAATGTATGAGAGTATAGTTTTACCAACGCTCTTATATGGGTGTGAAGCGTGGGTGATGAATGTTGCAGCGAGGGAGAAGGCTGGAGGCAGTGGAGATGTCATGTACTGAGGGCAATGTGTGGTGTGAATATAATGCAGAGAATTCGTAGTTTGGAAGTTAGGAGGAGGTGCGGGATTACCAAAACTGTTGTCCAGAGGGCTGAGGAAGGGTTGTTGAGGTGGTTCGGACATGTAGAGAGAATGGAGCGAAACAGAATGACTTCAAGAGTGTATCAGTCTGTAGTGGAAGGAAGGCGGGGTAGGGTCGGCCTAGGAAGGGTTGGAGGGAGGGGGTAAAGGAGGTTTTGTGTGCGAGGGGCTTGGACTTCCAGCAGGCATGCGTGAGCGTGTTTGATAGGAGTGAATGGAGACAAATGGTTTTTAATACTTGACGTGCTGTTGGAGTGTGAGCAAAGTAACATTTATGAAGGGATTCAGGGAAACCGGCAGGCCGGACTTGAGTCCTGGAGATGGGAAGTACAGTGCCTGCACTCTGAAGGAGGGGTGTTAATGTTGCAGTTTAAAAACTGTAGTGTAAAGCACCCTTCTGGCAAGACAGTGATGGAGTGAATGATGGTGAAAGTTTTTCTTTTTCGGGCCACCCTGCCTTGGTGGGAATCGGCCGCTGTGATAATATAATATGTTTTTGAATCATGACAAGAATAACATCTATTGAGGTACAAAGAGAAAGATTGTGACCCCTGGCCAGCATTTTACATTATGACATTGAGTGCACCACTCTTAAGAGTATGAAATGAAATACCATTTTGACCAACATGGTGCAGGAGCACCCTGCTGATACACTGATTAGAAAGGTAGTGACTCACGAAATCGTAATGACACGATTGCAAACAGTCTGGATTTTCGAGACTCTCTGACCGCGGGTTCAATCCCGCCTGTGGTATGGTTTGTTTAGAAAGGTAGTCAGAGAAACAAGAAGCATAGTCGAAGATGTGCAGAGGTCGTATGTATCAAAGGAATTTGAAACATGGTGTGTAGCAGAATGAGGCAAGTGCTAATCTTTTCTGGGAAGAGTGAGAGGTAGTCTAAGCAGTGTCATGTGTTAATGGTCATGGTTCTTTATGTGTGGGACTGAAGGTGGTACGACCAGAGGTGTGTCAGCTGTTTGAAAATCCTTGCACTGTAGAGAAGCCCGGGAAAAATGGTAAAAGATGTGCAGATGTGTATTAAAGATGTGTATCAAAGTAGTTAGGAGTAACCCAATACCAGGGGCAGAGATTGAAGTGTTACCCCCAGAAGGTATTTTGGGGGTTTAGAAAGGTCTGAAGAATGGTCAGATAACAAGACAAGGCGGGAAGAGGGTGAGCCAGCAGAGGAGGATCTGGGAGGAAAAATATCATGGACTTGAGACTCCATGATTAGGTCACTGTCTCTTGTATTTTTCCAAAATAAGGACAAAGATAAAAAAAATTCTTAGAAAATGGGGGAACATGGAAAGGTTTGCTTAGAGGGGGGAATGAAAGGGCTGCAAATCTTCCCTACACCCAAGAGGATCTCAGTGCGGCCACTAGTGCAACCGCTTCACTGCACTTAGCTGCTCTCCCTTGAAGAGGTCACACTCAAGAAAGCCTAAACACAGCCAGTAGTGCAGATGCAGCATGACATTAACCCTTTGAGGGTCGACAAGCCCTCTCGACAGGCCCTCTCAGAGACTTGTTATCAGGGTCGGCCAAATTTAAAAAAAAAAATATTTTTTCTTATGAAAAAATTGAGTTTTTTTTCTAAACATTATAGGATTAACAAAATTTTTTTACCATCAATACTTACCGAGATATGGAGGCGTGAAGTTTGCAGAAAATGAGCCGCATACAGCGACAGCAGCGACTGCCACTCACCCGGTAAACTTTGGTTTACTTGTGTTTGAAGGTTTGTTGTTTTTCACTATTTTATTTTTTCACATAACTTATGTGGCCTATGAGATCGAAGTAAGGTACAATGTTCATATATACACTCGTTGTATACAACACAATAAGCACACAAACATAATTATCAATATATTGTTTACAAAACTTGTTTACAAAAACAAACAATACAAATTTTTTTTATTACTATTGTTCTATAATATATATACCAATGTACAGTCACTGAACATATTCCTAGAAGTTCTGCAGCTTGTGGAACTCTATGAAACATGTTTTCATACACAATGGTGTTTTACACTCCTCACACATTAAACCAGTGTGTGTGCATTTTCGTGGACTTTTTTTTTATGTACAAAGACAAAACACCTCCTCTGAGCAGTTTTCTTCAAAGTATTAGCAGGCAGTTGTGTTATTTAGTTATTTATTATTTTTTATTATCACACTGGCCGATTCCCACCAAGGCAGGGTGGCCCGAAAAAGAAAAACTTTCACCATCATTCACTCCATCACTGTCTTGCCAGAAGGGTGCTTTACACTACAGTTTTTAAACTGCAACATTAACACCCCTCCTTCAGAGTGCAGGCACTGTACTTCCCATCTCCAGGACTCAAGTCCGGCCTGCCGGTTTCCCTGAACCCCTTCATAAATGTTACTTTGCTCACACTCCAACAGCACATTGGGGGGGTGTCAGTAGCACGTTAAGAGACCATACAATAAGTGTCAGGGGCTCGAGACTGTTCAACTGGGATTACCAACAGACCCCTGGCAGTCTTCAAGCTGGCACTGGACAAGCACCTAAAGTCAGTTCCTGATCAGCCCGGCTGTGGCTCGTACGTTGGTTGCGTGCAGCCAGCAGCAACAGCCTGGTTGATCAGGCTCTGATCCACCAGGAGGCCTGGTCACAGACCGAGACGCGGGGGCGTTGCCCCCGGAACTCTCTCCAGGTAAACTCCAGGTATCTGTTGTAGAAAGCTTCCAGGTTGTCTATGGAACATAAAAAGTCTGGGCTGAATGGTACTGCCCTTGATACTGGTCATGTAGTCTGAAACTGTAAGGCTGGAGGTGAAGTCCTGGTAGTCAGTAAATGTGGGGCTGATAGTGCTGTCCTGGGAGACAGTAATGGTGAAGCTGGAGGTGCTGTCCTGGGAGACAGTAATGGTGAAGCTGGAGATGCTGTCCTGGGAGACAGTAATGGTGAAGCTGGAGGTGCTGTCCTGGGGGACAGTAATGGTGAAGCTGGAGATTTTGTCCAGGTATTGGGAATTATACGCAGGAAGGAATGCATATAAATGACCTCATAGGGGACAGGAGCCGTAGTAGGGAAACAAGTGTAGTCAAACTAGAAATACCGCAGGAAATAGCAAACAAGAGGACTCCACTAGCAATAGTGAGGATATATTACCAAAAACAACTGGTGGGAGCTCCATTGTTGGTGCTAGAGAGGACAGGAGTTAGACAGGGAAACATGCACCAACAGGAAATACAGTCACAGAAACCCAAGGCAAACGGAAACCAAGCCTGTGCACATACTATGCACTTAGTATCTGCAGGCATGGGAAATCTGGAAAAACAGACGGGACGTGCAACTATGACCACCCTAGAAAATGCCATGCCCATAGGACAACAGGAAAATGCAAACTCCTTTCCTGTAAGCTTTTTCACCCTGAACTGTGTACCTCTTCAGTACAGGAAGACTGTGCTATAACTTAAATTGCCAGGCACACCATCAAAAGGGGACAAAAAGATACAAACATCCAGGCCATGGGAAAACTTGGGTAGTCACAGCCACTCAAGAGGGAGAGGTTTTTCAGTCCAGGAAGGGAAAAAAAAACTGGCAGGAAATGGCAGAAATCGTACACCAAATCCAGTCATTCCTGGGGGGAAACCACAGTCGATGGCCCCCACTCCAAACCAACGATACAGATACTAATGCCGGAAAAAAATCCCCCCCCAGTACCAACAATACCACCAGTCCGATGACATTCTTCTTTGCAAATATACAGGGTCTAAAGCCAGCAACAAACAACAAAATACCTTTCATCTGTGGACTGCTTGCAGAGGCAAAGGCATGTTCGTGGCTTTCACTGAGACCCACATAAGGGATCACTTGGAAAAACGAAACATGGATCCCAGGTTACAACCTATACAGATGTGACAGAGTGAACAGGCAAAAGGGGGGGGGGTTGGATTTCTAATGCTATGTATTAATTTAGTCATCCTACGCTGAATGTTTGCACAGAACTGCTTAATGCCTCAAATGATGTAGTGGAAGTTTTAGCAGTAAAGGTCGAGAACCAAAACCTAGTCATTGTGGTAGTCTACAAGCCTCCGGATGCAACATCCCAGCAATTCCAGGAACAGCTGTTAAAAATTGACCACTGTCTCGAAAATCTTCCAGCTCCTGCACCCAACATCTTGCTCCTGGGGGATTTCAACTTAAGGCACCTAAAATGGAGGAATATAGCAAATAATTGTTGCAGTAATAACACCAGGAGGCAGCTCTGATGAAAACTCACACTCACACGAGCTTTTAAATCTCTGTAAAAAATTCAATTTAAACCCGCAAATAATAGAGCCTACTAGACTGGAGAATTTCACTAGACCTCATCTTCACTAACAATGATTTATCTGATAAAAAATGTCACCATATCAAAAACAATATACTCAGATCACAACATAAATTTAGGTTCAGACATGTGTGCGTGGAGCCCAGACGACATAATGAGATAGTCACGAGGGAGCAAAACACCAAATTCAACTTCAATAACAAAACATAAAGTGGGACCAAGTAAACCCAAATTCTAACCGATATAAGCTGGAAGATTTTACTAAGCAACACAGACCCAACTTTTGCCTAGAACAGATTAACTTTGGTGGCATCGATGTATACACAAGGCTTATTCCTCTAAGAAAAAGGAGGAGTAGATGTAAAATAGAAAGAGACAGGCGCTCCCTTTACAGGCGACGGAAAAGAATAACAGAGCGGCTAAAAGAGGTCAAATTCTGAAATGCGTAGGGAGACACTGGTTAGGAAATAGCAAACATCGAACTTAAGCTAAAGGAATCTTTTTAGGAGTCAGGAATTGCGGGAAGAACTAAAAGCCATAAATGAAATCGAAAGAAACCCAAAGTATTTCTTCTCCTATGCCAAGTCAAAGTCGAGAACAACGTCCAGTATTGGGCCCCTACTTAAACAAGATGGGTCCTACACAGATGACAGCAAGGAAATGAGTGAGCTACTCAAGTCCCAATATGACTCAGTTTTTAGCAAGCCGCTAACCAGACTGAGAGTCGAAGATCAAAATGAATTTTTTATGAGCCACAAAATTTGATTAACACGAGCCTATCCGATGTTATCCTGACACCAAATGACTTCGAACAGGCGATAAATGACATGCCCATGCACTCTGCCCAGGGCCAGACTCATGGAACTCTGTGTTCATCAAGAACTGCAAGAAGCCCCTATCACGAGCCTTTTCCATCCTATGGAGAGGGAGCATGGACATGGGGGTCGTCCCACAGTTACTAAAAGCAATAGACATAGCCCCACTCCACAAAAGGGGCAGTAAAGCAACAGCAAAGAACTACAGACCAATAGCACTAACATCCCATATCATAAAAATCTTTGAAAGGGTCCTAAGAAGCAAGATCACCACCCATCTAGAAACCCATCAGTTACACAACCCAGGGCAACATGGGTTTAGAACAGGTCGCTCCTGTCTGTCTCAACTATTGGATCACTACAACAAGGTCCTAAATGTACTAGAAGACAAAAAGAATGCAGATGTAATATATATACAAACTTTGCAAAAGCCTTCGACAAGTTTGACCATGGCATAATAGCGCACAAAATGCGTGCTAAAGGAATAACAGGAAAAGTCGGTCGATGGATCTATAATTTCCTCACTAACAGAACACAGAGAGTAGTCGTCAACAGAGTAAAGTCCGAGGCAGCTACGGTGAAAAGCTCTGTTCCACAAGGCACAGTACTCGTTCCCATCTTGTTCCTCATCCTCATATCCGACATAGACAAGGATGTCAGCCACAGCACCGTGTCTTCCTTTGCAGATGACACCCGAATCTGCATGACAGTGTCTTCCATTGCAGACACTGCAAGGCTCCAGGCAGACATCAACCAAATCTTTCAGTGGGCTGCAGAAAACAATATGAAGTTCAACGATGAGAAATTTCAATTACTCAGATATGGTAAACATGAGGAAATTAAATCTTCATCAGAGTACAAAACAAATTCTGGCCACAAAATAGAGCGAAACACCAACGTCAAAGACCTGGGAGTGATCATGTCGGAGGATCTCATCTTCAAGGACCATAACATTGCATCAATCGCATCTGCTAGGAAAATGACAGGATGGATAATGAGAACCTTCAAAACTAGGGAGGCAAAGCCCATGATGACACTCTTCAGGTCACTTGTTCTATCTAGGCTGGAATATTGCTGCACACTAACAGCACTTTTCAAGGCAGGTGAAATTGCTGACCTAGAAAATGTACAGAGAACCTTCACGGCGCGCATAACGGAGATAAAACACCTCAATTACTGGGAGTGCTTGAGGTTCCTAAACCTGTATTCCCTGGAATGCAGGTGGGAGAGATACATGATTATATACACCTGGAAAATCCTAGAGGGACTAGTACCGAACTTGCACACGAAAATCACTCACTACGAAAGCAAAAGACTTGGCAGACGATGCACCATCCCCCAATGAAAAGCAGGGGTGTCACTAGCACGTTAAGAGACCATACAATAAGTGTCAGGGGCCCGAGACTGTTCAACTGCCTCCTAGCATACATAAGGGGGATTACCAACAGACCCCTGGCAGTCTTCAAACTGGCACTGGACAAGCACCGAAAATCGGTTCCTGACCAGCCGGGCTGTGGCTCGTACGTTGGTTTGCGTGCAGCCAGCAGCAACAGCCTGGTTGATCTGGCTCTGATCCACCTGGAGTCCTGGGAGCCGTCCGGGCCGTGGAGGCGTTGACCCCGGAACTCTATCCAGGTAAACTCAGGTTACGACCAACTTCTTCGCATCCAATCCTTTACTGTATTCCACATTATTCTTGATTTTACAACATGATATTCTCTTTTCCCTTCCATAACTTGTTCATCAACATTACTGCTACCCCTTCCTTTGCTCTAACTCTCTCAGATACTCCGATTTTAATCCCATTATTTCCCCCCCTGAACACTCCCCTTACGCCTTCATCTTTGTTTCGCTTAGGGCCAGGGACATCCACATCTTTTCATTCATAACTCTGGCAATCATCTGTTTCTTGTCATCCGCATACATCCATGCATTTAAGCATCCCAGTTTTATAAAGTTTTTATTCTTCTCTTTTTAGTAAATGTTACTGGAGTAGGGGTTACTAGCCCATTGCTCACGGTATTTTAGTCGCCTCATACGACACGCAAGGCTTACGGAGGATAAGTTTCTTTTCACTTCCCATGGACAATAGAAGAAATAAATGAAGACCAAGAGCTATTAGAAAAAGGAGAAAACTAGATGTATGTATATATTTTGCATGTTTTTTTTTTTGCGTGTTGTGAAGTGTGACCAAAGTGTAAGTAGGTGTAGAAACATATCCCTGTTAATCTTAGCGGGTTATGAGACAGAAAAAGGAAACCAGCAATCCTACATCATGCATAACTGTTACAGGTTTCTGTTTCACAGTCATCTGGCATGGACGGTAGTACTTCCTGGGTGGTTGTGTCTACCAACCTACTAACTTCTACTTAGATTATCTTGGTAAGGGTCGTGTGTCATCATTCCTTCCTTATATTATTATTATTTTATCAAAAGATAGCGCTAAGCCACAAGGGCTATACAGCGCTGAAGGGTAATTCAAGTTTATTCTCTATAGGATTACAATGCTTGAGTTTACAGAAAATTGTTAGTGTTTGGTTTACATGTAGTAAAAATTGTGATTACAGAGTGTACCACTAGAACGCTTAGCATGGGCTATGCATTGGGCATACTTAGTTTTATTTTAATTGTAAATTATTACAAATTATGAGGTAAGTTGGTCATTATGGGCTAAGTGGGCTAAATACTAGTTTGTGAGTTTGGCAATGTGAATGCTTTTGTTTTGGCACAGTTATAGTTTCAGTATTGGAGTTTCACAGGATTCATTATTTTAAGACTGAGTAAATATTTCTGTTTATGGTCAATGGTGAGTGAGGTAGTGTGTCCACCGGTGGTATTGTGTAGTTAGTTGACGGGGCTGTATCAGGGAGTTAAGATGTTTTCTAATGGTAGTTTTTGAAGGTGATGAATGTGTCTGCGTTCTAGAGTTCTCAGGTAGGGTATTCCAGATTTAGGGCCTTTTGACTTACATTGAATTTTTGTTTTGTTTAGTCGGACACGGGGAATGTCGTAGAGTGTTTGTGTCTGGTGTTATGCCTGTGGGTTCTGTCACAACTATCAAGAAAAGCGTTTAGGGTCAAGGTTGATATTAGAGTCTAAGGCCTGTAGTATAGATTGCACAGTAGTAAGGTGGATGTACTGAACTGGGAGAAAGTTTAGATTTTAAAGAGTGGGGGGGGTGTGCTCCCAGGGATGGGATTTAGTGATTATTCTTACTGCAGCTTTTTGTTGGGTTATTATTGGCTTTAGGTGTGTTGCTGCAGTTGACCCCCAAAGCACAATAGCAAGGTGAGGTTGGATAAATAAGTGAGGGGTTTATAGTGTGAGAAGGGCATTTTGCGGCACGTAGTATCGTATCTTGGAGAGGATCCCAACCGTTTTGGATACTTTTTGGCTATATGCTGGATATGGGGTGCTGAAATCAGGTGTTGTCAAGGTATAAGCCTAGGAATTTTCCCCCATTAAATTTTGGTAATTAGGTGTTGTCAATCTTAATTTTAAATTTGTGCATCTCCTGCTCTGCTACCAAACATAATATAGTAAGTTTTGTCATTGTTAAGCATAAGTTTATTGGCTGTCATCCAAGTCGATATTTTATCAGCTCCTCATTCACAATGGTGTTGAGGGTGGCAAGATTAGGGTGGGGATGACATAAGTCGTGTCATCAGCAAAGAGAATGGGTTTCAGGTGTTGGGATACGTTTGGAAGGTCATTGATGTATATGAGGAAGAGCATGGGACCAAAGACACTTCCCTGCGGAACTCCAGTATCAAGTGGCCGTGTTGCTGATGCTGTGTCTTTAATGGTGACGTACTGATACCTATTAGTAATGTAAGATTTGAAATAAGCAAGCGCATGGCCTCTTATACCGTAGTGGTCAAGTTTGTGGAGTAGGATTTGGTGGTTTACTGTGTCAAAAGCTTTTCTTAGGTCAATAAAAATTCCTAGTGGATATTCCTTATTTTCCAATGCTGTGTAAAGCAGATCTAGCATTTTTATGATTGCATCATGAAGGAAGCAAGGGTATTGGGCGACATAAGGGGGAAGGGATGATCAGTAGGTTACAGAAAACAGCGGGGCAGGGGATAGTGCGGGGGTAGAGGTTAGCAAGAGATTGAGGTAGAAAGGGCTGGAGGCATCAGAGTTTGTGAAGTAAATCAGTTGCTGTCAAAAAGTCAATGAGAGAGTGTGGATGAAGGGTGGGTCCATCAGCGAGAAGGGAAGGTATAGAGAGAGGAGCAGAGCGAAGATGACGACGGAGGTAAATTCTGCATGCTCGTTGATAAAGTGGGCAGTAGAAAGGAAAGTGGCTGACTGATAATGGAGCCTGGCAATTCTTACAGAGAGGAGCAGGGTGCCTCTCCATGAGATATCCATGAGTAAGACGAGTATGGCCAATGCGAAGACGAGAGAGAGTAGTCTCCCAACCTCGACACTGGTGACAAGAAGATGGCCAGTAACATATACTCGGTTTAATAGAGAGGCCCCTCAAGGAAGGTTCCTTGACGTTGGTGAGGGGCTCTTGATTTAGGGAATTGGATCTGTGCTCCATTTCCCCGAATTAAGCCTGAATGCCTTCCACATCCCCCCCCAGGCGCTGTATAATCCTCCGGGTTTAGCGCGTCCCCTTGATTATAATAATAATAATAATCGGTTTAATAGATTGAAGTTTGCTACCAAGCATAGAAGACCAACGTTGTTCCCAATGGGTTTGAAGGGGTGGGGGGTTTTTGCCCATTGCACAATAATAGACCTAAATGAAATATCATATGAATGGTGTTATGTACTG
>NC_069470.1:16780046-16796637 GCF_026875155.1 Cherax quadricarinatus | reverse complement strand
TGTGTTTAAATTACAACCAGCGGTTACTATTTCCACCAAATTTTTTACATCAACACAAGTGTATTCCAAGTGATAAAGTGTACACTTGGTAACACTTGTCATACATAGTAATGCGTGTGTAAGATTGTTTAGGTACTGTTCATCTATCTTACTAATAGGTATCAGTAATGTCACCATTAAAGACACAGCATCAACAACACGGCCACTTGATACTGGAGTTCCGCAGGGAAGTGTCCTTGGTCCCCTGCTCTTCCTCATATACATCAGTGATCTTCCAAACGTATCCCAACACCTGAAACCCATTCTCTTTGCTGACGACACGACTTATGTCATCTCTCACCCTAATCTTGCCACCCTCAACACCATTCTTAACGAGGAGCTGATCAAAATATCGACTTGGATGACAGCCAATAAACTTATGCTTAACACTGACAAAACCTACTATATTATGTTTGGTAGCAGAGCACGAGATGCACAAATTAACTAAGATCGACAACGATCGTTCAACGATGATAAATTTCAATTACTCAGATATAAACACGAGGAAATTAAATCTTCATCAGAGTACAAAACAAATTCTGGCCACAAAATAGAGCGAAACACCAACGTCAAAGACCTGGGAGTGATCATGTCGGAGGATCTCACCTTCAAGGACCATAACATTGTATCAATCGCATCTGCTAGAAAAATGACAGGATGGATAATGAGAACCTTCAAAACTAGGGAGGCCAAGCCCATGATGACACTCTTCAGGTCACTTGTTCTATCTAAGGCTGGAATATTGCTGCACACTAACAGCACCTTTCAAGGCAGGTGAAATTGCTGACCTAGAAAATGTACAGAGAACCTTCATGGCACGTATAACGGAGATAAAACACCTCAATTACTGGGAGCGCTTGAGGTTCCTAAACCTGTATTCCCTGGAATGCAGGCGGGAGAGATACATGATTATATACACCTGGAAAATCCTAGAGGGACTAGTACCGAACTTGCACACGAAAATCACTCACTACGAAAGCAAAAAACTTGGCAGACGATGCACCATCCCCCCAATGAAAAGCAGGGGTGTCACTAGCACGTTAAGAGACCATACAATAAGTGTCAGGGGCCCCTTATGTATGCCTCCCAGCATACATAAGGGGGATTACCAATAGACCCCTGGCAGTCTTCAAGCTGGCACTGGACAAGCACCTAAAGTCGGTTCCTGACCAGCCGGGCTGTGGCTCGTACGTTGGTTTGCGTGCAGCCAGCAGTAACAGCCTGGTTGATCAGGCTCTGATCCACCAGGAGGCCTGGTCACAGACCGGGCCACGGGGGCATTGACCCCCGAACTCTCTCCAGGTAAACACTCTAATTACCAGACATAATGAGGGCAAATTCCTAGGCCTATACCTTGACAACAACCTGAATTTCAGCACCCATATCCAACACATAACCAAAAAAGTATCCAAAACGGTTGGGATCCTCTCCAAGATACGATACTACGTGCTGCATAATGCCCTTCTCACACTATACCACTCACTTATTTATCCATACCTCACCTATGCTATTTGTGCTTGTGGATCAACTGCAGCAACACACCTAAAGCCAATAGTAACCCAACAAAAAGCTGCAGTAAGAATAATCACTAAATCCCATCCCTGGCAACACACACCCCCACTCTTCATAGATCTAAACTTACTCCCTGTTCAGTACATCCACACTTACTACTGTGCAATCTACATCTACAGGACCTTAAACTCCAATATCAACCTTGACCTAAAATGTTTTCTTGATAGTTGTGACAGAACCCACAGGCATAACACCAGACACAAACATCTCTATGACATTCCCGGTGTCCGACTAAACCTTTACAAAAATTCAATGTATGTCAAAGGCCCTAAAATCTGGAATACCCTACCTGAGAACTCTAGAACTGCAGACACATTCATCACCTTCAAAACTACCATTAGAAAACATCTTATCTCCCTGATACACCCCGTCAACTAACTTCACGAATACCACCTGGTGGTTCACACTTACACTCACTCACTCATTTGACCATAAACAGAAATATTAATCTCAATCTTAAAATAATGAATCATGTGATACTCCAATGCTGAAACTATGTACTGTGCCAAAACAAAAGCATTCACATTGCTAAACTCACAAACTAGTTTTTAGTCACTTAGCCATAATACCAACTTACCTCATAATTTGTAATATTTTAAAATTAAGAATTAAACTAAGTCTGCCCAAAATGCCTAGCCATGCTAGGTGTTCTAGTGGTACACTCTGTAATGCCTAGCCATGCTAGGTGTTCTAGTGGTACACTCTGTAATGCCTAGCCATGCTAGGTGTTCTAGTGGTACACTCTGTAATCATTATTTTACTGCATGTAAACCACACAATAACCAAATTCTGTAAACTCAGCATTGTAATCCTTATAGAGAATAAACTTTGAATTGAATTGAATCTACAGCTGCACACTTACGTTTGCATACATACATAACATATATAGTAATGTGCGAGTTACCCAGGATGGACCAAGCAAGTCCACCACACTGATTTATCTCTTTTTTTTTTTTCTCTCAATGGTTGGGGTAAGAGGTTGTCTTCAGCATTCATTGTGATGTCCGCTATATTATTATTTCAGTGAGGTACATTAGGTGGCAGTAGCCTGAACTGACTCAAGTGGAAGTTATCATTGAATTTGAACTCTTGTTTAATGTGATATATGTCAGAATTCTAATTTTATGCTCAATATTACCTACTTTGTCTCTCTCTCTCTCTCCTCTCTCTCTCTCTCTCTCTCTCTCTCTCTCTTCATCTTTGTAATTTGTGATAAGGTGTAAGACCTTGTCTGTACCATCCATTATATCATTATATGTACCATATTATTAACACACATACAAGAAGTCTCTGAATGTATTTTTAGTAAGGTGTGTATCGTATTAAGTAGTAGTAATCTGGGTTAAGTATAATTGGAAGTGTTCATTAAATTGAAAACTTGTGCATATGATCTTTTTTTTAACTTCTGACTTTATAGTAAATATTTGCTTTTGCAAAGCTATGGGAAAAAGCGAGGAATTTTTTGTGTTGTGAGCTTACCCCAAATATCATCACTGGCAAAAGGGCAACTGTCATAGAGGAACCTATTTCAGCAGGTGAGGGGAAAAGATGAAGTTTCCAGATTTTGAGAATAAACAAAAAAAAAAAAGTGAGAAAGGGCAAGCGTCGACGTAGTCAGACTCACTTGATCGACACAATGGACACAAATTTCCTTGGTGCACAGAGGCTGCAAAAATTTTAAACACTGGAACGGAGTCCTGCAGAAAAATGGTTAGTAGACAACAAACTATCATTCTCCGGGGGAAAACTGAAGCCTTTCTCTTTGGCACAAAACATAAAACTGAGAAGGGAAAATAATTTTAAAGTTCAATGTAATGGGGAGCCCACCCTTTGGTTTCATCAGTAAAATATTTGGGAACCCCCTTTTTGCCCCAGCATGTCAGGAGAATTGTGGGGAACATGTAGTAAAAAAAGCGAATGCCAGACTGAATTTCCTGTATAGACAACACAGTGTCTCCCCTACTGGGGTTTCGCAGGCCCCCATGCTAGCCCTTAAACAAGCCATATGGTTTACGTTTGCCTTCTGGTACTTTTCCTTGAAAAAAAAAACGAAAGTAGACTGCAAATCCCCCCAAACAAAATCAAAAATTCATCCGGGGGTGGGACCAAGAAAAACAGTGGGCCCAGTGAATTCGGGCAGTTGGTATGTAAATTTTTGAAGACGAGAAAAACAACTGAAGCAAAATCATGTTTATAAAATTGCTCACAAACAATGTCCAGAATATCTTGCTGCAATTTTGTCAAGGTTGGGAACCAAAGCAATCTATACTAGGGGGAGAGCACAACTTTGTAGTACCCACGTCGTGGCCAGGCTTCAAAAAATGACTTCATCATTGCTTAGTTAATTTTAAAGTTAATTTTAAGCCACCCTAACTATGCATAGTAAAAGTGGTTTGGATACTGCTCTTATCGTTTTTTTGTACCTCTTATGTGTGCACAAATTATAAAAAATAAATAAATAAATAAATAAAAAAATTTGTACGCAAAGGAAGGGAAAACAGACTGCCCCACAGTCAAGCCTATAGCATGAACCATTCAAGAAGGTGCCAAAAGGTGTCTGATGAATTAGCTACAAAAAGGGGAGGGAATGTTTTTCTATTTTTAGCTAACATACTGAAAATTTTCCTTATTCCTATAATGACCCCGTATGGTAGATAGTCTTAATGACCTGGTGTAGAAAAATAGTTTTTTTATATGATAAAAAGATGTTATCTTCATTGTGAATAAAAAAGAAAATTTTATAACCTTTATATTTTATAAAAAAGGAAAAAGGACCCAATGGAAATAAGTCACTCTCCCCTGACTTTTTGGGTTAACCCGGGTTTCTCTACACGTATGTTTATTAATGATAATTCTATGTAACTTATTTGTGTTACCTGAATAAACTTACTTCTTACTTACTCCCGGCCCCCGGGCCTTTTTCCCAAGTGGGGGCCCGGCCTTGGCTCCCTCTTTGGGGAGTGTCTGAGACCGAAGTCTCCCATGGGAGGAGATACAATACCTCCTTTGGCCCAAACTCCCCCCCAGGCCTAGCTTCTGGGACCAACTACCCCAGGCCTAGTTTCGGGGCCCAACTGTCCCCGGCCTATTTTCGGGGACCAACTGTCCCCAGGCCTCCCCCAACTAGGCCTCTCTGTCTGCCATCCCCCCCCCCAAAGGGGGAAAAATGGGAATGACATCTTATGACAAAGGCTCGGCTCAGGCACCTACCCTACCCTAGAAGGGTTGGCATTTTCGATGGCTAATATTAATAATTAATAAACATTTTTTTAAATAAAAATAAAAAAAGGGAAAAGAAAAGAAAATAAAAAAAAATTTGTATCATTACTTGTGTAGGGTTGGCAGGGGTTCCCCATGTGCATCTGCGCTACTTGCGGTGCTTGGGGGCCCTCTTGGGCGGGGAGGGAGATTTCGGGCCCTTTCATTCCCCCTAGGAACTATCCCTCCCCGGTCCCCCTTTTTTTTTTTTTTTTTTTATTTTTATTTTCTTTTCTTCTTTCTTTTTTTCTTAAAAAAAAAAGAAAGGTAACCTAACCTGGACCCCTAGTCCATAAAACCTGCCCCCCCGGGGCCCCTTCTTGAATGCACCCTTTTGACCCCCCCCTTTTTTGGGACCACTTTTCACACTCCTCATTCCCTTCCTCTTTCCGGTCGTTTCCCACCCCTTCAGGTACTGACCCTCGACTGACCCCTTCGATTTATCTGCCCTTCGTTCCCTGACTATGCTTCCGGCCCTCCCTCTATGGGCGGCAATTTTCAAATTCCCGGCCGTTCCACGTGGGGACCAACCTGGCCACGCCTAAACGACAACGACAATTCCCTGCTGTGATACTTTCCACCTTCTCGTTCTTCTCAGAAAAGATCGAATCCTTCAACCTTTCCAGCTCAGTTTCGATGCACAATAGAAAAAAATTCTTCATTTTACGAACGATTTCCCTCTACTCCTATTTTCTGACCACAGTATGGAAAGGGCCACCCTACCCATGTTGGAAAAGATATTTTTTTTCATGCCTTAAGACGGTACGGCATCGTAAACCATACAGAAGTTACCCAGGCTCTGAGCTTTCTCGTTTTTCCCCAATCGATATTTTCGAAACTATTAAAAGCATCTTTCCCCTAAATTTCTTGTAGGGGTCCCATCATTCTCCCCCATACCTAGTTCAAAAAATTTCCAACATGTGACACTGCATTCTTAAACACTGGAAACCCAGATCCCAACCCTCAAGGACACTTACGTTCTTCCTGCCCGCGGGCGGAGACGATACCCTAGCAATGTGGGTTGTTTTAACTTTTGACAGCCTGAACTCCCATCCTCATTTTTTAGCAGGACATCGTTAAAATTCAAAGGGGTCCCTAACCGCAACGGTAGCTGTCACTTTTATTTTTTAGGGCAGTGTTGTTTTTAAGGTATTGGGTCTTTTTTAGAAAATTATTAATACATTCTCAGACTTATAGATTTCTAGCTCAGTTTTCCAGTCGAGTCGTCATTCTGTTTCAAGTTATTTAAAGGCTGCCTCATTAGAAGCCTGAAGGGTTTCTTTTTAGGTTTACCTGGAGAGAGTTCCGGGGGGCAAAAGCCCCCCGTGGCCCGGTCTGTGCCCGGGGCCTCCTGGTGGATCAGCGCCTGACAAACCCGGCTGTTGTTTCTGGGGCACGCAAACAACTACAGCCACAGCCCGGGTGATCAGGATGACTTTAGGGGCTTTTCCTGCAGCTTTAAACTGCCAGGGGCTGTTGGTAATCCCCCCTTATGTGTGGGGAGGCAGTTTAACAGTCTCGGGCCCCCGACATTATTGAATGGTCCTTAAAGTGCTAGTGACCCCCTCTTTTTATTGGGGGATGGGCTCGTCTGCAAGTCTTTTGCTTTCGAGTGAGTGTTTTTTGTGTGCAAGTTCGGTACTATCCCCCTAGATTTTTCCCGGGGTATTAAAACATGTTTCTCCCTCCGCGTTCCAGGGAATACGTTAGGAAACCCCAAGCGCTCCCATAAATTTAGGTGTTTTTCTCCGTTTGCATGCCGTGAAAGTTCTCTGTACATTTTTTTAGGTCGGGAATTTCACCTGCCTTGAAAGGTGCGTTAGTGGCAGCAATATTCCAGCCCCAGATAGAACAAATGACCTGAAGAGTGTCATCATGGGCTTTGGGCCCCCCTATTTTGAAGGTTCTCATTATCCATCCTGTCATTTTTCTAGCAGGCGATTGATACAATGTTATGGTCCTTTAAGGTGAATCCTCCGACATAATCACTCCCAGGGGCTTTTGACGGGTTTCGCTCTTTTTTTGGCCAGAATTTTTTTTGTACTCTGAGAAGATTTAATTTCCTCTGTTACCATATCTGAGTAATTGAAATTTCTCATCGTTGAACTTCATATTGTTTTTTTGAGCCCCTAAAGATTTGGTGATTTTCCCCCTGGGCCTTGCAGTGTCTGCAATGGGGACACTGTCAGCAATTCGGGTGCATCTGCAAAGGAAGACACGGGGCTGTGCTGACATCCTTGTCTATTCGGAATGAGGATGAGGAACAAATGGGGGGTCGTGCCCTTTTGGGGGCAGAGCTTTTCACCGTAGCTTGCCTCGGACTTTTACTCTGTTGACGCTCTCCTGTGTTCTGTTAGTGAAAGGAATTATAGACCATTGACCCACTTTTCCTGTTATTCCTTTTGCACGCATTTTTTGCCTATTACGCCTGGTCACACTTGTCGAAGGCTTTTTCAAAATTTAAAATATTACATTGCATTCTTTTTGTCTTCTAGTGCATTTAGGACCTTGTCGTAGTGATCCAAAATTGAGACAGACAGGGGGACCTGTTTTTAAAACCCCTGTTGCCCTGGTTGTGTAACTGATGGGGGTTTTTAGATGGGGGGTTTATCTTTCTTTTTTGGACCCTTTTTAAAGATTTTTTTGATATGGGATGTTAGTGCTATTTTTTGTTTTCTAATGCAAATATTATGTATTATTGTGTTGAAAAAAACAAAAGTACCAAGGTACAAGAACCATAGGGACATTTACTGTAGGTACAAAACCATATGGTATCATTTTCATCATATGGTACCTATGGACTCCCTCAACACCTCAAGTCATACCCACAACAGAAGCCAATATGTGTACGAAATGGGGGAAGCCCTTCCCCCACAACCAAATTACAGTTGGTGCCCACAGGGGAATGTCCTTGGCCCTCTTCTTTTTCTCCTATACATAAATGACCTACCAATGCTTCGCAATTACTCAAACCCACACTACTGCAGATGACACACATACCTTCTCTCACCCAGCCCCGTCACCTACCAAAACGTAAATACCGAATTACGAAAAAATCTACCTGGAGAGGGGCTAACAAACTTACACTAAACATTGACAAAAAACCCACTTATTCAGTTTGGGAAAGAGACAGATGTCCCCCTTAACATAAGATAAATAAGATAAGATAAAATTTCGTTCGGTTTTTAAAACCCCGGGGGGTTAGCCACCCAGGGTAACCCAAGAAAATCATGCGTCATCGAGGACTTCTAACCCATTTCCTTGGGGGCCTTAAAATTTTTCCCCCGGGAAGCGACCCACCCAGTCGACTAACACCCAGGACCTATTTGCTGCTGGGTGAACAGGCAACGGGTGAAAGGGGAAACGTGTCGGAATGTTTCCACCCCCCGGGAATCAAACCCCGGGGCCCTCCGTGTGTGAAGCGGGAGTTTTGCCCCAGGCCACCGGATCACCATCACAAGCTAACAGAGGGAAAATCTTAGGAATCCACCTTGTAATGGGGACTAAAAATTTCATACACATATACAAAAAATTTCTAAAAAAAATTTCCAAGATGTAGGCTATACGAAGATACGGTACTTTTTCCCATCAGCCCTCCTGGCCCTATATCACCTCTTATTTCCCCCTTCTCACCTATGGAATTTGTGCATGGGGCTCAACAAAAATTAACCATCTCAGCCCATAATTACCCAACAAAAAGGCTGCAGTTAGAATGATAACAATTTCCTACACAGCACACCCCCCCAATATTCAAAACCTAACCCTACACCATAAAAAAACCCCATATTATTACTGCACCTATTAATACATAGAACACTTAACTCTGATATTAACCCCCCCCTAAAACATCCCCTTTTGCCACCCAACAAACCATCCCATAACAAAAGGCAAGATACTCTTTGATGTTCCTCGTGCCCCATTCACACATGAAAAAACTCAATGAATAAAAGGCCCTAAAATCGGGAATTTCTTTACCTGAAATTAAAAAAAAACACCCCTGTTTAAAATTCAAGTCTCTTCTAAAGATCACTTTTTTCACCCAAAACCAAATAAATACTGAATAACAACCATAAATTGATACCTAAATGTTATTCACAATTAATCCCCAAAAAGGTTAAACCCCTAGGACCCAATTAACTTTTTATTTTTTTTAAATACATCCCTAACAAAATACTCCATTCGACTGAAGTACAACAATGCATGCAACCATATAACCTGCTTTGTAATAATACTTGTGCTTTTTTTTTCTGTTTAAAATAATGTTTTTTCACGATTTCACATTGTTAGTTAATCTTAAGTTTTTTTTAACCCACCCCGTAATGCTATGCTAGTATAAGTGGCTTTGCTGTGCTCTTACCTGTATTTTTTTACCTTTATGTGCAAAATTACAAATAAAAAAAATAAATAAAAAATATGAGTGTGGAGCAGACGACTTACAAGTTAGTTAGTTTAAAATAGTTATTATGCACCCCTTACCACCTTGGGCGGTAGTAAAGAGATTCAGGGACAAAATTGGCCCGGGATGGACCCCAAAATTTTGATAGCTGAGCAATTCAGAGGAATGAACTCACAATTTACAAAGGTAATGAACTACAATTTAAAAAGGTAATGAACTCAAAATTACAAAGGTAAGAACCCCAGGTAATCGGCACAATCATGAAAAGCTACAAGGATTTACAGTTTACAGGGACGTAATGGTCCGGGACTGGGCCCCCAAAGTTTTGATAGCGAACTAGGTACAAAGGTAATGAGCTCACAATTACAAAGGTAAAGGGAATTCGTAGAATGGTTATTTGTTTATACTTTTGGGTAAACAGAAAAATTATAAATAGAGCAAAATTTACACTTCCACACCCGGGCACAACTGTTTAAAGAGTTATTGGTGCAAATATTGAATTTTTAACACACCACCACACCACACACACACACCCACACACACACACACACACCACACACACACACACACTTTAGTTTAATATCTTTATCCCCCTACCCATCGGGGCGGTAGTCAAAAGATTTTAAAGGTCATAAAGGGTCCCCTGACTGGACCCGGAGCCATATTTTAAAAAGCTAAAAAAATAATAATAATCACCGAGTCCCTTAAAAGTTGTTATTACGTTAAATACACTTTTCATTAAACCATCCATGATTTTTTTCAAAATTAAAGTAATAAAAACGTACTAAATAAAAAGATCATAAATACACCTACAAAAGAATAAATAAAATAAATAGAGTGTGGTGCCAAAAACTTTTACAAGTGTGCCAAAAAAATAACATTTTCCCTTTAAACTAAATAAGAGAAAAGTGTTTTCTGGGGGGAACTTAGAAAAAATTTTTCCTTTGTAGTAGTAAGTAAGTTTATTCAGGTATACACAATTTACAGTTACATAGATTAATCATGCATATACAAACTATGTGTAGAGAGAAACCTAGGATAACCAAAAAAAGTCAGTGACTTACTTCCATAGGCCTTCACTCAGGAGATCATTTCTTCTCAAAATGATGTTACATGTGAATGGGAGTGTTCTTCTTTATTTATTCTACCGTATCAATTGTAGAGACAACCTGTACACATATGTAACTTGTACACAAACGACTGTGGTACACTTTGTTTACCAAAAGTTACCTTCGTCTGGTTTGTTTACTAACTCTGGCCTATCCTCTTCATGCACTCATCTTTCTCTCTTCATCTTATTCGTTTTATCTCATTTATTACTTCAGACCCTACATAAGACTACAAATATTTTAAAGAGGTAAGTAATGAGTGAACTGTATATACATTTTACGCTCTGGGATGCTAAATGCAATAGAATATTATGTGTAGGTGGGTGTTGGCCTGGTATGGTAGCCTGGCTGACTTACCATAATACCACACTTGATTTTTTACAAAAATAATACTTTTCATTCACCCTATATTTTAAGGTAAGTAATGATGTGGAACTGTATATACATTTGATCGCTCTGGGGATGCTTAAATATCATAGAATAGTATGTGTGGGTGGGGTGGCCTGGTATGGTAGCCTGGCAGACTACTAATACATAACACAACTTGATTTCTTACAATCTCAATACTACTTGTCTCACCCTAGATTAAGACTATAAAATAATTTTAAGGTAAGTACATGAGTGACTATTTGTGTATTGTACTTTTTTAATGTTTTTTGGATGCCTGGTTCTATTGTTAAACATAATATAAGATAGTGTAAACTTGTTATTAGTGTTTGTATGCATTTGTAAGTGGAAAAAAAGGGTGTGTTCCACTTTACGGCAGTTTACGGTTACGGCGGTACCTGGAAAACCAAACAGCCGTATTAGTGGGGCCCTCAATGTAATATGTTTTCACTGTGTTTAGAAAAGGGACACGTAAAGCAAACACTATGACAGATTTATTAGAAAAACGTTTCGGTCTGGGACCTTGATCACTTCTAACTACAGAGGTAGAAAGGCATTATATGTATAGGCGGAGATAAGAGTGAGGTGTGATGCAGTGTGACCTGAGGAATTCATAAGGAACTAAGAATGGAGGAACACTGTAGAATATAAGGCCTACTGGCCCATGCGAGGCAGGTCCTTTATCAAAACAACCTCTGTTATTACCTGGAGTTTACCTGGAGAGAGTTTCCAGGTGTCAACGCGCCCCGCGGCCCGGTCTGTGACCAGGCCTCCCTGGTGGGATCAAAGCCTTGATCAACCAGGCTGTTGCTGCTGGCTGCACGCAAACCAACGTACGAGCCACAGCACGGCTGATCAGGAACTAATTTAGAGTGCGTGTCCAGTGCCAGCTTGAAGATGCCAGGGGTCTGTTGGTAATTCCCCTTATGTGTGCTTGGGTGGGAGGCAGTTGAACAGTCTCGAGGCCCCTGAACTTATTGTATGGTCTCTTAACGTGCTAGTGACACCCCTGCTTTTTCAATGGGGGGATGGTGCATCGCTCGGCCAGTCTTTTGCTTTTCGTAGTGAGGATTGTCGTGTGCAGTTCTGGGGTAACTAGTCCCTCTAGATTTTTCCAGGTGTATATAATCATGTATTCTCCCTCTGCGTTCCAGGGAATACAGGTTTAGGACATCAAGCGCTTCCCAATAATTGCGGTGTTTTATCTCCGTTATGCGCGCCGTGAAAGTCTCTGTACATTTTCTAGGGTCGGCAATTTCACCTGCCTTGGAAAGGGGCTGTTAGTGCCATGCAGCAATATTCCAGCCTAGATAGAACAAGTGACCTGAAAAGAGTGTCATCATGGGTTGGCCTCCCATAGTTTTGAAGGATTCATTATCCTCCTGTCATTTTTCTGGCAGATGCGATTGATACAATGTTATGGTCCTTGAGGTGAGTCCTCGGACATGATCACTCCAGGTTCTTTGACGTTGGTGTTTCGCTCTATGTTGTGGAGAATTTGTTTTGTACTCTGTGAGATTTAATTTCTCATGTTACCTATCTGAGTATTGAAATTTATCATCATTTGAACTTATATTGTTTTCTGCAGCCCACTGAAGATTTTGGTGGATGTCCACCTGGAGCTTTGCAGTGTCTGCAATGGAGACACTGTCATGCAGATACGGGTGTCATCTGCAAAGGAAGACCGGTGCTGTGGCTGACTCTTTGTCTTGTCGGAATATGTGGGATGAGGAACACCGAGGGAGCGAGTACTTTTGCCTGTGGAACAGAGCCTTTTCACCGTAGCTGGCCTCGGACTTTATTCTGTTGAAGACTTACTCTCTGTGTTCTGTTAGTGAGGAAATTATAGATCCATCGACCGACTTTTCCTGTTATTCCTTTAGCACGCATTTTGTGCGCTATTTTCGCCATGGTCACATTGTCGAAGGCTTTTGCAATGTCTGTATATATTACATCTGCATTCTTTTTGTCTTCTAGTGCATATTTAGGACCTTGTCGTAGTGATCCAATAGTTGTAGGGACAGGACAGGAGCGACCTGTTCTAAACCATGTTTGCCCTGGGCTGGTAACTGATGGGTTTCTAGATGGGTTGGGGATCCTTGCTTTTAGGACCCTTTCAAAGTTTTTATGATATGGGATGTTAGTGCTATTGGTCTGTAGTACTTTGCTGTTGCTTTAACTGCCCCCTTTGTGGAGTGGGGCTTATGTCTGTTGTTTTTAGTAACTGTGGGACGCCCCCGTGTCCATGCTCCCTCTCCATATAGGATGGAAAAGGATCGTGATAGGGGCTTTTGAAACACAGTTCTTCGATGAACAACAGAGTTCCATGGTCTGGCCCTGGGGCACGAGCAGAGTGCATGGGCATGTCATTTATCGCCTGTTCGAATTCATTTGGCGTCAGGATAACAGTGGATAGGCTTGTGTTAAATCAAATTTTGTGGCTCTTCATAAATATCATTTGATCTTCGACTATCAGTCTGGTTAGAAGCTTGCTTAAAAAACCTGAGTCATTATTTGGGACTTAGAGTAGCTCACTCATTCCTTGCTGTATCTGTTGTGGAACCATCTTGTTTAAGTAGGGGCCAATACTGGACGTTGTTCTCCGATTTTGATTTGGCATGTGCGAAGAAATACTTTGGGTTTCTTTCGATTCATTTATGGCTTTTAGTTCTTCCCGCGGAATTTCCTGACTCCAAGGATTCTTTTAGCTTAGTTCGATGCTTGCTATTTCTCTATTTTTTGACCAGTGTCTCCCTACGCATTTCAGATATATTGACCTCTTTTAGCCGCTCTGTTATTCTTTTCCGTCGCCTGGTAAAGGGAGCGCCTGTTCTTTCTTGTTTTAATCTACTCCTCCTTTTTCTTAGAGGAATAAGCCTTGTGCATTCATCGAGTCTGCCAACGAGTTAATCTGTTATAGGCATAAGTTGGGGGTCTGTGTTGCTTAGTATATCTTCCCAGCTTATATCGGTTTTAGGACTTGGTTTTACTTGGTCCACTTTCCCCTTATGTTTTTGTTATTAAAGTTGAAATTGAGTGAATGCTACCTCGTGACCTAATTCATTATGTCGGATATGGGGCTCCCGCGCATACATGACTGAACCTCAAATTATGTTGTGATTCTGAGTATATTGTTTTTGTATGGTGACATTTCTTATAGATCTCATTGTTAGTGAAGATGAGGTTAGTGTATTCTCCTGTCTAGTAGGTCAATTATTTGCTGGTTTATATTGAATCTTTGTGCAGAGATTTAAAAAGCTCGCAGTGGAGTGTGAGTTTTCTCAGAAGCTGCCTCCTGGTGTCATTACTGCAACAATATTATTTGCTAATTTCCTCCATTTTCGGTGCCTTAGTTGAAATCCCCCAGGAGCAAGATGTTGGGGGCAGGAGGACTGGAAGGTTTTCCAACGTGGTCAATTTTTAACAGCTGTTCTGATAAATTGCTGGGATGTTGCCATCCGGAGGCTTTGTAGACTACCCACAATATGACTAGGTTTTGGTTTCGACCTTTACTGCTATAACTTCCACTACTTCATTTGTCGGCATTTAGACGTTCTGTGCAAACAAGTGACTCTGAAATGTACAGGCAACCCCCCCACTTTTGCCTGTTCATCTCTGTACATCTGTATAGGTTGAACTGGGAATCCTTACTTCGTTGTCCAAGTGATCCTTTATGTGGGTTCAGTGAAAGCCGCAAAACATTGCCTTTGCCTCCTGCAAGCAGGTCCACGGGATGAAAGGTATTTTGTTGTTTGGTTGCTGGCTTTAGACCACTGTATATTTGCAAAGAAGATGTTATCGGACTGGTGCTATTGTTGGTACTGGGGGGGATTTTTTTTCCGGCATTCGTATCTGTAATCTGTTGGTTTGGACTGTGGAGGCCATCGCTATGTGGTTCCACTCCAGGATTGATGGATGTGGTGTAGATTTCTGCCATTTCCTGCCAGTTTTTTTTCTTCCTCGCACTAAAAAACCTTCCTCTTGAGTGGCTTGTGGCTACCAGGTTATCCCATGGCCTGGATGTTTTGTATCTTTTTGTCCCCCTTTAGATGGTAGGGCCCCCCCCCCCCCCCCCCCCCCCCCCCCCCCCCCCCCCGGGCGTTATGCCTGGAATTTAAGTTATAGCACATGTTTCCTGTTCTGATAGAGGTAACAGTTCCGGGTGATGAGAAAGCTTACAGGTAGGGGTTTGCATTTTCCTGTTGTCATATGGGCATGGCATTTTTTAGGGTTGGTCATAGTTGCACGTCCCATCTGTTTTTCCAGATTTCCCATGCCAGCAGATACCGAGTGCATAGTATGTACACAGGCTTGGTTTCCGTTTGCCTTGGGTTTCTGTGACTGTATTCCCTGTTGGTGCATGTTTCCCTGTCTTACTTCTATCCTCCTAGCACCAACAATGGAGCTCCCACCAGTTGTTTTTGGTTAATATATCCTCCCTATTGCTAGTGGAGTCCTCTTGTTTGCTATTTTCCTGCGGTATTTCTAGTTTGCAATATTGGTTTTATCTTATCTTTGACTACACTTGTTTCCCTACTATGGCTCCTGTCCCCTATGAGGTCAATTATATGTATTCCTTCCTGCGTATAATTCCCGACTACCTGGACAAAATCTCCTGCTTCTCCATTACTGTCTACCAGGACAGCATCTCCTGGCTCCCCATTTACTGCTCCCAGGACAGCATCTCCAGCTTCACCATTACTGTCTCCCAGGACAGCTCCTCTTGCTTCACCATTACTGTCTCCCAGGACAGGCACTCCAGCTTCACCATTACTATCTCCCAGGGACAGCACTCAGCTTCACCATTACTGTTCTCCAGGACAGGCACTATTCAGCCCCCCAATTTACTAACTATCCAGGAACGTTCATATCCCAGCCCCACTCCTACAGTTTCTGACTACATGGCCAGTATCAAGGTGCACGTTACCATTCAGCCAGACTTTTTATGTTCCCATCTGTTGTAGAAAGCTTCCAGGTTTTCTATTGAAAGCAGCTTTGATGTTGACCTCTTTTAATACCCTTGTGATTTTAGTCCACAGATTTATCTATTTGGCATACCCAAAAAACACTTCCCTGTTTTAATTACTGCTTGTAAGCTAGTTCTTGGATATCTGCACAGGGGCGTGACACCAATTTCCAAAAAAAATAACAATTTATGCATGGGGAATCCGTTGTTTGACTGACCACAGACTACACACAGCTTAAATGTTTGAATGGATGATTTACTTCATTTTACTAGCAACTCTTGAATATTCTGTTAAGAACCTGCTAGTAGTGCACAGCGAAAACGTTTGAACCACGTCCAGGGTTCGGACCATCAAGGGTTCGGACAGTCCAGGGTTTCGGACCAGTCAGTGTTCGGACAGTCAAGGGTTCGGACCAGTTCTATCTGATCTGATCAGTGGGTCACTTATTTAAACCTACTCGGTCGGTGATTTGAGCTAACACAATGAGGAAATCTCTGGAAATTATCTACCCGAGTAAAGTAATATGTGTTGATTGATACAAAAGTATAACTTGACGTGTTGAAGAGCCGGGGTGACTGCTGGCACACTCCTAGAATGACGAACGGTCACCTCCACCCTTGTTTATCAATCGGCTTGTATTTCTAGGCTTTTTTATTTTTTTTTTTTTTTTTTTTTCCGTTCTCCTCACAATAAATGTATATTATCACTAAAGTTGATGGTGCAAATTTTGGAGGAGGACGCTTTTTCTGTAGTATTTAATTGCTTTGTTGTGTTATATTGCGACCACTGGTAACTACAAGTTATATGAAATTCACAGGTAAAGTTCTGGTTATTTCAAGGAAAAAAGAAAACTAATGAAAGTC
>NC_069470.1:16761491-16779546 GCF_026875155.1 Cherax quadricarinatus | reverse complement strand
GGGAGTCCCTTATTTATTTGTGAGAATAAAAATTCAAAGGGGAAAGCAAAAGAAATGTAAGAGGGGCCCGGGGGATGTGACTAATGAACAGAGGAAATGTTATTTTGTGCCAGGAATGTCTGTCTTGTTTATTTTGAACCCTATTTGGAAATTGGCATCTTTTGAAATTTGTGTGAAATTGGCAAAATTGCTAATTTCTGACCACTTTATTGGATAGTTGTAATCAGTAAATGGGTGGTTTCTTGTATTCATTCGATAGACAAAATGGATTTTCGACTGGAACAGGGGAAATTGGGCAAAAATAGGGCTCAAAGTGGGCAAAATTGGTGATGTGTAAACATCAAACATTGTCGAGACCGCTAACTTCGCCAGAGCATAATTCCGTAAGTTTTCCATCAAATTTCATACTTTTGGTGTCATTATTATTGGGAAAAGATTCTCTATCATTTCACCTTCAGACTTCACAATGAGGCAGCCATTAATAACTTCACAACAGCAGTAACAAACATTGACTGGCACAATGAGCTAGAAATCTATTCAGATATTGACGAATGTATTAATAATTTTATAAAAAAGACCCAATACCTCTATAACAAGCACTGCCCTAAAAAAACTAAACAGATGACAGCTAAAAGATTGAACAGTCCCTGGCTAACACCCAGCATTCTCAAATCCATAAATACAAAACACCTGTATGAAAAACAGTACAAAATGGGTCACATAACCAGAGACCAAACAAAACGTTACTCGTCAATCCTAACCAGTCTGATAAGAAGGGCAAAAAAATTGTATTATGAGAACAGATTATCCAACTTACGAGGTGATATAAAAAAGACCTGGAAAACCCTATCAGAAATTCTAGGAACAAAAAAGATATCACAAAAGAGCAAAATTAAATTAGCAAAATCAGATGAACCCCAACTCCCTCCAACTGAAACAGCAAACAGACTCAATGATTTCTTCTCCACTACAGGAAAAAACTTTGCCAATAAAATCCCAAGCTCAGATACCCCACCCAATGACTACCTCACCGGCAACTACCCGAACACACTGTTCCTATCTCCGACTAACCCATATGAAGTCTCTCTTATTATCAACACACCGCTTCAAGGGGGGCTCCTTGGCGTGGTGAAGAGGCTCTTGGTCTGAGGAATTAGACCTGTCGGTCTTCTTCCTCAGACCGAACCTAATTACCCCCCAATCTCCCCTCCCCTATCCCATCCCCCCCCATCCTCTCCTTTTTCCTTTCCTCCTCCTCCTCCCCACCCCTCCCTTTTGCCCTTCCTCTTTTTGGCCTTTGGGATTTCTCCCACAGGCGCGCTAGTTCCTAGGTAGGGGAAAGGATACCGGGGTCCATCCCATTCCATTGAGGTTCTTGGTGGTGGCGTAGTTTGCAGTGGAATCTGGATCGCCTGGGGATGTCCTGATCCCTCTCCGGTATCTCGGAGAAGCTTTGGGTGTCTTTCGGGCGATGGGTGTATCTCTGGAAGCCACCTTTCGGATTCCGGGGGTGGTGGCCGAAGGAGGTATGCTTTGTGGTGGATATCCGGCCGCCCTCTCTTTTGTCCACCGAGGTAGCTCGGCAGATGTGAGGTTGCTATCCCGGATTGTTAGTTTACTAGCATGATGGGTAGGGTAGGCACGGGTTCCATGCTGCATCTGCGCATTTGCGGTGCTTGGGCCCCTTTTGGGGCGGAGGGAGATTTCGGCCCCTTTTAAATTTTCCTTTCCTAGGAACTATTCCTCCCCGTCCCCCCCTTTTTTTTATTCTTTTTTTATTTTATTTTTTTTTCTTTTTTTCTTTTTTTTTTTAAAAACAAAAAGAAAGAAGAAACCAAACCCCATGGCCCCCCTAGCCCATAACCTACCCCCCCGGGGCCCCTTCCCCTGAAACCGAAAACCCCCCGTTCTGACCCGCCCGTCTTGGACCACTCCTTAAAACACTTCCTCATCCTTTTGTACCTTTTCCCCGGTGCGGTTTTCTAAACCCGTTTCAACTGAGGCCCCCCGACTGACTCCTTCGATTTATCGGACCTTCCTCCCCCTCTGACAATGTTTTCCGGGCCCTCCCCCTCAAGGGTTGCGGAAATTTTTTTCAAATCGCCGACCCTTTTCCACATCCGGACCAACTTTTCCCCACGACTAAACGAAATGAAAATTTCCCTGTTTATGAACTTCCCCCACCCGTCCTTTTCAAAACGATCCCCCGGGGGTCTTTCACACCTTTCTACCTCAGTTTCAGACTGAACAAGGGACAAATTCTTCTCTTTACCCCGATTTCCTCTATTTTGCCTATTTTTCCGACCTTTGTATTGGCAAGTTACTCCTACGCCATGGGTTTGGGAAAGATATTTTTTTTCATGCTCTTAAGAAACGGTTTCGCCATCAAAACCCACAAATGTACCCCGGCTCATGAGCTCCTCCCTTTTTTCCTATTGATACTGTTCCTTTACTCTTTAAAAACATCATTCCCCAATTCTTGGGGTACCGTCATTCTGCCCCCAAACCCTAGTTCAACCCCAAAAATTTCCCGACAGGGGGCACCCGACATTCTAAAAACAGCGGAACCCAAGATCTCCCCAAACCTCAAGGTAGACACTTAAAGTTCCCTTCCCCGCCCCCGGGCAGACGATACCCAAGCAAAGTGGCTCAAATTTAAATTTGACAGCCAGAACTCCCATCCTCAGTTTTTTATAGCGGGGCATCTTTTTCAAGTTCGAAAGGGGAATTTCCCCACACCACAACTGTAGAAATTCTGGCGAATTTTGGGCCCTCCAGCGAAATTTGAAAATCATCGCCGAATTTTTTTCCAGTCCTTGGTTTCCGATGACCCCTTCTAATACAAACTTGCAATCGATCTCCCTTGCCCTTTAAATGTCATGGGGGCCACCCTTTGTACTCTCGCCTTGTCAAAATCTATTTTTAAAAGACAGGGAAAACCGTTTCCTTTAAAGAGACAAAGGCTCCCTTTTGCCCTGGCAGTTTCCCCATTTTTCCGCCTCCAAAGGGAGACTCCCACGTGTTTCTTATTCCCGTGTTTCAAAACGTCCCCCCACTTCGGGTTTATCCCATCTTCTACACCCACCTCTGTGGTTACCTCTCCCATAGTCACTCCTGTATCTAATCCTTTTGCTGTCCTCGGCTCAGACGTCCCTACTTCAACGCCTCAGTCTGATCTCGCTTCTTCGTGTTTCTCTCTCACAAGCCTCTGTATCGACGAGACCTCGTATGACACCTCCTCCCAATCGTCCCTCTACTTCTCAAAAGTCAAAAAAAGGTCCGTTAACACCTCCTACCCATCATCCACCTCCTCATTTTACCCTCCCTGTCTCTGCCCCTGGTTCTCCCCCTCTCACTGGCTCAGTTACAAGTGTAGAGGTTCACCCTCCTCCTCGTACTGTATCTTCCTCCCATGTTCCCTCCCAAGTTTCTTCCTCTTCTGCCACCTCCCAGGTTTCTGCCTCTTCTGTCCCCTGAACACGCTTCTCCAGTTCCCTCCACCCTTTCGCCCCCCCCTACCTTGGTACAGTCCAATATAGTTCCAGTCTTTACTCATCCTCCCCCTACCATTTCCAATATTGTCTCCCATACGACGTCTCTAAATTCCGAAACACCAGGCCTGGTGGCCTGGTGGCTAAAGCTCCCGCTTCACACACGGAGGGCCCGGGTTCGATTCCCGGCGGGTGGAAACATTTCGACACGTTTCCTTACACCTGTCGTCCTGTTCACCTAGCAGCAAATAGGTACCTGGGTGTTAGTCGACTGGTGTGGGTCGCATCCTGGGGGACAAGATTAAGGACCCCAATGGAAATAAGTTAGACAGTCCTCGATGACGCACTGACTTTCTTGGGTTATCCTGGGTGGCTAACCCTCCGGGGTTAAAAATCCGAACGAAATCTTATCTTATCTTATCTTGAAGCAATCTCTGAATATATTGCAGAGACCAAACCATCAATGGACACTTATCCACCTTCTGCTCTTTCTCTCTCCTCTGCTCCGTCTGCGCAACTCCTCTTCTTCACAGCGCACCGTTCCTTCGCTGCTTGAACGTTTTCCACTGCCTCCGCATGTGGACTTTTCTAACCCCTCTAGTCCGTAGGAACCCTCACCTGCGGATTTCAAGTATCTTTATCATTGCCAATCATGGCCTATTTACAGTGGAATATACGTGGCCTCAGGGGTAATCGGGGTGAGCTTCAGATGTTACTCTCCCAGTTTGCCCCTGTTGGTGTTTGCTTACAGGAACCAAAATTACACTCTGCTGTTATTTCTCCCATCTCAGGCTATAATTTATTGTATTCTTCAGACCCTTTACCTGATGGGACCTTTAATGAAAGTGCCCTTCTTCTACGCACTGATATTCCGTACCATCAGCTATTTGTTCATACTTCGCTGCATTACACAGCAGCCCGTATCCACTTACATAGGTGGTATACGTTCTGTTCTTTATATCTCTCTCCTTCTCGGGCATTATCTATTCCATTATCTATTGCCTTTCTTGTTTCGTCATTACCGCCACCGATTCTGCTACTTGGTGATTTTAATGCCCACCATTTCCTCTGGGGGGGTCTCACTGTGATTCCCGTGGAATTCAGTTAGAGGCTTTTCTTACCACCCACCCCCTCCATGTTTTAAATACAGGTACTCACTCCCATTTTGATCCTCGGACTCATACTCTCTCTTGCATCGATCTCTCAGTCTGCTCTTCCTCCGCCGCATTAGACTTCACTTGGTCTGTTCTCCCGGACTTACATGACAGCGATCATTTCCCAATCATTCTTACTTCCCCTTCATATTCGCCACCTCTTCGCACCCCATGCTGGCAATTTGATCGGGCAAATTGGAACCTTTACTCACACCTAACTGTTTTTAAAGAGGTTCCTTCTTCGTCCTCCATCGATGAGCTTTTACACCTCTTCTCGTTCTCCGTTTTCACCGCAGCTTCTCATTCTATACCCCAAACTTCGGGCAGGCATTCTCAGAAATGCGTGCCTTGGTGGTCTCCTGCTCGTGCTCGTGCAGTACGTTTGAAACGCGCTGCATGGGGCAGGTATCGGTACAATAGAACCACAGAGAGACTCCTTGATTTTAAACAGAAGCGTGCGATCGCTCGCCATGTCATCCGTGACGCTAAATGCACTTGCTGGCGAGATTATGTCTCCACCATCACCTCTGCTTCCTCTATGAGTGCAGTCTGGAAAAAAGTACGAAAACTGAGTGGTAAATATTCTCCTGACCCGGCTCCTGTTCTGCGGGTTGCCGGTGTTGATATAGCAAACCCACTAGATGTTGCCAATGAAATTGGCAATCATCTGGTCCGTATTTCACAGGGACTCCATCTATGCCCCTCATTTCTTTCCTCAAAGTCTGCCAGAGAGTTAGCACCCTTGGACTTTTCTTCTCTCAGAGAAGAACAGTATAATGTGCCTTTTACACTTCAAGAACTGGAGGCAACACACTCAGCTTGTCGATCACCGGCAGCTGAGCCCGACGACATTCATATTCGTATGCTACAACATATACATCAGTCAGCCCTTGCAGTCCTATTACGCCTTTACAATCTTATTTGGTCACAAGGAGTTCTTCCACAGCTGTGGAAATCTGCCATTGTTTCCCTTCCGCAAAACCAGGCACTACGGGACATGAAACCTCCCACTATCGTCCCATTGCTCTTACCAGTGCAGTTTGCAAAGTAATGGAATGCCTAGTAAATAGACGCTTAGTGTGGTATTTAGAGACACACAACAGTCTCTCCACTCGTCAATATGGCTTTCGTAAGGGACATTCTACCATAGACCCCTTACTACGCTTGGATACATATGTTCGTAATGCCTTTGCGAATAACCACTCAGTTATTGCCATATTTTTTGACCTTGAGAAGGCATATGACACAACTTGGAGGTATAATATTTTAGCCCAAGCCCACTCCTTAGGCCTTCGAGGCACTCTACCATCCTTCCTTAAGAACTTTTTAACTGAGAGGCATTTCTGTGTTCGGGTTAATAATGTGCTCTCCCCAGACTTTATCCAAGCTGAAGGTGTCCCCCAGGGATGTGTTCTGAGCACAACACTTTTTCTCCTTGCTATTAATGATTTGGCCTCTAGTCTTCCATCAAATATTTGGTCATCACTCTATGTTGATGACTTCGCTATTGCCTGTGCAGGCGCTGACTGTCACCTCATTACAGTTTCTCTCCAACATGCAGTCGACCGTGTTTCCAATTGGGCCACCACACGTGGGTTTAAATTTTCCAGCACTAAAACCCACCAAATTACTTTCACTAGACGCTCTGTCATCTCCGATCATCCTTTGTACCTCTATGGCTCCCGTATCCCTGAACGCGATACAGTCAAGTTTCTGGGCCTTCTCTTTGATCATAGGTTATCCTGGAAACCTCACATTACCTCTCTGAAGGCAACTTGTCACAGCCCTCTCTGAAGGCAACTTGTCACAGCCGGCTGAACCTTCTTAAAACCCTTTCTCATCTTTCATGGGGAGCTGATCGTCGAACCCTCCTTCGCCTACATTCCACCCTTATTTTATCGAAACTTGATTATGGTGACCAGATCTATTCAGCGGCATCTCCTGCTACTCTCTCTAGCCTTAACCCCATTCATCACCAAGGATTACGTTTATGCCTTGGTGCTTTTCGCTCTTCCCCTGTCGAGAGCCTCTATGCAGAAGTGAACGTTCCATCCTTATCTGATCACCGTGATGCCCATTGCCTGCGCTACTATGTACGCTCTCATGATCTCCACAATCCTTCCATTTATAGAATGGTCACTGATATTAGTAGACATTCTTTATTTGTTCGCCGCCCTTGTTTACTCCGTCCCTTCTCTCTTCGCCTTCATTCGCTCTTGTCTTCTCTTCAACTACCACCTTTCTATGTACATGTAGCATCTCACTTTTCCCTACCCCCCTGGGAAGTTCCAGCTGTTCGAGTCTGTTCTTTCTCCCTCCCTTGCTCGAAAGCCCAACTGTCTACGGTCACTTCCCACTCTCTTTTTCTTGACCACTTTCACTCTCATTCTCATGCCATTGCTGTGTACACAGATGGCTCTAAGTCTTCTGACGGCGTAGGATTCGCAGCAGTGTTTCCGGACAGCGTCGTACAAGGGCATTTACTATCTTCGGCTAGTATTTTTACTGCTGAATTATATGCCATCCTTACAGCACTTATCCGTATTGCATCATTGCCTGTGTCATCATTTGTGGTTGTCTCAGACTCCCTTAGTGCTTTACAGGCTATACAAAAATTTGATACACCTCACCCCTTAGTCCTCCGTATCCAACTTTGGCTACACCGCATCTTCCTCTTCAAGGGGGGCTCCTTTGCGTAGTGAAGAGGCTCTTGGTCTGAGGAATTAGCCCTGTCGGTCTTCTTCCTCAGACCAAACCTAATAACCCCCCATTCTCCCCTCCCCTATCCCATCCTCCCCATCCTCCCCTTTTTCCATTCCTCCTCCTCCTCCTCACCCCTCCCTTTTGCCCTTCCTCTTTTTGGCCTTTGGGATTTCTCCCACAGGCGCGCTAGTTCCTAGGTAGGGGAAAGGACACCGGGGTCCATCCCATTCCATTGAGGTTCTTGGCGGTGGCGTAGTTTGCCGTGGAATCTGGATTGCCTGGGGATGTCCCGATCCCTCTCCGGTATCCCGGAGAAGCTTTGGGTGTCTTTCGGGCGACGGGTGTATCTCTGGAAGCCACCTTTCGGATTCCGGGGGTGGTGGCCGAAGGAGGTATGCTTTGTGGCGGATATCCGGCCGCCCTCTCTTTTGTCCACCGAGGTAGCTCGGCAGATGTGAGGGTGCTATCCCGGATTGCTGGTTTACTGGCATGAAGGGTAGGGTATGGCACGGGTTCCATGCTGCATCTGTGCTACTAGCGGTGTTGAGGTCCTCTTGGGCGCGGAGGGGGATTTCCAGCCCTTTCATTCCTCCTGGGAACTATTCCTCCCCGCTCCCCCCTTTTTTTATTCCTTTTTTTATTTTTAGTTTCTTTTCTTCTTTCTTTTTTTTCTTAAAAACAAAAAGCAAAGGAGTAACCTAACCATGGCAGCCCTAGTCCATGAACCCACTACCCCCGGGCCCCTTCTTGACACCGCACCCCATTCTGACCCTGCCTTGTGTTTAGACCACTCTTCGGACACTCCTGATGCCCCTGTACCTCTTGCTGGTGCTGTTTCCTCACCCGCTTCAGGTACCGGGGCTTCTACTGACTCCTTCGATTTGTCTGAACTCCGCTCTCCTTTGACTATGCTTCCGGCTTCTCCCTCTACGGTACGGCAGTTTTCGAATTGCCCACCCATTTCATGCTGGACCAACTCCGGTCCTACTCCTAAACGCCAACGTCAATCTCCTGATGATGCTCCTTCGTTACCTTCCCATTCTACTCGGAAAAGACCGACACATCAAGCACTCCCTCTCCATGCTCAGTTTCGGACCACACAATGGACTAAATTCTTTACTTTAAGACCGACTTCTTCTTCTGCCTACCTTTCTGACCATAGTATTGGCAAAGCGCTCCTGCGTCATGTTGGCAGAGATATTTCATTTCATGCTCTCAAGAGCGGTACGCGCATCGTCACTGTCCAGAATGCTACCCAAGCTCATGATCTTTCTCTCCTTTCGAATATCGATACTACTCCTGTCACTATTGAAAAACATCTTTCTCTCAATTCTTGTAGTGGTACTGTCATTCTGCCCCATACCATAGTCCAACAGAATTTCCAGTCATGTGGCAACGACATTTTTGAACAGCTGGAACTCCAGGATCTCCCAATCCTCAAAGTAGACACTTATGTCCTTCCTGCCCGGGGGCGGAGACGTTACCCTTGCAATGTGGCTCGTTTAACTTTTGACAGCCGAGAACTCCCGTCCTCTGTATATGTCGTGGGACATCGGTTACAAGTTCGAAAGGTGATACCTACACCGCAACAATGTAGAAATTGCTGGCGTTTTGGTCACCCAGCGAAATAATGCAGATCTGTGGCCAAATGCCCAGTCTGTGGTGCCGACGACCATTCTAATACATCTTGCAGTCAACCTCCATCTTGCCTTAATTGTAATGAAGCCCACCCTTCATACTCCCGCCGTTGCCAGGTCTACTTAAATGAACGTGAAATCCGTTACCTCAAAGAGGCAGAAGGTCTCCCTTATGCTATGACAGTTACTCATCTCCGCCTCCAAGGGAGACTACCCCGTGTTTCTTATTCTCGTGTTTCCAAACATCCCCCCACTTCTGGGGTCCCATCTTCTGCAGCCTTCTCTGTTGTTACCCCTCCCATAGCCACTATGGGATCTAATCCTTTTGCTGTCCTTGGCTCTGACGTCCGACTACACTCAGTCTGTTCTCACATCTTCGCGTCCTTCCTCACAAGCCCCAGTATCGACAAAGACCTCGTACGACACCTAATACCAATCGCCCCTCTACTCAGAAGTCCAAAAAATCCACATTGCTCAAATCTTCTTTGCCCCTTCCTTCCCTTCTTCCACCTCCACACTTTACTTTCCAGTCTCTGTACCTAGTTCTTCCCCTCTCTCTTTCTCTATTACAAGTGTGGCGATTCACCCTCCTCCTCGTACTATGCCTTCCACCCCCGTCCCCTCCCAAGTTTCTCCCTCTTCTGCCACCTCCCAGGTTTCTACCTCTTCTGTCCCCCCCTACACTTCATCTCCAGTCCCTTACACTCTTCCCTCCCCCTCTACTTTGGTACAGTCCATTACTGTCCCAATCTTTACTCACCCTCCTCCTTCTATCTCCAATATGGTCTCCTATACATCTTTGAATTCAGAAACACTTGAAGCCATTTCAGAATATATTGCAGAGACTAAACCTTCAATGGACACTGATTCACTTCCTGTTCCTTCTCTTCCCTCTCCTCCATCTTCACAACCCCATTCTTCGCAACGCTCCGTTCCTTCGCTACTTGAACGTCTTCCAATGCCACCACACGTTGACTTTTCTAACCCCTCTAGTCCGTAGGTGCCTTTACCTACAGATTCCTGATATTTTCTTCATCGCCAATCATGGCCTATTTACAGTGAATATCCACGGCCTCAGGGGTAATCGGGTGAGCTTCAGATGTTGCTTTCCAGGTTTTCCCTGTTGGTGCTTGCTTACAAGAACCAAAATTACACTCGGCTGTTTTCCAACCTAGCTCAGGCTATAATTTATTGTATTCTTCGGATCCTTTCTCAGATTGGACCTTTAATGAAAGTGCCCTTCTTCTACGCAATGATATACCGTACTGTCAACTATTTGTCCATACCTCGCTGCATTACACTGCAGCCCGTATCCACTTGAATAAGTGGTTTACAATATGTTCTTTATATCTCTCTCCTTCTCGAGCATTTTCTATCCCAGACTTTGCCTTTCTTGTTTCATCCTTACCACCACCACTTCTGTTACTTGGTGATTTTAATGCCCACCATTTCCTCTGGGGGGGGTCTCATTGTGACTCACGTGGCATTCAGTTGGAGGCTTTTCTTGCCTCTCACCCCCTCCATGTTTTAAATACGGGTACTCCCACCCATTTTGATCCTCGTACTCATACTCTCTCCTGCATCGATCTATCAGTCTGCTCTTCCTCCGCTGCACTAGACTTCACCTGGTCTGTTCTACCAGAATTACATGACAGCGATCATTTTCCGATCATTCTTACTTCTCCTTCCTATTCACCACCTTTCCGTAGCCCTTGCTGGCAATTTGATCGAGCAAATTGGGATCTTTACTCACACCTCACTGCTTTTAGTGAGGTTCCTTCTTCATCCTCCATTGATGAGCTCCTACACATCTTCTCGACATCAGTTTATACCGCAGCTTCTCATTCTATACCCCAAACCTCAGGCAGGCATTCTCAGAAGTGCGTGCCTTGGTGGTCTCCTGCTTGTGCTCGTGCAGTACGTTTGAAACGTGCTGCATGGGGCAGGTACTGGTACAATAGAACCGCTGAGAGACTTCTTGATTTTAAGCAGAAGCGTGCGATCGCTCGCCATGTCATCCGTGAAGCTAAACACACTTGTTGGCGAGACTATGTTTCCACCATCACCTCTGCTTCTTCTATGAGTGCAGTCTGGAAAAAAGTGAGGAAATTGAGTGGTAAATACTCTCCTGACCCGGCTCCTGTTCTACGGGTCGCTGGTGTTGATGTAGCAAACCCTCTCGACGTTGCCATTGAACTTGGCACACATCTGGTCCGTATTTCCCGAGGGCTCCATCTATGCCCCTCGTTTCTTTCCTCAAAGTCTGCTAGAGAGTTAGTACCCTTGAACTTTTCTACTCTCAGAGAAGAACAGTATAATGTGCCTTTTACACTTCAAGAACTGGAGGCAACACTCTCAGCTTGCCGATCATCGGTAGCTGGGCCTGACGACATTCATATTTGTATGTTACAACATTTACATCGGTCAGCCCTTGTAGTCCTCTTACACCTCTTCAATCTTATTTGGGCACAAGGAGTTCTTCCCCAGCTGTGGAAATCTGCCATTGTTCTCCCTTTCCGCAAACCGGGTACTACAGGACATGATGCCTCCCACTATCGCCCCATCGCTCTTACTAGTGCAGTTTGCAAAGTGATGGAACGCCTCGTAAATCGACGTTTAATGTGGTATTTAGAGACTCGCAACAGTCTCTCCGCTAGTCAATATGGCTTTCGTAAGGGTCGTTCTACCATAGACCCCTTACTACACTTGGATACGTATGTTCGTAATGCCTTTGCAAATAATCACTCAGTTATTGCCATATTTTTTGACCTTGAGAAGGCATGTGACACAACTTGGAGGTATAATATTTTGGCCCAGGCCCATTCCTTAGGCCTCCGAGGCAATCTACCATCCTTCCTTAAGAACTTTTTAACTGACAGACATTTCCGTGTTCGAGTCAATAATGTTCTTTCCCTGGACTTCGTCCAAGCTGAAGGTGTCCCTCAGGGATGTGTTCTAAGCACAACACTGTTTCTCCTTGCTATAAATGATTTGGCCTCTGTTCTTCCACCCATATTTGGTCATCAACTCTATGTTGATGACTTTGCTATTGCTTGTGCAGGCGCTGACTGTCACCTTATTGCAGTTTCTCTCCAGCATGCGGTCGACCGTGTTTCCACTTGGGCCACCACGCATGGGTTTAAATTTTCAAGTACCAAAACTCACCAAATTACTTTCACTAGACACTTTGTTATCTCCGATCATCCTTTGTATATCTATGGCTCCCGTATCCCCGAACGTGATACAGTCAGGTTTCTAGGCCTTCTCTTTGACCGTCGGTTATCCTGGAAACCTCACATTACCTCTCTGAAGGCAACTTGTCACAACCGACTAAACCTTCTTAAAACCCTTGCTCATCTTTCATGGGGAGCCGATCGTCGAACTCTGCTTCGCCTACATTCAGCCCTCGTTTTATCGAAACTCGATTATGGTGACCAGATTTATTCTGCGGCCTCTCCTGCTACTCTCTCTAGCCTTAACTCTATCCATCACCAAGGCTTACGTTTGTGCCTTGGTGCTTTTCGCTCTTCCCCTGTTGAGAGCCTCTATACAGAAGCAAATGTTCCATCCTTGTCTGATCGCCGTGATGCCCATTGCCTTCGCTACTATGTACGCTCTCACAATCTACACAATCCTTCCATTTATAGGATGGTCACCGATATTAGTAGACATTCTTTATTCGTTCGCCGCCCCTGTTTGCTCCGTCCCTTTTCTCTGTGCCTACATTCACTCTTGTCTTCCCTTCAGTTACCACCTTTATATGTTCATGTAGCATCTCACTTTTCCCTACCCCCCTGGGAAGTTCCAGCTGTTTGGGTCTGTTCTTTCTCACTCCCTTGCTCGAAAGCTCAACTGCCTACGGTGGCTTCCCGCTCTCTTTTTCTTGATCACTTCCACTCCCATTCTCATGCCACCGCTGTGTACACAGATGGCTCTAAGTCTTCAGACGGCGTCGGATTCGCAGCAGTGTTTCCGGACAGCGTCGTGCGGTGGCATTTACTATCTTCAGCTAGCATTTTTACTGCTGAACTGTATGCCATTCTTGCAGCACTTACTCGTATCGCATCTATGCCTGTGTCATCATTTGTAGTAGTCTCAGACTCCCGTAGTGCTCTACAGGCTATACAAAATTTTATACATCTCATCCCCTAGTTCTCCATATCCAACTTGGCTACGCCGTATCTCTACCAAACATAAAGATATTGTTTTTTGTTGGGTCCCTGGTCATGTCGACGTACAGGGCAATGAACAGGCAGACACTGCTGCGCGGTCAGCAGTGCATGACCTACCAATTTCCTATCGAGGTGTTCCATTTCTGGACTATTTTGCTGAAATAGCTACCCACCTTCACACCCGTTGGCAACAACGTTGGTCAACTCTGCTCGGTAACAAACTTCATTCTATTAAACCGAGCATAGGTTACTGGCCGTCTTCTTGTCATCAGTGCCGAGGTTGGGAGACCACTCTCTCCCGCCTTCGCATTGGCCACACTCGTCTTACTCATGGGTATCTCATGGAGAGGCACCCTGTTCCTCTCTGTGAGCAGTGTCTAGTTCCAGTATCGATTAGCCACATTCTGTTAGACTGCCCTCTCTATCAACAAGCACGCAGAATTTACCTCCAACGTCGTCTTCGTTCTACTACTCTCTCTTTACCTTCCCTTCTTGCTGATGGACCCTCCTTTAATCCTGACTCTCTCATTGACTTCTTGACAACGACTGATTTACTCCACAAACTCTGATGATACTCTTCGCACTCCCCTCAGCCCTTTCTAGTTCAGTCTCTTGCTGCCCTTTACCCATTCACCATCCACTACCCCGCTGTTATCCATAACCTATTACTCATCCATCTCCCTTTTGCAACCTGATGCCCTCGCTTCCTTCCTGCCCTGCAGTGCTGTATAGTCCTTGTGGCTTAGCGCTTCTTTTTTTTTATTATAATAATGATATAATACGCCGCATCTTTACCAAGCATAAAGATATTGTTTTTTGCTGGGTCCCTGGTCATGTTGACGTACAGGGCAATGAACAGGCAGACACTGCTGCGCGGTCAGCAGTACATGACCTACCAGTTTCTTATAGAGGTATTCCATTTACGGACTATTTTGCTGCAATATCTTCCCACCTTCACACCCGTTGGCAACAACGTTGGTCTACTATGCTTGGCAACAAACTTCAATCTATTAAACCGAGTATAGGTTACTGGCCGTCTTCTTATCACCAGTGTCGAGGTTGGGAGAATCTCCCATCTTCGCATTGGCCATACTCGTCTTACTCATGGATATCTCATGGAGAGGCGTCTTGCTCCTCTCTGTGAGAATTGCCAAGCTCCATTATCAGTCAGCCACATACCGTTGGACTGCCCACTTTATCAACGAGCACGCAGAATTTACCTCTGTCGTCATCTTCGCTCCGCTGCTCTCTCTTTACCTTCCCTTCTCGCTGATGGACCCACCTTTCATCCGGACTCTCTCATTGACTTTTTGACAACAACTGACTTACTTCACAAATTCTGATACCTTCAGCCCTTTCTACTTCAATCTCTTGCTACCCTCTACCCCCGTACTATCCCCTGCCCCACTGTTTTCTGTAACCGGGTGATCATCCCTCCTCCCTTCTGCCATCCAATACCCTCGCTTCCTTCCCTACCCTGCAGCGCTGTATAGCCCTTGTGGCTTAGCGCTTCTTTTTGATTATAATAATAATAATAATAATTATTATCAACACACTAAAAAACAAGACAGGAGATTTAAATACCTTACCACCCTTTATATACAAAAAAGTGTCACAAGTGCTGTCACAAATCATTGCAACACTCTTTAACAAATCCATTGAATCCTCTACCTTCCCTACAGTTCTCAAAATAGCAAGGGTCACCCCGATCCATAAAGGAGGAGACCAAACAGACTTGAATAACTATAGGCCAATATCCAACTTACACCCTCTCTCAAAAATCTTCGAAAAATTAATTCATGAACGAATCTACTCCTACCTCATCTCCCAAAACATACTCAACCCCTGCCAATTTGGATTCAGGCCTAATAAAAATACTAATGATGCTATTATACATATGCTAGAACATATATACACTGCAATAGAGAAAAAAGAAGTCCCACTGGGGATCTTCATTGACTTACGTAAAGCTTTTGATTCAGTTGACCATGACTTGCTCCACATAAAATTGTCACACTATGGTATAAGAGGGCACTCCCTCAACTACCTCAAGTCATACCTCAGCAACAGAAGCCAATATGTGTACACAAATGGGGCAAACTCTTCCGCACAACCAATTACAGTTGGTGTCCCTCAGGGAAGTGTCCTTGGTCCTCTTCTCTTTCTCCTATACATAAATGACCTACCAAATGCATAGCAACTACTCAAACCCACACTATTTGCAGATGACACTACATACGTCTTCTCTCACCCAAGCCCAGTCATGCTAGCCAATACTGTAAATACCTAATTACAGAAAATATTTACCTGGATGAGGACTAACAAACTTACGCTAGACATTGACAAAACCTACTTCATTCAGTTTGGTAACAGAGCTACAGATGTCCCTCTTAACATAATGATTAACGGATCACCTATCACAAAGCTAACAGAGGGAAAATTCTTAGGAATCCACCTTGATAATTGACTCAAATTTCATACACATATACAACAAATTTCTAAGAAAATTTTCAAGACCGTAGGCATACTATCGAAGATATGGTACTATGTTCCACAGTCAGCCCTCCTGGCCCTATATCACTCTCTTATTTACCCCTATCTCACCTATGGAATTTGTGCATGGGGCTCAACAACAATTAACTATCTCAGACCACTAATTACCCAACAAAAGGCTGCAGTCAGAATGCTAACAAATTCCCACTACAGGCAGCACACTCCACCAATATTCAAAACACTAAACCTACTCACCATACAAAACATCCATACCTATTACATACATAGAACACTTAACTCTGATATTAACCCTTCCTTCAAACATCTCCTTACCAACCTCAACAGAACACATGACCATAACACAAGACACAGATCACTCTTTGATGTTCCTCGTGTCCATCTCACGCTATGCAAAAACTCAATGCACATAAAAGGCCCTAAAATCTGGAATTCATTACCTGTAAATATAAAAGAAACACTACCTGTTTATAAATTCAAGTCTCTCCTCAAAGATCACTTACTCACACAAAACCAAATAAATACTGAATAACTGAACCTTATAAATTGTTTATCTTAAATGTTTCTCTTAATTATATCACATAAATGTTAAACCTAAGACCCAATCTAACTTTGTTATTTTTTAAATACACTACCTAACAGAATACTCCATTCTTCAGAATGTACAACAATGCATGCAACCATATGACCTGTCTTTGTAATACTCATTTGTGCTTTATTGTTATCTGTTTACAATAATGTTTTATCACTGATTACATCATTGCTTAGTTAATCTTAAGTTAATTTTAAGCCAGCCCATAATGCTATGCATACAAGTGGCTTTGGCATGCTGCTCTTACCTGTATTTTTTTATACCTCTGTATGTTCAAATTATTAAATAAATAAATAAAAATAAATAAGTTTTTTTTCGAAAAATTTCCGACCCTTAGAACAAGTTTTGGAGAGGGCCTGCTGACTCTGAAAGGGTTAATAACATTTGCAGATGAGGATAATTATCTCATTATTTCAGTTTTATCAAAATTTTCAACTAATTTACTTGACTTTCAATGGTCCTATACTGTTTTGTCCTCTTCAAGGGGGGCTCCTTGGCGTGGTGAAGAGGCTCTTGGTCTGAGGAATTAGACCTGTCGGTCTTCTTCCTCAGACCGAACCTAATTACCCCCCAATCTCCCCTCCCCTATCCCATCCTCCCCATCCTCCCCTTTTTCCTTTCCTCCTCCTCCTCCCCACCCCTCCCTTTTGCCCTTCCTCTTTTTGGCCTTTGGGATTTCTCCCACAGGCGCGCTAGTTCCTAGGTAGGGGAAAGGATACTGGGGTCTATCCCATTCCTTTGAGGTTCTTGGCGGTGGCGTAGTTTGCCATGGAATCTGGATCGCCTGGGGATGTCCCGATCCCTCTCCGGTATCCCGGAGTAGCTTTGGGTGTCTTTCGGGCGACGGGTGTATCTCTGGAAGCCACCTTTCAGATTCCGGGGGTGGTGGCCAAAAGAGGTATGCTTCGTGGCGGATATCCGGCCGCCCTCTCTTTTGTCCACTGAGGTAGCTCGGCAGATGTGAGGTTGGTATCCAGGATTGTTAGTTTACTAGCATTATGGGTAGGGTATGGCACGGGTTCCATGCTGCATCTGCGCTACTTGCGGTGCTGAGGTCCTCTTGGGCGCGTAGGGAGATTTCTGGCCCTTTTTAAATTTCCTCCTAGGAACTATCCCCCCGGTCCCCCCTGTTTTTATTCTTTTTTTTATTTTTATTTTTTCTTTCTTTTTTTTCTTAAAAACTAAAAGAAAGAAGTAACCTAACCATGGCAGCCCTAGTTCAAAGAACCCACTACCCCCGGGGCCCCTTCTTGATACCGCACCCCTTTCTGACCCCGCCTCGTTTTGGACCACTCTTCAGACAATCCTCATGGCCTCTGTACCTATTGCCAGTGCTGTTTTCCCCACCCCCTTCAGGTATGAGGCCTTGACTGACTCCTTCGATTTATCAGACCTTCGCTCTCCTCTGACTATGCTTCCGGCCTCTCCCTCTATGGTGTGGCAATTTTCAAATCGCCGACCGTTCCACGTCGACCAACTCTGGTCCCACGCCTAAACGCCAATGACAATTACCTGCTGATGATACTTCTCCACCTTCTCGTTCTTCTCAGAAACGATCGACACGTCCTTCACTACCTTCCATGCTCAGTTTTAGACTGAAAAAATGGACTAAATTCTTCACTTTACGACCCAAATTCCCCCTATGCTATCTTTCTGACCACAGTATTGGCAAGCCCCTACGCCATGTTGGTAAAGATATTTCTTTTCATGCTCTTAAGAGCGGTACGTGCTTTATTACCGTACAGAATGCTTACCCAGGCTCATGAGCTCTCTCGTCTTTCCCTATCGATACTGT
>NC_069470.1:16745785-16760991 GCF_026875155.1 Cherax quadricarinatus | reverse complement strand
GTAAAGAATTTAGTCCATTGTGTGGTCCAAAACTGACCCTGGAGAGGGAGTGCTTGACGTGTCGGTCTTTTCCGAGTAGAATGGGAAGGTAACAAAGGAGCATCATCAGGAGATTGAGTTGGCGTTTAGGAGTAGGACCAGAGTTGGTCCGGCGTGAATGGGCGGGCGATTCGAAAATTGCCGTACCATAGAGGGAGAAGCGGACGCATAGTCAAAGGAGAGCGGAGTTCAGACAAATCGAAGGAGTCAGTCGAAGCCCCCGGGTACCTGAAGCAGGTGAGGATACAGCACCAGCAAGGGGAAACAGGGGCATCAGGAGTGTCTGAAGAGTGGTCTAAAACCAAGGCAGGGTCAGAATGGGGTGCGGTATCAAGAAGGGGCCCGGGGTATGGGTTCATGGATTGGGTTCTCCATGGTTAGGTTATTCTTTGCTTTTTGTTTTTAAGAAAAAAAAGAAAGAAGAAAAGAAAATAAAAATAAAAAAAAGAATAAAAAAAGGGAGGAGCAGGGAGGAATAGTTCCCAGGAGGAATGAAAGGGCCGGAAATCTCCCTCTGCGCCCAAGAGGACCTCAGCACCGCTAGTAGCAGCGCAGATGCAGCATGGAACCCATGCCATACCCTACCCTTCATGCCAGTAAACCAGCAATCCGGGATAGCAACCTCACATCTGCTGAGCTACCTCGGTGGACAAAAGAGAGGGCGGCCGGATATCCACCACAAAGCATACCTCCTTCAGCCACCACCCCCGGAATCCGAAAGGTGGCTTCCAGAGATACACCCGTCGCCCGAAAGACGCCCAAAGCTACTCTGGGATTCCGGAGAGGGATCGGGACATCCCCAGGCGACCCACATTCCACGGCAAACTACGCCACCGCCAAGAACCTCAACGGAATGGGATGGACCCCGGTGTCCTTTCCCCTACCTAGGAACTAGCGCACCTGTGGGAGAAATCCCAAAGGCCAAAAAGGGGAAGGGCAAAAGGGAGGGGTGGGGAGGAGGAGGAGGAATGGAAAAAGGGGAGGATGGGGAGGATGGGATAGGGGAGGGGAGAATGGGGGGTAATTAGGTTTGGTCTGAGGAAGAAGACCGACAGGGCTAATTCCTCAGACCAAGAGCCTCTTCACCACGCCAAGGAGCCCCCCTTGAAGAGGCACTACCTTACAGAATACTCCATTCTACTGAATGTACAGCAATGCATGCAACCATATGACCTGTCTTTGTAATACTCATTTGTGCTTTATTGTTTTCTGTTTACAATAATGTTTTATCACTGATTACATCATTGCTTAGTTAATCTTAAGTTAATTTTAAGCCAGCCATAATGCTATGCATACAAATGGCTTTGGCATGCTGCTCTTACCTGTATTTTTTTGTTACCTCTGTATGTTCAAATTATTAAATAAATAAAAATAAGTTTTTTTTTTTTTCGAAAAATTTCCGACCCTGAGAACAAGTTTTGGAGAGGACCTGCCGATTCTGAAAGGGTTAATTACATTTGCAGATGAGGATAATTATCTCATTATTTCAGTTTTATCAAAATTTTCAACTAATTTACTTGACTTTCATTGGTCCTATACTGTTTTGTGGTTTCCAAATTAATCATATGAGAATTATAGCAAAAGATCTTAAAAATTCAGTTAGGTTAAATCTAAATTTTTCTGGAAACACAAAATCCTTGAATGAAAAAATTCTTTTTACATGGTGAAATAAAATAATATAAAATAGTCAAAATCAGGTAAGAAAATGCAAAATTTAAGGTATTAATTAAAAAAATATGGAAAACAAATGTGTGTGACCCTACCAGGTTTATAGCTTGTTTTTTTATTATAATAAATGAAAACAGTAAACACTGTAGATGGTGCGAGCAACCTTTCCCCCATTTTGGTAGGTCTGATTTTTTTTTAAGGGGGTTTTTTTGTCATGGAAAACAATTTTTGGTCTGGGGGAAATGTTTTTTCGTCTTTTTCCCCTCTCCAATCCTAATATCCTCAATCCCCTTAGGCTTCCCTTGATTATTAATAAAAATATCCTTTAAACCCCCCCTTCCCTGCTTTTGGCCCTTTTGGGGCCTCCTCTAGGCATTTAGCTTTAAGTTGGGGGGGGGTATCAAAGTCCATCCAATTGTTGAGTGATTTGCCATGAAATTGATTTCTTATGATGTTCCCGTCTTTTGGGTGATGGGGTAGCTCTAAAGTGGAAAGCAGATTTGGTAGGGGGTGGCTGAAGGAGCTATGCCCCCCTTTTTTTTTGCTGAGTGGATGGCGGATGTGAGGTTGCTGTCCTGGGGTTGCCCATTTAACCCTTTGGGGTTTCACCAAAAGTATGGTTCGGAGAGGGGGTTTTTTATGTACTAAGCGTTTTTAAATTCAGCCTGTCAAACTTTCGGTAAAAAGGGGAAGGCCTAGGTGAGGAATGGGTTCTGTGTGGTGGGTGTTGTGACTTGGGGAAAAAAAAACTGGACCCGTGGTGCATTTTTGGATGCCATCTTTACACAATTCCCCCTGCCTCGCTGTAAAAGTTCCTCACTCCTTTGGGGATGGGACACTTTTTGCTCCCCAGTGACAGTTTAAGATGGAAGGACAGTGAAGATTAGTTTCAAAGGTTTTTTGGGGAGGTTTTGACCCAAAATAATGATCATAATATCGGTAATAGTGAGGAAAACCCAGATGACCCTCAGCTTTCCACCTCTGGTGCTGGGCCATCTTGTTCACACTCAGTTGTACAAGAATCAAAGGGGGAAAATCCTATTTTCCAAAATCCCAGACTCAGATGTGAACATTTGTGATGATAATGATAGTGATTATGAACTACAAGCTCTTCAAACTTGTTCCAAGAATGGAGGAGGAGGAGGAGGAAGAAAAGGAGGAGGAAGAAGAGGAAGAAGAAAAAGACTAAAATAATAATTAATGAAAAACAAAAAATTGATTAATAATTTAATAAATAATAATAATATAAAAATTTTATAAAAAATTTTTAATTAATAATAAAAATAATAATAATAATAATAATTTAAATAATAAAAACATAAATTAATAATTAAATAATATAATAATATAATAATAAAAATAATACAAAAAATCAAAAAAATAATATTAATATAAAAAACGTTCACCGATGACAGTGACAAGATAAGGGGAGATAACATCTGATAAGAGCTGACGTTTGATGAGGGTAAATGAGGGTGGAGGAGGCTGCAGCTGATAAGAAAAGATTAGATGACCATCGCCCTCCCTTTGTTTTTGCTAGTACACTAACATTTCTGTCTATTTGTCTGTCTGTCAAGCTCCCTGTCTATCTGTCTATCCATCTAGCTCTCTGTCTCAGAGAGCCACAAGACTGCATCATCACTTTTACATCTTCAAGCACAGTATACCACTTTGTCTGGATTTCTTGGGTTATCCTAGGTAATTTACACAATGTATACTTGTATTTATGTGTACCTGTGAGACAGAGATAGGCAGACAGATAGAAAGAGAGAGACAGATGGAAAGAGACAGAATGGGGGAGAAAGATAATTAGATCAGGCGCTGATCCACCAGGAGGCCTGGTCACAGACCGGGCCGCGGGGGCGTTGACCCCCGAAACTCTCTCCAGGTAAACTCCAGGTAAACTCCAGATAGAATGGAGGGGGAGCAGCATCAGACCCCATTGTTTTGACAGGCAGTAGGGGGAGTGAGTGATGAGATAATATGTCATTTTGACAGCTGCCGAATCCATATAATTTATACAATGGAGGAGGAGGAGGAGGAGGAAGAGGAGGAGGAGGAAGAGTTGGGGGAAGAGGAGGAGGAGGAGGAGGAAGAGTAGGAGGAAGATTGGGGGGAAGAGGGAAGAAGAGGAGGAAGAGGAGGAGAAGAGGAAGAGTAGGAGGAAGAAGTAGGGGGAAGAGGAGGAAAGAGGAAGAGTAGGAGGAAGAGGAAGAAGAGAGAAGAAGTAGAGAAGTAGGAGGAAGAATAGGGGAAGAGGAAGAAGAGGAGGAGGAAGAGGAAGATTAGGGGGAAGAGGAAGAAGAGGAGGAAGAATAGGGGAAGAGGAGGAAGAGAAGAAGAGGAGGAGGAAGAGAGAGAAGGGAAGTAGGGGGAAGTGGAAGAAGAGGAGGAGGAAGAAGAAGAAGAGGAGGAAGAGGAAGAAGAAGAGGAGGAGGAAGAGGAAGAGGAGGAGGAAGAAGAGGAAGAAGAAGATATAATAATATTGTTTCCTTTAAGCAAGAAAGAAAAAGTTCACCCCATGACAGTGACAAGATAAGGGGAGATAACATCTGATAAGAGCTGACTTTGATGAGTGTAATGGAGGCTGCAGCTGATAAGAAAAGATTAGATGACCATCGCCCTCTTTGTTTTTGCTGGTACACAAACATTTCTGTCTATTTATCTGCCAAGCTCCCTGTCTATCCCTCTAGCTCTTTGTCTCAGAGAGAGCCACAAGACTGTGTAGTCATCACGTTTACTCACATCTCCTGACTCATGACTCAAAATAATTTAAGCACACACGGCAACAAGAACAAGCTTGCTAAATGATGAAATAGCAGTTATATGAAGTATCTAGTGACTAATATGTGTATATATATTATAGAAACCAGAATCAAAAAGGGAAGAAGAAAATGAAGGAAGGACAGATGAAAGGAAGGAAAAACAGTAAGGAAGGGCATTTTAAAGGAAATGTGGAAGGAAGAGAAAAGGGAATGCAGGGAAAAAAATTTCGGGAAATTTATGAAGGAAGGAATGAGAAAAAAGACATTTCCCTGGGATAATAAATAACAAAACTCCCTGCTAATATTTTTGGAAAAAAAAATGCTCGGGAGGTGTTTTGTCTTTGCACATAAAAAAAAAAGTCCAAAAAATTCACACACACTGGTTTTATGTGTGAGGTGTAAAAACCATTGTGTATGACACCATGTTTTTGTGTGGGAGTTTAAAACACCATTGTGTTGATACCATGTTTTATGTTGAGAGTTTTTAAAAACACCATTGTGTATGATCCTGTTTTATGGTGAGGAGTGTAAAACACCATTGTGTAGTACCATGTTTTATGTGTGAGGAGTGTAAAACCCATTGTGTATAAACCTTTTTTTAATGTGTGAGGAGTGAAAACCCCAAATTTGTGTTTTGATACCCATGTTTTTTATGGTGAGGAGTGAAAAAACACCATTGTGTATGAAAACCATGTTTCAGGGTTCCACAAGTGCAAAACTTCGGAAATGTTCGGTGCTGTTATTGGTAATTTATTATAGAACAATAGTAATAAAAATTTTTTTGTATTTTTTTTGAAAAACAAGTTTTGTAAAAAATTATATTGATAAATATGTTTGTGTGCTTATTGTGTTATATAAAAACGGTGTATATTGTACATTGCGCCTTACTTTGGTCTCAACCTGGAGCCCTGGAGTTTACCGGAGAGATTTTGGGGGGTAAAGCCCCGGGGCCCCGGTCTGGCCCAGGCCTCCTGGTGGATCAGCCTGATCAACCAGGGTTGCTGCTGGCTCACGAAAACCAAACGTACGAGCCCCAGCCGGCTGTCAGGAACGACTTTTAGGTGCTGCCCATTTTCCCAGCTTGAAGACTGCCGGGGGTCTGTTGGTAATCCCCTTATGTGTGTGGGAGGCATTTGAAAGTTGGGGCCCCGGACACTTTTTTATGGTCTCTTAACGTGCTATGACACCCCCGCTTTTTATTGGGGGGGGTGGTGCATGTCTGCCAAGTCTTTTGCTTTCGTAGTGAGGATTTTCGTGTGCAAGTTTGGTACTAGTCCCCCTAGGATTTTCCAGGGGGTAATAATCATGTATCTCTCCCTCCCGCTTCCCGGGGGAAAACAGGTTTAGAAACCTTCAAGCGCTCCCAGTAATTGAGGTGTTTTTCCCGTTATGCGCGCCGTGAAGTTCTCTGTACATTTTCAGGTCGGCAATTTCACCTGCCTTTGAAAGGTGCTTTAGAGTGCAGCAAATATTCACCTAGATAGAACAAGTGACCCGAAGAGTGTCATATGGGCTTGGCCCCCCTAGTTTTGAAGGGGTTTTCCCTATCCATCCCGTCATTTTTCTAGCAGATCGTTGAACAAGTTATGGTCTTGAAGGGGATCTCCGACATAACACTCCCCGGTCTTTGACGTTGGTGTTTCGCTCTATTTTGTGGCCGAAATTTTTTTTGACTTGATGAAGATTATTTTCCCCAGTTTTCCATATTGAGTAATTAAAATTTCTCATCGTTGAACTTCAAATTTTTTTCGCGCCACATAAGTTTTGAAAAAATAAAAATGTGAAAAAACAACAAACCTTTAAACACAGGTAAACCAAAGTTTACAAGGTGACGGGAGTCGCCCCTAGCCATACGGGTCATTTTCTGCAAACTTTACGCCCCCTATCCGGTAGTATTGTGGTAAAAAAAATTTTTTTATCCATAATGTTTAGAAAAAAAAACTATTTTTTCATAAGAATTTTTTTTTTTTTAATTTGGCCGACCCTGAGAACAAGTCTCAGAGAGGGCCTGTCGACCCTCAAAGTGCATCTGCACTACTGGCTGTGTTTAGGCTTTCTTGAGTGTGACCGCTTCAAGGGAGAGCAACTAAGTGCAGGGAAGTGGTTGCACTAATGGCCACACTGAGATCCTCTTGGGTGTATGGAAGATTTGCAGCCCTTTCATTCCACATCTAAGCTACCCTTCCATGTTCCCTCATTTTTTAAGAATTTTTTTTATCTTTGTCCTTATTTTGGAAAAATACAAGAGACAGTGACCTAATCATGGAGTCCCAAGTCCATGATATTTCACCTCCCAGATCCTCCTCTGCTGGCTCACCCTCTTCCCACCTTGTCTTGTTATCTGACCATTCTTCAGACCTTCCTAACACCCAAATACCTTCTGTGGGTAACACTTCAATCTCTGTCCCTGGTATTGGGGTTACTCCTAACTACTTTGATACACATCTTTGATACACATTTGCACATCTTTGATACACATCTGCACATCTTTTACCATGCTTCTGGCTTCTCTACAGTGCAAGGATTTTCAAACAGCCAACACACCTCTGGTCATACCACCTTCAGTCCCACACATAAAGAACCATGACCATTAACACATGACACTGCTTAGACTACCTCTCACTCTTCCCAGAAAAGACTAGCACTTGCCTCACTCTTCTTACACGCCATGTTTTAAATTCCTTTGATACATATGACCTCCTCACATCTTCGACTATGCTTCTTGTTTCTCTGACTATCTTTCTAATCAGAGTATCAGCAGGGTGCTCCTGCACCATGTTGGTCAAAATGGTATTTCATTTCATACTCTTAAGAGTGGTGCACTCACTGTCATAATGTAAAATGCTGGCCAGGGGTCACAATCCTTCTCTTTGTACCTCAATAGATGTTATTCTTGTCATGATTCAAAAACATGTTTCTCTCAATTATTGCAATGGCACTGTAGTTCTGCCTCATATCATTGTTCAACATTATTTCCAGGAGTTTGATGCTTCTATTCTGGAGCAACTTCAGCTCCAAAACCTCCCAATTTTTAAAGTAGACACTGATGTACTACCTGCTCACAAGTGGAGGTGCTTTCCCTGCTTAATGTTGGACTGCTGAGAATTTCCATCCTCAGTTTATGTTGTGGTACACTAAATCAATTCCTTCACCACAACAATCCTCTTCAAGGGGGGCTCCTTGGCGTGGTGAAGAGGCTTTTGGTCTGAGGAATTAGACCTGTCGGTCTCCTTCCTCAGACCGAACCTAATTACCTCCCAATCCCCCCTTCCCTATCCCATCCTCCCCTTTTTCCTTTCCTCCTCCTCCTCCTTCCCACCCTTCCCTCTTGCCCTTCCTCTTTTTGGCCTTTGGGATTTTTCCCACAGGCACGCTAGTTCCTAGGTAGGGGAAAGAGTACCGGGATCCATCCCATTCCATTGAGGGTGGCTTTGGGGTGTTTCGGGCGACGGGTGTAACTCTGGAGGCCACCATTCCTTTGCTGCTTGAATGTTTTCCGCTGCCACCGCATGTGGACTTTTCTAACCCCACTAGTCCGTATGTACCCTTACCTGTGGATTTCTAGTATCTTTATCATTGCCAATCATGGCCTATTTACAGTGAAATATATGCAGCCTCGGGCAATTGGGGTGAGCTTCAGACGTTGCTTTCCCAATTTTTCCCTGTTGGTGTTTGCTTACAAGAACCAAAATTACACTCTGCTGTTATCTATCCCATCTCAGCCTATAATTTTTTGTATTCTTTGGATCCTATTCCTGATGGGACCTTTAATGAAAGTGCCTTTCTTCTACACACTGATATTCCGTACCATCAGCTATTTGTTCGTACTTCGCTGCATTACACAGCAGCCCGTATCCACCTGCATAGATGGTATACACTCTGTTATTTGTATCTCTCTCCTTCTCGAGCATTATCTATTCCGGATATTGCCTTTTTTGTTTCGTCATTACCGCCACCACTTCTGTTACTTGGCGATTTTAATGCCCATCATTTCCTCTGAGGGTCTCACTGTGATTCCCGTGGCATTCAGCTAGAGGCATTTTTGCTTCCCATCCCCTCCATGTTTTAAATACAGGTACTCATGCACTCTCTTGCATCGATCTCTCAGTCTGCTCTTCCTCCACCGCACTAGACTTCACCTGGTCTGTTCTCCCGGATTTACATGACCACTATCATTTTCCAATCATTCTTACTTCCCCTTCATATTCACCAACTCTTTGTAACCCACCCTGCCATTTTGATCGGGAAAATTGGGACCTTTACTCACAACTAACTGTTTTTAGTGAGGTTCCTTCTTCATCCTCCATTTATGAGCTTTTACACCTCTTCTCTTCCTCAATTTTAACCTCAGCTTCTCATTCTATACCCCAAACCTCGGGCAGGCATTCTCAGAAATGCATGCCTTGGTGGTCTCCTGCTTGTGCTCGTGCAGTACGTTTGAAACGTGCTGCGTGGGGCAGGTACCAGTATAATAGAATCACTGAGAGACTTCTTGATTTTAAGCAGAAGCGTGCGGAAACTGAGTGGTAAATATTCTCCTGACCCGGCTCCTGTTCTGCAGGTTGCTGTTGTTGATATAGCAAACCCTCTAGATGTTGCCATTGAAATTGGCAATTATCTGGTCCGAATTTCTCTGGGGCTCCATCTCTGCCCTTTGTTTCTTTCCTCAAAGTCTGCCTGAGAGTTAGCACCCTTGGACTTTCCATCTCTCAGAGAAGAACAGTATAATGTGCCTTTTACACTGCAGGAACTGGATGCAACACTTTCAGCTTGCCAATCATCGACAGCTGGGCCCGACGACATTCATATTCGTATGCTACAACATTTACATCAGTCAGCCCTTGCAGTCCTCTTACGCCTTTTCAATCTTATTTGGTCACAAGGAGTTCTTCCACAGCTGTAGAAATCTGCCATTGTTCTCCCTTTCTGCAAACCGGGTACTATGGGACATGAAGCCTCCCACTATCGTCCCATTCCTCTTACCAGTGCAGTTTGCAAAGTGATGGAACATCTGGTAAATAGACGTTTAATGTGGTATTTAGAGACACACAACAGTCTCTCCACTAGTCAATATGGCTTTTGTAAGGGCTGTTCTACCATAGACCCCTTACTTCGTTTGGATATGTATGTTTGAAATGTCTTTGTGAATAACCACTCAGTTATTGCCAGATTTTTTGACCTTGAGAATGCATATGACACAATATGGAGGTATAATATTTTGGCCCAAGCCCACTCCTTAGGCGTCCGAGGCAATCTACCATCTTTCCTTAAGAACTTTTTAACTGACAGACATTTCCGTGTTCGAGTCAATAATGTGCTCTCTTCAGACATTATCCAAGCTGAAGGTGTCCTCAGGGATGTGTTCTGAGCACAACACTTTTTCTCCTTGCTATACATGATTTGGCCTCTGTTCTTAGTTTAATATGCTTATTATGCACCCCATACCCATTCTGTGGGCGGTAGTCAAAAGATGACAGAGGTACATAATTGGTCCAGGGACTGGACTCAAAAGTTTTGAGAGCTGAGCAAGTTACAAAGGTAATGAACTAGATCTGGTCACAATCGTGACCAAGTACAAAAGTAATGAGCTCCAGGAAGAGCTGGTGACACTCATGACTAATTACAAAGGTAATGAACTAGATCTGGTTACAATAATGAGAATTGACAAAGGTAATGAGCTCCTGGTAGAGCTGGTTACAATCATGACAAGTTTCAAAGGTGAACACATGATTATAGTCATGAACATTTATCAGAGTAATGATCAGTTAACATTGTAGGGAATTCATCCATTGCCAACAGACGTTGCTAGGTGCCTGTCCCTCCTCAGCAGCACAGCCATTGCAAACAGCAGCAAGTTGCCCCAGGTTCTGTTGTTTGCAGGAGCACCATCGACCCTTCCCAAGAGGTCGAAGAGGCCAGCGACTCCGCTAGCAGCCAAAGAGAGAGCCGCCCTGGGGACGTGTCAACATCCTGGTGGATGCCAAGTTGATTGAAGATCCCAGGCCCTCTGTAAAGGTGAAGGCACAGCAGCTGTCACCTATGTCTGCTGGGAGGGGCTGTTGATTGTTGCCACCTGGAGCCCTCCGGGTGCCCAGACACCCACAGTGTGCATGGATGTTGAAGCTTGAGGAACTGAGTGCACACTGCCTGTGACACACCTGACAGCTGCCTTGCGGTCGAACTCCACTGCGCTGTCCCTGCAGTGCCATCGCTGAAGTGCCTCTGTTCTTACATCCAATATTTGGTCATCACTCTATGTCGATGACTTCACTATTGCTTGTGCAGGCACTGACTGTCACCTCATTACAGTTTCTCTCCAACATGCAGTCGAGGATGAACCTTCTTAAGACCCTTGCTCATCTTTCATGGGGAGCTGATCGTCGAACTCTCCTTCACCTGCATTCAGCCCTTATTTTATCGAAACTTGATTATGGTGACAAGATCTATTCAGCGGCCTCTCCTGCTACTCTCTCTCTAGCCTTAACCCCATCCATCACCAAGGATTACATTTATGCCTTGGTGCTTTTCGCTCTTCCCCTGTTGAGAGCCTCTATGCAGAATCGAATGTTCCATCCTTGTCTGATCACCGTGATGCCCATTGCCTTCGCTACTATGTACGCTCTCATGATCTCTGCAATCCTTCCATTTATAGAATGGTCACTGATATAAGTAGACATTCTTTATTTGTTTTCCGCCCCTGTTTGCTCCATCCCTTCTCTCTTCGCCTACATTCGCTCCTGTCTTCCCTTCAGTTACCACCTTTGTATGTTCATTTAGCATCTCACTTTTCCCTACCCACCTGGGAAGCTCCAGCTGTTCGGGTCTGTTCTTTCTTATTCCCTTGCTCGAAAGCCCAACTGTCTATGGTCGCTTCCAGCTCCCTTTTTCTTGTTCGCTTCCACTCTCATTCTCATGCCATCATCGTGTACACAGATGGCTCTAAATCTTCTGACGGCATTGGATTCGCAGCAGTGTTTCCGGACAGCATTGTGCGAGGGCATTTACTATCTTTTCTAGCATTTTTACTGCTGAATTGTATGCCATTCTTGCAGCACTTATTCGTATCGCATCTATGCCTGTGTCATCATTTGTGGTTGTCTCAGACTCCTCAGTGCTCTTCAGGCTATACGGAAATTTGATACACCTCACCCCCTAGTTCTCCCTATCCAACTATGGCTACGCCGTATCTCTACCAAGCATAAAGATATTGTTTTTTGTTGGGTCCCTGGTCGTGTTGACGTACAGGACAATGAACAGGGAGACACTGCAGCCCGGTCAGCAGTACATGACCTACCAATTTCATTGAGAGGTATTCCATTTCCGGACTATTTACCTGTAATTGCTACCCAGCTTCACACCTGTTGGCAACAACGTTGGTCTCCTCTGGTCAATAACAAACTTTGTTCTATTAAACCGAGTATAGGTTACCGGCCATCTTCTTGTCACCAGTGTCGAGGTTGGGAGACTAGTCTCTCTCGCCTTTGCATTGGCCATACTCGTCTTACTCATGGACATCTCATGGAGAGGCACCCTGCTCCTCTCTGTGAAAATTGTCAGGTTCCATTATCGGCCAGCCACATTCTGTTAGACTGTCTACTTTATTAACGAGCACGCAGAATTTACCTCCAACGTCGTCTCCACTCTACTACTCTTTCTTTACCTTCCCTTCTCGCTGATGGACCCACCTTTCATCCGGACTCTCTCATTGACTTTTTGACAACAACTGACTTGTTCCACAATCTCTTGCTACCCCCTACCCCTACACTATCCTCTGCCCTGCTGTTTTCTGTAACCTAATCATCCCTTCCCCCTTCTGCCGCCCGTTTCCCTCACTTCCTTCCCTACCCTGCAGTGCTGTGTAGCCCTTGTGGCTTAGCACTTTTTTTTTATTATAATAATAATCACCACAACAATAGTAAAAATTGCTGGTGCTTCTGCCACTCAGCTAAATATTGTAGGTTCATGGTAGAATGCCCAGTCTGTGGTGCTGCTGACCATACAAATACATCCTGTCTCCCTCCTGCCATAACTGTAATGATGCTCACACGGCTTATTCATTCCATTACAACGTTTACTTAAAAGAATGAGAAATCCGCTGTCTCAAAGAGAAAAAGGGTTTCAATTACACCATGATGGTCTCAACTCTCCACCTCCAAGGGAGACTTCCATGACACTGTTTCCACCTTCTCTGTCTGCAGAAACTTCTTTCTTCAGTGTCCTAATCCTTTTTTTTCGCTCATTCGTTTTCTGCCCGCCTCCACATGTAGAATTTTCTAACCTTTCTAGTTTGTAGATACATATTACTTCATATTTTTTTTATGTATCTTTCACTTTGCAAATCATAGCTTATTTACAGTGGAATATCTGAGGCCTCATAGGAAACTGGAGTGCCTCAGGTGTTGCTTTCCCCCGTTTATCCTTCGTGTTTGTTTTTCAAGAAAAAAATTATGCTCTGCTGTTATCCATCCTGTCTCGGGCTACATGATATTATATTCATCAGATACTTTTGCTGTTTTAACCTTCAATGAAAGTGCATTTCTTATTGCACTGGTATACTATACCACCACCTCTTTGCATTACACTGCAGCACACATCTACTTGAATAAGTGATACACAGTGTGTTGTTTGTATCTCTCCTAGGGCATTATATATCCAAGATGTTGCATTTCTGGGATCTTCATTACTGCCTCCACTTCTGTTACTCGTCAATTTTAATGCTGACCACTTCCTCAGGGGGTCTCACTGACACTCTTGTGGCACTCAGAGGCTTTTCTCTCTTCTTTCCCTCTCCGTGTTAAAATACAGGAGCTCCCACCCATTTTGACCCTCATACTCAATCTCTCTTGAATTAATCTCTCAGTTTGCTCTTCAACAACTGCTCTAGACTTTGCCTGCTCAGTATTCCTGGACTTACCATAGAGAACAAATTTATGGAAATACAAAAATCTAGGATTTTAATAATAAGATATTACAAGGTCACCGGTGAAACTTGTGGAAATAAGAAGAGTAGAGTTACGAAACTGCAATATTGTAGGCTGGTAGAAACTTCAGTATAGTCAACAGAAACAAAACTCCAGTAAACATTCTACCCCCAGTCGCCCCTCAAGGAAGGTTCCTTAATGTTGGTGAGGGGCTCTTGATTTAGGGAATTGGATCTGTGCTCCAGTTCCCCGAATTAAGCCTGAATGCCTTCCACATCCTCCCCCAGGTGCTGTACAATCCTCCGGGTTTAGCGCTTCCCCTTGATTATAATAATAATAATACCCCCAGTCGCCATACCTTAGCTAATAAGTGATACCATAAAAATTAGTGTGGTATAGTTAGGAACAAAGTCAGGAAAATTAAGTACAGTGATATAGGAAGGACCATCTTAGGGTGTTCATCATCATTAGGAGGTACTAGAAGTCACCAGTTTCTCCGACATGCAAGATATACTTTTTGTATCAAACTGAACACATATTACTCTGTTAAATAATATTTCAGTAGTCCTTTCATGACCTACTCCAAAATACCGACCAGATTCGTTCAAAAATAAGTGATCCACTGACCAGACTTGCTCAAAAAATAAGTCATCCAATGACCAGATTTAAAAGCTGATGGAGTTTCTAGGTGACCTTAACACCCAACAGGATTTAGTGGAAAATAAGTGATCCTCTTACCGGGTTCGTAAGTTGATGGTAGGTAGTAGATTTGCTGGCATAATCGCCAGGCCCAGGTTTTTTCCAAGAGGTGGCCGGCCTTGGCTCCCTGTTGTGGGAGTGTCTCAGACCAATGTGTACCATTGCTGCAAAGGTAGCAAGCATTACAGGATCCCTTTGGAACTACACTGCAGCTTTGGACTAAAGCCTGAGTGTAGGGGAAACTCAAGAATGCCTCTTGCTGTGTGTATGTTACTACTGCTACTACTTTACTTGTCCATTGCACTCTGCATAAACTGAAGGTGGTTTTTAGGCACCATTATCAAACACCCAAACAGCTACTGCTAGCACTGGTAAGATATATGTACAAACAGATAGACCTACACATTAAGGAGGTTAGTAGAATATACAGTATAACAACCAAAAATTACATCGTGAATCTGTGTGTAGTCTGCACCCGTAGCAACAAATGAACTTCTGCATAGATTATGTGTAACTTCCATGGGAAATGGTCCCATGCACCATGTGCATACATTCAGGAATCGTCCACTAGAGATATTAAACCAGGGAAGTGTTTTGGGGAATGCCCAAAAGAGAACCAGCTGTGGAAAAAATCACACCCGTATTAAAACAGAGAAACATCAAAATAGCCTTCATGGTAAACCTGAGAGCATTCTATTGCAGATGGCCTCTTCAAGGAGGGAGGGCTCCTTGGCGTGGTGAAGAGGCTCTTGGTCTGAGGAATTAGACCTGTTGGACTCCTTTCTCAGACCAAACCTAATTACCCCCCAATCCCCCCTTCCCTATCCCATCCTCCCTTTTTTCTTTCCTTCTCCTCCCAACCTCTCCCTTTTGCCCTTCCTCTTTTTGGGCTTTGGAATTTTTCCAACAGGCACGCTAGTTCCTAGGTAGGGGAAAGAGTACCAGGGTCCATTCCATTCCATTGAGGTCCTTGTGGTAGTGTAGTTTGACGTGGAATCTGTATCAACTGAGGATGCCCCAATCCCTCTCCGGTCTCCTAAGGAGTGGCTTTGGGTGTCTTTCGGGCGACGGGTGTATCTCTGGAGGCTGCCTTTCGGATTCTGGGGGTGGTGGC
>NC_069470.1:16698104-16745285 GCF_026875155.1 Cherax quadricarinatus | reverse complement strand
CTCAGTTTCAGACTGCACAATGGACTAAATTCTTCACTTTACGACTGACTTCCTCTACTGCCTATCTTTCTGGCCACAGTATTGGCAAGGCACTCCTACGCCATGTTGGTAAAGATATTTCTTTTCATGCTCTTAAGAGCGGTACGCGCATCATCACCGTACAGATTCCTACCCAGGCTCATGAGCTCTCTCGTCTTTCCCATATCGATACTGTTCCTGTCACTCTTGAAAAACATCATTCCCTCAATTCTTGTAGTGGTACCGTCATTCTGCCCCATACCATAGTTCAAAAAATTTCCAGACATGTGGCACTGACATTCTTGAACAGCTGGAACTCCAAGATCTCCCAATCCTCAAGGTAGACACTTATGTTCTTCCTGCCCGCTGGCGGAGACAATACCCTAGCAATGTGGCTCGTTTAACTTTTGACAGCCGTGAAGTCCCATCCTCAGTTTATGTAGCAGGACATCGGTTACAAGTTCGAAAGGTGATCCCTACACCACAACAGTGTAGAAATTGCTGGCGATTTGTCCATCCAGTGAAATATTGCAGATCTATCCCCAAATGCCCAGTATGTGGTGCCGATGACCATTCTAATATGTCTTGCAATCGACCTCCCTCTTGCCTTAATTGTCATGAGGCTCACCCTTCGTACTCTCGCCGTTGTCAAGTCTACTTAAACGACCGGGAAATCCGTTACCTCAAAGAGGCAGAAGGTCTCCCTTATGCCATGGCAGTTTCTCATCTCCACCTCCAAGCCTCTTCAAGGGGGGCTTCTTGGCATTGTGAAGAGGCTCTTGGTCTGAGGAATTAGACCTGTCAGTCTCCTTCCTCAGACTGAACCTAATTATCCCCCATTCCCTATCCCATCCTCCCCATTTTTCTTTCCTCCTCCTCTTCCCCACCCCTCCCTTTTGCCCTTCCTTTTTTTTTTTTTTTTTTTTTTTTTTTTTTTTTTTTTTTTTTTTTTTCCACAGGCACGCTAGTTCCTAGGTAGGGGAAAGGGTACTGGGGTCCATCCCATTCCATTGAGGTTCTTGGCAGTGGCATAGTTTGCCATGGAATCTGGATTGCCTAGGGATGTCCCGATCCCTCTCCGGTCTCCTGGAGGGTGGCTTTGGGTGTCTCTCAGGTGACGGGTGTATCTCTGGAAGCCACCTTTCGGATTCTGGGGGTGGTGGCCGAAGGAGGTATGCTTTGTGGTGGATATCCGGCCGCCCTCTCTTTTGTCCACCGAGGTAGCTCGGCAGATGTGAGGTTGCTATCCCGGATTGCCGGTTTACTGGCATGATCGGTAGGGTATGCCACAGGTTCCATGCTGCATCTGCGCTACTTGCGGTGCTGAGGTCCTCTTGGGTGTAGAGGGAGATTTCTGGCACTTTCATTCCTCCTAGGAACTATCCCTCCCCAATCCCCCCTTTTTTTATTCTTTTATTTTTATTTTCTTTTCTTTCTTTTTTTTTCTTAAAAACAAAAAGAAAGAAGTAACCTAACCATGGCAGCCCTAGTCCATGAACCTGCTACCCCCAGGCCCCTTCTTGATACCTCACCCAGTTCTGACCCCTCCTCATCTTTCGACCACTCTTCGGACACTCCTGATGCCTCTGTACCTCTTGCTGGTACTGTTTCCTCACCTGCTTCAGGTACCCAGGCCTCGACTGACTCCTTCGATTTATCTGACCTTCGCTCTCCTCTGACTATGCTTCCGGCCTCTCCCTCTACGGTGCGGCAATTTTCGAATCGCCGGCCCATTCCAGGTCAGACCAACTCTCGTCCCATGCCAAAACGCCAACGACAATTACCTGCTGATGATACTTCTCCACCTTCTCCTTCTTCTCAGAAAAGATAGACACATCCTTCACTACCTATCCACTCTCAGTTTCAGACTGCACAATGGACTAAATTCTTCACTTTACGACTGACTTCCTCTACTGCCTATCTTTCTGGCCACAGTGTTGGCAAGGCACTTCTACGCCATGTTGGTAAAGATATTTCTTTTCATGCTCTTAAGAGCGGTCTGCACATCATCACCATACAGAATGCTACCCAGGCTCTTCAGCTTTCTTGTCTTTCCCATATCAATACTGTTCCTGTCACTATTGAAAAACATCATTCCCTCAATTCTTGTAGTGGTACCGTCATTCTGCCCCATACCATAGTTCAACAAAATTTCCAGACATATGGCACTGACATTCTTGAACAGCTGGAACTCCAAGATCTCCCAATCCTCAAGGTAGACACTTATGTTCTTCCTGCCCGCTGGCGGAGACGATACCCTAGCAATGTGGCTCATTTAACTTTTGACAGCCGTGAACTCCCATCCTCAGTTAATGTAGCAGGACATTGGTTACAAGTTCAAAAGGTGATCCCTACACCTCAACAGTGTAGAAATTGCTGGCGATTTGTCCATCCAGCGAAATATTGCAGATCTATCGCCGAATGCCCAGTCTGTGGTGCCGATGACCTTTCTAATACGTCTTGCAATCGACCTCCCTCTTGCCTTAATTGTCATGAGGCTCACCGTTCGTACTCTCGCCGTTGTCAAATCTACTTAAATGAGCAGGACATCCATTATCTCAAAGAGGCAGAAGGTCTCTCTTATGCCATGGCAGTTTCTCATCTCCGCCTCCAAGGGAGACTACCTCGTGTTTCTTATTCCTGTGTTTCAAAACGTCCCCCCACTTCTGGGATCCCCTCTTCTGCAACCACCTCTGTGGTTACCTCTCCCATAGTCACTTCTGTATCTAATTCTTTTGCTGTCCTAGGCTCAGACGTCCCTACTTCAATGCCTCAGTCTGATCTCACTTCTTTGTGTTCTCCCTCACAAGCCTCAGTAGCAATGAGATCTCGTATGACACCTCCTCCTAATCGCCCCTCTACTTCTCAAAAGTCAAAAAAAGGTCCGTTAACACCCCCTACCCATCTTCCACCTCCTCATTTTACCTTCCCTGTCTCTGTACCTGGTTCTTCCCCTCTCACTGGCTCTGTTACAAGTGTAGAGGTTCACCTTCCTCCTCATACTGTACCTTCCTCCCCTGTTCCCTCCCAAGTTTCTTCCTCTTCTGCCACCTCCCTGGTTTCTGCCTCTTCTGTCCCCTTCCACGCTTCTCCAGTTCTCTCCACCTTCTCCAGTTCCCTCCACCCTTTCGCCCCCCCCTACCTTGATACAGTCCATTACAGTTCCAATCTTTACTACCCCCCCCCTCCTTTTTCCAATATGTCTCCCATGCGTCTAAATCAAAACACTTGAAGAAATCTTAATATATTGCAGAGCCCAAACCATCATGGACACTGATCCACCTTCCTTTCCCTTCTCTCTCCCTGCCCTTGTGAAAAATCCTTTTTCACAGCGCACTATTCTCCGCTGCTTGAAGTTTTCCACTGCCTCCGCATGTGGCTTTTCAACCCCTTATCCATAGGAACCCTTACCTGTATTTCGGGTTCTTTATCTTCCCAAATCATGGCCTATTACAGTGGAATTACGCGGCCTCGGGGGTAATCGGAGTAGCTTCAGTGTTACTCCCCAGTTTCCCCCTTTTTGGTGTTTGCTTACGGGAAACCCAAAATTCCCCTGTTGTTATCTCCCCCATCTCGGCTATAATTTATTGTTTTCTTCAGACCTTTTCCTAGGGGCCTTTAAAAAAAGGGCCCCTTCTTCTACGCATGAATTCCATCCCATAGCTATTTGTTCGTATTTCGGCAAAACCGAACCCCGTACCCACTTGCATAGGGGGTTATGCTCGTTCTTTTTTCTCTCCCCTTCTGGGGTTATTATTCCGATTTTTGCCTTTCATGTTTCGTCATTACTGCCACCGTTCTTTTACTTGGCGTTTTTAAGCCCCCTTTTCCTTGGGGGGTGGGGTTACTGTGATTCCCTGGATTCGTTAGGGCTTTGCTTCCCACCCCCCCCCCTCCATTTTTAAAATACAGGACTCGCACCCTTTTCACCCCGGGATCACACTCCTCTTGCATCGACTTCAGTCTGCTTTTCCCTCCGCCGCATTAGACTTCACTTGGTCTGTTCTCCCGATTTACATAAGAACATAAGAAAGGGGAAACACTGCAGGGGCCTGTTGGCCCATACTAGCAGGCCCTTTACAATTCACCCACATCAACATTTGACCAACCCAATTTTCAATGCTCCCCATAAAATAACTCTGATGTGCAATCCCACTCAAATAAAACCCCTCCCACTCATGTACACCAACCTAAATTTAAAACTACCAAAGCCCCTAGCCTCAAAAACCCAACGGTAGACTTTTCCCCACTCATAAAACTACCCTATTTCCAAACTAATATTAACTATGCCTTTCAAATCTAAACTTACTAATTTAAAATCCTTTACTGGGGGTTCTCTTTTGGAGAGATATCCTCAAGACCTTTTTAAATTCCCCTTTATTGATACCGTCTTCCACTTCAAATTTAAAATTTAAAATTCAAAGTTTATTCTTATGGGATTACAATGCTGGTTTACAGAAATTTGGTAATTGTTTGGTTTTTAATGTAGTAAAATTGTGATTACAGAGTGTACCCTAGAGTTGCTGGTGGCATTTCGGGGCATACTTAGTTTTATTTTTAAATTGTAAAATAAAAATTATGAGGTAATTTGGGTATTATGGCAAAGTGACAAAATATAGTTTATGATTTAGAAATGGGGAATGCTTTTGTTTTGGCACAGTATATAGTTTCAGTATTGGGTATCAAGGATTCATTTTTTTAAGACTGGATTAATTTTCTTTTTATGGTCAATGAGTGAACGAGGTAAGTGTAACCCCCATGGGTGGTTTCGTGTTTTAGTTGACGGGGTGTATCGAAAAGTGTTTTCAATGGGTTTTGAAGGGTGAATGTGTCTGCAGTTCTGATTCTCGGTGGGGTTTTCCCCAATTTTGGGGCCCTTTAATACATTGAATTTTGTAAAGGTTTAGTGGGCAGGGGGGAATGTCGAAAATTTGTTTGTTCTGGTGTACCCTGTGGTTCTGTCACAATATAAAGAAAGCGTTTTGGGTAAAGGGTTTGATTTTGAGTTTAAAGGCCCGTAGATTAGATTGCACAGTAGAAAGTGTGGATGTACTGAACTGGGAGTAAGTTTAGATCTTTGAAGAGGGGGGGGGTGTGCTGCCGGGGATGGGATTTAGTGATTATTCTTATGCAGCTTTTTTTTGGGGTTTTTATTGGCTTTAGGGTGTTATGCGTTTTCCCAAGCACAAATGCTAGGTGAGGTTGGAAAAATAAGTGAGTGGTATGGGGAAGGGCATTTTTTTCGGCCGTGATGTATCTTTGGGGAGGACCCCAACCCTTTTGGATATTTTTGGGTATATGCTGGAAAGGGGCAATTCAGGGTTTTTGTCAAGGTTGCCTGGAATTTTCCCCCCTTATTTTTGGTAATTAGAGTGTTGTCTCTTAATGTTAAATTTTTGATCTCCTGCCCGCTACCAAACAAAATATATAAAATTTTTTTCAGTGTTAAAACATAAGTTTATTTGGGTCCCCCCAAGTGATATTTAATCAGCTCCCCTTCACAATGGTGTTGAGGGTGGCAAATTTGGGTGGGATCATAATCGTGTCACAGCAAGAGAAGGGTTTCGGTGTTGGATACGTTTGGAAAGGGCATTGATGTATATGAGGAAGGCAGGGGACCAAGGCACTTCCCTGCGGATCCAGTTCAAAATGGCCGTGTTGTGATGCTGTTTTTTGGTGAGTACTGTCCTATTAGAAGAAGATTTGAAATAAAACAAGCGCATGGGCCCTTAACCGTAGTGGCAAGTTTGGGGGTAGGATTTTGTGGTTTTTCTGTGTCAAAGCTTTTTTTAGGTCAATAAAAATTCCCATGGATATTCCTTATTTTCCCCAAAGCTGTGTAAAACAGATCTAGCATTTTTATGTTGCATCATTAGGCTTTTTTTTTTCCTGAAACCAAATGGGGGGGTTTAGTATGTTTTGAGCCGTTATAAAAGAAAACAGTCTCTTGACCGAGTTTCCAAAGATTTTTTTGGGTAGCAAAGGTAATTAGAATTTGGCCCATAGTTTTTTAAATCTTAGGGTCCCCCCCTTTTGTTTTTTGTAAACCCCTTTCCCTCTTTAGTTGTTTGGGAAGGTGCTATCTTATTGACTTTTTAAAAAGTAATGAAATGCATGCGAAAAGGGCAGGGGGGCTCGCTTTTACAGAGTGGTGGGACATGAGACAGATTCCCCGAGTTATTTTTTTGGACTTTTTGATCCAAATGACTTCCGTGGGTAGTTGGTGAAGTGAAGGGAAAAATTTGGGAATTTTCCCTTAGGTTGTCCCCGGGATGGGCATTGGTTGTGGGTTTTTTCTGGCGAGATTTTAAACCTATGTTTGAGAAGAATGTTTATCTTGTTAGCTGTGTCAGTGGGTGTAGTGGTGTTTCATTAGGTTTGTTTGGACAATATTCTTTGGTTTTTTTCAGTTTGTGGGTCCCCAGAAAACTGAGAGGGTTTTCCGGCTTTTTTTTATCTCCCCTAGGTCTGTGAATCTACTGGAGTGTAAGTTGTTTGGCTTTTTTTTTACTTTGGTGAGAGCTATAATGTGTTTAGAGTATCTTTGGTATTAAACCCGTCATATTGCTTTTTATATTGGGTTTCTTGTCTTTGGATTTTCAGAATGGTGCTGGTTACCATGGGAACAGCCGTTTGTGACTGTTTTGTTTTTATAGGACAATGTTTGTTGTATAGTCTAAGTAATTTGTTAAGAAGATGTCTGCCCAAATACAATACCATTGGCCGGGGAAATTTTTGTAGGCCAATCAACGTCCTAGGTCAGCTGTAACTTCCTTACTGAGGCCTCGTCAGGGTTCAAAATGGTTTTTGTTGTTTTTAAATGGGGGTTTACAAATTTTTTCCAGGGGAAGTAGGGTGGGTCTGAGTGCACTGTGTTTTTCCCTTTTTAAAGGGGGCATATATTGGCCAAAGTGGTCTATTAGGTTGCACTTGTCTCAGTGAGCCTGGTTGGTTTAGTTTATTGTTGGTATGAGAAGTGTGTTTTTATTTTGTTGACTTATATATTTCAATCGGGTCTCCCCTCTTCTTTCATCTAAAAAGTGATTGTAATTAAAGGTCTTCAATTTTCCCATATAAGGAAATTTCAATCAAAAGGAAGATTTCTACTGACAGTGACATTTCCCATCATTCTATTTTCCCCCTTCATATTCCCCCCCCTTTTTTCGCATCCCACCGGGGAATTTGATGAGGAAAATTTGGGAACCTTTCTCCACATAACTGTTTTTTAGAGGTTCCTTTTTTCGTCCCCCTCAATGGTTTTCACCTCTTCTGCCTGTTTTAACCGCAGCTTCTGATTGTTTCCCCCAAACTTTGGGCGGGGCATTCTCAAATGCATGCCTTGGGGGTCCCCCTGCTTGTGCTCATGCGTACTTTGAAACGCCGATGGGGCAGGTCCAAATACAATAGACCAGGGAGAGACTTTTTGATTTTAAGCAAAAGCGTGTGATCGCTCGCCGTGTCATCAGTGACGCTAAACACACTTGCTGGTGAGATTATGTCTCCCCCATCACCTCTGCTTCCTCTATGAGTGCAGTCTGGAGAAAAGTAACGAAAACTGAGTGGTAAATATTCTCCTGACCTGGCTCCTGTTCTGCGGTTTGCCGGTGTTGATATAGCAAACCCACTAGATGTTGCCAATGAAATTGGCAATCATCTGGTCCGTATTTCTCAGGGACTCCATCTATGCCCTCATTTCTTTCCTCAAAGTCTGCCAGAGAGTTAGCACCCTTGGACTTTTCTTCTCTCAGAGAAGAACAGTATAATGTGCATTTTACACTTCAAGAACTGGAGGCAACACTCTCAGCTTGCCGATCATCGGTAGCTGGGCCTGACGACATTCATATTCGTATGTTACAACATTTATGTCAGCCAGCCCTTGCAGTCCTATTATGCCTTTACAATCTTATTTGGTCACAAGGAGTTCTTCCACAGCTGTGGAAATCCGCCATTGTTCTCCCTTTCCGCAAACCAAGCACTTCGGGACATGAAGCCTCCCACTATCGTCCCATTGCTCTTACCAGTGAGGTTTGCAAAGTGATGGAATGCCTAGTAAATAGACGTTTAGTGTGGTATTTAGAGACACACAACAGTCTCTCCACTCATCAATATGGCTTTCGTAAGGGACATTCTATCATAGACCCCTTACTGCACTTGGATACGTATGTTCGTAATGCCTTTGCGAATAACCACTCAGTTATTGTCATATTTTTTGACCTTGAGAAGGCATATGGCACAACTTGGAGGTATAATATTTTGGCCCAAGCCCACTCCTTAGGCCTCCGAGGCAATCTATCATCCTTCCTTAAGAACTTTTTAACTTACAGACACTTCCGTGTTCGAGTCAATAATGTGCTTTCCCCAGACTTTGTCCAAGCTGAAGGTGTCTCTCAGGGATGTGTCCTGAGCTCAACACTTTTTCTCCTTGCTATAAATGATTTGGCCTCTGTTCTTCCACCCAATATTTGGTCATCACTCTATGTTGATGACTTCGCTATTGCTTGTGCAGGCACTGACTGTCATCTCATTGCAGTTTCTCTCCAGCATGTGGTCGACCGTGTTTCCACTTGGGCCACCACGCATGGGTTTAAATTTTCCAGTACCAAAACTCACCAAATTACTTTCACTAGACGCTCTGTCATCTCTGATCATCCTTTGTTTCTCTATGGCTCTCGTATCCCGGAACGCGATACAGTGAGATTTCTAGGCCTTGTCTTTGGCCGTAGGTTATCTTGGAAACCTCACATTACCTCTCTGAAGGCAACTTGTCACAGCCAGCTAAACCTTCTTAAAACCCTTGCTCATCTTTCCTGGGGAGCTTATCGTCGAACTCTGCTTCGTTTACATTCAGCCCTCGTTTTATCGAAACTCGATTATGGTGACCAGATTTATTCAGCGGCCTCTCCTGCTTCTCTAGCCTTAACCCCATCCATCACCAAGGATTATGTTTATGCCTTGGTGCTTTTCGCTCTTCCCCTGTTGAGAGCCTCTATGCAGAAGCGAATGTTCCATCCTTGTCTGTTCGCCGTGATGCCCATTGCCTTCGCTATTATGTACACTCTCTCACGATCTCCACAATCCTTCCATTTATAGAATGGTCACCGATATTAGTAGACATTCTTTATTTATTCGCCACCCCTGTTTGCTCCATCCCTTTTCTCTTCGCCTACATTTGCTCTTGTCTTCCCTTCAGTTACCACCTTTATATGTTAATGTAGCATCTCACTTTTCCCTACCCCCCTGGGAAGTTCCAGCTGTTCAGGTCTGTTCTTTCTCACTCCCTTGCTCGAAAGCCCAACTGCCTACGGTGGCTTCGCACTCTCTTTTTCTTGATCACTTCCACTCTCATTCTCATGCCATCGCTGTGTACACAGATGGCATCAGATTCGCAGCAGTGTTTCCGGACAGCGTTGTACGGGGGCATTTACTATCTTTGGCTAGCATTTTTACTGCTGAATTGTATGCCATTCTTGCAGCACTTATTCGTATCGCATCTATGCCTGTGTCATCATTTGTGGTAGTCTCAGACTCCCCTAGCGCTCTACAGGCTGTACGAAAATTTGGTACATCTCACCCCTTAGTTCTCTGTATCTAACTTTGGCTACGCCATATCTCTACCAAGCATAAAAATATTGTTTTTTGTTGGGTCCCTGGTCTTGTCGATGTACAGGACAATGAACAGGCAGACACTGCTCTGCGGTCAGCAGTACATGACCTACCAATTTCCTATAGAGGTTTTCCATTTCTGGACTATTTTGCTGCAATAGCTACCCACCTTCACACCCGTTGGCAACAACGTTGGTCAACTCTGCTCGGTAACAAACTTCATTCTATTAAACCGAGCATAGGTTACTGGCTGTCTTCTTGTCATCAGTGCCGAGGTTCGGAGACCACTTTCTCCCGCCTTCGCATTGGCCACACTCGTCTTATTCATGGGTATCTCATGGAGAGACACCCTGTTTCTCTCTGTGAGCAGTGTCAAGTTCCAGTATCGATTAGCCACATTCTGTTAGACTGCCCTCTCTATCAACGAGCACACAGAATTTACCTCCAACGTCGTCTTCGTTCTACTACTCTCTCTTTACCTTCCCTTCTTGCTAATGGACCCTTTTTTAATCCTGACTCTCTCACTGACTTCTTGACAACAACTGATTTACTCCACAAACTCTGATGATGATACCTTTCGCACTCCCCTCAGCCCTTTCTAGTTCAGTCTCTTGCAGCCCTTTACCCTTTCACCATCCACTGCCCCGCTGTTATCCATAACCTATTACTCATCCATCTCCCTTTTGCCACCTGATGCCCTCGCTTCCTTCCTGCCCTGCAGCGCTGTATAGCCCTTGTGGCTTAGCTCTTCTTTTTTATTATAATAATAATAATCCATTATCGGTCAGCCACATTCTGTTAGACTGCCCACTTTATCAACGAGCACGCAGAATTTACCTCCAACATCGTCTCCACTCTACTACTCTCTCTTTACCTTCCCTTCTTGCTGATGGACCCACCTTTCATCCGGACTCTCGCATTGACTTTTTGACAACAACTGACTTGTTCCACAAATTCTGATACCTTCAGCTTTTTCTACCTCAATCTCTTGCTACCCCCTACCCCTACACTATCCTCTGCCCTGCTGTTTTGTGTAACCTACTAATCACCCCTCCCCCCTTCTGCTGCCCGTTACCCTTGCTTCCTTACCTACTCTGCAGTGCTGTGTAGCCCTTGTGGCTTAGTGCTTCTTTTTTATTATATTAATAATAATCACCACAACAATGTAAAAATTGCTTGTGCTTCTGCCACTCAGCTAAATATTGTAGGATCATGGTAGAATGCCCAGTCTGTGGTGCTGCCGACCATTCAAATACATCCTGCCTCCCTCCTGCCATAACTGTAATTATGCTCACACGGCTTATTCATTCCATTACCATGTTTACTTAAATGAATGAGAAATCCGCTGTCTCAAAGAGAAAAAGGGTTTCACTTACACCATGATGGTCTCAACTCCACCTCCAAGGGAGACTTCCGTGACACTGATCCACCTCTTCTCTGTCTGCAGAACTTCTTTCTTCAGTGTTCTAATCCTTTACTGCTCATTTGTTTTCTGCTGCCTCCACATGTAGAATTTTCTAACCTTTCTATTTTGTAGATACATATTACTTCATATTTTTTTAATGTATCTTTCTCTTTGCTAATCATAGCTTATTTACAGTGGAATATCCGAGGCCTCATAGGTAACTGGGGTGACCTTCAGGTGTTGCTTTACCAGTTTATCCTTTGTGTTTGTTTACAAGAAAAAAAATTATACTCTGCTGTTATCCATCCTGTCTCGGGCTACATGGTATTATATTCATCAAATACTTTTCCTTTTGGAACCTTCAATGAAAGTGCATTTCTTATTGCACTGGTATACTATACCACCACCTCTTTGCATTACACTGCAGCACACATCTACTTGAATAAGTGATACACAGTCTGTTTTTTGTATCTCTCCTCGAGCATTATATATCCAAGATGTTACATTTCTGGGATCTTCATTACTGCCTCCGCTTCTGTTACTCGTCAATTTTAATGCTGACCACTTCCTCAGGGGGTCTCACTGTGACTCTTGTGGCACTCAGAGGCTCTTCTCTCTTCTTTCCCTCTCCTTGTTAAAATACAGGAGCTCCCACCCATTTTGACCCTCATACTCAATCTCTCTTGAATTGATCTCTCAGTTTGCTCTTCAACAGCAGCACTAGACTTTGCCTGCTCTGTACTCCTGGACTTACCATAGAGTACAGATTTATGGAAATACAAAAATCTAGGATTTTAATAATAAGATATTGCAAGGTCGCTGGTGAAACTTGTGGAAATAAGAAGAGTAGAGTTACGAAACTGCAATATTGTAGAGCTGGTAGAAACTGCAGTATAGTCAACAGAAACAAAACTCCAGTAAACATTCTACCCCCAGTCACCCCTCAAGGAAGGTTCCTTGATGTTGGTGAGGGGCTCTTGATTTAGGGAATTGGATCTGTGCTCCAGTTCCCTGAATTAAGCCTGAATGCCTTTCACATCCTCCCCCAGGCGCTGTACAATCCTCCGGGTTTAGCGCTTCCCCCTTGATTCTAATAATAATACCCCCAGTTGCCATACCTTAGCTAATAAGTGATACCATAAAAATTAGTGTGGTATAGTTAGGAACAAAGTCAGGAAAATTAAGTACAGGGATATAGGAAGGACCATCTTAGGGCGTTCATCATCATTAGGAGGTACTAGAAGTCACCAGTTTCTCCGACATGCAAGCTATTCTTTTTGTATCAAACTGAACACACATTACTCTGTTAAATAATATTTCAGTAGTCCTTTCCATGACCTACTCCAAAATACCGACCAGATTCGTTCAAAAATAAGTGATCCACTGACCCCAAACTTGCTCAAAAAATAAGTCATCCAATGACCAGATTTAAAAGCTATGGAGTTTCTAGGTGACCTTAACACCCAACAGGATTTAGTGGAAAATAAGTGATCCTCTGACCGAATTCGTAAGTTGATGGTAGGTAGTAGATTTGCTGGTATAATCGCCAGGCCCAGGTTTTTTCCAAGAGGTGGCCCGGCCTTGCTCCCTGTTGTTTGGGGGTGTCTCAGACCAATGTGTACCATTGCTGCAAAGGCAGCAAGCATTACAGGATCTCTTTGGAACTAACCCCAGCTCTGGGCTAAAGCCTGATTATTGTTATTAAATCAAAAAGGGAAACGCTAAGCCACAAGGACTATTTCAGCGCTGCAGGGCAGGAAGGAAGCGAGGGCATCAGGGGGCAAAAGGGAAATGGATGAGTAATAGGTACGGGTAACAGCGGGGCAGTGGATGGTGAACGGGTAAAGGGCAGCAAGAGACTGAACTAGAAAGGCTGAGGGGAGTGCGAAAAGTATCCCTCAGAGTTTGTGGAGTAAATCAGTCGTTTTTCAAGAGACCAATGAAGAAGTCAGGATTAAAGGAGGGTTCCATCACAAGAAGGAAGGTAAAAAGAGAGTAGTCAAACGATCGACGTTTGAGGTAAATTCTGCATGCTCGTTGATAGATAGGCAGTCTAGCAGAATGTGGCTAATCGATACTGAACTTGACACTGCTCAACAGAGCGACAGGGTGCCTCTCCAAGAGATAGCCCATTCGTAAGACCGATTGTGACCAATGGCGAAGGCGGGAGATAGTGGTCTCCCAACCTCGGCACAGATGACAAGAAGACGCCAGTAACCTATGCTCGTTTAAATAGATGAAGTTTGTTACCCAAGCCAGGAAGTTGACCAACGTATGTTTGCCAACGGGTGCGAAGTTGGGTATCTATAGCAGCAAAAAATTCCATAAATGGGAACACCTCGATAGAAAATTGGGTAGGTCATTCCTGGCTGACCGCGCACATGTCTGCCTGTCATTGCCCTGTACGTCGACTGACCAGGGACCCCACAAAAAACAATATCTTATGTTTGGCAGAGATTACGGCGTAGCAAGTTGGATACAAGAGAACTAGGGATGAGATTGTATCAAATTTATCGTAAAGCCTGTATAGCACTAAGGTAGTCTGAGACTACTACAAATATGACACAGCCAAAGATTTGATAGCGAATAAGTGCTGCAAGAGAATGGCATACAGTTCAGCAGTAAATAATGCTAGCAGAGAAGATCAGTAAATGTCCCACGCAACAACGCAGTCTGGAAACACAGCTGCAGAATCCGACGCCCGTCTGAAGAACTTAGAGCCATCTGTGTACAACAGCGGTGTGCATGAGAATGGAGTGGAAGTGATCAAGTAACAAGAGAGCGCGGGAAGCTACCGTAGGCAGTTGAGCATTCGACACGGGAGTGAGAAAGAAACAGACCGAACAGCCTCGAACTTCCCAGGGGGGTAGGGAAAAGTGAGATGCTACCTGAACATATAAGGTGGTAACCGAAGGGAAGAACAAGATTAATGTAGGCGAACAGAAAAGGGGAGCGGAGCGAAACGGTCGGGCGAACGAATAAAGAATGTCTACTAATATCTGACCATTCTATAAATGGAAAGGATTGTGTAGACATCGTGAGGAGCGATACATAGTAGCTGAAGGCAATGGGCATCATGGCGATCAGACAAGGATGGAAGATTCCGCTTCTGTATAGAGAGCACATCAACAGGGAAGAGCGAAAAGCACCAAGCACAAACATTTCCTTGGTGATTTGATAGAGTTAAGGCTAGAGAGAGTAGCAGGAGAGGCCACGCGGAATAAATCTGGTCACCATAATCGAGTTTGCGATAAAACCGATTGCTGAATGTAGGCGAAGCAGAGTTCGACGATCAGCTCCCAGGGAAAACAAGATGAGCAAGGTTTTTAAGGAAGTTTTTAGCCGCTGTGAATGACAATTTTTCCTTCAGAGAGGTTATGCTAGAAGGTTTCGAGGATAACCGACGTCCAAGAGAAGGCCTAGAAACCTGACGTACACGTTCGGGATACGGGAGCCATATGGATACAAAGGAATGATCGGGATATAACAGAGCGTCTAGTGAAAGTAATTTGGTGAGTTTTTTGGTACTTGAAAATTTCACCCATGGCGTGGTGGCCCAAGTGGAAACACGGTCGACCACATGCTGAGAGAAACTGCAATAAGTGACATTCAGCGCCTCACAAGCAATAGCGAAGTCATCAACCTAAAGTGAAGACCAAATAATTGGTGGAAAGGAAACAGAGGCCAAATCATTTATAGCAAGGAGAAAAAGTGTGTTCTTAGAACACATCCTGAGGAACACCTTCAGCTTGGACGAAGTCCGGGAAAGAACATTATTGACTCGAACACGCGGAAATGCTGTCATTTAAAAAGTCCTTAAGAAGGCATGTATGATTGCCTCGTAGGCCTAAGGAATGGGCCTGGGGCCAAAATATTAAACCTCCAGTTGGTGTCATATGCCTTCTCAAGGTCAAAAAATATGTGCAATAACTGAGTGATTATTCGCAAGGCATTTACGAACATACGTATCGCAAGCGAGTAAAGGGGTTTATGATAGAACGGACCCTTACGAAAGCCATATTGACTAGCGGGAGAGACTGTTGTGTTTCTCTAAATACCACATTAGAACGTCGATTTACGAGACGTTCCATCACTTTGCAAACTGGCACTAGTAAGAGCGATATCACCTCGAGGCGTTAGTAGTGAGGGGTCAGGGCAACAAGTTGCCACTAGATGTCACAACCCGTTTTGCGGAAAGGGAGAACACAATGTTCGTCGATTCATCCACATCTGGGAAGAACTCTACTTGTGCCCAAATAAGATTGCAAGAGGTGTAAGACAGACTCTACGACACAAGGATGCTGCGACACGATGTAAATGTTGAAACATACGTATATGAATTTCGTCAGGCCCAGCTGCCGATGATCGGCAAAGCTGAGAGCGGTTGCCTCCAGTTCTTGAATGTAAAAGGGCAGCATTATCTGTAGGACACGTCTCTGAGAGAAGAAAGTCCAAGGATACAACTCTCTGGCAGACTTTAGGAAAGAAACGAGGGGGCATAGATGAGCCCTTCGGGAAATACAGAACAGATGTGTGTGCCTAGTTCAATGGCAACGATTCGATGAGGGTATGCTACATCAACCAGCAGCAACCCGTAGAACAGGAGCTTGTGTCAGGAGAGTATTACACTCAATTTCCTCACTTTTTTCCAGACTGCACTTCATAGAAGAAGCAGAGGTGATGGTGGAAAACATAGTCTCGCCAAAGTGCGTTTTAGCTACACTGATAACACGGTGACGAGTCGTCAACGCTTCTGCTTAAAATCGAGAAAGTCACCCAGCGGTTCTATTTGTACCAATACTGCCTCCATGGCAGCAACGTATCCCAAAGCGTACTTCACGAGCACAGCGAGAGACCACCAAGGCACACGCACATTTCTGAGAATGCCTCCGAGGTTTGGGGTATAGAATAAAGCTAGCGGTAATAAACTGACGTCGAGAATAAATGTAGGAGCTCATCAAATGGAGGATGAAGAAGGGAACCACACTCTACAAGCAGTCAGGAGGTGTGAGTAGAGATCCCAATTGCCCGATCAAATTGCCAGGAGGGGCTAAGAAAGGTGGTGAATAGGAGGAGAAGTAAGAATGATCGGAAAATGAATCGCTGGTCCATGTAAGTCTGGTAGAACAGACCAGGTGAATGTCGAGTGCAGTGGAGGAAGAGCAGACTGATAGATCGATGCAAGAGAGAGTATGAGTACGAGGATCAAAAGGGTGGATAAACCCGTATTTAAAACATTGAGGTGGTGAGAGTCGAGAAAAGCCACCAACTGGAATGCCACGTGAGTCACAATGAGACCGCCCCCCCCATAGGAAATGGTGGTGCATTAAAATTCACCAGTAACAGAAGTTTTGTGTGGTAAGGATGGAAACAAGAAAGGCAAAAGTCTGGATAGAAAAGCTCGAGAAGAGAGAGATATAAAGAACATATTGTAAACCACTTATTCAAGTGATACGGGCTGCATTGTAATGCAGCGAGGTATGATCAAATATTTGACAGTTACTGGAATATCATTGTGTAGAAGAAGGGCACTTTCATTAAAGTCCATCTGAGAAAGGAAGCCGAAGAATACAATAAATTATAGCCCTGAGATAGGATGAAAACAGCCGAGTGTAACTTTTGGTTTTCTGAACGCAAGCACCAACATGGGAGAAACCTGGAAAGCAACATCTGAAGCTCACCCTATTACCCCGAGGCCGCGTAATACCACTTAAATAGGCCATGATTGGCGATGAAGAAAATATCAGGAATCTGTAGGTAAAGGCACCTACGGACTAGAGGGTTAGAAAAGTCAACGTGTGGTGGCATTGGAAGACTTTTCAAGTAGCGAAGGAACGGAGCGTTGCGAAGAATGGGGTTGTGAAGATGGAGGAGAGGGAAGAGAAGGAACAGGAAGTGAATCAGTGTCCATTGAAGGTTTAGTCTCTGCAATATATTCTGAAATGGCTTCAAGTGTTTCTGAATTCAAAGATGTATGGGAGACCATATTGGAGATAGAAGGAGGAGGGTGAGTAAAGATTGGGACAGTAATGGACTGTACCAAAGTAGAGGGGGAGGGAAGAGTGTAAGGGACGGGAGATGAAGTGTGGGGGGGACAGAAGAGGCAGAAACCTGGGAGGTGGCAGAAGAGGGAGAAACTTGGGAGGGGACGGGGGTGGAAGGCATAGTACGAGGAGGAGGGTGAATCTCCACACTTTAATAGAGCCAGAGAGAGGGAAGAACTAGGTACAGAGACTGGAAAGGTAAAGTGTGGAGGTGGAAGAAGGGAAGGAAGGGGCAAAGAAGATTTGAGCAATGTGGATTTTTTGGACTTCTGAGTAGAGGGGCGATTGGTATTAGGTGTCGTACAGTCTTGTCGATACTGGGCTTGTGAGGAAGGACGCGAAGATGTGAGAACAGACTGAGTTGTAGTCGGGACTCAGAGCCAAGGACAGCAAAAGGATTAGATGCCGTAGTGGCTATGGGAGGGTAACAACAGAGAGGCTGCAGAAGATGGACCCCAGAAGTGGGGGGATGTTTGGAAACACGAAATAAGAAACACGGGTAGTCTCCCTTGAGGCGGAGATGAGTAACTGCCATAGCATAAGGGAGACCTTCTGCCTCTTTGAGGCAACGGATTTCACGTTCATTTAAGTAGACCTGGCAACGGCGGGAGTACGAAGGTGAGCTTCATTACAATTAAGGCAAGATGGAGGTTGACTGCAAGATGTATTAGAATGGTCGTCGGCACCACAGACTGGCATTCGGCCATAGAAACTGCAATATTTCGCTGGTGACCAAAACGCCAGCAATTTCTACATTGTTGCGGTGTAGGTATCACCTTTCGAACTTGTAACCGATGTCCCGCGACATATACAGAGGACGGGAGTTCTCGGCTGTCAAAAGTTAAACGAGCCACATTGCAAGGGGAACGTCTCCGCCCCCGGCAGGAAGGACATAAGTTCTTTTAGATTGGAGATCTGGATTCCAGCTGTTCAAAAATGTCATGCACATGACTGAAATTCTGTTGGACTATGGTATGGGGCAGAATGACAGTACCACTAAAAAGAATTGAGAGAAAGATGTTTTCAATAGTGATAGGAGTAGACGATATTCAAAGGAGAGAAAGACATGAGCTTGGTAGCATTCTGGAACAGTGACCGATGCACGTACCGCCTCTTGAGACATGAAATGAAATATTTCTGCCAACATGACGCAAGGAGCGCATGCCAATACTATGGTTCAGAAAGGTAGGCAGAAGAAGAATTCGTCTTAAAGTAAAGTATTTAGCCATTGTGTGGTCCCGAAACTGCGCGTGGATAAGGGAGTGCTTGAGCGTGTCGGTCTTTTCCGAGTAGAATGAAGGTAACGAAGGAGCATCCATCAGGAGATTGACGTTGGCGTTTAGGAGTAGGACCGGAGTTGGTCCGGCCGTGAAATGGGGGGGCTATCGAAAATTGCCGTACCGTAGAGGGAGAATCCGGAAGCATAGTCAAAGGAGAGCAGAAGTTCAGAAAATCGAAGGAGTCAGTCCGACAGCCCCGGTACCTGAAGCGGGTTTTTGAGGAAACAGCACCAGCAAGAGGTACAGGTCATCAGGAGTGTCCAAAGAGTGGTCTACACACAAGACAGGGTCAGAATGGGGTGCGGTATCAAGAAGGGGCCCGGGGGTAGTGGTTCATGGACTAGGCTGACCATGGTAGGTTACTGCCTTTGCTTTTTTGTTTTTAAAGAAAAAAAAAAGAAAGAAAGAAAAGAAATAAACATAAAAAAAAGATAAAAAAAGGGGGGACGGGGAGGACAGTTTCCCAGGAGGAATGAAAGGGCCCGAAATCTCCTCCGCTCCAAGAGAACCTCAGCACCGCTAGTAGCGCAGAGGCACCTGAACCAGTGCCATACGCCTACCCTTCATCCATTAAACCACAATCCGGATAGCAACGCTAACCATCTCTGTGGACAAAAGAGAGGCGGCCGGATCTCCGCCACAAAGCATACCTCCCATCGGCCACCACCACCCCCGAAATCCGAAAGGTGGCTTCCAGAATTACACCTGTCGCCGAAAGATACCCAAAGCTACTCCGGATACCGGAGAGGGATCGGACATCCCCAGGCAATCCAATCCAACGGCAAACTATGCCACCGCCAGACCCTCCAACGGAATTGGGAATGGAACCCCGGTGTCTTTTTCCCCCTACCTAGGAACTAGCGCACCTGTGGAGAAATCCCACAGGCCAAAAAGAAGGAAGGGCAAAAGGGAGGGTGGGAGGAGGAAGAGGAATGGAAAGGGGAGGATGGGGAGAAGGGATAGGGGAGGGAGAATGGGGGGTAATTAGGTTCGGTCTGAGGAAGAAACCGACAGGGCTAATTCCTCAGACCAAGAGCCTCTCACCACGCCAAGGAGCCCCCCTTGAAGGGGGTTTCAAGTTGAAAAAATCAGATTCAGGAAGGATATAGGAAAGCTTTGTTTTGTAATAGAGTTTGGATGAGTGGAACAAACACCCATTTGGTAGTTTTTTAAAAATAGTTAGATAAATTACATGAGAGGGAGTGGGTGGGTGTGAGTTGACCTACTAGCTTGTGCTGCTGGTCATTGCCATGCTCCTTCCTTGATGTGGTGACCAGACTGGTGGTCAATTGGGCGTGAATCCTGTGGACACATGAACCTGCCTCTGCATGGGTCATAGACTCAGTTCAGTGGTTCCTTCTTTTCTTATGTTCTTATGTTCTTATGTATGTGTCCCGAGTCAGCAGCTATAAGAGTGCATTTCCGTCCGTAGCTCGAATCACATAAGCAACTCAACACACACTGAGTCCAGGGCTCGAAATCTCCTCCTGTATGGCTGGAAACATTAGGGACGTGTTTTCATAAGGCACCTGCTGTCCCTGTCCCTGTTCACCCATCAGTTCAAAATGAGTACCTGGGTGTTAGTCGACTGGTGTGGGTCGCATCCTGGGACAAAACTGACCTAATTTGCCCTAAATGCTCGGCATAACAAGGGGCTTTCTATATAGTAGTATGTCATTGATGTCAGCTATGGTCTGTATACCTTGTACTTGTAGTAAATGAAGATATTATTTTTATTATTATTATTATTCTTATTATTATTATTATATATTAATTATTATTATTATTATTATTATTATTATGAGAGGAAGATGATTAGAATCCCCAGTCTTGGTTTTATAGACAATAACGTTGTTGCCAGCAGATGGGGTTACTGAGAAAACATTAAAAAAAGCAGTCAGAGAAAGAAATAACCCTGGGGGAAAAAAAACTGGGAGGTGGTAAAAACTGACCTAGAACAAAATCTGCTTATTCATTGTCGTCAGTAGTGGCGTGTGCTGAGATGTAGTAAAAAACGACTTTTTTGTGTTAACTAGAAATGCGAGATTACTAAAGTTGTATACGAATTACGATGGAAGGAGAGAAACTGAGTTTGTGGATAGCTTGTAATACACTTTAGGAGTCGGAAATACTACGTATGACCAGACGGACATTGCCACAGTGTGAATGATAGTAGTGTGTTTAGGTAAGACACATATGCAACAGTTAGGTATCTTCATTTCGAAACGTTTCGCCTACACAGTAGGCTTCTTCAGTCGAGTACAGAAAGTAGGCAGGAACAGTAGAGATGTGAAGACGATGTAATCAGTCCATCACCCTTAAAGTTTTGAGGTGGTCACTCCCTCAGTCTGGAGAAGAGTATTGTTCCATAGTCTGAAACAATATGGAGTTGAAGTATGTATGTATAATGTTCACCAAGACCAGGGTCCTGGCACGGGTCTTAATCTTGAGATGACCCGTCTCTGGCTCCTGAAGGAGAACTGATTCTTCACTGTTGCAGCATATGCTGCTCAAGCACTGTTCCGGACAGTTCAGCTAGTGTGTCTCATAAGCGACTGAGGTTACTCCATCTCAGCTGTTTCCTGAGCTGGGGACTGGGCTCTGTCCGCTCTGATAATCTGCAGATTCATGGCATCCACTGTTTCCTGCTCTGTCAGTAAGCACACCCTCAGGAGTGTGCTGACCATCTGCCGGAACATGCTCTGTTGTTCCGTGGAGGTGATTGTGTTGCAGATAATATCCGTGAATGCCTTGATGAGTGTTAAGAGATCCTCTCTGTTGAGGGCCTGCGTTGTCGGTGGGTTCGAAGCAGTGGATATTATCTGGGCTGTTGTAATCTGTGGGGACTGCTGAGGGTTGTATTTCTTCACTGTGCACACCGTGGCCTGTTGCTGTATGCCAAGTTGTGTACCCGGCATCTGCTGGTGAGGTGGAGGCACAGCCTGCATAGTGGCTGTGCCTGACAAGGAGGCCGGTGGGGGCTCGTGTAGTGCCGTCTGCTGATTGCGTTGCCCAGATGTTTCCTGTTGGCGCCGCTTGTTCCTCATGTTTTTGTTTCTTCGTTGCGGTAGTGGGGGAGGATGCTCCTGTTCATGACGTCTGGTTGAGTCTTCAAGGGTCGGAAATTCCTGGGCATTGAGTTGAGTTGCCTGATGAGAGCTCTGTAGTATGGCAGGATTCTCTGTACCCATCGTCTGCTGAGGGTGATGCTCTGCCGTAGCCTGCTGTCTCGTCGTTGGCGTCTTCCAGGCCTCACGAATTCTAGTGAGCCTCTCAGGGCATCGAGGGTTCCAGGCATGGTGTTTCTGCCTGCAATTCGGGCATCGTGGAGTGGGTGGCGGTGCATTCTTCAGCTTGGTGATGCATTCCTCGGTAGGGTGGCGCTGGCTGCAGACACCGCAGATTACTCTGTTCGGACAGAGTGCACCCAGGTGTCCGTAACGCTGACACTTGAAAAAGCAAACTAGTTCTGCCTTGAAGGTCCTGACATCGTACCTGCCCCAAGAACCGAGGTCCAGCTGGGATGGCAGCGGTCCTACATGCTGAATGAGGACCTGCCGGGTTGGTGCATTGCCTGCCGATTTTGCCTTGAGACGCTGAGCTGACACGACACTGGGGTGAGCTGCTACTGCCCCGATGGGCATCATCAGCGGGTATCGCATCACTACACCCTTGGTGACCTGCCGAGAATCCAGTTCCTCCAGGGTGAAGGAGCGGTCTGTCTCCATGACTTTCTTCAGAGTGATATGCATTTCCCTGTTGATAGGAGTCAGTATTGGTTCTCCCCTCAGGTTGAACTATATCTTGAACCTCAGTTTGTGTCGTGTTTCCAGGTGTGTAACCAAGCCATAGTGGGTTTTGTGTTCCCCATAAGCCTTTACCTTGAATCTGGAAGGTGATTTGAGCTGGTTTACCTGCTCATTGGAGGGATGGCGTGTCTTACTGTTCACATTCATCCATCCTTCCGTATTCTCTGGCTGCATGGTTAGGCTTGTCAGATCTGGACACTTTTCCTCTGATGACACGGAGTGGTCTCGCAACTTCTTCACTAGGATTGCGCCCCACATTTCTAAATCCGAGCCATCCATCTTGTCCCTGGAACATCGTGACCTCTTCCTTTCGGCAGAAGCCAGGTGTCTGTCCACGTGGTGCTGGACTGTGATGCCTGATGTTGAAGTGACAGGATGAAGCCTATATACCGTCAGGAGGTGAGATGTAGGCTACTAGTAGAGGTAAGAATGTAGTCGTTGAGAGGTCAGGTCCCTCTCAAATCCAGCTATTCTCACTAGTATAAGTTGTCCAAGTTGATTTCAGGTCTGTACCAAGATACCCTTGTTCAATCTGTCAGACACTACAACACAATGGTATCTTGGTACAGACCTGAAATCAACTTGGACTACTTCTACTAGTGAAATGGTTGTGAAGCAGATAGACCGACTGAAGCAAAATAAGTCGCCGGGTCCTGATGAGGTTTTTTTCAAGGGTTCTTAAGGAATGCAAAATGGAACTCTGTAAACCATTAACTAATATTTTTAATTTATCTCTTCAAACAGGTGTAGTGTCTGATATGTGGAAGATGGCTAATGTAATTCCTATTTTTAGAACAGGGGACAAGTCGTTACCGTCAAATTACCGCCCAATAAGCCTGACCTCAATTGTAGAGTCAATTATAGCAGAGATTATAAGAAGCCATCTCGATAAGCATAGCTTGATTAATGATACTCAGCATGGATTCACAAGAGGCCGGTCTTGTCTACCTAATTTATTAACTTTCTTCAGTAAAGCTTTAGAGGCTGTTGACCATGATAAAGAATTTGATATTATTTACTTAGATTATAGTAAGGCTTTTGATAGAGTTCCGCACCATAGACTGTTAAAAAAAGTGGCAGCTCATGGCATTGGGGAAAAAGTGCTCTCATGGATCGAGTCAAGGCTCACAGACAGGAAGCAGAGAGTGTCCATAAATGGGGTTAAATCCGAGTGGGGATCTGTAACAAGTGGCGTTCCACAGGGATCAGTCTTGGGCCCGTTGTTGTTTATAATATATATCAATGACCTTGATGAGGGAATTACTAGTGATATGAGCAAATTCGCCGATGACACAAAGATAGGTAGGATAATTGATTCAAACGTAGATGTTAGGGAACTTCAGGAGGATTTAAACAAACTATATTCTTGGTCAGGAAAGTGGCAGATGCAGTTCATTGTAGATAAATGCAAGGTTCTGAAGCTCGGGAGTGTCCATAACCCTAGCACTTATAAGTTTAATGATGTAGAACTTAGCCATACAGATTGCGAAAAGACCTGATTAGCAGGTATAGGTCAGCAATAGAAACAATTAGGAGGAAGGGTGGGAACCCTGTCATATGTGGCATTTTCCCAAGGAGAAGAGTTGGAAATGAATGGTTGTCCAGGGCAATTGGTGTCAATTGCTGGCTGGACAAATACTGTAAGGAAAATGTGGTAACATTCATTGACAACTGGGACCTCTTCTATGGCAGAAATGACATGTATGCCAGGGATGGGGTTCACTTATCTAGGTCTGGGGTGGGAGCACTGGCAACTGCAGTGGAGGGAGCTGTTAGGACTTTAAACTAGGAATAGTTAGTGGTATAGGTTTTGGCAGGAAAACAGTGAAGTCCCAGTGTAGTAATATTATGAGTTCTAGGGGAACTAGTAATAAGCAGAACGAGGTAGATATTGAAAAGCCAGTGACACTGGGTGATTAGGACAGTAATAGGTTTAATAGAAAAACATTAATGAACAGGAAGGGTAAAGAGAAAGGAGAGTCTTTCAATGTTTATTATGCTAATAGCCGTAGTGCTAGGAATAAGATGGACTAGTTGAGATTAGTTGCTAGTGCAGGTAACATTGATGTATTTGTCTTAACTGAGACGTGGTTTAATTCAAAAAGTCGGGACATGCCTGCGGAATGTCACATTCAGGGTTTTAAATTGTTCCAAGTAGATAAAAGTATCGGGAAGGGGGGTGGGGTGGCATTGCATGTCCAAGATAGCTTGAACTGTTGCATAAAAACGGGTATTAAGTCTGAAGTAACACATACAGAGTCTGTTTAGATAGAATTTTCAGAGGGGCAAGAAAAACTGATTTTAGGAGTGATATACCGTCCCCAAACTTAGATAGGGACCATGGGAGACTTCTATGGGAGGAAATTGTTAAGGCCACAAGGCACGATAATGTAGAAATTCTAGAAGACTTTAACTTCAGTCATATTGATTGGAATTTCTTGACTGGGAATTTAGAATCATGCGACTTCTTAGAAGTAGTTCAGGATTGTTTTTTGAAGCAGTTTGTGACAGAACCTACAAGGGGAAATAACCTGCTTGACTTAGTTCTGGCAAGCAATGAATCCCTTGTAATAAAGTTGGTAGAATTACCGACAATATGTAAAGTAAAAGGACACAAGTGCAACTAATGTGACATTTATTGTGGCAACGTTTCGCTCTCCAGGAGCTTTATCAAGCCATTACAAACAATACATGGACACAGAGGGTATATAAAGGCTCAGAGTGAGGTGAATACTAGTGAGGTACCATTTCGATGTTCACTAGTGGTAGTAGTAGTAGTAGTAGTAGTGGTAGTGACAAAAGTAATACAATATGGTAGAGCAATTAATTCGTACATGAGTAAAAGGATATAAAAGCTATTACTTGGGTAACATAAAAATAGGTTGGACAAATATAAACTGGAAAAGAGGCAGCTTGTAGTATAACAGGAGACTATGTGATGGCAGGGTTTACTGTTTTCAGGAGGATTCTTTCTAAGACTTCGGAAAATGGTGAAGCTGCCGTTGTTTTGTTTAATTGTATTCGAAACAGCGATCAGTGCTGATTCAAGGCACTTTCGTGTGCGGAAATTAGTTTCTTTTATCACTAATTGGGCGTCTCTGAATTTCATAAGTGATTGGTGGAATTTCGGTGTTGTACACAGGCGTTGTTTAAGTTGTCGTTCCTACATGCGTATATGTGTTCATTAGGCGGGTGTCGAGGTTTCTTGCTGTTTCACCTACGTAGATCTTGTCACAGCCTCCACAGGGTATAGTGTAAACTCCTGCATTGACTGGGTTGTGGTGATTGGGTTTTGTCCCGGTTAGATCCTTTATTGAAGTGGTAGAAGCGATGGGCACTCTGGTGTTAGCTTGTGAAAGTACTTTTTAGACGTTTAGTGCAACCTGGCTGTTGGGAAGAATTATAACTTTGTTGGGAGCGGTGTTGATGCGTGGAGAATTGATGATCTGAAAAGCTCTTTTTTTGCAGTCTTTTGATGAAAAAAGAAGGAAAATTTCAACTCAGTGAATGTTTGGTGAATGTAAAATACATTCTTCGTCAAGAAACTCAGGACTACAAAATTCGGTATGCTCTTAGAAAAACCCCGATGATGATGCCTCTTTTGGTCTTGGTATCTTGGGTGGAATAAAGTTTTGTGAGATCCCTTTTTATTGGTGGGTTTCCGATAAACTGAAATCTTAGGTTGTTTTCTACTTTGTGAATGAGGACGTCGAGGAAAGGTAGCTTGTCATTGGACTCTTCTTCTAGTGTAAACTGAATCGCTGGTTCAACTGCGCTGAGCCTTGCCTGAAGATCCCGTACATCAAAACGTTTTGGAGTTATTACGAGGACATCGTCCACGTAACGTAACCAAGTGACGCTTGAAGGGATGATGTTGGCGAAGTGTTCGGACTCTAGGTGTTCCATGTATAAGTTGGCTAGGACGGCACTTATTGGGGACCCCATTCCCTACGGCATGGGAATGGGGTCCCCAATAAGTGCCGTCCTAGCCAACTTATACATGGAACACCTAGAGTCCGAACAAACCATACCCCCGGCCGGGATTGAACCCGCGGTCATAGAGTCTCAAAACTCCAGCCCGTCGCGCTAGCCACTAGACCAGCTAGCCACAATAAGATTCATCCAACTAGGTATATTTCTACACCATAGGAAAGTTAGCACAGGCACCTCTGTGACCACAAATGCAAGTTTTTACAGACGAATCTCCAGCTAGCGTGGCCGTGACGAACTCTAGCTCAAGTCCCTTCACTGCCGTCAACATGACTTAAGAAATCGTAATGACACGATTGCAAATAAACCATACCCCCGGCCGGGTTTGAACCCGCGGTCATAGAGTCTAAAAACTCCAGCCCGTCGGGGTTCAACCCGGGCCCGGGGGGTTATGGTTTATTTGCAATCGTGTCATTACGTTTTCTTAAGTAAATTTTGGGACGGCTGAAGGGGACTTGAGCTAGAGTTCGTCAGGGCCCCACGCTAGGGGAAAGATTGGGCCCTTTTAAAAAACTTCCCATTTGGGGTCACAGAGGGCGTGTTTTAATTTTTCCTATGGTGTAGAAATTTTCCTGGGTTTGGATGAATCTTATTGGGGCTAGCTGGTTAGTGGCTAGCGCGCGGGCGGAGTTTTGAGACTCTAAACCGGGGGTTCAACCCCGGGCCCGGGGGGTATGGTTTATTTGCAATCGTTTTTTTACATTTTTTAAAGTCAAGTGTCCGAACCTTCGCCAACATCATCCCTTAAAGCGTATTTGGTTTTACTTTTACTGGACGATGTCCTCGAAATAACTCCAAAACTTTTTGATGTACGGGTTTCTTCGGGCAAGGCTAAACGCATTTGAACCAGCGTTTCATTTACACTGAAGAAGAGCCCAAATGCAAGCTACCTTTCCCTCGAGTCCTCATTCACAAAGTAGACAAAAACCCCTAAGATTTCAAGTTTATGGGAAAACCCACCAATAAAAATGATCTCACACACTTCTATTCCAGTCAAGATCCCAAAAACCAAAAGAGGCATCACATGGGGGTTTTTTCCTAAGAGCATACCAAAATTTGTAGCCCTGAGTTTTTGACGAAGAATGTACTTAAAATTCCCCAAAAACATTCACTGATTTTGAAATTTTTCCTTTTTTTTTCATCAAAGACTGCAAGAAAAGAGTTTTAAAATCAAAATTCTCCCGCATAAAACACCGCCCCCAACCCAAAGGGTTTAAAATTCTTGCCAACAGCCGGTTGCATTTAAACGTCTAAAAAAGTACTTTCAAAAGGGCAAAACACCAGAGTCGCCATCGTTCTCCCACTTCAATAAAGGATCAACCCGGACAAAACCCAATCACCACAAACCACCCAATGCGGGGAGTTTAAAACTATACCCTGGGGAGGCGTGACAAATCTTCTTTAGGTGAAACAGCAAGAAACCCCCCACACCCCCCAAAAAAAACACATTACGCAGGTGGGAAAACACAACTTAAAAAAAACGCCTGTGTACAACACCGAAATTCCCCCCAATCATCTTAGGAAAATTTAGAGACGCCCCAAATTTGTGATAAAAGAAACTTAAATTTTCCCCCCAGGGAAAATGCCTTGAAACAGCACTGATGCTGTTTCGAAAACAATTAAACAAAACAAAAGGCCCCGCTTCACCATCTCCGAAGTCTTAGCAAGAATCCCCCTGAAAACAGTAAACCCTGCCATCAATTGTCCCCCTCCTTTTATACACAAGCGCCTCATTCCCGTTTTTTTTTTGTCCAACCTATTTTTATGTTTACCCAAAAATAGCTTTTTATCCCCTTTTTTTCATGTACGAATTAAATTTCTCTACCCATATTGAAATTTCTTTTTTCACTACCACTACTACTACTACTAATACTTCCACTTGGAAAATCGAAATGGTACCCCACTAGTATTCACCTCACTTTTGAGCCTTTATATACCCTCTGTGTCCATTGGGTTTTTTTTGTAATGGCTTGATTTAAAGGTTTCCCGGAGAGCGAAACGTTCCAAAAATAAAAGTCACGTTAGTTGGGACTTTTTCCTTTTTTCTTTAAAAATGAATCCCCTTTTTAATAAATTTTTAAATTTTTAGAGGAACTGGGTGCTAGCGACCACCAAAACAATTACATTTAGCATTGAATGGAAGTAAAATAATAAAAAAAAAATCAGTAACAGTCCCAAAATTTTTTCTTACAGAAATTTCGATGGGGTTAGGAACACTTAAACATCTTTTGACTGGGGAACGAAGAAAAGCTTCAATATGACAGTTTTTTTGAAAAACTATAAAAATGTTTCTCAAAGAACGTTTATCCCCTATAAAAAAATTAAAAATCAAAATTGAAATGACCCAAAAAGGATGAAAAATAGGCTGAAATATCTACTAGGGCATTTAAAAAAAGGAATTTAAGGCGTTCAAAAGTGGTGAGGGTCATTTTTGAAAGTAAATTTCCCTTTAAAAGGGGCATTAAAAAAGGGGGTAAGAAAAACTAAAAGGGTAAAAATGAAATTAAAGTTGCTAGGGGTTCTAAAAAAAACCCCAAAAAATTTTTTTTCCCGGTCTATAGAACAAAAGTTAGAATTAAAAATGGTCCCTTAAAAAAAAAAATTTGGGGGACCTTACCGGGCAAAGAGAATGAAATGTGCCATTTTAAATAATTATTTTCTCTCGGGTTTTTTTCAACAGGAAACATAAAATATTCCAGTAATTAAAATTTTTTTAGGGGGCTAAAAAGATAAATTATGTAACTCACAGTCACTAGGAGAGGGTGTGAAGCAGAAACAACGAAAAAAATAAGTCGCCGGGTCCTGATGGGGTTTTTTAAAGGGGTTCAAGGGAATGCAAAATGGAACTCTGTAACCTTTAACAATATTTTTAATTTACTCTTCAACGGGTGTAGTGTCGATATGTGGAAGAGGGCTAATGAATCCTATTTTTAAAACAGGGGACAAGCGTTACCGTCAAATTACCGCCCAATAACCTGACCTCAATTGTAGGCAAATACTAAGTCAATTTTCTCAATTAAAGAAGCCATCCGATAAGCAAGTTTTGATTAATGATACTCAGCATGTTTCACAAAGGCCGGTCTTGTCTAACAAATTTTATTAACTTTCTTCAGTAAAGTTTTTGAGCTTTTGACCACGATAAAAATTTGATATTATTTACTTAGATTTTAGAAAGGCTTTTAAAGAGTTCCGCACCAAAGACTTTTTAAAGAATGGCGCTCAGGGCTTGGGGGGAAAAGTCTCTAGGGATCTCAGGCCACGACGGAACAAGAGTGTCCATAAATTTTTTAAATCCGATGGGGATCTGTAACAATGGCTTCCACAGGGATCATCTTGGGCCCGTTGTTGTTTATAAATAATCAAGACCTTGATGGGGGAATTACTAGTGATATGAGCAAATTCCCGATGACACAAAGATGGTGGGATAATTGATTCAAACGTAGACGTTGGGGAATTTCAGGAGGTTTTTAAACAAACTAAACTTTTGGGTCAAAAAGTGGGATGCAGTTCAATTAAAAATGTGGGTTCTGAAGCTCGGAGTGTCCATAACCCAAAGCACTTATAAGTTAAAAAATGTAAAAAGTTGGAAAAAAAATTACCGACAATAGTAAAAAAAAGGGAGACAATGCAAAAAAATGTAAATTTTTTTGTGGAAACGTTTCGCCCCCCCGGGAGCTTTATAAACCCATTCAAACAATACAGGGACACAATGTATATAAAGGCTCAGACTGGGGGTGAAACTAGTGAGGTACCATTTCGAGTTTGCTATGGTAGTAGTAGAGTTAGTAGTAGTGACAAAAGTAATACAATATGGTAGAGCAATTTAAATTTTTAACATAGTAAAAAAGGTTAAAACTATTAATTGGGTAACAAAAAATAGGTGGACAATAAGACTGGAAAGAGGCAGCTTGTTTCAGTGTTTTACTCTCTGTAATGTCTTTGTGTATATACAGGGGAGACTAGTAGGCAGGGATTACTGTTTTTTCAGGGGGATTTTTTTGCTAAACTTCAGAGAGGTGAACTGCCGTTGTTTTGTTTTAAATTTTATTCGAAAACAGCGATCAGTGCTGATTTTGAGGCACTTGCTCGCGGAAATTAGTTTCTTTTTAAACACTAATTGGGCGCCTGAATTTCAGATATATTTGGGGGAATTTCGGGGTTGTACACACGTTTTTTCAAGTTATCGTTCCTACTTGCGTAAATGTGTTCATTGATGCGGGTGTCGAGGTTTCTTGCTGTTTCACCTACGTAAATCTTGTCACAGCCTCCACAGGGTATAGTGTAAACTCCTGCATTGACTGGTTCGTGGTGCTTGGATTTTGTCCTGGTTAGATCCATTATTGAAGTGCTAGAAGCGATGGCGACTCTGGTGTTAGCTTGTGAAAGTACTTTTGAGACGTTCAGTGCAACCTGGCTGTTGGGAAGAATTATAACTTTGTTGGGAGTGGTGTTGATGCGTGGAGAATTAATGATCTGAAGAGCTCTTTTCTTGCAGTCTTTGATGAAAAAAGAAGGAAAATGTAACTCAGTGAATGTTTGGTGAATGTATGTACATTCCTCGTCAAGAAACTCAGGACTACAAATTCGGTATTAAGCTCTTAGGAAAAACCCGAGGATGATGCCTCTTTTGGTCTTGGTATCTTGACTGGAATAGAAGTGTGTGAGATCATTTTTATTGGTGGGTTTCCGATAAACTTGAAATCTTAGGTTGTTGTCTACTTTGTGAATGAGGACGTCGAGGCCTAGTGTAAACTGGATCGCCGGTTCAACTGCGTTGAGCCTTGCCTGAAGATTCCGTACATCAAAACGTTTAGGAGTTATTACGAGGACGTCGTCCACGTAACATAACCAAGTGACGCTTGAAGGGATGATGTTTGTGAAGAGTTCGGACTCTAGGTGTTCCATGTATAAGTTGGCTAGGACGGCACTGATGGAGGACCCCATTCCCATGCCGTAGGTTTGTTTGTAGAGCTTGTTATTGAAAGAAAAACAGTTGAAATTAACACAGAGTTCAATCAAGTCAACAAAATCTCCGGGAGGTAGAGGAAGATTAAGGTCCTGATTGACTTTACGTCGAAGAACCTCGATGGCTTTTTTGGTAGGTACTTTTGTGAAGAGGGAAGTCACATCCAAACTGCTTAGTTTCTTGTTACAGATGGAGAGGTTTCGGATGCGGTTGAGAAGGTCCCCTGAGTGTTTAAGATGAGCGGGGCTGATGGTCCCCAGAAGGCAGGAAAGATGTTTGGCAAGAACTCCGGCTAGTTTCTGTGGAGCACTGCCTATTCTTGACATGATTGGTCTGAGAGGAATATTGTGTTTATGGGTCTTGGGTAAACCATACATGTGTGCTGGTTTAGGGTTGCTTGGTAACAAGTACAGAAGTTTCTTCCCTTCTCTAGTGCGTTTGAGTATTTGTCTGGTTTTGCATAGAAAATCTTTGGTGAGCGTCTCCCACTGTTGAGTGCTGATGGGTTCGTATGTAGATTGATCATTCAAAAGGTCCATCATTTTACTGTTGTAGTCACTGGTGTTGAGTATGACGACTCCACCTCCTTTGTCGGCGGTGGTGACGATAATGTTGGGTATGTATGTATAATGTTCGCAAAACCGTAGTCGTGGCACGGGTCCCAATCTTGCGATGACCCGTCTCTGGCTACCGAGGGAGAAAGGTTTCTACAATGATGCGACGTATGCTGCTCAAGCACTCTTCTGGTCAGCTCAACTGGTGCATCTCATAAGCGACAACACCATATGTACTCCTAACTATGGACAATAGCGAGGAGGAGGATATGTCGTTATCACAGGTAACAGCTTGTCTGGTTCGTTGACTCCATGGTACACTAGTGTGGCCGCAGTCATCTCTGGGTCCTCTTCGGGAGGGAATATCACTCCTAGTTGCCTGCGGAGTGTCTCAGTAACTTCGCACTCCAGAAGATAGTGTGTTAAGGGCCGCTGGACATGCGCTGACAGTACTGGCACATCTCCTCCACAGCCTTGTCTACAATCACTGACACTACTGATGTCTCCCAGCTAAGGCTGACACTGCTGAAGTCTCCCAGCTAAGGCTGACACTACTGAAGTCTCCCAGCTAAGGCTGACACTACTGAAGTCTCCCAGCTAAGGCTGACATTGCTGGAGTCTCCCAGCTAAGGCTGACAGTACTGAAATCTCCCAGCTAAGGCTGACACTACTGAAGTCTCCCAGCTAAGGCTGATGCTACTGAAGTCTCCCAGCTAAGGCTGACACTGATGAAGCCTCCCAGCTCAGGCTGACACTACTGAAGTCTCCCAGCTAAGGCTGACAGTACTGAAGTCTCCCAGCTAAGGCTGACACTACTGAAGTCTCCCAGCTCAGGCTGACACTACTGAAGTCTCCCAGCTCAGGTTGACACTACTGGTCTCCCAGCTAAGGCTGACACTACTGAAGTCTCCCAGCTAAGACTGACACTACTGAAGTCTCCCAGCTAAGGCTGACACTGCTGAAGTCTCCCCGCTAAGGCTGACAGCACTGAAGTGTCCGGGAAAAAAATCACAGGGAAAAAAGTCATACTTTATTTGAACACCATAGGCAGGGTTAGGTTGTCATTTTTTCCTCTTGACTTCAATCCATTGACACACACTCAGTTTACGGAGTTCACTACCTTATCACAAGATAGGCACATGGCTTCTGCCGAAAAGAAGAGGCCACGATGCTCCATGAACACGACGGAGGACTCAGATTTGGAAATGTGGGGCGAAATTCTAGCGAAGAAGTTGCGAGAGGAAGAGGAAGATCCTGCTCACATTGTAACAGATCTGACAGTCTCAACCATGGATCCAGCGACAATAGAAACAGGGGAGGAAATAAACACCCCACCCCCTGAAAACCAAGAGGGATGGAACACTGTGGACAACAAGAAGAAGCGCCGTCCGTCCAAGGAGCAAGCAAACCAGCTCAACCGACCTGGCAAATTCAAGGTGAAGTCTTATGGGGACCACAGAACCCACTATGGCGTTGTTTCATACCTGGAATCACGACACAACCTGAAGTTCAAGATATGGTTCAACTTGAGGGGAGAACCAATAATGACTCCTCTCAACAAGGAAATGTATATCACCTTGAAGAGAGTCATGGAGACAGATCGCTCATTCACCCTGGAGGAACTAAACTCTCGGCAGAAAATCACCAAGGGCGTAGTGATGCAATACCCGCTGATGATGCCCATCGAGGCAGTAGCAGCTCACTCCAGTGTGGTGTCAGCTCAACGTCTCAAGGCAAAGATGGCACCAACCCGAGAGGTCCTCATTCAGCATGTAGGACCACTGCCATCCCAGCTGGACCTCGGTTCTTGGGCAGGTACGATGTCAGAACCTTCACAGCAGAACCAGTTCGCTGTTCAAGTGTCAGCGTTATGGACACCTGGGTGCACTCTGTCAGAACAGAGTAATCTGCGGTGTCTGCAGCCAGCACCACCCTACCGAGGAATGCATCACCAAGCTGAAAAATGCATCGCCACCCACTCCACGATGCCCGAACTGCAGGCAGAAACAGCATGCCTGGAATCCTCGATGCCCCGAGACGCTCGCCAGAATTCAAGAAGTCTGGAAGACGCCAAAAACTCGGCAACAGGCTACGATGGATCATCACTCTCAGCAAACGATGGGTGCAGAGAACCCTGCCATACCGCAGATCTCTCAGCAGCTAACCCAAGTCAATGCCCAGGAATTCCCAACCCTCGAAGCCTCAACCAGGCGTCAAGGTCAAGAACCTCCTGCACCCCTACCTCAACGAAGGAACAGAAACAAGAGGAACAGGAGGCGTCAACAGGGTGCATCTGGTCAATGCGATCAGCAGGCGGCACTAAACGAGCCCCCACCGGCCATAGCACGACAACGCAGGCACTCCTTACCCGGCACAGGCGCTTTGCAGACTCAACTGGCACCTCACCAGCAGATCCCGGCTACCCAACCTGGTATACAGCAACAGACCACGGTGCATACAATAAAGAAATGTTAAATTAGACACATATGCAACTTTTGGGTAACTTTATTAAGGAAATGTTTCGCCACACAGTGGCTTCATCAGTCCATACGTAGGAGAAACTTGAAGAACAGGAGGAGAATGAGGTAATCAGTCCCTCAACCTTGAGTCGATGTGTTCAGTCCATCAATCTTGAATAGAATACGGCATATGAGCGGAGAAGCAGCTTATAAACCATATGGCAGGAGAGGTGCAGCAGTCGTAGGTGGTGTCACATTTGTCCAGTATGGAAGTAGGTCGTGTCCAAGGGTTAGGCAAGCGAAGAATTCCCAAGTATTAAGATCCCAAGAAGTTGCAGTGTCTGACAGGATTGTAGATGAATGGTTCAAAGAACCGACATGTTGTTAAATTAGACACATATGCAACTCTAGGATAACTTTATTAAGGAGACGTTTCGCCACACAGTGGCTTCATCAGTCCATACGTAGGAGACAGGGCTTAATACATAAAGATATTCTTAAACACTATTCATCAGCTTTCACCAAAGTAATAAAGAAAGCCAAACAACTATACTACTCCAGTAGAATCACAGACACTAGAGGAGATATAAAAAAGACCTGGAAAACACTCTCTCAGATTCTAGGGACCCACAAACTGAGAAAAACCAATAATATTGTCCTAATTAAACCTAATGAAACACCACTACATCCCACTGACACAGCTAACAAGATAAACGACTTCTTCTCAACCATAGGATCTAATCTCGCCAGTAAAATCCCACATACCAATGCCCATGCCGGGGACTACCTAGATGGGAATTTCCCTAATTCCTTCTATCTTGCACCAACTGAGCCCACGGAAGTCACTGAGATTATAAAGTCACTTAAAAATAACTCGGGGAATCTGTCTCATGTCCCACCATTACTGTACAAGCGAGCGGCCCATGTCCTTTCACATGCTATTTCATTACTTTTTAACAAGTCATTAGAGACTAGCACCTTCCCGAAACTACTCAAGATGGCAAGGGTTACACCAATACATAAAGGTGGTGACCCTACAGACTTAAACAACTATAGGCCAATATCTAACTTACCATTGCTATCCAAAATCTTTGAGAAACTCGTGCACAGGAGACTGTATTCATTTATAACGGCTCAAAACATACTCAACCCCTACCAATTTGGATTCAGGAAAAATAAAAGCACTAATGATGCAATCATAAAAATGCTAGATCTGCTTTACACAGCATTGGAAAATAAGGAATATCCACTAGGAATTTTTATTGACCTAAGAAAAGCTTTTGACACAGTAGACCACGACATCCTACTCCACAAACTTGATCATTACGATATAAGAGGCCATGCGCTTGCTTATTTCAAATCTTACATTACTAATAGGTAACAGTACGTCACCATTAAAGACACAGCATCAGCAACACGGCCACTTGATACTGGAGTTCCGCAGGGAAGTGTCCTTGGTCCCCTGCTCTTCCTCATATACATCAATGACCTTCCAAACGTATCCCAACACCTGAAACCCATTCTCTTTGCTGATGACACGACTTATGTCATCTCTCACCCTAATCTTGCCACCCTCAACACCATTGTGAATGAGGAGCTGATTAAAATATCGACTTGGATGACAGCCAATAAACTTACGCTTAACACTGACAAAACTTACTATATTATGTTTGGTAGCAGAGCAGGAGATGCACAAATTAACATTAAGATTGACAACACTCTAATTACCAGAAATAATGGGGGCAAATTCCTAGGCTTATACCTTGACAACAACCTGAATTTCAGCACCCATATCCAGCATATAACCAAAAAAGTATCCAAAACGGTTGGGATCCTCTCCAAGATACGATACTACGTGCCGCAAAATGCCCTTCTCACACTATACCACTCACTTATTTATCCATACCTCACCTATGCTATTTGTGCTTGGGGATCAACTGCAGCAACACACCTAAAGCCAAAAATAACCCAACAAAAAGCTGCAGTAAGAATAATCACTAAATCCCATCCCTGGCAACACACCCCCCCACTCTTCATAGACCTAAACTTACTCCCAGTTCAGTACATTCACACTTACTACTGTGCAATCTACATCTACAGGGTCTTAAACTCTAATATCAACCTTGACCTAAAACGCTTTCTTGATAGTTGTGACAGAACCCACAGGCATAACACCAGACACAAACATCTCTACGACATTCCCCGTGTCCGACTAAACCTTTACAAAAATTCTATGTATGTCAAAGGCCCTAAAATCTGGAATACCCTACCTGAGAACTCTAGAACTGCAGACACATTCATCACCTTCAAAACTACCATTAGAAAACATCTTATCTCCCTGATACACCCCGTCAACTAACTACACGAATACCACCTGGTGGTTCACACTTACACTCACTCACTCATTTGACCATAAACAGAAATATTAATCTCAATCTTAAAATAATGAATCCTGTGATACCCCAATACTGAAACTATGTACTGTGCCAAAACAAAAGCATTCACATTGCTAAACTCACAAACTAGTATTTAGTCACTTAGCCATAATACCAACTTACCTCATAATTTGTAATATTTTACAATTAAGAATAAAACTAAGTCTGCCCGAAATGCCTAGCCATGCTAAACGTTCTAGTGGTACACTCTGTAATCACAATTTTACTACATGTAAACCACACAATAACCAAATTTCTGTAAACTCAGCATTGTAATCCTTATAGAGAATAAACTTTGAATTTGAATTGAATTTGAATTTGAATCAATCCCTCAACCTTGAGTCGATGTGTTCAGTCTATCAATCTTGAATAGAATACGGTATATGAGCGGAGAAGCAGCTTATAAACCGTATGGCAGGAGAGGTGCAGCAGTCGTAGGTGGTGTCACATTTGTCCAGTATGGAAGTAGGTCGTGCCCAAGGGTTAGGCAAGTGAAGAATTCCCAAGTATTAAGATCCCAAGAAGTTGCAGTGTCTGACAGGATTGTAGATGAATGGTTCAAAGAACCGACATGTTGTTAAATTAGACACATATGCAACTCTTGGGTAACTTTATTAAGGAAACGTTTCGCCACACTGTGGCTTCATCAGTCCATACGTAGGAGAAACTTGAAGAACAGGAGGAGAATGAGGTAATCAGTCCCTCAACCTTGAGTCGATGTGTTCAGTCCATCAATCTTGAATAGAATACGGCATATGAGCGGAGAAGCAGCTTATAAACCGTATGGCAGGAGAGGTGCAGCAGTCGTAGGTGGTGTCACATTTGTCCAATGTGGAAGTAGGTCGTGCCCAAGGGTTAGGCAAGCGAAGAATTCCCATGTCGGTTCTTTGAACCGTTCATCTACAATCCTGTCAGACACTGCAACTTCTTGGGATCTTAATACTTGGGAATTCTTCGCTTGCCTAACCCTTGGGCACGACCTACTTCCATACTGGACAAATGTGACACCACCGATATAAGCTGGGAAGATATACTAAGCAGCACAGACCCCAACTTATGCCTAGAACAGATTAACTCGGTGGCACTCGATGTATGCACAAGGCTTGTTCCTCTAAGAAAAAGGAGGAGTAGATGTAAAACAGAAAGAGACAGGCGCTCCCTTTACAGGCGACGGAAAAGAATAACAGAGCGGCTAAAAGAGGTCAATATATCTGAATTGCGTAGGGAGACACTGGTCAGAGAAATAGCAAGCATCGAACTTAAGCTAAAAGAATCCTTTAGGAGTCAGGAATCGCGGGAAGAACTAAAAGCCATAAATGAAATCGACAGAAACCCAAAGTATTTCTTCTCCTATGCCAAATCAAAATCGAGAACAACGTCCAGTATTGGGCCCCTACTTAAACAAGATGGGTCCTACATGGATGACAGCAAGGAAATGAGTGAACTACTCAAGTCCCAATATGACTCAGTTTTTAGCAAGCCGCTAACCAGACTGAGAGTCGAAGATCAAAATGAATTTTTTATGAGAGAGCCACAAAATTTGATGAACACAAGCCTATCCGATGTTATCCTGACGCCAAATGACTTCGAACAGGCGATAAATGACATGCCCATGCACTCTGCCCCAGGGCCAGACTCATGGAACTCTGTGTTCATCAAGAACTGCAAGAAGCCCCTATCACGAGCCTTTTCCATCCTATGGAGAGGGAGAAATGGACACGGGGGTCGTCCCACAGTTACTAAAAACAACAGACATAGCCCCACTCCACAAAGGGGGCAGTAAAGCAACAGCAAAGAACTACAGACCAATAGCACTAACATCCCATATCATAAAAATCTTTGAAAGGGTCCTAAGAAGCAAGATCACCACCCATCTAGAAACCCATCAGTTACACAACCCAGGGCAACATGGGTTTAGAACAGGTCGCTATTGTCTGTCTCAACTATTGGATCACTACGACAAGGTCCTAAATGCACTAGAAGACAAAAAGAATGCAGATGTAATATATACAGACTTTGCAAAAGCCTTCGACAAGTGTGACCATGGCGTAATAGCGCACAAAATGCGTGCTAAAGGAATAACAGGAAAAGTCGGTCGATGGATTTATAATTTCCTCACTAACAGAACACAGAGAGTAGTCGTCAACAGAGTAAAGTCCGAGGCAGCTACGGTGAAAAGCTCTGTTCCACAAGGCACAGTACTCGCTCCCATCTTGTTCCTCATCCTTATATCCGACATAGACAAGGATGTCAGCCACAGAAACCGTGTCTTCCTTTGCAGATGACCCCCGAATCTGCATGACAGTGTCTTCCATTGCAGACACTGCAAAGCTCCAGGCGGACATCAACCAAATCTTTCAGTGGGCCTGCAGAAAACAATATGAAGTTAAAACGATGAGAAATTTCAATTACTCAGATATGGTAAACAGGGGAAAATTTAAATCTCATAGAGTACAAAAACAAATTCTGGCCACAAAATAGAGCAAAAAACAAACCAACGTAAAAGGACCTGGGAGTGATCATGTCGGGATCTCACCTTCAAGGACCATAACATTGTATCAATCGCATCTGCTAGAAAAATGACAGGAGGGATAATGAAAAACCTTCAAAACTAGGGGGGCCCAAAAGCCCATGATGACACTCTTCAGGTCACTTGTTCTATCTAGGCTGGAATATTGCTGCACACTAACAGCCCCTTTTCAAGGCAGGTGAAATTGCCGACCTAGAAAATGTACAGAGAACTTTCACGGCGCGCATAACGGAGATAAAACACCTCAATTTTGGGGAGCGCTTGAGGTTCCTAAACCTGTTTTCCCTGGAACGCAGGAGGGAGAGATACATGATTATATACACCAGGAAAATCCTAGAGGGACTAGTACCGAACTTGCACACGAAATCACTCACTACGAAAGCAAAAGACTTGGCAGACGATGCACCATCCCCCCAATGAAAAGCAGGGGTGTCACTAGCACGTTAAGAGACCATACAATAAGTGTCAGGGGCCCGAGACTGTTCAACTGCCTCCCAGCACACATAAGGGGGATTACCAACAGACCCCTGGCAGTCTTCAAGCTGGCACTGGACAAGCACCTAAAGTCAGTTCCGGATCAGCCGGGCTGTGGCTCGTACGTTGGTTTGCGTGCAGCCAGCAGCAACAGCCTGGTTGATCAGGCGCTGATCCACCAGGAGGCCTGGTCACAGACCGGGCCGCGGGGGCGTTGACCCCCGAAACTCTCTCCAGGTACTCCAGGTACCTACGACTGCTGCACCTCTCCTGCCATACGGTTTATAAGCTGCTTCTCCGCTCATATGCCGTATTCTATTCAAGATTGATGGACTGAACACATCGACTCAAGGTTGAGGGACTGATTACCTCATTCTCCTCCTGTTCTTCAAGTTTCTCCTACGTATGGACTGATGAAGCCACTGTGTGGCGAAACGTTTCCTTAATAAAGTTACCCAAGAGTTGCATATGTGTCTAATTTAACATGTCGGTTCTTTGAATCATTCATCTACAATAAAGAAATCCAACACTCAGCAGTCCCTACAGACCACAATAGCCCAGATAATATCCGCTGTTTCGAACCCAACCCCAAAGCAGGCCCTCACCAGGGAGGATCTCGTAGCACTCATCAAGATGAAGATTGAGACACTTATGCAACATATGGGAATCTTTATTCAGGAAACGTTTCGCCACACAGTTGCTTCATCAGTCCAATACAAAGTAGAAAGGCGTAAGGAGAGGAGGAGTTTGAGGTAATCAGTCCCTCAGCCGGGAGTCGATGGTTCAGCCAAAATTTTTAGAATGTACAGAAGGGCGTAGACGTGGCTTTTTATACTGTAGTGGGGTGAGGTAAGCAGATGGAGGGGGGGCATAGGGGTACCACCCACTATCAAGTGGGTTTTCGTCCAAAGGGTTGAACAAGTTTTTTGAAGAATTCTTTGTAACAAGATCCCATGAGCTGCAGTGTCTACTTTTGTGATGAAGGGTTTTTTTTTCAAACCCATGCGGCTTTGAACTATTCATCTCAACCTGTTAGAACGCAACTTTTTGGGGATTTAATACTGGGAATTCTCGCTTCCTACCCCTTTTGGGCACGACCTCTTCCATACTGGACAAATGTACACCACATGACTGCTGCACTCCCTGCCATAGGGTTTAAAGCTGCTTCTCCGCTCCATATGCGTATTCTATTCAAGATTGAGGGACTGAACAATCGCCAAGTTGGGGGATGATTCCCCATTCCCCTCCTTTTCTTAAATTTTCCCTCCTAGTAGGGTGATGAACCCCACTGTGTGGCGAAACGTTTCCTAAATAAAATACCCAAGATTTGCACAGTGTCAATTTATCAACATGTCGGTTCTCTGAAATTTCTTTACAAAAGTTCCAAAACCCTAGCATTTGTAAGTTAAATAATTAAAACTTAGCCGTACAGATTGCGAAAAGGACTTGGGGGAAAATGGTGAGCGCAACCTTAAACCAAGACAGCAATGCCAAAGAGACTAATAAGGAAAATTCGTTAGAAAAATTCAGCGTAGGATGACAAAATTAATACATAGCATTAGAAATTTTCCCTTTTATGAAGAAAGACTGAAATTTTTAAGTTACATTCACTTGTTAGACAAGAATGGGGGGAGACCTGATCGAAGTGATAAGGGGAAAAGATGGTTTTGTATATAGTTTAGTCTTCCAATTTGTCCAAAGAAATAGGTTTTAATTGTTGGCTAGAAAAACATTTAAAGGATAATGCAGTACCATTCATTGACAACGGGGACAACTCTATGGCCAAAGAATGAATGCCAGGGGGGGGGTTCACTTATCGGGGGCGGGGGGTTTTTTTTGCAAACTTTTTTGAGGGGGTTGTTGGTTTTTAAACTGGGATTAGTTAGGGGTATGGGTTTAAAAATGAAATTTTGGTATGGATATATTGATTTATGCTCTATATTAAAAATCTTATAGTAACTGTAATGGAGAAACTCGGGCAATGAAATTCAGAAATTGTTAAAAACAAAGTGAATAGGAAAAATGGCAGAAAAAAAAACATATGATGGTATTTTACACTAAAGTCGAATGCAAGAAAAAAAAATTAATGAACTACTTTGGTAGCATGTGCTGGGAACTTTGATACTTGCTTAACGAAACGTGGTAGATTTAAAGAGTCGGGATATGGCTGCTGAGTGTAATATTCAGGGATTTAAGTTGTTCAATGTGGATAGATGTAATGGAAGGGGGGAGGAAATTTTCATTGTATTTGGAAAATATTAATTTTGCAAAAAACAGGTAAAAAATAGAGGGAGCAAAACAGAGTCTGTTTGGGTAGAGTTCGTGGGGGAAATCAAGGAAAACAAATTCTGGGTGTAATATCCCGACCTCCAGGTTTGGGGATCACGATAGGGGGAAAACTTCTTTGGGGAAATTGTTAGGGCTCTGGCAGTAACTAGCATAGTAAGGGACTTTAATTTTAAAGTCAAATTTACTAAAATTTCTTTGCGGGTAATTAGAGTCCACGACTTTAGGGAAACATTCAGGACTGTTTTCTGAAACAGACGTAACTAGCCTACCCGGGAATAATTTGCTAGACCTATCTTTCAAATAAGGAAACACTCGTGAATAATCTGGGGATCACTGAAGAGCTTTGGGGAAGTGAACAAAACCACACTTTTTTGATTAAATTGGGGGTGAAGAATAATCAAATACAGTAAAAATCCCCGATTTTTTGTTTTGCCGATTATAATGGACTTAGGGGGAAAATCTGTCTAATCTTTATTGGGATTATCTAGCTAATGATTTTATTGACGAAACATACTTATGAAAATGAAGACATCTGCTTTTTTTGATTGTTTTTTTTAAAAAATGTACACAGTCCCCGAGTATATACTTTCCCCCGAGAGAAATTAGGTCTAATAATAACGTCCCAAAGGGTTAACAGGGGGCTAAAGCATCTATTAGGGGGGAAAAGGGAATTTTATAGGGGCATCAGAAGGGAGAGGTTAAACCCATTGACCAAAAACCAAAAAAAAGTATCCAAAAGGTTTTGGGGTCCTCCCAAATAAACTACGTGCCGCAAAAGCCCTTCTCACACTATACCACTCACTATTTATCCATACCTCACCCATGTTATTTGTGCTTGGGGATCAACTGCGCAACACACCTAAAGCCAAAATAAACCCCAAAAAAAAGCGAGTAAAATAATCACTAAATCCCCCCCTGGCAACACCCCCCCCCCCCACTTTCTAACCAAACTTACTCCCTGTTCAGCATCCACACTTCATGTGCAATCTACTTACAGGGCCTTTTAAAACCCAATATCAAATTTGACCTAGACCTTTTTTAATAGTTGTGACAGAACCCCCAGGCATAAAACCAGACACAAACATCCCCCTACACATTCCCTGTCCACTAAACCTTTTCAAAAATTCAAGCATGTCAAAGGCCCCAAAATTGGAATACCCTACCTGAGAACTCTAAACTGCAGACACATTCATCACCTTCAAAGCTACCATTAAAAAAATCTTTTCTCCCCGATACACCCTGTCAAATAACTACACGAATACCACCTGGGGGTTCCACTTACACTCATGACTCATTTTACCATAAACAGAAAAATTAATCTCAATATTTAAAAAATGAATCCTGTGATACTCCAATACCGAAACTATGTACTGTGCCAAAAAAAAAAGCATTTACATTGCTAAACTCACAAACTAGTATTTAGTCACTTTGCCATAATAGCAACTTACCTCATAATTTGTAATATTTTACAATTAAGAATAAAACTAAGTCTGCCCAAAATGCCTAGCCATGCTAAGCGTTCTAGTGGTACACTCTGTAATCACTATTTTACTACATGTAAACCACACAATAACAAAATTTCTGTAAACTCAGCATTGTAATCCTTATAGAGAATAAACTTTGAATTTGAATTTGAATTTGAATATGTTCAGCTTAAAAGAGAAGTAAAAAAGGCGATTAGAAAGGCTAAACGTGACTATGAAATTAGAGTAGCTAATGAATCAAAGACTAATCCAAAGGGGTTCTTTCAATTGTATAGGACGAAGGTGAAGGAAAAAGTAGGATCACTGAAAACTGGGAATGGACAGCTGACGGATAATGAACTGGAAATGTGTTACTTATTTAATGACTATTTTTTGTCAGTTTTTACACAGGAAGATGTAAATGAGATTCCAGTGATTAACAATTATTTAGTTCCTGATGAATTTAAGTTAACTAATATTACTGTCGCGAAGGACATGGTTATTAAACAGATAGACAAACTGAAACAAAATAAGTCCCCGGGACCCGATGAGTTGTTTTCCAGGGTACTTAAAGAATACAAGATGGAGCTTAGTCAGCCATTAACGAGTGTATTCAATGCGTCCATCCTTACTGGTGTTGTGCCAGAGTTGTGGAAGATGGCTAATGTGGTTCCTATATTCTAATCAGGGGATAAATCCACTCCTTCAAATTACCGTCCAATAAGCCTGACATCTATAGTGGGCAAGTTATTAGAAACAATTATAGCTGACATTATCAGAAGTCACCTTGAAGAGCATAACTTGATAAATGAATCTCAGCATGGATTCACGACAGGTCGTTCCTGCCTGACAAACTTACTGACGTTCTTCAATAGAACATTTGAGGCAGTTGACAGTGATAAGGAATATGATATTGTTTATTTGGATTTTAGTAAAGCCTTCGATAGAGTACCTATCGTGGCGAAACGTGGCGAAACGTTTCCTGAATAAAGATTCCCATATGCTGCACAAGTGTCTCAATCTTCAACTTACCTATGTCCTTTCTAAATCTAAATTTATCCAACTTAAATCCATTATTCCTGGTTCTTACCTGGTTCGACACCCTCAGTACTTTATTAACATCTCCCTTGTTTATGCCCGTCATCCACTTATACACTTCAATGATATCTCCCCTCATTCTACGCCTCTCCAGAGAGTGGAGATTTAAGGCTTTGAGTCTATCTTCATACGGGAGGTTCCTTACACAGTAAATCATTTTAGTCATTCTTCTCTGTATGTTCTCTAATGAGTCTATATCCATCCAGTAGTAAGGGGACCAAAACTAAGCAGCATAATCTAAATGAGGCCTCACTAGAGATGTATAGAGCTGTAAAATAACTTTTGGACTTCTGTTTCTTGTACTTCTTGAGATAAATCCAAGTAATCTGTTGGCCTAGTTGCACACACTAAGGCACTGCTGTCTTGGCTTTAGATTTCTGCTTACCATGACTCCCAAGTCTTTATCACATTCTGTATGATCAAGCTCTACTTCACCTAGATTACAGCTTCGAGGGTTATTTTCATTACCAAGGGCAAGTACCTTACACGTGTCCACATTGAACTTCATCTGCCATTTTTCAGACCAAGACATTAATTTGTCCAAATCCTCCTGGAGTTCATTGATATCCTCCTCAGAGTGAATTATACGGCCTATCTTTGTATCATCAGCAAATTTACTCATGTCACTCGTAATCCCTTCATCAAGGTCATTAATGTAAATTATGAACAAGAGTGGGCCTAAAACTGATCCTTGTGGAACGCCACTAGTGACTAATCCCCATTCAGATTTCACTCCATTAACGGTAACTCTCTGCTTTCTATTGGTAAGCCATGCTTCAATCCATGCTAGAACTTTACCTCCTATACCATGAGCTGCCACTTTTCTTAAGAGTCTCTTGCGAGGTACTCTATCGAAGGCTTTACTAAAATCCAAATAAACAATATCGTATTCCTTATCACTGTCAACTGCCTCAAAAGTTCTATTGAAGAACGTCAGTAAGTTTGTCAGGCAGGAACGACCACTCGTGAATCCATGCTGAGATTCACTAATCAAGTTATGCTCTTCAAGGTGACTTCTGATAATGTCAGCTATAATTGATTCTAATAACTTGCCCACTATAGATGTCAGGCTTATTGGATGGTAATTTGAAGGAGTGGACTTATCCCCTGATTTGAATATAGGAACCACATTAGCCATCTTCCACAACTCTGGCACAACACCGGTAAGGATGGACGCATTGAATACACTCGTTAATGGCTAAGCTCCATCTTGCATTCCTTAAGTACCCTGGAAAACAACTCATCGGGTCCCGGGGACTTATTTTGCTTCAGTTTGTCAATCTGTTTAATAACCATGTCCCTCGTGACAGTAATATTAGTTAACTTAAATTCATCAGGAACTAAATAATTGTTAATTACTGGAATCTCATTTACATCTTCCTGTGTAAAAACTGACAAAAAATAATCATTAAATAAGGAACACATTTCCAGTTCATTATCTGTCAGCTGTCCATTCCCAATTTTCAGAGGTCCTACTTTTTCCTTCACCTTCGTCCTATACACTTGAAAGAACCCCTTTGGATTAGTCTTTGATTCATTAGCAACTCTAATTTCATAGTCACGTTCAGCCTTTCTAATCGCCTTTTTTACTTCTCTTTTAAGCTGAACATATTGGTCAGTAAGGTTAACCTCCTCTTCTGATGCGCCTATAAATTCCCCTTTTCTCCCCTAATAGATGCTTTAGCCTCCTGTTAACCCATTTGGGATCGTTATTATTAGACCCAATTTCTCTCTGGGGAATGTATATACTCTGGGCACTGTGTACATTATTAAGAAAACAATCATAAAAGCAGATCCCTTCATATTCATAAGTATGATTATCGTCAATAAAATCATTAGCTAGATAACCCCAATCAAGATTAGACAGATGTTCCCTAAGTCCATTATAATATGCAGAACGAAAATCAGGGATTTTTACTGTATTATCATTATTCTTGCATTCCCAATTAATGCTAAAAGTGATGGATTTGTGATCACTTGCGCCAAGCTCTTCAGTGATCTCCAGATTATTCACGAGTGTTTCCTTATTTGACAAGACTAGGTCTAGCAAATTATTACCCCTGGTAGGCTCAGTTACGCTCTGTTTCAGAAAACAGTCCTTAACTGTTTCCATAAAGTCACTGGACTCTAGATTACCTGTCAAAGAATTCTAGTCAATTTGACTAAAGTTAGTCCCCTACTATGACTATGTTACTGTATCCAGAAGCCCTAACAATTTCGTCCCAAAGAAGTCTCCCTCTATCGTGATCCAAGCCTGGAGGTCGGTATATTACACCTAGAATTAGTTTTTCTTGCCCCTCCACGAACTCTACCCAAACAGACTCTGTTACTACTCCATCTATTTTTATACCAAGCTCTTCAGTGATCTCCAGATTATTCACAAGTGTTTCCTTATTTGACAAGACTAGGTCTAGCAAATTATTACCCCTGGTAGGCTCAGTTACGCTCTGTTTCAGAAAACAGTCCTTAACTGTTTCCATAAAGTCTCTGGACTCTAGATTACCTGTCAAAGAATTCCAGTCAATTTGACTAAAGTTAGTCCCCTACTATGACTATGTTACTGTGTCCAGAAGCCCTAACAATTTCGTCCCAAAGAAGTCTCCCTCTATCGTGATCCAAGCCTGGAGGTCGGTATATTACACCTAGAATTAGTTTTTCTTGACCCTCCACGAACTCTACCCAAACAGACTGCTCCATCTATTTTTATACCTGTTTTTATGCAACAATTAATATTTTCTCGAACATACAATGCAACTCCTCCCCC
>NC_069470.1:16641280-16697604 GCF_026875155.1 Cherax quadricarinatus | reverse complement strand
CCAGGTGATCCAGATTCCACGGCAAATTACACTACCACCAAGAACCTCAATGGAATGGGATGGACCCTGGTACCCTTTCCCCTACCTAGGAACTAGCCTGCCTGTGGGAAAAAATCCAAAGCCCAAAAAGAGAAAGGGGGAAAAGGGAGAGGTGGGGAGGAGGAAAGGAAAAAGGGAGGATGGGATAGGGATGGGGGGATTGGGGGGTAATTAGGTTTGGTCTGAGAAAGAAGTCCAACAGGTTTAATTCCTCAGACCAAGAGCCTCTTCACCATGCCAAGGAGCCCCCCTTGAAGAGGCCATCTGTAATAGAATGCTCTCAGGTTTACCATGAAGGCTATTTTGATGTTTCTCTGTTTTAATACAGGTGTGATTTTTTTCACAGCTGGTTCTCTTTCGGGCATTCCCCAAAACACTTCCCTGGTTTAATATCTCTAGTGGACGATTCCTGAATGTATGCACATGGTGCATGGGACCATTTCCCATGGAAGTTGCACATAATCTATGCTGAAGTCCATTTGTTGCTACGGGTGCAGACTACACACAGATTCATGATGTAATTTTTGGTTGTTATACTATATATTCTACTAACCTCCTTAATGTGTAGGTCTATCTGCTTGTACATGTATCTTACCAGTGCTAGCAGTAGCTGTTTGGGTGTTTGATAAGGGTGCCTAAAAACCACCTTCAGTTTATGCAGAGTGCAACGGACAAGTAAAGTAGTAGCAGTAGTAACATACACACAGCAAGAGGCATTCTTGAGTTTCCCCTACACTCAGGCTTTAGTCCTCTTCAAGGGGGGCTCCTTGGCGTGGTGAAGAGGCTCTTGGTCTGAGGAATTAGCCCTGTCAGTCTTCTTCCTCAGACCGAACCTAATTACCCCCCATTCTCCCCTCCCCTATCCGATCCTCCCCATCCTCCCCTTTTTCCATTTTCCTCCTCCTCCTCACCCCTCCCTTTTGCCCTTCCTCTTTTTGGCCTTTGGGATTTCTCCCACAGGCGCGCTAGTTCCTAGGTAGGGGAAAGGACACCGGGGTCCATCCCATTCCGTTGAGGTTCTTGGCGGTGGCGTAGTTTGCCGTGGAATCTGGATTGCCTGGGGATGTCCTGATCCCTCTCCGGTATCTCGGAGTAGCTTTGGGTGTCTTTCGGGCGACGGGTGTATCTCTGGAAGCCACCTTTCGGATTCCGGGGGTGGTGGCCGAAGGAGGTAGGCAGATGTGAGGTTGCTATCCCGGATTGCTGGTTTACTGGCATGAAGGGTAGGGTATGGCACGGATTCCATGCTGCATCTGCGCTACTAGCGGTGTTGAGGTCCTCTTGGGCGCAGAGGGAGATTTCCGGCCCTTTCATTCCTTCTGGGAACTATTCCTCCCCAATCCCCCCTTTTTTTATTCTTTTTTTTATTTTTATTTTCTTTTCTTCTTTCTTTTTTTCTTAAAAACAAAAAGCAAAGGAGTAACCTAACCATGGCAGCCCTAGTCCATGAACCCACTACCCCCGGGCCCCTTCTTGATACCGCACCCCATTCTGACCCTGCCTTGTGTTTAGACCACTCTTCGGACACTCCTGATGCCCCTGTACCTCTTGCTGGTGCTGTTTCCTCACCCGCTTCAGGTACCGGGGCTTCAACTGACTCCTTCGATTTGTCTGAACTCTGCTCTCCTTTGACTATGCTTCCGGCTTCTCCCTCTACGGTACGGCAATTTTCGAATCGCCCGCCCATTTCACGCCGGACCAACTCCGGTCCTACTCCTAAATGCCAATGTCATCTCCTGATGATGCTCCTTCGTTACCTTCCCATTCTACTCGGAAAAGACCGACACGTCAAGCACTCCCTCTCCACGCTCAGTTTCGGACCACACAATGGACTAAATTCTTTACTTTAACACCGACTTCTTCTTCTGCCTACCTTTCTGACCATAGTATTGGCAAAGCGCTCCTGCTTCAGGTTGGCAGAGATATTTCATTTCATGCTCTCAAGAGCGGTACGCGCATCGTCACTGTCCAGAATGCTACCCAAGCTCATGATCTTTCTCTCCTTCGAATATCGATACTACTCCTATCACTATTGAAAAACATCTTTCTCTCAATTCTTGTAGTGGTACTGTCATTCTGCCCCATACCATAGTCCAACAGAATTTCCAGTCATGTGGCAATGACATTTTTGAACAGCTAGAACTCCAGGATCTCCCAATCCTCAAAGTAGACACTTATGTCCTTCCTGCCCGGGGGCGGAGACGTTACCCTTGCAATGTGGCTCGTTTAACTTTTGACAGCCGAGAACTCCCGTCCTCTGTATATGTTGCAGGACATCGGTTACAAGATCGAAAGGTGATACCTACACCACAACAATGTAGAAATTGCTGGCGTTTTGGTCACCCAGCAAAATATTGTAGATCTATGGTCGAATGCCCAGTCTGTGGTGCCGACGACCATTCTAATACATCTTGCAGTCAACCTCCTTCTTGCCTTAATTGTAATGAAGCTCACCCTTCGTACTCCTGCTGTTGCCAGGTCTACTTAAATGAACGTGAAATCCATTGCCTCAAAGAGGCAGAAGGTCTCCCTTATGCTATGGCAGTTACTCATCTCCGCCTCCAAGGGAGACTACCCCGTGTTTCTTATTCTCGTGTTTCCAAACATCCCCCCACTTCTGGGGTCCCATCTTCTGCAGCCTCCTCTGTTGTTACCCCTCCCATAGCCACTACGGCATCTAATCCTTTTGCTGTCCTTGGCTCTGACGTCCCGACTACAACTCAGCCTGTTCTCACATCTTTGCGTCCTTCCTCACAAGCCCCAGTATCGACAAGACCTCGTACGACACCTAATACCAATCGCCCCTCTACTCAGAAGTCCAAAAAATCCACATTGCTCAAATCTTCCTTGCCCCTTCCTTTCCCCTTCTTCCACTCTCACACTTTACCTTTCCAGTCTCTGTACCTAGTTCTTCCCCTCTCTCTGGCTCTATTACAAGTGTGGAGATTCACCCTCCTCCTCGTACTATGCCTTTCACCCGTCCCCTCCCAAGTTTCTCCCTCTTCTGCCACCTCCCAGGTTTCTGCCTCTTCTGTCCTCCCCCACACTTTATCTCCAGTCCCTTACACTCTTCCCTCTCCCTCTACTTTGGTACAGTCCATTACTGTCCCAATCTTTACTCACCCTCCTCCTTCTATCTCCAATATGGTCTCCCATACATCTTTGAATTCAGAAACACTTGAAGCCATTTCAGAATATATTGCAGAGACTAAACATTCAATGGACACTGATTCACTTCCTGTTCCTTCTCTTCCCTCTCCTCCATCTTCACAACCCCATTCTTCGCAACGCTCCGTTCCTTCGCTACTTGAATGTCTTCCAATGCCACCACACGTTGACTTTTCTAACCCCTCTAGTCTGTAGGTGCCTTTACCTACAGATTCCTGATATTTTCTTCATCGCCAATCATGGCCTATTTACAGTGGAATATCCGCGGCCTCAGGGGTAATCGGGGTGAGCTTCAGATGTTGCTTTCCAGGTTTTCCCCTGTTGGTGCTTGCTTACAGGAACCAAAATTACACTCGGCTGTTTTCCAACCTATCTCAGGCTATAATTTATTGTATTCTTTGGATCCTTTCTCAGATGGGACCTTTAATGAAAGTGCCCTTCTTCTACGCAATGATATTCCGTACTGTCAACTATTTGTCCATACCTCGCTGCATTACACTGCAGCCCGTATCCACTTGAATAAGTGGTTTACAATATGTTCTTTATATCTCTCTCCTTCTCGAGCATTTTCTATCCCAGACTTTGCCTTTCTTGTTTTCATCCTTACCACCACCACTTCTGTTACTTGGTGATTTAATGCCACCATTTCCTCTGGGGGGGTCTCATTGTGACTCACGTGGCATTCAGTTGGAGGCTTTTCTCGCCTCTCACCCCTCCATGTTTTAAATATCGGGTACTCCCACCCATTTTGATCCTCGTACTCATACTCTCTCTTGCATCGATCTATCAGTCTGCTCTTCCTCCACTGCACTAGACTTCACCTGGTCTGTTCTACCAGACTTACATGACAGTGATCATTTTCCGATCATTCTTACTTCTCCTTCCTATTCACCACCTTTCCGTAGCCCTCGCTGGCAATTTGATCGGGCAAATTGGGATCTTTACTCACACCTCACTGCTTTTAGTGAGGTTCCTTCTTCATCCTCCATTGATGAGCTCTACACATCTTCTCGACGTCAGTTTATACCGCAGCTTCTCATTCTATACCCCAAACCTCAGGCAGGCATTCTCAGAAGTGCGTGCCTTGGTGGTCTCCTGCCTGTGCTCGTGCAGTACGTTTGAAACGTGCTGCATGGGGCAGGTACCGGTACAATAGAACCGCTGAGAGACTTCTTGATTTTAAGCAGAAGCGTGCGATCGCTCGCCGTGTCATCCGTGAAGCTAAACGCACTTGTTGGCGAGACTATGTTTCCACCATCACCTCTGCTTCTTCTATGAGTGCAGTCTGGAAAAAAGTGAGGAAATTGAGTGATAAATACTCTCCTGACCCAGCTCCTGTTCTACGGATCGCTGCTGTTGATGTAGCAAACCCTCTCGACGTTGCCATTGAACTTGGCACACATCTGGTCTGTATTTCCCGAGGGGGTCCATCTATGAGCCTCATTTCTTTCCTCAAAGTCTGCCAGAGAGTTAGTACCCTTGGACTTTTCTTCTCTCAGAGAAGAACAGTATAATGTGCCTTTTACACTTCAAGAACTGGAGGCAACGCTCTCAGCTTGCCGATCATCGGCAGCTGAGCCTGACGACATTCATATTCGTATGTTACAACATTTACATCGGTCAGCCCTTGTAGTCCTCTTACACCTCTTCAATCTTATTTGGGCACAAGGAGTTCTTCCCCAGCTGTGGAAATCTGCCATTGTTCTCCCTTTCCGCAAACAGGGTACTACAGGACATGATGCCTCCCACTATCGCCCCATCGCTCTTACTAGTGCAGTTTGCAAAGTGATGGAACGTCTCGTATATCGATGTTTAATGTGGTATTTAGAGACACACAACAGTTTTCTCGCTAGTCAATATGGCTTTCGTAAGGGTCGTTCTATCATAGACCCCTTACTATGCTTGGATACGTATGTTCGTAATGCCTTTGCGAATAATCACTCAGTTATTGCCATATTTTTTGACCTTGAGAAGGCATATGACACAACTTGGAGGTATAATATTTTGCCAGGCCCATTCCTTAGGCCTCCGAGGCAATCTACCATCTTCCTTAAGAACTTTTTAACTGACAGGCATTTCCGTGTCGAGTCAATAATGTTCTTTCCCCGGACTTCGTCCAAGCTGAAGGTGTCCATCAGGATGTGTTCTAAGCACAACACTTTTCTCCTTGCTATAAATGATTTGGCCTCTGTTCTTCCACCCAATATTTGGTCATCACTTTATGTTGATGACTTCGCTATTGCTTGTGCAGGCGCTGACTGTCATCTTATTGCAGTTTCTCTCCAGCATGCGGTGACCGTGTTTCCACTTGGGCCACCACGCATGGGTTAAATTTTCAAGTACCAAAACTCACCAATTACTTTCACTAGACGCTCTGTTATCTCCGATCATCCTTTGTATCTCTATGGCTCCCGTATCCCCAAACGTGATACAGTCAGGTTTCTAGGCCTTCTCTTGACCGTCGGTTATCCTGGAAACCTCACATAACCTCTCTGAAGGCAACTTGTCACAGCTGGCTAAACCTTCTTAAAAACCCTTGCTCATCTTTCCTGGGGAGCTGATCGTCGAACTCTGCTTCCCTACATTCAGCCCTCGTTTATCGAAACTCAATTATGGTGACCAGATTTATTCGCGGCCTCTCTGCTACTCTCTCTAGCCTTAACTCTATCCATCACCAAGGATTACGTTGTGCCTTGGGGCTTTTCGCTCTTCCCTGTTGATGCCTCTATACAGAAGCGAATCTTCCATCCTTGTCTGATCGCCGTGATGCCCATTGCCTTTGCTACTATGTATGCTCTCACGATCTACACAATCCTTCCATTTTATAGAATGGTCACCCGATATTAGTAGACATTCTTTATTCGTTCGCCGCCCCTGTTTGCTCCGTCCCTTTTCTCTTCGCCTACATTCACTCTTGTTCCTTCAGTTACCACCTTATATTGTTCATGTAGCATCTCACTTTTCCCTACCCCCCTGGAAGTTCCAGCGTTCGGGTGTTCTTTCCACTCCCTTGCTCGAAAGCTCAACTGCCTACGGTAGCTTCCCGCTCTCTTTTTCTTGATCACTTCCACTCCCATTCTCGTGCCACCGCTGTGTACAAGATGGCCTCCTAGTCTTCAGACGCGTCGGATTCGCAGCAGTGTTTCCGGACAGCGTCGTGCGGGGACATTTACTATCTTCAGCTAGCATTTTTACTGCTGAGACTGTAGCCATTCTTGCAGCACTTATTCGTACGCATCTATGCCTGTGTCATCATTTGTAGTAGTCTCAGACTCCCTTAGTGCTTACAGGCTATACGAAAATTTGATACATCTCATCCCCTAGTTCTCTGTATCTAACTTTGGCTACGCCGTATCTCTACAAACATAAAGATATTGTTTTTTTGTTGGGTCCCTGGTCATGTCACGTACAGGGCAATGAAACAGGCAGACACTGCTGCGCGGTTCAGCAGTAGATGACCTACCAATTTTCTATCGAGGTGTTCCATTTCTGGACTATTTTGCTGCAATAGCTACCCACCTTCGCACCCGTTGGCAACAACGTTGGTCAACTCTGCTTGGTAACAACTTCATTCTATTAAACCGAGCAATAGGTTAACTGGCCGTCTTCTTGTCATCAGTGCCGAGGTTGGGAGACCACTCTCTCCCGCCTTCGCATTGGTCACACTCGTCTTACTCATGGGTATCTCATGGAGAGGCACCCTGTTCCTCTCTGTGAGCAGTGTCAAGTTCCAGTATCGATTAGCCACATTCTGTTAGACTGCCCTCTCTATCAACGAGCACGCAGAATTTACCTCCAACGTCGTCTTCGTTCTACTACTCTCTCTTTACCTTCCCTTCTTGCTGATGGACCCTCCTTTAATCCTGACTCTCTCATTGACTTCTTGACAACGACTGATTTACTCCACAAACTCTGATGATACTTTTCGCACTCCCCTCAGCCCTTTCTAGTTCAGTCTCTTGCTGCCCTTTACCCTTTCACCATCCACTGCCCCGCTGTTATCCGTAACCTATTACTCATCCATTTCCCTTTTGCCACCTGATGCCCTCGCTTCCTTCCTGCCCTGCAGCGCTGTATAGTCCTTGTGGCTTAGCGCTTCTTTTTGATTATAATAATAATAATCAGGCTTTAGTCCAGAGCTGGGGTGTAGTTCCAAAGAGATCCTGTAATGCTTGCTGCCTTTGCAGCAATGGTACACATTGGTCTGAGACACTCCCACAACAGGGAGCCAAGGCCGGGCCACCTCTTGGAAAAAACCTGGGCCTGGCGATTATACCAGCAAATCTACTACCTACCATCAACTTACGAATTCGGTCAGAGGATCACTTATTTTCCACTAAATCCTGTTGGGTGTTAAGGTCACCTAGAAACTCCATAGCTTTTAAATCTGGTCATTGGATGACTTATTTCTTGAGCAAGTCTGGTCAGTGGATCACTTATTTTTGAACGAATCTGGTCGGTATTTTGGAGTAGGTCATGGAAAGGACTACTGAAATATTATTTAACAGAGTAATATGTGTTCAGTTTGATACAAAAAGAATAGCTTGCATGTCGGGAGGAGAGGAAACTGGTGACTTCTAGTACCGCCTAATGATGGATTGAACGCCTATGATGGTCCTTCCTAGATTCTCTGTACTCTAATTTTCCTGACTTTGTTCCTAACTATACCACACTAATTTTTATGGTATCACTTATTAGCTAAGGTATGGCGACTGGGGGTATTATTATTATAATCAAGGGGGAAGCGCTAAACCCGGAGGATTGACAGTGCCTGGGGGAGGATGTGAAAGGCATTCAGGCTTAATTCAGGAGAACTGGAGCAAGATCCAATTCCCTAAATCAAGATCCCCTCACCAAACATCAAAGGAACCTTCCTTGAGGAGTGTCTGGGGGTTAGAATGCTTACTGGAGTTTGTTTCTGTTGATATACTGCAGTTTCTACCAAGCTCTATATATTGCAGTTTCGTAACTCTACTCTTCTTGATTTCCACAAGTTTCACCAGCGACCATGCAATATTCTTATTATTAAAATCCTTAGATTTTTGTATTTCCATTAAATCTGTACTCTATGGTAGAACCAGGAGACAGAGCAGGCAAAGTCTAGTTAGCTGTTGAAGAGCAAACTGATGGATTCAATTCAAGAGAGATTGGAGTATGAGGGTCAAAAGGGTGGGAGCTCTGTATTTTAAATGGAGAGGAAAGAAGAGAGAAGAGAATTGGGTGCCACAAGAGTCACAGTGAGACCCCCTGAGGACAGTGGTCAGCATTACAAATTGACGATTAACAGAAGTGGAGGCAGAGTAAGAGATCCCAGAAAAGTAACACTTTTGGATATATATTGCTCGAGGGAGATGATACAAAAACAGTATGTGTATCATTATTCAAGTAGATGTGTGCTGCTGTGTAAATGCAAAGAGGTGGTGGTATAGTATACCAGTGCAATCAAGAACGCACTTTCATTGATAGGTTCCAAAAGGAAAGTATTTGATGCATATAATACCATGTAGCCCAGAGGACAGGATGGATTAAACAGCAGAGTATAATTTTTTTTTTGTAAACAACAGAAGGATAAACTGGTAAAGCAACACATGCAGGTCACCCAGTTACCTTAGGCCTCGGCATATGGATATTCCACTGTAAATAAGCTATGATTAGCAAATAAGAGAAAGACACATTAAAAAAAAATATGAAATTAATTATGTATCTACAAACTAGGAAAGGTTAGAAAATATACATGTGGGGAGGCAGCCAGAAAACAAATGGAGCAGGTAAAGGATTAAAAACACTGATGAAAGATGTTCTGCAGACAGAGAAGAGGTGGATCAGTGTCAATCAGAGAAGTCTCCCTTGGAGTGGAGTTGTTGAGACCATCCAGGGTGTAAGTGAAACCCTTTTTCTCTTTGAGACAGCGGATATTTCTCATTATTTAAGTAAATCATGGTATGGGCAGATGAATAAGCCCTGTGTGGACATAATTACAGTTACTGGCTGGAGGGAGGCAGGATGTATTTGAATGGTCGCACACCACGACTGGGCTTTCTACTTGATCCTACAATATTTAGCTGAGTGCAGGAAGCACAAGCAATTTTTACATTGTATGTGGTGATTATTATTACTATAATAAAAAAGAAGCACTAAACCCAAAAGGGCTACACTGCATGCAGAGATGGTAAGGGAGCAAGGGTTAACGAGCAGCATAGAAGGGGGGAGGGGTGGGTGATTTAGTAGGTACACAGACAGCAGGGCAGAGGATAGTGTAGGGGTAGGGGGTTATCAAGGGTTGAGGTAGAAAAAGCTGAAGGTATCGAATTTTGTGGAACAAGTAGTTGATTGTCAAAAAGTCAATGCGATGAGTCGGATATGAAAGGTGGGGTCCATCAGCAAGAAGGGAAGGTAAAGAGAGAGAAGTAGAGTGGAGTCGATTTGTGGAGGTAAATTCTGTGTGCTCGTTGATAACAGTGGGCAGTCTAACAGAATGTGGCTGACCGATAATGGATTATTATTATTATAAATAAAAAAAGAAGAGCTAAGCCACAAGGGCTATCAGCGCTGCAGGGCAGGAAGGAATCGAGGGCATCAGGTTGGCAAAAAGGAGATGGATGAGTAATAGGTACGGTATAACAGCGGGGCAGTGGATGGGAAAGGGTAAAGGGCTGCAAAGAGATGGAATAGGACAGGGCTGAGGGGAGTGCAAAAGGGATCATCATTCATCAGAGTTTGTGGAGTAGCGGTAAATCAGTTGTTGTCAAGAAGTCAATGAGAGAGTCAGGATTAAAAAAGGGTCCATTTAGCAAGAAGGGAAGGTAAAAGAGAGAGTAGTAGAACGAAGACGGACGTTGGAGGGTAAATTCTGCTGTGCTCGTTGATAGGAGAGGGCAGTCTAACAGAATGTGGCTAATCGGATACTGGAAACTAGACACTGCTAACAGAGAGAAACTGGGTGCCTCTCATGAGTTTACCATGAAATAAGACGAAAGTGTGGCCATGCGAAGGCGGGGAAAGTGGTCTCCCAACCTCGGCATGATGACAAGGATGACAGCCAGTAAACCTATGCTCAGTTTAATCGAATGAAGTTTGTTACTCGAGCAGAGTTGACCAACGTTGTTGCCAAGGGTGTTGAAGGTGGGTAGCTGGTTTTGCCAGAAAAATAGTCCAAGAAATGGAAAACCTCTATTAGGAAATTGTAGGTCATGTATGCTGACCGACAGCAGAAGCAGGTGTCTGCCTGTCGTTGTCCTGTACTTCGGACAAGACCAGGGACCCAACAAATAACAATATCTTTATGCTTGGTAGAGTTTATGCGCGTAGCCAAAGTTAGATACGGAGAACTAAGGGCGTGAGATTGTACCAAATTTGTGCGTACGCCTGTTAGAGCGCTCTAAGGGAGAGTCTGAGACTACACAAATGATGGCCACAGGCATAGATGCGCTACGAAAAAAGTGCTTGCAAAGAATGTTGGCTATACAATTCAGCAGTAAAAATGCTAGCCAAAGATAGTAAATGCCCCTGTACACGCTTGTCTGGAAAACACTGTGCGAATCGTGCCATCTGAAAAGACTTCGAGGGCCATCTGTTTGTACACAAGCGATGGCATGAGAATGAGAGTGGAAATGATCAAGAAAAAAGAAGAGCGACGAAAGCCACCGTAGGCAGTTGGGCTTTCGAGCAAGGGGTGAGAAAAAGAACAGACCCGAACAGCTGGAAACTTCCAGGGGGGGTAGGTAAAGTGAGATGCTACTTAAATGATAGGTGGTAATAGGGAAGACAGAGCGAATGTAGGCGAAGAGAAAAGGGATGGGGAAGCAAACGGGGTGGCGAATAAATAAGTCTACTTAATATCGGTGATCCATTCTATAAATCGGAAGGATTGTGGAGTATCGTAGAGTGCGTACATAATAGGAAGGCAATGGGCATCACGGCGAACAGGACAAGGATGGAACATTCGTCTGCATAGAGGGCTCTCAACATGGGGTAAAGAGCGAAAAAAGCACCAAGGCAAAACGTAATCCTTGGTGATGGATGGGGTTAAGGCTAGAGAAGCAGGAGAGGCGTGAATAAATCTGGTCACCATAAAGTCATTTTCGATAAAAACGTGGGCTGAATGTAAAACGAAGCAGAGTTCGCGATACAGCCTCCCCAGGAAAGATGAGCAAGGGTTTTAAGAAGGGTTTCGCTGGCTGTGAAAGTTGCCTTCAGAGAGGAATTGTGGAGGTTTCCAAGATAAACCTACGGCCCAACTGAAAGGCCTTAGAAATCTGACTGTATCGCGTTACGGGATACGAGAGCCATAGAGATACAAAGATGATCAGAGATGACAGAGCGTCTAGGAAGTAATTTGGTGAGTTTTGGTACTGGAAAAATTTAAACCATGCGTGGTGGGCCAAAGTGGAAACACGGTCGGACCACATTGCTGGAGCAGAAAACTGCAATGAGATTGACAGTCAGTGCCTGCACCAAGCCATAGCGAAGTCATCAAACATTGAGTGATGACAAATATTGTTAGCGTGGAAAAGAACAGAGGCCACATCATTTATAAGCAAGGCAGAAAAAAGTGTGAGCTCGGACACATACCTGAGAGACACCTTCTGCTTGGACAGTCTGGGGAGGGGGGAGGAAAAGCCATTATTGACTTGAAAACACGGGAGTGTCTGTAAAGTTAAAAGTTTCTTAAGGGAAGGATGGTAGATTGCTCGGAGGCTTACTAACGGAGTGGGCTTGGCCAAATTTTATACTCAGTTGTCGCCATAGCCTTCTCAAGGTCAAAATACACTATGACAATAAACTGAGTGGGTTAATTTCGCAAAGGCATTACGAAACATACGTATCCAGAATGTGCAGTAAGGGGTCTATGGTAGAACGTCCCTTACGAAAGCCATATTGATGGAATGAGAGACTGTTGTGTGTCTCTAAATACCACACTTAAACGTCTATTTACTAAGGCATTCCATCACTTTTGCAAAACCTTCATGGTAAGAGCAATGGGAAGATAGTGGGAGGCTTCTGTCCGAGAAGTGCTTGGTTTGTCGGTGGAAAGGGAGAACAAATGGCAGATTTCCACAGCTGTGGAAGAACTCCTTGTGACCAAATAGATTGTTAATGGCATAATAGGACTGCAAGGGCTGACTTGGACGTAAATGTTGTAACATACGGAATATGAATGTCGTCGGCCCAGCTGCGATGATCGGCAAGCTGAGAGTGTTGCCTCCAGTTCTTGATGTAAAATGCACATTTTAATGTTCTCTCTGAGAGAAGAAAAGTCCAAGGGTGCTAAAACTCTCTGGCAGACTTTGAGGAAAGAAATGAGGGGGCATAGATGGAAGTCCTTGGAAAATACGGACCAGATGATGCCAATTTCTATTGGCAAACATCTAGTGGTTTTGCTATATCAACACCGGCAAACGCCAGAACAGGCAGCCAGGTAGGAGAATATTTACACTCACGTTTTCGTACTTTTCTCCAGGACTGCAATCATAGAGGAGAAGCAGTGATGGCGGGAGACATAACTCGCAGCAAGTGTGTTTGCGTACTAATTGACACGGCGAGCGATCACACGCTTCTGCTTAAATATCAAGGAAAGTCTCTCGTGGTTCTATTGCTATCGGTTACCTGCCCCATGCTGCGCGTTTCAAACGTACTGCATGCGCACAAGACAGGAGGACCACCAGGCACGCATTTCAGAGACTGCCTGCCACAAGTTTGGGGTAATATTATACAATCACGAAGTTGCGGTTAAAACGGCGGTCGAGAGAAGAGGTTTGAGTAAAAGCCTTCGATGGAGGAGAAGAAGGAACCTATCTAAAAAAGTTAGGTTGTGAGTAAAGGTTCCAATTTGCCTGATCAATTGCCAGCGTTGGATGCAAAGAGGTGGTGAATATGAAGGGGAAGTATGAATGATTGGCGAAAGGAAATGATCGCACTGTCATGTAGAAATCTTCCTTTTAGCATTAGAAATCTTCCTCACGTCACTACTGATGGAAGACTTTGAAGACTTTAAGTTACATTCACTGTTAGACGAAGAATGAGGGGGGAGAGACCTGATCGATGTGTATAAGTGGAAGACAGGTACATATAAAGGGGATTATTAACAAGGCTTGAGGATATCTCTTTCCAAGAGAGAACCCGCAGTAATGGATTTAATATTAGATAAGTTTAGATTTAGAAAAGGAAATTTAGGAAAAAGTATTAGTTGGAAATAGGGTTAGATTGATGAGTGGAACAGTCTACCTAGTTGGCGTTATTGAGGCTAGGACTTTGAGTATGTAGTTTCAAATTAGTTGGATAAGTACATGAGTGGGTTAAGGGGTTGGATTTGAGTGGGATTGCACATCAGAGCTTATTCCGATGGGTCTTTAGCATTGAAGAATTGGGGTTGTCGTTCAAGTCGTTTGATTGGGATGAATTGTAAAGGTCATGCCTTGTATGAGCGCCAACAGGACCTGCTTGACGCAAGTGTTCCTACCTTTCTTGATGTTTTATGTAAGTCTGGGAGAACAGACAAGTGAAGTCTAATGCGGCGGAGCGAAGAGCAGACTGAGAGGGATCGCAGGCAAGAGAGAGTGTGAGTCGAGGATGAAAAATGGGTGTCTGGGAGTCCTGTATTTAAAACTTGGAGGGGGTTGGGTGGCAAGGCAAAGGCCTCTACTGAATGCACGGAATCACTAGTGAGACCCCTCCCCCCAGGAGGAAATGGTGGGCTTTAAAATCGCCAAGTAACAGAAATCGGTGGCGGTAATGACGAAACAAGAATAGAAAGGCAATATCCGGAATAGATCTGCGCGAGAAGGAGAGAGATATAAAGAAACAGAGCCTATACCAACTATGCAAGTGGATGGGCTTCTGTGTAATGCAGCGAATGTACGAAAATAGCTGTGGTTATGCGACTATCAGTGCGTAGAGAAGGGCACTTTCATTAAATGGGTCCATCAGGGGAACAGGATCTGAAGAATACATTCAAATTATAAGCCTGTGATGGGAGAGATAAACAACAGAGTGTATAATTTTGGTTTCCTGTAAGCAAACAACCAACAGGGGGAAAATGGGAGAGTAACATATGAAGGCTCACCCCGGTATGACCCCTGAGGCGCGTCGGATATTCCACTGTTAAATAGGCCATGTTGGCAATGATAAAGATACCTGAATACGCAGGTAAGGGTTCCTATGGACCTAGAGGGGTGTTAGAAAAGTCCACTGCGGAGGCAGTGGAAAACGGTCAAGCAGCGGAGGAAGGATAGTTGCGCTGTGAATGAAAGAGCTGTGCCAGATGGAGCAGAGGAGAGAGAAGGGAACGGAGGTGGATCAGTGTCCATTGATTGGTTTTTGGTCTCTGCAATATATTCAGAGGATTGCTTCAAGTGTTTTGGAATTCAGAGGACGTCATTATGGGAGACAATATTGGAATGGTAGGGGGGAGGTGAAGTAAAGATTGGAAACTGTAATGGACTGTATCAAGGTAGGGGGGAGGCGGCGAAAGGGCTGGAGGGAACTGGAGTAGGGTGGATGGGAAAACTGGAAGAGAAGCGTGGAATGGGGACAGAAGAGGGCAGAAACCTGGGAGGTTGGCAGAAGAGGAAGGAAGAAAACTTGGGAGGGTACAGAGGGAGGAAGAGGTACAGTATGAGGTTGGAAATGTGAACCTCTAACTTTGTAACAGAGCCCAGTGAGAGGGGTAGTCAGGTACAGAGACAGCGGAAGGTAAAATGAGGAGGTGGGAAGATGGGTAGGGGGTGTTAACGGACCTTTTTTGGTCTTTTGAGAAGTAGAGGCGGCGATTTAGGAGGTGATCATACTAGATCTCATTGCTACGAGGCATTGTGAGGGAGAACACCAAAGAAGTGAGATCAGGGAATGAGGCATTGAAGTAGGGACGTCTGAGCCAGGGGACAGCAATAGAATTAGATATAGAAGTGTCTATGGGAGAGGTAACCACAGGAAGGGGGGTGGTTGCCGAAGAGGGGATCCCAGAAGTGGGGGGACGTTTTGAAACACAGGAATAAGAACACGAGGTAGTCTCCCTTGGCGGCGGAGATGTGAGAACACTTGCATGGCATAGGGAGACCTTCTGCCTTCTTTGAAGGGTAATGGATTGCCTGCTCATTTAAGTAGATTGACAACGGCGTGAGTTACAACGGTGAGCCTCATGACTATAAGGGCTGAAGAGGGAGGTTGATTGCAAGATGTATTAGAAAGGTTTATCGGCACACAGACTGGGCACTTTCGGCGGATAGCATCTCAATATTTCGCAGGTCATCGGACAAATCGCAGCAATTTCTCACTGTTGTGGTGTAGGGATCACCTTTTGAACTTGTAACCGATGTCTGGACTACATTAACTGAGGATGGGAGTTCACGGCTTTCAAAAGTTAAATGATCCACATTGCTGGTATCGTATCACGCCAGTGGGCAGGAAGAACTAAGTGTTCCTTGAGGGATTGGGAGATCTTGGAGTTCCAGTGTTCAAGAATGTCAGTGCCGTAGGTCGGGAAATTTGTTGATCTACTGGTATGGGCAGACAGAATGACGGTACCACTTTACAAGAATTGAGGGAATGATGTTTTGCAATAGTGGACAGGAACAGTATTGATATGGGAAAGACAAGAAAAGGTCATGAGCCTGGGTAGCATTTCTGTATGGTGATGATTGCAGACCTCTCTTTAAGAGCATGAAAAGAAATATCTTTACCAACATGGCATAGAAGATGCCTTGCCAACAGTGTGGTCAGAAAGATAGGCAGTAGAGGAAGTCAGTCGTAATGTGAAGAATTAGAATTTAGTCCAGATTGTGCAGTCTGAAATGAGAGTGGATAGGTAGTGATGGACGTTGCTATCTTTTCTGAGAAGAAGGAGAAGGTGGAGAAGTATATCAGCAGGTAATTGTCGTTGGCGGTTTTGGGCATGGGACGAGAGTTTCGACGTGGAATGAGGCCCGGCGATTCGAAAATTGCCACACCGCTGAGGGAGAGGCGGAAGCATAGTCAGTAGGAGAGCGAAGGTAGAATAAAATCGAAGGAGTTCAGCGAGCGCTGGGTACCTGAAGGCGGGTGAGGAAAACTAGTACCTGCAAGTGGTACAGAGGCATTCAGGACGTGTCGAAGATTGGTCGAAAGATGAGGAGGGGTCAGAACTGGGTGACGGTATCAAGAAGGGGCCCGGGGGTAGGAGGTTCATGGACTAGGGCCTTGCACATGTTAGCGTTACTTCTTTCTTTTTGTTTTTAAGAAAAAAAAAAAAGTAAGAAAGAAACTAAAAATAAGAAAGAATAAAAAAGGGGGGAGGGGGATTGGGGGAGGGATAGTTCCTTTGGTGGATGAAAGTGCCGAAATCTCCCTCTGCACCCAAGAAGACCTCAGCACCGCAAGTAGCGCAGATACAGCATGGACCTGTGGGCATACCTACCTCATGCCTGTAAACGGCCAATCGGGATAGCAAAACCTCACTTCTGCCGAGCTACCTCGGTGGACAAACAGAGGAGGGCGGCCGGTTATCCACACAACAATGCATAACCTCTTGCCCACCACCCCCGGAATACAGAAGGTGGCTTCCAGAGATACACCCGTCACCTGAGAGACACCAAGGCCACCTCGGGAGCCCGAGAGAGAGGGATCGGGGACATCCCTAGGCAATCCAGATTCCATGGCAAAACATTTGCACTGCCAAGAACTCATGAATGGATGGACCCCCGGTACCCTTTTCCCCTACTAGGATCTTAGCTTGCCTGGGGGAACAAAAAAAAAAAAAAAAAAAAAAAAAAAAAAAAAAAAAAGGAAGGGCAAAAGGGAGGGGTGGGGAAGAGGAGGAGGAAAGAAAAATGGGGAGGATGGGATAGGGACATGGGCGGGATAATTAGGTTCTTCTGTGGAAGGAGACTGACCAGGTTTCTAATTCCTCAGACCTCAAGAGCCTCTTACAATGCCAAGGTAGCCCCTTTGAAGAGGCTTGGAGGTGGAGGATGATGAAACTTGCCAGGCTTAAGGGAGACTTCTGCCTCTTTGAGGTAATCGGATATTCCCGGTCGTTTAAGTGACTATGGACAACGCGAGAGTACAAAGGGTGAGCCCTCCTGACACTTAAGGCAAGAGGGAGGCTCGATGCCAGACCTATTAGAATGGTATCGGCACACATACTGGGCATTTGGGGGATAGATCTGCAATATTTTAGCTGGATGGACAAATCGCCAGCTATTTCTACATGCTTGTGGTGTATGCGGATCACCTTTCGAATTGTAACGATGTTGCTACATTAAACGTGGATGGACCTTCACGGTGCCTCAAAAGTTAAACGAGCTCATTGCTAGGGTATCGTCTCCGCCAGCGGGGCAGGAAGATGATAAGTGTCTACCTGGTAGGATGGGAGGAGATCGTGGTAGTTCCCAGTTGTTCAAGAATGGCAGTGCCCACCATGTCTGGAAATTTTGTTGTGAAACTATGGTATGGGGCAGAAATGACGGTACCACAAGATTATTGAGGAATGATGTTTTTCAATAGTGACAGGAACAGTATCTATATGGGAAGACGAGAAAGCTCCATGAGCCTGGGTAAGCATTCTGTACGGTGATGATGGCGTACCGATCTTAAGAGCTGAAAGGAAATTATCTTTACCAACTGTCGTAAGGAGTACCTTGCCAATACCTGTGGTAGAAAGATAGGCAGTAGAGGATAAGTCGTCGTAAAGTGAAGATGTAGTCATTGCTGCAGTCTGGAAACTCGAGCGTGGAAAGGAAAGGTAGTGTAGTGAAGGATGTGCCAATCTTTTTGAGAAGAATCAAGTAGGTGGTGAAGTATTCATCAGCAGGTAATTGTCGTTGGCGCTTTAGGCGTGGGACCAGATTGGTTGTCGTGGAAACGGGCCGGGCGATTCAAAAATACCGCACCGAGAGGGATGAGCGACGGAAGCATAGTCAGAGGAGGAGGAGAGCGAAGGTCAGATAAATCAAAGGAGTCAGTCGAGGGGGCGCTCAGTACCTGCAACGGGGTGAGGAAACAGCACTGGAAAAGAAGGTACTGAGGCATGAGGAGTGTCTGATGACGTGGTCGAAAAGACGAGGCGGGAGTAAGAACCTCAACCACACACATGGTGCCTGGTATCTAGTAGGGGGCCTGGCAACGGGGTAGTCAGGTTAGGCGTTACCTTAGTCATCAATAATGTGCTTGCCGCAGGGCCCCCCAGGGGACGGTAGAGAGCGTTGACGGCGGGCAAAGGGGAATGGAATGGGTGGTTGAGGGAAATGAGGGCATGCCGCTCGGTGGGGCAGTGGACTGGAACGGCACCCGAAGTTGCGCACAGGGTGCACCCAGGCTGCCCGGGAGAGCGGGGACCTGGCTGAAGTGGTGCGCAGGCCTTTGCCTTCAGTTGGCGCGGCTAGCGCGGGCTGCTGTGAGGCGGCGGATGCCTGCCAGGCATACTAGGGAAGCTGCCCGGGCAACGGCAGGGATGGGGGTAACGACGGACGGGAGGCATTAGCCAGCGCGTGGGGAAGCGGGGTCAGGGGACGAGTTGGACTGCGGGTGCGTCGGGGGAGGACGGGGGTGGTACCGTGAGGGGGGGGGGGAGGTGGGGGAGCGGGCCACGCGGGTTGGGGGGAAGGGAGGGTGTCCCCGCGGCGGCCCAGGGGGGCCGGTCAAGGGGGGTGCAGGTCAGGGCGTCGAGGGAAGGGGCGGAGGAAAGAAGGCAGTAACCGGGAGCGGGTGAAGGGCACGGCCTAGAAGGGGGCGCGCGGGGAGCCGACGCGGGCATGGGGGGGGGGGGTGAGGTCGGGCGGACGACGGAGAGGGAAAGGCGGAGAGTTCTTCGGGAGGAGAGCGCGGCCGCGGGCCTGGTCCGATGGGGGTTGCCAGGCCGAGGGCGCGGCGAGAGGAGGGGGTGTCCGGGGAACTGAGGTGGCGCGGGAGAGTAACCCTGCGGGGCGGGTTCCGCCTGGCGTTTGTGCATTTGCGTTGTGTTATTGTGGCTGCCATGCCAATTTGGCCGTCTCAGTGTTCACTGCCATGCCTTTCTCTCGAGCCATCGTGCTTTTATGTCTCTCCTGCTTAATCCTCTTTGCCCTGGCCTCCCCTTGTCCTTCTATTTTTATTCCTCCTTCCTTTTTGCCATGGTTAGGTACGTCTTTCTTTTTGTTTTTTAAGAAAAAAAAGAAAAGGAGAAAAGAAAAAAAAAAAAAAAGAAAAAAAAACTGGGGGGGACCGGGGGGAAAGTTCTAGGAGGAATGAATGCGGCCAGAAATCTCCCTCGCGCCCAGGAGGACCTCAGCACTGCAAGTAGCGCAAGAGCAGACATGGAAACCCGTGCCATTTATCCCTATCTATCATGCCAGTAAACCGGCAATCCGGGATAGCAACCTCACATACTCTGCTGGGCGGAAATCGCACAAAGCATACCTCTCTTCGGCCACCACCCCGGATCCGAAAAGGTGGTTCCAGAGAGACACGTCGCCCGAATGACACCAAAAGCCACACCTCGGGGGCATTCCGGCAGAGGGATCGGGACATCCCCAGGCAATCCAGATTTTCCCCAATGGCAAACTACACCACCGCCAAGAACTACTCAACAGACTGGATGGGACACGGTACCCCTTTCCCCTACCTAATGAACTAGCGTGCCTGTGGAGGAAAAAAAAAAAATCCCAAAAGGCCCAAAAGGAAGGGGCAAAAGGGAGGTGGTTGGGGGGATGGGATAGGGAAAGGGGTGATTGGGGGGTAATTCCGGCTTCGTCTGAGGGCAAGGAGGACCGACAGGTTAATTCCTTCGGACCAGAGCCTCTTCACTCCCCAGATAACCAAATTCTTCCACAAATGGGAGGACTGCTCTGCCCTCTACATGCCTTTCACTTGTTTTCATTTATAATAAAAAAAAACAAGCTATAATCCTGTAGGGGTCACCACACATTTTGTTTTCATATTATTTATAATACACTTATATATTTTTTGCGTTTTTTCTTACCTGGGTTTGACTATTTTTATATAATCTTTATAAGTTCCACCAATGTATTTAATTTTCATTCAAGGAGTTGTGGTTTCCCATGAGGAAAAATATTACATTTAACCTACTGGATTTCTAAGATCTTTTGCTATAATGCTCATATGCTTAATTTGGAAACCACAAAAACAGTCTAGGACCAATGAAAGTCCAGTAAATTAGTTGAATTTTATTAATATAATCAGAAAAGGAAGCGCTAAGCAACCAAGGACTTATACAGCACTGCAAAGGGCAGGAAGGAAGCGAGGGCATCAGGTGCAAAAGGGAGATGGTTGAGTAATAGGTCACACGGGATAACAGCGGGGTAGTGGATGGTGAAAGGGTAACGGGCTCAGCAGAGGACCGAAACTAGAGAGGCTGAGGGGAGTGCGATAAGTATATCAGAGTTTGTGGAGTAAAATCAGGTCATTGTCAAGAAAATGAAGTCAAATGAGAGAGTCAGGATATTAAAGGAGGGGTCCATCAGCAAGAAGGAAGGTAAAGAGAGAGAAGTAGACGAAGACGACGTTTGGAGGTAAATTCTGCGTGCTCGTTGATTGAGAGGCAAGTCTAACAGGAACTGTGGTAATCGATACTGGAACTTGACATGCTCACAGAGAGGAAACAGGGTGCCTCTCCATGAGATACCATGAGTTAAGAAGAGTGTGGCCAATGTGAAGGCGGAGAGGAGTGTTCTCCAACCTCGGCACTGATGACAAAGAAGACGGCCAGTAACTATGCTCGGGTTTAATAGAATGAAGTTTGTTACCGAGCAGAGTTGACCAACGTTGTTGCCAAGGTGCGAAGGTGGGTAGCTATTGGCAGCAAATTAGTCCTAGAACTGGACACCTCGATAGGAAATTGGTGGTCATTGTCACTGATGACCGCGCAGCAGTGTCTGCATGTTCATTGCCCTGTACGTCAACATGACCAGGGGACCCAACAAAAAAAACAATTTCTTTGTTTGGTTAGAGGATACGGCGTAGCCAATGTTGGATACGGGGAACTAGGGGGATGAGATTTGTATTCAAATTTTCGTATAGCCGGCCCCCCCCCCCACCCCCCCCCCCCCGAGCCACTAAGGGAGTCTGAGACTACTACAAGCTGATGACACAGGCATAGATGCGATTCGAGATAAGTTGTCTGCAAGAATGGCATACAGTTCAGCAGTAATAAATCGGCCTAGCTGAAGATAGTAAATGCCCCCGCACGACGCTGTCCGGAAAACACTGCTGCGAATCCGACGCCGTTGAAGACTTAGAGCATCTGTGTACACAGCGGTGGCATGAGAATGGGTGTGGAACGTGATCAAGAAAAAGAGTGGTGCGGGAAAAGCCACGTAGGCAGTTGAGCTTTGAGCAAGGGAGATGAGAAAGAAAACAGACCCGAACAGCTGGAACTTCCCAGGGGGGTAGGGAAAGTGAAGATGACTACATGAAACATATAAAGGTTCGTAACTGAAGGGGAGACTAAGAGTGAATGTAGGCGAAGAGAAAAGGGATGGAGGCAAACAGGGGCGGCGAACGAAATAAAAGATTGTCTACTAATAGCGGTGTCCATTCTATAAATGGAAGGATTGTGTAGATCGGGAGAGCGTACATAAGTTAGCGAAGGGCAAAGGGCATCACGGCGATAGTACAAGGAAGGAACATTTGCTTCTGTATACAGGGCTCTCAACAGGGGAAGAACGAAAGCACCAAGGCACAAAGTAAGCTTGTGATGGAATCAGGTTAAGGGCTAGGAGAGTAGCAGGTGATGGCCGCGGATAAAATCTGGTCACCATAATCGAGTTTCGATTTAAAACGAGGGCCTGAATGTAGGTGGAAGCAGAGTTCGACGATCGGCTCCCCATGATAAGATGGCAAGGGTTTTAAGAAGGTTAGCCGGCTGTGACAGTTGCCTTCAGTAGAGGTATGTGAGGGATTTCACAGGATAAAACCGACGGTCTCAAAGAGGAAGGCTAGATAAACCTGACTGTATCACCGTTTTGGGGTACGGGAGCCATAGAGATACAGAGGAATGGATCGGGTGATAACAGAGCGGGTCTATGTGAAAGTAATTTGGTGAGTTTTGGTACTTTGAAAATTTAAACCCATGCGTGGTGGCCCTAGTGAGGAATCACGGTCGACCGCATGCTGGAGAGAAACTGTCAATAAGGTGACAGTCAGCGCCTGCAAAGCAAAGGAAGTCATCAACATAAAGTGATGACCCAATTTTTGGGTGGAAGAAAAGAAACAGAGGCCAAATCATTTATAGCAAGGTGTGTGAGAAACAGTGTTGTGATTAGTAGAACACATCCCTGAGGGACCACCTTCAGCTTGGCGAAGTGGGGGAAAGAACTTTATTGACTCGTAACCGGAAAAAATAAATATCTGTCAGTTAAAAAGTTCTTAAGGAAGGTGGTTAGAATTGCTTAGGCAGGCCTAAGAATGGGCCTGGGCCAAAAATATTATCCTCCAAGTTGTGTATATGCCTTCTCAAGGTCAAAAAATATGGCAATAACTGAGTGATTATTTCTCGCATAAGGCATAACGAACATAACGTATCCAAGCTAGTAAGGGAGTCTATGGTTAGAACGACCGTACGGAAAGCCAATTGATAGCGGAGAGATGTTGTGAGTCTCTAAAATACACATTAAACGTCGATTTACGATGCGTTCCATCACTTTGCAAACTGCTCTAGAAGAGCGGATGGGCGCGCGATAGTTGGGAGGCATCATGTACTGTAGTACCCGGTTTGTCGGGGAAAAGGGAGAACAATGGCAGATTTCCACAGCTGGGGGAAGAAATCCTTGTGCCCAAATTAAGATGAAGAGGTTGTAGTGGATACAAGGGCTGACCGATGTATAATGTTGTAACATACGAATATGAAGGTCGTCAGGCCCAGCTGCCGATGATCGGCAAGCTTAGTCGCGGTTGCCTCCAGTTCTTTGAAGTGTAAAGGCACCACATTATACTGTTCTTCCTGAGCAGTTGGAAAAGTACATGGTATCTACTCTTCTGGCAGACTTTGAGGAAAAGGAAACGAGGGGCAGTGATGGAGCCCTCGAGAAATAGGGACCAGATGTGTGCTATGTCAATGGCAACATCGAGGAGGGTTTGCTACATCAACACCAGCGACCGTAGAACAGGATCTGGGGTCAGGAGAGTATTTACCACTTCAATTTCCTCACTTTTTCACAGGAGACTGGCATATAGAAGAAGCAGAGGTGATGGTGGAACTAGTCTCGCCAACAAGTGCAGTTTAGCTTCACGGATGACACTCGGTAGAGACAGATCGCACTCCTTCTGCTTAAAATCAAGAAAGTTACTGAAATCTTGACATCGGACTGATTTACTCCAAAATCTCCTGATGATACTGTTCGCACTCCCCTCAGGCCCTTTTTAGGTTTCAGTTCTTGCTGCCCTTTACCATATTCACCATCACTACCCCGTGTTATCCGTGACTATTACTCATCATCTCCCTTTTGCCACCTGATGCCCTCGCTTCCTTCCTGCCCTGCAGCGCTGTATAGTCCTTGTGGCTTAGCGCTTCTTTCTGTTATAATAATATAAATCAGGCTTTATTCCAGAGCTCGGGTGTAGTTCCAAAGAGATCCTTAATGCTTGCTGCCTTTTGCAGCAATGGACACACTGGTCTGAGACACTACCCACAACAGGGAGCCAAGGCAGGGCACCTCTTGGAACAAACTGGGCCCTGGCGGATCATATACCTGCAAATTACTACCTACCTTCCTTCCGATTCCGGTCAGAGGATTCGACTTATTTTCCATTAAATCTGTTGGGTGTTAAGGTCAACTAGAAACCTCCTAGCTTTTAAATCTGGTAATTGGATGACTTATTTCTTGAGCAAGTCTGGTCAGTGGATCACTTATTTTTGAACGTATCTGGTCGGTATTTTGGAGTAGGTCATGGAAGGACTACTGAAATATTACTTTAACAGAGTAATATGTGGTTCAGTTTTGATACAAAAAGAATAGCTTGCATGTCGGGAGGAGAGGAAACTGGTGACTTCTAGTACCGCCTAATGATGGATTGAACGCCTATGATGGTCCTTCCTAGATTCTCTGTACTCTAATTTTCCTGACTTTGTTCCTAACTATACCCACACTAATTTTTATGGTATCACTTATTAGCTAAGTTATATGGCGACTGGGGGTATTATTATTATAATCAAGGGGGAAGCGCTAAACCCGGAGGATTGACAGTGCCTGGGGGAGGATGTGAAAGGCATTCAGGCTTAATTCAGGAGAACTGGAGCAAGATCCAATTCCCTAAATCAAGATCCCCTCACCAAACATCAAAGGAACCTTCCTTGAGGAGTGTCTGGGGGTTAGAATGCTTACTGGAGTTTGTTTCTGTTGATATACTGCAGTTTCTACCAAGCTCTATATATTGCAGTTTCGTAACTCTACTCTTCTTGATTTCCACAAGTTTCACCAGCGACCATGCAATATTCTTATTATTAAAATCCTTAGATTTTTGTATTTCCATTAAATCTGTACTCTATGGTAGAACCAGGAGACAGAGCAGGCAAAGTCTAGTTAGCTGTTGAAGAGCAAACTGATGGATTCAATTCAAGAGAGATTGGAGTATGAGGGTCAAAAGGGTGGGAGCTCTGTATTTTAAATGGAGAGGAAAGAAGAGAGAAGAGAATTGGGTGCCACAAGAGTCACAGTGAGACCCCCTGAGGACAGTGGTCAGCATTACAAATTGACGATTAACAGAAGTGGAGGCAGAGTAAGAGATCCCAGAAAAGTAACACTTTTGGATATATATTGCTCGAGGGAGATGATACAAAAACAGTATGTGTATCATTATTCAAGTAGATGTGTGCTGCTGTGTAAATGCAAAGAGGTGGTGGTATAGTATACCAGTGCAATCAAGAACGCACTTTCATTGATAGGTTCCAAAAGGAAAGTATTTGATGCATATAATACCATGTAGCCCAGAGGACAGGATGGATTAAACAGCAGAGTATAATTTTTTTTTTGTAAACAACAGAAGGATAAACTGGTAAAGCAACACATGCAGGTCACCCAGTTACCTTAGGCCTCGGCATATGGATATTCCACTGTAAATAAGCTATGATTAGCAAATAAGAGAAAGACACATTAAAAAAAAATATGAAATTAATTATGTATCTACAAACTAGGAAAGGTTAGAAAATATACATGTGGGGAGGCAGCCAGAAAACAAATGGAGCAGGTAAAGGATTAAAAACACTGATGAAAGATGTTCTGCAGACAGAGAAGAGGTGGATCAGTGTCAATCAGAGAAGTCTCCCTTGGAGTGGAGTTGTTGAGACCATCCAGGGTGTAAGTGAAACCCTTTTTCTCTTTGAGACAGCGGATATTTCTCATTATTTAAGTAAATCATGGTATGGGCAGATGAATAAGCCCTGTGTGGACATAATTACAGTTACTGGCTGGAGGGAGGCAGGATGTATTTGAATGGTCGCACACCACGACTGGGCTTTCTACTTGATCCTACAATATTTAGCTGAGTGCAGGAAGCACAAGCAATTTTTACATTGTATGTGGTGATTATTATTACTATAATAAAAAAGAAGCACTAAACCCAAAAGGGCTACACTGCATGCAGAGATGGTAAGGGAGCAAGGGTTAACGAGCAGCATAGAAGGGGGGAGGGGTGGGTGATTTAGTAGGTACACAGACAGCAGGGCAGAGGATAGTGTAGGGGTAGGGGGTTATCAAGGGTTGAGGTAGAAAAAGCTGAAGGTATCGAATTTTGTGGAACAAGTAGTTGATTGTCAAAAAGTCAATGCGATGAGTCGGATATGAAAGGTGGGGTCCATCAGCAAGAAGGGAAGGTAAAGAGAGAGAAGTAGAGTGGAGACGATGTTGGAGGTAAATTCTGTGTGCTCGTTGATAAAGTGGGCAGTCTAACAGAATGTGGCTGACCGATAATGGATTATTATTATTATAAATAAAAAAAGAAGAGCTAAGCCACAAGGGCTATCAGCGCTGCAGGGCAGGAAGGAATCGAGGGCATCAGGTTGGCAAAAAGGAGATGGATGAGTAATAGGTACGGTATAACAGCGGGGCAGTGGATGGGAAAGGGTAAAGGGCTGCAAAGAGATGGAATAGGACAGGGCTGAGGGGAGTGCAAAAGGGATCATCATTCATCAGAGTTTGTGGAGTAGCGGTAAATCAGTTGTTGTCAAGAAGTCAATGAGAGAGTCAGGATTAAAAAAGGGTCCATTTAGCAAGAAGGGAAGGTAAAAGAGAGAGTAGTAGAACGAAGACGGACGTTGGAGGGTAAATTCTGCTGTGCTCGTTGATAGGAGAGGGCAGTCTAACAGAATGTGGCTAATCGGATACTGGAAACTAGACACTGCTAACAGAGAGAAACTGGGTGCCTCTCATGAGTTTACCATGAAATAAGACGAAAGTGTGGCCATGCGAAGGCGGGGAAAGTGGTCTCCCAACCTCGGCATGATGACAAGGATGACAGCCAGTAAACCTATGCTCAGTTTAATCGAATGAAGTTTGTTACTCGAGCAGAGTTGACCAACGTTGTTGCCAAGGGTGTTGAAGGTGGGTAGCTGGTTTTGCCAGAAAAATAGTCCAAGAAATGGAAAACCTCTATTAGGAAATTGTAGGTCATGTATGCTGACCGACAGCAGAAGCAGGTGTCTGCCTGTCGTTGTCCTGTACTTCGGACAAGACCAGGGACCCAACAAATAACAATATCTTTATGCTTGGTAGAGTTTATGCGCGTAGCCAAAGTTAGATACGGAGAACTAAGGGCGTGAGATTGTACCAAATTTGTGCGTACGCCTGTTAGAGCGCTCTAAGGGAGAGTCTGAGACTACACAAATGATGGCCACAGGCATAGATGCGCTACGAAAAAAGTGCTTGCAAAGAATGTTGGCTATACAATTCAGCAGTAAAAATGCTAGCCAAAGATAGTAAATGCCCCTGTACACGCTTGTCTGGAAAACACTGTGCGAATCGTGCCATCTGAAAAGACTTCGAGGGCCATCTGTTTGTACACAAGCGATGGCATGAGAATGAGAGTGGAAATGATCAAGAAAAAAGAAGAGCGACGAAAGCCACCGTAGGCAGTTGGGCTTTCGAGCAAGGGGTGAGAAAAAGAACAGACCCGAACAGCTGGAAACTTCCAGGGGGGGTAGGTAAAGTGAGATGCTACTTAAATGATAGGTGGTAATAGGGAAGACAGAGCGAATGTAGGCGAAGAGAAAAGGGATGGGGAAGCAAACGGGGTGGCGAATAAATAAGTCTACTTAATATCGGTGATCCATTCTATAAATCGGAAGGATTGTGGAGTATCGTAGAGTGCGTACATAATAGGAAGGCAATGGGCATCACGGCGAACAGGACAAGGATGGAACATTCGTCTGCATAGAGGGCTCTCAACATGGGGTAAAGAGCGAAAAAAGCACCAAGGCAAAACGTAATCCTTGGTGATGGATGGGGTTAAGGCTAGAGAAGCAGGAGAGGCGTGAATAAATCTGGTCACCATAAAGTCATTTTCGATAAAAACGTGGGCTGAATGTAAAACGAAGCAGAGTTCGCGATACAGCCTCCCCAGGAAAGATGAGCAAGGGTTTTAAGAAGGGTTTCGCTGGCTGTGAAAGTTGCCTTCAGAGAGGAATTGTGGAGGTTTCCAAGATAAACCTACGGCCCAACTGAAAGGCCTTAGAAATCTGACTGTATCGCGTTACGGGATACGAGAGCCATAGAGATACAAAGATGATCAGAGATGACAGAGCGTCTAGGAAGTAATTTGGTGAGTTTTGGTACTGGAAAAATTTAAACCATGCGTGGTGGGCCAAAGTGGAAACACGGTCGGACCACATTGCTGGAGCAGAAAACTGCAATGAGATTGACAGTCAGTGCCTGCACCAAGCCATAGCGAAGTCATCAAACATTGAGTGATGACAAATATTGTTAGCGTGGAAAAGAACAGAGGCCACATCATTTATAAGCAAGGCAGAAAAAAGTGTGAGCTCGGACACATACCTGAGAGACACCTTCTGCTTGGACAGTCTGGGGAGGGGGGAGGAAAAGCCATTATTGACTTGAAAACACGGGAGTGTCTGTAAAGTTAAAAGTTTCTTAAGGGAAGGATGGTAGATTGCTCGGAGGCTTACTAACGGAGTGGGCTTGGCCAAATTTTATACTCAGTTGTCGCCATAGCCTTCTCAAGGTCAAAATACACTATGACAATAAACTGAGTGGGTTAATTTCGCAAAGGCATTACGAAACATACGTATCCAGAATGTGCAGTAAGGGGTCTATGGTAGAACGTCCCTTACGAAAGCCATATTGATGGAATGAGAGACTGTTGTGTGTCTCTAAATACCACACTTAAACGTCTATTTACTAAGGCATTCCATCACTTTTGCAAAACCTTCATGGTAAGAGCAATGGGAAGATAGTGGGAGGCTTCTGTCCGAGAAGTGCTTGGTTTGTCGGTGGAAAGGGAGAACAAATGGCAGATTTCCACAGCTGTGGAAGAACTCCTTGTGACCAAATAGATTGTTAATGGCATAATAGGACTGCAAGGGCTGACTTGGACGTAAATGTTGTAACATACGGAATATGAATGTCGTCGGCCCAGCTGCGATGATCGGCAAGCTGAGAGTGTTGCCTCCAGTTCTTGATGTAAAATGCACATTTTAATGTTCTCTCTGAGAGAAGAAAAGTCCAAGGGTGCTAAAACTCTCTGGCAGACTTTGAGGAAAGAAATGAGGGGGCATAGATGGAAGTCCTTGGAAAATACGGACCAGATGATGCCAATTTCTATTGGCAAACATCTAGTGGTTTTGCTATATCAACACCGGCAAACGCCAGAACAGGCAGCCAGGTAGGAGAATATTTACACTCACGTTTTCGTACTTTTCTCCAGGACTGCAATCATAGAGGAGAAGCAGTGATGGCGGGAGACATAACTCGCAGCAAGTGTGTTTGCGTACTAATTGACACGGCGAGCGATCACACGCTTCTGCTTAAATATCAAGGAAAGTCTCTCGTGGTTCTATTGCTATCGGTTACCTGCCCCATGCTGCGCGTTTCAAACGTACTGCATGCGCACAAGACAGGAGGACCACCAGGCACGCATTTCAGAGACTGCCTGCCACAAGTTTGGGGTAATATTATACAATCACGAAGTTGCGGTTAAAACGGCGGTCGAGAGAAGAGGTTTGAGTAAAAGCCTTCGATGGAGGAGAAGAAGGAACCTATCTAAAAAAGTTAGGTTGTGAGTAAAGGTTCCAATTTGCCTGATCAATTGCCAGCGTTGGATGCAAAGAGGTGGTGAATATGAAGGGGAAGTATGAATGATTGGCGAAAGGAAATGATCGCACTGTCATGTAGAAATCTTCCTTTTAGCATTAGAAATCTTCCTCACGTCACTACTGATGGAAGACTTTGAAGACTTTAAGTTACATTCACTGTTAGACGAAGAATGAGGGGGGAGAGACCTGATCGATGTGTATAAGTGGAAGACAGGTACATATAAAGGGGATTATTAACAAGGCTTGAGGATATCTCTTTCCAAGAGAGAACCCGCAGTAATGGATTTAATATTAGATAAGTTTAGATTTAGAAAAGGAAATTTAGGAAAAAGTATTAGTTGGAAATAGGGTTAGATTGATGAGTGGAACAGTCTACCTAGTTGGCGTTATTGAGGCTAGGACTTTGAGTATGTAGTTTCAAATTAGTTGGATAAGTACATGAGTGGGTTAAGGGGTTGGATTTGAGTGGGATTGCACATCAGAGCTTATTCCGATGGGTCTTTAGCATTGAAGAATTGGGGTTGTCGTTCAAGTCGTTTGATTGGGATGAATTGTAAAGGTCATGCCTTGTATGAGCGCCAACAGGACCTGCTTGACGCAAGTGTTCCTACCTTTCTTGATGTTTTATGTAAGTCTGGGAGAACAGACAAGTGAAGTCTAATGCGGCGGAGCGAAGAGCAGACTGAGAGGGATCGCAGGCAAGAGAGAGTGTGAGTCGAGGATGAAAAATGGGTGTCTGGGAGTCCTGTATTTAAAACTTGGAGGGGGTTGGGTGGCAAGGCAAAGGCCTCTACTGAATGCACGGAATCACTAGTGAGACCCCTCCCCCCAGGAGGAAATGGTGGGCTTTAAAATCGCCAAGTAACAGAAATCGGTGGCGGTAATGACGAAACAAGAATAGAAAGGCAATATCCGGAATAGATCTGCGCGAGAAGGAGAGAGATATAAAGAAACAGAGCCTATACCAACTATGCAAGTGGATGGGCTTCTGTGTAATGCAGCGAATGTACGAAAATAGCTGTGGTTATGCGACTATCAGTGCGTAGAGAAGGGCACTTTCATTAAATGGGTCCATCAGGGGAACAGGATCTGAAGAATACATTCAAATTATAAGCCTGTGATGGGAGAGATAAACAACAGAGTGTATAATTTTGGTTTCCTGTAAGCAAACAACCAACAGGGGGAAAATGGGAGAGTAACATATGAAGGCTCACCCCGGTATGACCCCTGAGGCGCGTCGGATATTCCACTGTTAAATAGGCCATGTTGGCAATGATAAAGATACCTGAATACGCAGGTAAGGGTTCCTATGGACCTAGAGGGGTGTTAGAAAAGTCCACTGCGGAGGCAGTGGAAAACGGTCAAGCAGCGGAGGAAGGATAGTTGCGCTGTGAATGAAAGAGCTGTGCCAGATGGAGCAGAGGAGAGAGAAGGGAACGGAGGTGGATCAGTGTCCATTGATTGGTTTTTGGTCTCTGCAATATATTCAGAGGATTGCTTCAAGTGTTTTGGAATTCAGAGGACGTCATTATGGGAGACAATATTGGAATGGTAGGGGGGAGGTGAAGTAAAGATTGGAAACTGTAATGGACTGTATCAAGGTAGGGGGGAGGCGGCGAAAGGGCTGGAGGGAACTGGAGTAGGGTGGATGGGAAAACTGGAAGAGAAGCGTGGAATGGGGACAGAAGAGGGCAGAAACCTGGGAGGTTGGCAGAAGAGGAAGGAAGAAAACTTGGGAGGGTACAGAGGGAGGAAGAGGTACAGTATGAGGTTGGAAATGTGAACCTCTAACTTTGTAACAGAGCCCAGTGAGAGGGGTAGTCAGGTACAGAGACAGCGGAAGGTAAAATGAGGAGGTGGGAAGATGGGTAGGGGGTGTTAACGGACCTTTTTTGGTCTTTTGAGAAGTAGAGGCGGCGATTTAGGAGGTGATCATACTAGATCTCATTGCTACGAGGCATTGTGAGGGAGAACACCAAAGAAGTGAGATCAGGGAATGAGGCATTGAAGTAGGGACGTCTGAGCCAGGGGACAGCAATAGAATTAGATATAGAAGTGTCTATGGGAGAGGTAACCACAGGAAGGGGGGTGGTTGCCGAAGAGGGGATCCCAGAAGTGGGGGGACGTTTTGAAACACAGGAATAAGAACACGAGGTAGTCTCCCTTGGCGGCGGAGATGTGAGAACACTTGCATGGCATAGGGAGACCTTCTGCCTTCTTTGAAGGGTAATGGATTGCCTGCTCATTTAAGTAGATTGACAACGGCGTGAGTTACAACGGTGAGCCTCATGACTATAAGGGCTGAAGAGGGAGGTTGATTGCAAGATGTATTAGAAAGGTTTATCGGCACACAGACTGGGCACTTTCGGCGGATAGCATCTCAATATTTCGCAGGTCATCGGACAAATCGCAGCAATTTCTCACTGTTGTGGTGTAGGGATCACCTTTTGAACTTGTAACCGATGTCTGGACTACATTAACTGAGGATGGGAGTTCACGGCTTTCAAAAGTTAAATGATCCACATTGCTGGTATCGTATCACGCCAGTGGGCAGGAAGAACTAAGTGTTCCTTGAGGGATTGGGAGATCTTGGAGTTCCAGTGTTCAAGAATGTCAGTGCCGTAGGTCGGGAAATTTGTTGATCTACTGGTATGGGCAGACAGAATGACGGTACCACTTTACAAGAATTGAGGGAATGATGTTTTGCAATAGTGGACAGGAACAGTATTGATATGGGAAAGACAAGAAAAGGTCATGAGCCTGGGTAGCATTTCTGTATGGTGATGATTGCAGACCTCTCTTTAAGAGCATGAAAAGAAATATCTTTACCAACATGGCATAGAAGATGCCTTGCCAACAGTGTGGTCAGAAAGATAGGCAGTAGAGGAAGTCAGTCGTAATGTGAAGAATTAGAATTTAGTCCAGATTGTGCAGTCTGAAATGAGAGTGGATAGGTAGTGATGGACGTTGCTATCTTTTCTGAGAAGAAGGAGAAGGTGGAGAAGTATATCAGCAGGTAATTGTCGTTGGCGGTTTTGGGCATGGGACGAGAGTTTCGACGTGGAATGAGGCCCGGCGATTCGAAAATTGCCACACCGCTGAGGGAGAGGCGGAAGCATAGTCAGTAGGAGAGCGAAGGTAGAATAAAATCGAAGGAGTTCAGCGAGCGCTGGGTACCTGAAGGCGGGTGAGGAAAACTAGTACCTGCAAGTGGTACAGAGGCATTCAGGACGTGTCGAAGATTGGTCGAAAGATGAGGAGGGGTCAGAACTGGGTGACGGTATCAAGAAGGGGCCCGGGGGTAGGAGGTTCATGGACTAGGGCCTTGCACATGTTAGCGTTACTTCTTTCTTTTTGTTTTTAAGAAAAAAAAAAAAGTAAGAAAGAAACTAAAAATAAGAAAGAATAAAAAAGGGGGGAGGGGGATTGGGGGAGGGATAGTTCCTTTGGTGGATGAAAGTGCCGAAATCTCCCTCTGCACCCAAGAAGACCTCAGCACCGCAAGTAGCGCAGATACAGCATGGACCTGTGGGCATACCTACCTCATGCCTGTAAACGGCCAATCGGGATAGCAAAACCTCACTTCTGCCGAGCTACCTCGGTGGACAAACAGAGGAGGGCGGCCGGTTATCCACACAACAATGCATAACCTCTTGCCCACCACCCCCGGAATACAGAAGGTGGCTTCCAGAGATACACCCGTCACCTGAGAGACACCAAGGCCACCTCGGGAGCCCGAGAGAGAGGGATCGGGGACATCCCTAGGCAATCCAGATTCCATGGCAAAACATTTGCACTGCCAAGAACTCATGAATGGATGGACCCCCGGTACCCTTTTCCCCTACTAGGATCTTAGCTTGCCTGGGGGAACAAAAAAAAAAAAAAAAAAAAAAAAAAAAAAAAAAAAAAGGAAGGGCAAAAGGGAGGGGTGGGGAAGAGGAGGAGGAAAGAAAAATGGGGAGGATGGGATAGGGACATGGGCGGGATAATTAGGTTCTTCTGTGGAAGGAGACTGACCAGGTTTCTAATTCCTCAGACCTCAAGAGCCTCTTACAATGCCAAGGTAGCCCCTTTGAAGAGGCTTGGAGGTGGAGGATGATGAAACTTGCCAGGCTTAAGGGAGACTTCTGCCTCTTTGAGGTAATCGGATATTCCCGGTCGTTTAAGTGACTATGGACAACGCGAGAGTACAAAGGGTGAGCCCTCCTGACACTTAAGGCAAGAGGGAGGCTCGATGCCAGACCTATTAGAATGGTATCGGCACACATACTGGGCATTTGGGGGATAGATCTGCAATATTTTAGCTGGATGGACAAATCGCCAGCTATTTCTACATGCTTGTGGTGTATGCGGATCACCTTTCGAATTGTAACGATGTTGCTACATTAAACGTGGATGGACCTTCACGGTGCCTCAAAAGTTAAACGAGCTCATTGCTAGGGTATCGTCTCCGCCAGCGGGGCAGGAAGATGATAAGTGTCTACCTGGTAGGATGGGAGGAGATCGTGGTAGTTCCCAGTTGTTCAAGAATGGCAGTGCCCACCATGTCTGGAAATTTTGTTGTGAAACTATGGTATGGGGCAGAAATGACGGTACCACAAGATTATTGAGGAATGATGTTTTTCAATAGTGACAGGAACAGTATCTATATGGGAAGACGAGAAAGCTCCATGAGCCTGGGTAAGCATTCTGTACGGTGATGATGGCGTACCGATCTTAAGAGCTGAAAGGAAATTATCTTTACCAACTGTCGTAAGGAGTACCTTGCCAATACCTGTGGTAGAAAGATAGGCAGTAGAGGATAAGTCGTCGTAAAGTGAAGATGTAGTCATTGCTGCAGTCTGGAAACTCGAGCGTGGAAAGGAAAGGTAGTGTAGTGAAGGATGTGCCAATCTTTTTGAGAAGAATCAAGTAGGTGGTGAAGTATTCATCAGCAGGTAATTGTCGTTGGCGCTTTAGGCGTGGGACCAGATTGGTTGTCGTGGAAACGGGCCGGGCGATTCAAAAATACCGCACCGAGAGGGATGAGCGACGGAAGCATAGTCAGAGGAGGAGGAGAGCGAAGGTCAGATAAATCAAAGGAGTCAGTCGAGGGGGCGCTCAGTACCTGCAACGGGGTGAGGAAACAGCACTGGAAAAGAAGGTACTGAGGCATGAGGAGTGTCTGATGACGTGGTCGAAAAGACGAGGCGGGAGTAAGAACCTCAACCACACACATGGTGCCTGGTATCTAGTAGGGGGCCTGGCAACGGGGTAGTCAGGTTAGGCGTTACCTTAGTCATCAATAATGTGCTTGCCGCAGGGCCCCCCAGGGGACGGTAGAGAGCGTTGACGGCGGGCAAAGGGGAATGGAATGGGTGGTTGAGGGAAATGAGGGCATGCCGCTCGGTGGGGCAGTGGACTGGAACGGCACCCGAAGTTGCGCACAGGGTGCACCCAGGCTGCCCGGGAGAGCGGGGACCTGGCTGAAGTGGTGCGCAGGCCTTTGCCTTCAGTTGGCGCGGCTAGCGCGGGCTGCTGTGAGGCGGCGGATGCCTGCCAGGCATACTAGGGAAGCTGCCCGGGCAACGGCAGGGATGGGGGTAACGACGGACGGGAGGCATTAGCCAGCGCGTGGGGAAGCGGGGTCAGGGGACGAGTTGGACTGCGGGTGCGTCGGGGGAGGACGGGGGTGGTACCGTGAGGGGGGGGGGGAGGTGGGGGAGCGGGCCACGCGGGTTGGGGGGAAGGGAGGGTGTCCCCGCGGCGGCCCAGGGGGGCCGGTCAAGGGGGGTGCAGGTCAGGGCGTCGAGGGAAGGGGCGGAGGAAAGAAGGCAGTAACCGGGAGCGGGTGAAGGGCACGGCCTAGAAGGGGGCGCGCGGGGAGCCGACGCGGGCATGGGGGGGGGGGGTGAGGTCGGGCGGACGACGGAGAGGGAAAGGCGGAGAGTTCTTCGGGAGGAGAGCGCGGCCGCGGGCCTGGTCCGATGGGGGTTGCCAGGCCGAGGGCGCGGCGAGAGGAGGGGGTGTCCGGGGAACTGAGGTGGCGCGGGAGAGTAACCCTGCGGGGCGGGTTCCGCCTGGCGTTTGTGCATTTGCGTTGTGTTATTGTGGCTGCCATGCCAATTTGGCCGTCTCAGTGTTCACTGCCATGCCTTTCTCTCGAGCCATCGTGCTTTTATGTCTCTCCTGCTTAATCCTCTTTGCCCTGGCCTCCCCTTGTCCTTCTATTTTTATTCCTCCTTCCTTTTTGCCATGGTTAGGTACGTCTTTCTTTTTGTTTTTTAAGAAAAAAAAGAAAAGGAGAAAAGAAAAAAAAAAAAAAAGAAAAAAAAACTGGGGGGGACCGGGGGGAAAGTTCTAGGAGGAATGAATGCGGCCAGAAATCTCCCTCGCGCCCAGGAGGACCTCAGCACTGCAAGTAGCGCAAGAGCAGACATGGAAACCCGTGCCATTTATCCCTATCTATCATGCCAGTAAACCGGCAATCCGGGATAGCAACCTCACATACTCTGCTGGGCGGAAATCGCACAAAGCATACCTCTCTTCGGCCACCACCCCGGATCCGAAAAGGTGGTTCCAGAGAGACACGTCGCCCGAATGACACCAAAAGCCACACCTCGGGGGCATTCCGGCAGAGGGATCGGGACATCCCCAGGCAATCCAGATTTTCCCCAATGGCAAACTACACCACCGCCAAGAACTACTCAACAGACTGGATGGGACACGGTACCCCTTTCCCCTACCTAATGAACTAGCGTGCCTGTGGAGGAAAAAAAAAAAATCCCAAAAGGCCCAAAAGGAAGGGGCAAAAGGGAGGTGGTTGGGGGGATGGGATAGGGAAAGGGGTGATTGGGGGGTAATTCCGGCTTCGTCTGAGGGCAAGGAGGACCGACAGGTTAATTCCTTCGGACCAGAGCCTCTTCACTCCCCAGATAACCAAATTCTTCCACAAATGGGAGGACTGCTCTGCCCTCTACATGCCTTTCACTTGTTTTCATTTATAATAAAAAAAAACAAGCTATAATCCTGTAGGGGTCACCACACATTTTGTTTTCATATTATTTATAATACACTTATATATTTTTTGCGTTTTTTCTTACCTGGGTTTGACTATTTTTATATAATCTTTATAAGTTCCACCAATGTATTTAATTTTCATTCAAGGAGTTGTGGTTTCCCATGAGGAAAAATATTACATTTAACCTACTGGATTTCTAAGATCTTTTGCTATAATGCTCATATGCTTAATTTGGAAACCACAAAAACAGTCTAGGACCAATGAAAGTCCAGTAAATTAGTTGAATTTTATTAATATAATCAGAAAAGGAAGCGCTAAGCAACCAAGGACTTATACAGCACTGCAAAGGGCAGGAAGGAAGCGAGGGCATCAGGTGCAAAAGGGAGATGGTTGAGTAATAGGTCACACGGGATAACAGCGGGGTAGTGGATGGTGAAAGGGTAACGGGCTCAGCAGAGGACCGAAACTAGAGAGGCTGAGGGGAGTGCGATAAGTATATCAGAGTTTGTGGAGTAAAATCAGGTCATTGTCAAGAAAATGAAGTCAAATGAGAGAGTCAGGATATTAAAGGAGGGGTCCATCAGCAAGAAGGAAGGTAAAGAGAGAGAAGTAGACGAAGACGACGTTTGGAGGTAAATTCTGCGTGCTCGTTGATTGAGAGGCAAGTCTAACAGGAACTGTGGTAATCGATACTGGAACTTGACATGCTCACAGAGAGGAAACAGGGTGCCTCTCCATGAGATACCATGAGTTAAGAAGAGTGTGGCCAATGTGAAGGCGGAGAGGAGTGTTCTCCAACCTCGGCACTGATGACAAAGAAGACGGCCAGTAACTATGCTCGGGTTTAATAGAATGAAGTTTGTTACCGAGCAGAGTTGACCAACGTTGTTGCCAAGGTGCGAAGGTGGGTAGCTATTGGCAGCAAATTAGTCCTAGAACTGGACACCTCGATAGGAAATTGGTGGTCATTGTCACTGATGACCGCGCAGCAGTGTCTGCATGTTCATTGCCCTGTACGTCAACATGACCAGGGGACCCAACAAAAAAAACAATTTCTTTGTTTGGTTAGAGGATACGGCGTAGCCAATGTTGGATACGGGGAACTAGGGGGATGAGATTTGTATTCAAATTTTCGTATAGCCGGCCCCCCCCCCCACCCCCCCCCCCCCGAGCCACTAAGGGAGTCTGAGACTACTACAAGCTGATGACACAGGCATAGATGCGATTCGAGATAAGTTGTCTGCAAGAATGGCATACAGTTCAGCAGTAATAAATCGGCCTAGCTGAAGATAGTAAATGCCCCCGCACGACGCTGTCCGGAAAACACTGCTGCGAATCCGACGCCGTTGAAGACTTAGAGCATCTGTGTACACAGCGGTGGCATGAGAATGGGTGTGGAACGTGATCAAGAAAAAGAGTGGTGCGGGAAAAGCCACGTAGGCAGTTGAGCTTTGAGCAAGGGAGATGAGAAAGAAAACAGACCCGAACAGCTGGAACTTCCCAGGGGGGTAGGGAAAGTGAAGATGACTACATGAAACATATAAAGGTTCGTAACTGAAGGGGAGACTAAGAGTGAATGTAGGCGAAGAGAAAAGGGATGGAGGCAAACAGGGGCGGCGAACGAAATAAAAGATTGTCTACTAATAGCGGTGTCCATTCTATAAATGGAAGGATTGTGTAGATCGGGAGAGCGTACATAAGTTAGCGAAGGGCAAAGGGCATCACGGCGATAGTACAAGGAAGGAACATTTGCTTCTGTATACAGGGCTCTCAACAGGGGAAGAACGAAAGCACCAAGGCACAAAGTAAGCTTGTGATGGAATCAGGTTAAGGGCTAGGAGAGTAGCAGGTGATGGCCGCGGATAAAATCTGGTCACCATAATCGAGTTTCGATTTAAAACGAGGGCCTGAATGTAGGTGGAAGCAGAGTTCGACGATCGGCTCCCCATGATAAGATGGCAAGGGTTTTAAGAAGGTTAGCCGGCTGTGACAGTTGCCTTCAGTAGAGGTATGTGAGGGATTTCACAGGATAAAACCGACGGTCTCAAAGAGGAAGGCTAGATAAACCTGACTGTATCACCGTTTTGGGGTACGGGAGCCATAGAGATACAGAGGAATGGATCGGGTGATAACAGAGCGGGTCTATGTGAAAGTAATTTGGTGAGTTTTGGTACTTTGAAAATTTAAACCCATGCGTGGTGGCCCTAGTGAGGAATCACGGTCGACCGCATGCTGGAGAGAAACTGTCAATAAGGTGACAGTCAGCGCCTGCAAAGCAAAGGAAGTCATCAACATAAAGTGATGACCCAATTTTTGGGTGGAAGAAAAGAAACAGAGGCCAAATCATTTATAGCAAGGTGTGTGAGAAACAGTGTTGTGATTAGTAGAACACATCCCTGAGGGACCACCTTCAGCTTGGCGAAGTGGGGGAAAGAACTTTATTGACTCGTAACCGGAAAAAATAAATATCTGTCAGTTAAAAAGTTCTTAAGGAAGGTGGTTAGAATTGCTTAGGCAGGCCTAAGAATGGGCCTGGGCCAAAAATATTATCCTCCAAGTTGTGTATATGCCTTCTCAAGGTCAAAAAATATGGCAATAACTGAGTGATTATTTCTCGCATAAGGCATAACGAACATAACGTATCCAAGCTAGTAAGGGAGTCTATGGTTAGAACGACCGTACGGAAAGCCAATTGATAGCGGAGAGATGTTGTGAGTCTCTAAAATACACATTAAACGTCGATTTACGATGCGTTCCATCACTTTGCAAACTGCTCTAGAAGAGCGGATGGGCGCGCGATAGTTGGGAGGCATCATGTACTGTAGTACCCGGTTTGTCGGGGAAAAGGGAGAACAATGGCAGATTTCCACAGCTGGGGGAAGAAATCCTTGTGCCCAAATTAAGATGAAGAGGTTGTAGTGGATACAAGGGCTGACCGATGTATAATGTTGTAACATACGAATATGAAGGTCGTCAGGCCCAGCTGCCGATGATCGGCAAGCTTAGTCGCGGTTGCCTCCAGTTCTTTGAAGTGTAAAGGCACCACATTATACTGTTCTTCCTGAGCAGTTGGAAAAGTACATGGTATCTACTCTTCTGGCAGACTTTGAGGAAAAGGAAACGAGGGGCAGTGATGGAGCCCTCGAGAAATAGGGACCAGATGTGTGCTATGTCAATGGCAACATCGAGGAGGGTTTGCTACATCAACACCAGCGACCGTAGAACAGGATCTGGGGTCAGGAGAGTATTTACCACTTCAATTTCCTCACTTTTTCACAGGAGACTGGCATATAGAAGAAGCAGAGGTGATGGTGGAACTAGTCTCGCCAACAAGTGCAGTTTAGCTTCACGGATGACACTCGGTAGAGACAGATCGCACTCCTTCTGCTTAAAATCGGGGGGACAAAGGGAAAAGGGAGGTGAAAGAGAACTGGGGGGGACAAAAGGGGGGAAGAGGGGAGGGGAAAATTTGAAAAGGGGGGAAAGGAAGAAAAGAAGGGAGGGGAGGAAAATGGAGGGAAAGAAGTAAAGGGGAAAGGAGTTTGATTAATTTTAAAAAAAAAAGGCGTAAAAAAAGGGGGGTAAAGAAAGAGATTTGAGCAGGAATTTTTGGACTTCTGAAATAGAGGGACAATTAGGAGGAGGTGTCGTATGAGGTCTTGTTGATACCGGGGCTTGCAAGGGAGGACACGAAGTGAGAACAGACTGAGGTGTTAAAGTAGGGACTTCTGAGCCCAGGACAGCAAAAAAATTAGAGACAGAAGTGACTATGGGAGGGGCAAACACAGAGGAAGTTGCAGAAGATGGGACCACAGTAGTGGGGGGATGTTTAGAAACATGAGAATAAGAAATATGGGGCAGTCTCCCTTGAAGGCACAGTTGAGAAACTGCCATAGAATAAGGGAGACCTTCAGCTTGAGGCAATGGATTTCCTGCTCATTTAAGTAGACCTGCAACGGTGAGAGTAAGAAGGGTGAGCCTCATGACAATTAAGGCAAGAGGGAGGTCGACTACAAGACATATTAGAATGGTCATCAGCACCACAGACTGGGCATTCGGCTATAGATCTGCAATATTTTGCAGGGTGACCAAATTGCCAGCAGTTTATACACTGTTGCGGTGTAGGGATCACCTTTCGAATGTGTAAATGATGTCCTGCTACATAAACAAAGGATGGGAGTTCACAGCTGTCGAAAGTTAATTGAGCCACATTGCAAGGGTAACGTCTCCGCCCATGGGCAGGAAGGACATAAGTGTCTACTTTGAGGATTGGGAGATCTTGGAGTCCCAGCTGTTCAAGAATGTCATTGAAATGTTTGGAAATTCTGTTAGATTATGGTATGGGAGAGAATAACAGTTACAAGAATTGAGGGAATGATGTTTTTTGATAGTGACAGGAATAGTATCGATATGTGAAAGAAGAGAAAGATCATGAGCTTGGGTGGCATTCTGGACAGTGATGATGTGGGTACTGCTCTTGAGAGAGTGAAAGGAAATATCTCTACCAACATGGCATAGGAGTGCCTTGCCAATACTATGCTCAGAAAGATAGGCAATAGAGGAAGTCAGTCGTAAAGAATTTAGTCCATTGTGCTTTCCGAAACTGAGCGTGGAAAGGGAGAGCATGACGTGTCGGTCTTATCTGAGTAGAACAAAAAGGTGGGAAAGAAGTATCATCGGGCAATTGTCGTTGGCATTTAGGAGTGGGACCAGAGCTGGTCCGACATGGGACGAGCTGGCAATTCGAAAATTGCCGCACCATGGAGGGAGAGGCCAGAAGCATAGTCAAAGAAGAGCAGAGGTCAGACAAATTGAAGGAGTGAGTCGAAACCCTGGCACCTGAAGCGGGTGATGAAACAGCACCAGCAAGAGGTACAGGGGCCTTAGGAGTGTCCAAAGAGTGGTCAAAAGATGAGGCTGGGTCAGAACGGGGTGTGATAACAAGAAGGGGCCCGGGGGTAGTTGGGTCATGGATCGGGTACTCCATGGATAGGTTACTTCTTTCTTTTTGTTTTTAAGAAAAAAAAGAAAGAAGAAAATAAAAATAAAAAGAGAATAAACAAAGGGGGAACCAGGGAGGGATAGTTCCTAGGAGGAAAGGGCCAGAAATCTCCCTCCATGCCCAAGGGGACCTCAGCACCACAAGTAGTGCAGATGCAACATGGAACCCGTGCCATACCCTTTATACCAGTAAATCAAAATCGGGGATAGCAAACCTCCATCTGCTGGCTACCTCGAGGGACAAAAAGGGGGCACCGATATCACCACAAAGCATATTTTCTTTGGCCCCCTCCCCGAATAAAAAAAAGGCAGCCTCCGGGAAAAACCCCCCATCCCCGAAAAAACCCCAAAAGCCACTCCTCAAGACCAGAGAGGATTGGGGTACCCCCGGTGATCCAGTTTTCCAGGGCAAATTACACTCCCACCAAAACCCCAAGGGAATGGGATGCCCCGGGTACCCTTCCCCCCTACCTGGGAACAGCCTGCCTGGGGGAAAAAATCCAAACCCCAAAAAAAAGAAAGGGGAAAAAAGGGGGAGAGGGGGGAGGGGGAAAGGAAAAAGGGGATGGATGGGAGGGGGGGTTTGGGGGGGGTAATTGGGTTTTTGGTCTGAAAAGAAGTCCAACGGGTTTAATTCCTCAGACCAAGACCTCTCACCATGCCAAGGAGCCCCCCGAAGAGGCCATCTGTAATAGAATGCCTCAGTTTACCATAAAGGCCCATTTTGATGTTTTCTCTTTTTAATACAGGGTGATTTTTTTTCACACTGGTTCCTTTCGGGGATTCCCCCAAAAAACTTCCCTGGTTAAAATCTCTTGGGGCGATTCCGAATTAACATGGTCATGGGACCCTTTCCCATGGAAGTTGACTAATCTATCTGAAGTCCATTTGTTGAAGGGTGCAGATAACACAGATCATGATGTAATTTTTGGTTGTTTTACTTTTTTTCTACAACCTCCTTAATGTGTAGGCTATCTGCTTGTACATGATCTTACCCCGTGCTACAGTGCTGTTTGGTGGGTTTTAAAGGGGGCCCAAAAACCCCTTTATTTTTTGCAGAGTGCAAAGGGAAATAAAGTAGGCATATAAATACACACAGCAAGAGGGATTCTTGATTTCCCCTACACTCAGGCTTTAGTCCTCTTCAAGGGGGGGTCCCTTTGGGGTGGGGAAGAGGCCTTGGTCTGAGGAATTTGCCCTGTCAGTCTTTTTCCCCGACCCAACCCAATTACCCCCCCTTCTCCCCCCCCCTACCGATCCCCCCATCCCCCCCTTTTTCCATTTTCTCCTCCCCCTCCTCACCCCCCCCTTTTGCCCCCTTTCCCCTTTTTGGCCTTTGGGATTTCCCCAACGCCAGTTCCTAGGGAGGGAAAGGGGCCCGGGGGCCCTCCCATTTCCTTGAGGGTTTGGCGGGGCGTATTGCCGTGGAATCTGGATTGCCTGGGGATGTCCCGAAACCCCCCCCGTATCTCGGGGTAGCTTTGGGTGTCTTTTTGGCGACGGGGGATTCTGGGAAACCCCCTTTTGGATTCCCGGGGGGGGGGGTGGCCCAAAAGGGGGTAGGCAGATGTGAGGGGTTGCATCCCGGGTTTCTGGTTTATTGCTGAAGGGTATATGGGAGGGGTTCCATCTGCATCTGCGCTATAGCGGTGTTGAGGGTTCCTTGGGCGCAGAGGGGGAAATTTCGGGCCCCTTTATTTCCCTTTTGGGAAAATTCCTCCCCAATCCCCCCTTTTTTTATTCTTTTTTTTTTTTTTATTTTCTTTTTTTTTTCTTTTTTTTTTCTTAAAAAAAAAAAGCAAAGGGGTAACCCAACCCTGGAGCCCTAGTCCTTTAACCCCTACCCCCGGGCCCCTTCTTGATACCCACCCCATTCTGACCCTGCCTTTTTGGGTTTGACCACCTTCGGAATCTATGCCCCTGTACCTTTCTGGTGCTGTTTCCACCCCCTTCAGGTACCCGGGGGGTTCAACGACCCTTCGATTTGTCTGAACTTGCCCCTTTTTGACTATGTTTCCCGGCTTCTCCCTCTAGGGTCGGAAATTTTTTCGAATCCCCCCGCCCATTTCACGCCGGAAACCCCGGTCCACTCCTAAATGCCAAGAAATTCCTAGATGCTCTTCGTTCCCTTTTCCCATTTACTGGGAAAAGCCCGACACGTAAAGCACTCCCTCTCCACTCATTTCGGACCAACAATGGACAAAATTCTTTACTTTAACCCCGACTTTTTCTTCTGCCTACCTTTCAACCATAGAAATTGGAAAAGCGCTCTGCTTAGTTGGCAGAGATATTTCATTTCATGTTTCCAAGAGCGGTACGCCTCGTCACTGCCCAAATGCCCCCAAGCCATGCTTTCTCTCCTTCAAATTCGATACTATCCATCACTATTAAAAAAACTTTTTCTCTAATTCTTGTAGGGGACTGTCTTTCTGCCCCATTCCATAGCCAACAAAATTTCCAGTCATGGGGCAATGACATTTTGAACAGCTAGAATCCAGATCTCCAACCTCAAAGTCACTTAGCCTTCCTGCCCGGGGGGAGACTTACCCTTGCAATTGGCTGTTTAACTTTGACAGCGAGAACTCCGTTCTGTATATGTTTGAGGACATCGTTAAAAGACAAAAGGGGTTACCTACACCACAAAAATGTAAATTGCGGGCGTTTGGTCACCCACAAAATATTGAATCTATGGCAATGCCCATCTGTGGTGCCGACGACCATTCTAATACATCTTGCATAAACCCTCCTTTTGCTTAATTGTAATGAAGCTCACCTTCGTACCCTGCTGTTGCCGGGTCTATTAAATAACGGAAATCCATTGCCTAAAGGGGCAAAGGTCTCCCTTATGCTATGGCAGTTACCCATCCCCCTCCAAGGGAGATACCCCGTGTTCTTATTCTGGGTTTTTCCAAAACACCCCCCCACTTCGGGGGGCCCCATCTTCCAGCCCCCTTTGTTGTTCCCCCCCCAAGCCCTCGGCATCTATCCTTTTGCTGTCCTTGGCTCTGACTCCCGACTACAACTCAGCCTTTTCCACTCTTTGCGTCCTTCCTCACAAGCCCCATTTCGACAAGACCTCGTACGACACCAAAACCCAAATCCCCCCTCTACTCAGAAGTCCAAAAAATCCACTTTCTCAAATCTTCCTTGCCCCCCCTTTCCCCTTTCTTCCCCCTCCACACTTTCCCTTTCCATCTCTGTCCCTATTTTCCCCTCTCTCGGGCTCTATTACAAGGTGGGGGATTCACCCCCCCTCTTTCTATGCCTTTCACCCTCCCCCCCCAAGTTTTCCCTCTTCGCCACCTCCCGGGTTTCCCCTTCTGTCCCCCCCACACTTATCTCCAGTCCCTTACACCTTCCCTCTCCCTTCTTTGGGTACGTCCATTACGTCCCCAATTTTCTCACCCTCCCCTTCTATCTCCAATAGGGTCTCCCATACATTTTTGAATTTTCAAAACACTTGAAGCCTTTTCAAATATATTGCGAGACAAACATTCAATGGACACTGATTCACTTCCTTTTCCCTTCCTTCCCTCTCCTCCCTTCAAAAACCCCTTTCTTCGCAACGCTCCTTTCCCTTCGCTACTTGAAGTCTTCCAATGCCACCACACTTGACTTTCAACCCCTCACTGTGGGGCCTTTACCTACAATTTCCGTATTTTTTTCATCGCCAATCACCCTATTTACAGGGGAATTTCCGGGGCCTCGGGGGAATGGGGTTGGCTAATGTTGCTTTCCGGGGTTTTCCCTTTTTTGGTGTTGCTTACGGGAAACCCAAAAATTTACACTGGGGCTGTTTTCCAACCATCCGGCTAAATTTTATTGTATTTTTTGGGATCCTTTCTCAATGGGACCTTTAATGAATCCCCTTTCTTACCAATGATATTCCTACTGTCAACATTTGTCCATACCTCGCTGCTTTACACTGCAGCCCGTATCCCTTGAATAGGGGGTTTAAAAATGTTTTTTTATATCTCTCTCCTTCTCGACATTTTCTACCCCAGACTTTCCCCTTTTTGTTTCATCCTTACCCCCACCCTTCTGTTATTTGGGTGATTTTAATGCCCACCATTTCCCCTGGGGGGGGGTCTCTTGTGATACGGGGCTTCATTGGGAGGTTTTCTCGCCCCTCACCCCCCATTTTTAATAGGGTACTCCCACCCTTTGATCTCGTATCATACTCTTCTTGCATCGATCTATCATTGCTCCCCCCACTGCACTAGACTTCCCCGGGTCTGTTTCTACCAGATTTCATGAAGGATCTTTTTCCGAATTCTTATTCTCCTTCCTTTCACCACCTTTTCCCGAGCCCTCGCTGGCAATTTGATGGGGAAAATTTGGGGATTTTTACCACCCTCACTGCTTTTAGTGGGGTTTCCCTTTCTTCTCTCCTTTGATGATCCTACACTCTTCTCGACTCAGTTATACCGCAGCTTCTCATTCTATCCCCCCAAACCTCGGGCAGGCATTCTCAGAAGGCGTCCCTTGGGGGTCTCCGCCTGGCTCGTGCTATTTTTGAAACGTGCTGCATGGGGCGTCGGTAAAATAGAACCGCTGAGAGATTCTTTTTTAAGAGAACGTGCGATCGCTCCCCGTGTCATCCGTGAAGCTAACGCATTTTTGGCGAGACTATTTTTCCACCATCCCCTCTGCTTCTTTATGAGTGCAGTCTGGAAAAAAGTGGGGAAATTGAGTGATAAATACCTCCGCCCCAGCCCCTGTTTAGGGGTCGCTGCTGTTGATGTAGCAAACCCTCTCGACGTTGCCATTGAACTTGGCCCTTGGGTCTGTTTTTCCCGAGGCCCTTATGACCTCATTTTTTTCCCTCAAAGTCGCCAAGAGTTAGTACCCTTGGACTTTTTCTCTCAGAAAGAACGTAAAATGTCCCTTTTTACACTTCAAGAATGGGGGCAACGCTCTCAGCTTGCCGTCTGGGCGTGAGCCTGACATTTTCATATTCGTATGTTACAACATTTTACACGGTCAGCCTTGTAGTCCTCTTAACCCTTAAATTTTATTTGGGCAAAAGGGAGTTCTTCCCCATGTGGAAATCTGCCATTGTTCTCCCTTTCCGAAACAGGGTACACGGGGACATGAGCCTCCCACTATCCCCCCATCGCCTTACTATGCAGTTTGCAAATGAGGGAATCTCGATATGATGTTAATGGGGTTTTTTAGAGAACACAACACCCCGCTAGTCAATATGGTTTCTAAGGGTCTTCATCATGACCTTACTATGCTTGGATCGTTGTTGTATGCCTTTGCGAAAAACACTCAGTTATTGCCATATTTTTTGCCCTTGAAAGGCATAGACAAACTTGGAGTATAATATTTTGGCCCAGGCCCCTTCTTGGGCCCCGAGGCAATCTACCATCTTTTTTAAAAATTTTTTAACTGACAGGCATTTCCGTGTTCGAGTCAATAATTTTTTTTCCCCCGGGATTTGTCAAGCAAAGGGTGTCCCTCAGGGTGTGTTCTAACACAACACTTTTTTCCCCCTTTGTATAAATATTTGGCCCTGTCTTCCACCCAATTTTGGGTCTCACTTTATGTTGTGATTTCGCTATTGCTTGTGCAGGCGCTGACTTCTCTTATTCAGTTTCTCTCCACGCGGTCACCGTGTTTCCATTTGGGCCCCCCCGCAGGGGTTTTAAATTTTTCAAGTACCAAAACTAAACCAAATTACTTTCACAACCCTGTTTTTCCCCGATCTTTCCTTTGTATCCTATGGCCCCGTACCCCAAAGTGATACAGTAGGTTTCAGGCCTTCTCTTTGACCGTGGGTTATCCGGGAAAACCCTCACAAACCTCTCTGAAGGCAACTTGTCACAGGGCAAAACCCTTTTTAAAAACCCTTGCCATTTTTCCTGGGGAGGGGGATGTCGAACTCTGCTTCCCTACATTCACCCCCTTTTTTTATCAAACTCAATTAGGTGACCAGTTTTTTCCCGCCCCCTCCTGCTACCTCTTACCCTTTAACTCATCCATCCCCAAAGATTATTTTTTGTCCCTTTGGGTGCTTTTCGCTTTTCCCCGTTAGTGCCCTATCAAAGCGATTTCCTCCTTGTCTGCCGGTATGCCCTTTCCCTTCGTTTTTGTTGCCTCACGATCTACACAATCCCTTCCTTTTATAGAATTAAAACCGATTTTAGAAAACATTCTTTATTCGTTCGCCGCCCCGTTTGCTCCGCCCCTTTCTCTTCGCCTACATTCATCTTGTTTTCCCCTTCATTACCACCTTTAATGTTCATTAGCATCCACTTTTCCCCACCCCCTGGGGAAATTCCACTGTTGGGCTGTCTTTTTCCTCCCTTGCTCGAAAACTCAACTGCTACGGTGCTTCCCGCTCTCTTTTTTGATCCTTCCACTCCCCCTTCTCGTGCCCCCGCTTTTTACACAGATGGTCTAAATCTTTAGACGGGGGTCGATTTGCAGCAGTGTTTCCCGGGCAGCTCGTGCGGGGACATTTACTATCTTCCTAGCATTTTTACTGCGAACGTAGCCCTTTTTGCAGCACTTATTCGTACGCTCTTGCCTGTGTCACATTTTTAGTAGTCTCAGATCCCCTTTTGCCTACAGGCTAACGAAAATTGATAATCTATCCCCCAGTTCTCGTATCTAACTTTGGCTACGCCGTACCCCAAACATAAATTTGTTTTTTGTTGGGGTCCTGGGCAGTCACTACGGCAAGAACAGGAGACACTCTGCCGGTCACAGTAATGACCACCCAAATTTTCATCGAGGGTTTCCCTTTCTGGGCATTTTGCTGCAATAGCTACCCACCCCTTCGCCCCGTTGGCAACAACGTTGGCAACTCTTTGGGAACAAATTCTTTTTATTAAACCGACATAGGTTACTGGCCCGTCTCTTTTCACTGCCCGAGGTTTTGGGGGACCACTCTCCCCGCCTTGCATTGGGCACACTCGTCTTCTCATGGGGACTCAGGGAGGGACCCTGTCCTCTCTGGAGCAGTGTCAAGTTCCCGTATCGATTAGCACATTCTGTAGACTGCCCTCTCTATCAACGACACAGAAATTTACCTCCAAAAGTCGCTTCGTTCTACTACTCTCTCTTTTCCTTCCCCCCTTGCGATGGACCCTCCTTTAAACCTGACTCCTCATTGACTTTTTGACAACGACTGATTTACTCCACAAACTCTGATGTACTTTTCGCACCCCCTAGCCCTTTTTAGTTCAGTCTCTTGCTGCCCTTTACCCCACATCCACTGCCCCGCTGTTTTCCCTAACCCATTATCATCCTTTCCCTTTGCCACCGTGCCCTCGCTTCCCTTCCTGCCCCGCAGCGCTGATGTCCTTGTGGGTTGCGCTTTTTTTTGATTTAATAATAATAACAGGGTTTAGTCCAAGTGGGGTGTATCCCCAAAAGATTTTTAAAGCTTGCTGCCTTTGCAGCATGGGACACATTGGTCTGAGACACCCCCAAACAGGGGGCCAAGGGGGCCACCTTTGGAAAAAACCTGGGCCTGGGGGATTAACCCAAATCTACTACCCCACCAAACTTACGAATTGGTCAAGGGTCACTTATTTTCCCTAAATCCGTTGGGTGTTTAAAGGGCACCTAGAAACTCCCTGCTTTTTTAAATCTGGTCTTGGTGCTTATTTCTTGAGCAAGTTGGTCAGTGGGTCATTATTTTTTAACGAAATTTGGGCGGTTTTTGGGGGGTAGGTCAGAAAGGACTACTGAAATAATATTTTAAAAAGAATGTGTGTTCAGTTTTATACAAAAAGAATAGCTTTTCATGTCGGGGGAAATGTGACTTCTAGTTACCTTAATATGATGAACGCCCAAAAGGCCTTCCTATACATGTACAAAATTTTCCCGATTGTTCCCAAAAAACCCCACTAATTTTTTTTGGATACTTATTAGCTAAGGTAGGGGACGGGGGTTTATTATTATAATAAAGGGGGAAGCGCTAAACCCCGGGGATTTACAGGCCGGGGAGGATGTGAAAGGCATTAGGCTTAATTTAGGGGAAATGGGGCACAGATCCAATTTCCCCAAATCAAACCCCCCACCAACATCAGGAACCTTCCTTTGGGGGGGATGGGGGTAGAAAAGTTTACGGAGTTTTGTTTTTTGTTGACTATACCGTTTTACAGCTCTACAAATTCAGTTTGTAACTCTACTCTTCTTTTTTCCCCAAATTTCACCAGGGCCCTTTAAATTTATTATTAAAATCCAGATTTTTGTATTTTCCCTAAAAACTGTACCAATGGTAAGTCCAGGGGTACAGGCAGCAAAGTCATGCAGCTGTTGAAAAGCAAACTGAGAGATCAATTCAAGAGAATTGATATAGGGTCCCAAAAGGGTGGGGGGTCCGTATTTTAACAGGAGAGGGAAAGAAGAGGAAAAGCCTCTGAGTCCAAAGAGGCCAGTGAACCCCCCGGGAAGTGGTCACATTAAAAATTGACGAGTAACAGAAGTGGGGGCAGTAAGAAAATCCCCGAAAGTAAAATTTGGGTATTAATGCCGAGGAGAGATACAAAAACGACGTGTATCCTTATTCAAGTAGATTGTCTGCGTGTAAAGCAAAGAGGTGGTGGGATAGTATCCAGTGCAAAAAGAAATGCACTTTCATTTAAGGGTTTCCAAAAGGGAAAAATATTTGATGAAAAATAATACCCTGTTGCCCCAGAAAAGGGTGGATAACAGCAGAGTAAAATTTTTTTTCTTTTAAACAAACCAAAAAATAAAGGTAAAACAACACCCGAAGGGCCCCCCCGTTACCCAGAGGCCCCGAAAATTCCACTGTAATAAGCTATGATTTGCAAAGAGAAAGTACATTAAAAAAAAATGAAATAAAAATGTACTACAAACTGAAAAGGTTAGAAAAAATTTTACATGTGGGGGCAGCAGAAAAAAAAATGAGCATAAAGGTTGAACCTGAAGAAAGAAGTTTGCAGGGGCAGAGAAAGGGGGGATCATGCCACGGGAAACCCCTTGAGGTGGGGTTGAACCTCATGGTGTAAATGAAACCCTTTTTTTTCTTTAGACAGCGGATTTCCATTTATTAAGTAAACATGGTAATGGAAAATAACCGTGGAGCAAATTCTTATGGCAGGGGGGGGCGGGTTATTTGAATGGTCGGGAACCCCAGACTGGGGGATTTTACCATGATCCTACAATATTTTGCTGAGTGGGAGAAGCACAAAACAATTTTTACATTGTTGTGGGGTTATTATTAATTAAAAAAAGGAAGCACTAAACCCCCAAGGGCTACACAGCACTGCGATAGGGAAGGAAGCAAGGGTAAGGGGGACAAAAGGGGGGGGGTGATTGTAGGTACACAAAACGCGGGCAGAGGAAAGTGTAGGGGGAGGGGGGTTTAGCAAGAGTTGAGGAGAAAAAGCTGAAGGTATCAGTTTGTGGGAAAAAGTCATTGTTGTCAAAAATCAAAAGCAGGTCCGGTGAAAGGGTCCACAGCAAAAAGGGGGGTAAAGAGAAGTAAAGAGGGAACGATGTTGGAGGAAAAATTTTCGTGCTCGTTTATAAAGGGGGGCAGTCTAAAGAATGGGCTGACCGAAAAATGGGTTATTTTTATTAAAAAAAAAGAAGACTAAGCCCCCAAGGGGTTTCGCGCTGGGGCAGGGGAAAGGAAACGAGGGCATCAGGGGGGCAAAAGGGGGATGGATAGAATAGGGTTTCGGATAACACGGGGATGATGGTGAAAGGGTAAAGGGCTGCAAGAGAGGGCTAGAAAGGGGGGGGGTGCGAAAGGGATCTATCAGAGTTTGTGGAGTAATCAGTTGTTGTCAAGAATCAATAAGAGCAGGGTAAAAAAGGGGCCTTAGCAAGAAGGGAAGGTAAAGAAGAAATTTGAACGAAGACGACGTTGGAGAAAAATTTTGTTGCTCGTTGATAGAGGGCATCTAACAAAGTGGGGTAAACAACTGGGAAATTTACATGCTCACAGAAAAACAGGTGCCTCTCCTAATACCCCTGAAAAACGATGTGGCAATGCAAGGGGGAGAAAGGGTCTCCCAAACCCCGGCACTGATGACAAGAAGACAGCCCGTAACCTATGCCGGGTTTTTTAGAATGAAGTTTTTTACCCAGCGAGTTGACCCAACTTGTTTTCCAAAGGGTGGAAGGTGGGGAGCTATTGCAGCAAAAAAATCCAGAAATGGAAAAACCCCTTAGGAAATTGGTAGGTCATGTACCTTTACCCAGAGCAGTGTCTGCCTGTTCTTGTCCTGTACATCGACAAGACCGGGGCCCCAAAAAAAAACAATATCTTTTTGTGGTTTGAATATGGGGAGCCCAAAATTTGATACGGAGAACAAGGGGTGAATGTACCCAAATTTTCGTAAGCCTGTAAGCGCAAGGGAGGCTAAGGGGGGGGGCGAAAGGGGGGGGGAAGGAGGGGGGAGGGAACTGGAGAAGCGTGGGAAGGGACGAAAGGCAGAAACCGGAGTGGCAGAAGAGAAGAAACTTGGGGGGAACAGGGGGGGAAGGGCAGTTGGGAGGAAGGGAAAATCTACACTTGAACGAGCCAGTGAAGGGGGAAAAACCAGGTACAAAACAGGGGAAAGGGAAAAAAGGAGGTGGAAAATGGGGAGGGGGGGGGTTAAAAAGACCTTTTTTTTTGACTTTTGAGAAGTAGAGGGGGGGATTAGGAGGGGGGTGTCAAAACAGACTCATTGTATGAGGGTGGAGGGAGAACACAAAGAAGTGGATCAACTGAGGGATTGAAGTAGGGACGTCTGGAGGACAGCAAAAGAAAATTTGATACAAAGTGCTATGGGGGAGGAACCACGGGTGGTTTCAGAAAAGGGGACCCGAAATGGGGGGACGGAAAATGGAATAAAAAACACGGGGAGTCTCCCTTTAGGGGGGAGATAGAAACTGCCCCTGGCAAAGGGGGACCTTTGCCTTTTGAGGTAATGGATTTCCTGCCATTTTAAATAATTTGACAACGGCGAGAGACGAACGGTGAGCCTCAGACAATTAAGGAAGAGGGGGGGTCGATTGCAAGAGTTTAGAAAGGTCATCGGGACCACAGACTGGGCATTTGGCGATGATCGCAATAAATTTGCAGGATGGACAAATGCCAGCAATTTCAACTGTTGAGGGGTTTGGGACACCTTTTGAACTTTAACCCAGTCCCCGCTACATTAAGAGGAGGGGTTTAGGCGTCAAAATTAAAAACCCCTTCTAGGGTTCGTCCCCCAGGGGGAGGAAGAACATAAGTGTTACCTTGAGGATTGGGAGATTTTGGAGTTCCAGCTTTCAAGAATGTCATTTCCATATGTCTGGAAATTTTGTTGAACTATGGTAGGGGGCAGATGCTACCACTACAAAAATTGGGGGAAATGGTTTTTCAATAAAAGGGGCCCAAAATTGATAGGGGAAAGAAAAGAAGCTCATGAGCCTGGGTAGAATTTGAGGGTGATAGGGGAAACCGCTTTTAAACCCCTTTTGACTTTTCCGGTATAAATACCTTAGAGCCAATGTTTCTGACTATTTTACGCAAAATTTTAGTGGTTCAATCGAGCGCCAAAGTCCTGAAGGCCAAACCCGGGAGAGAAGGTCTCATGGTCGGTGACCCTGTAAAAAAAATCTGGGACCTAGCGGTGCATTTGGGGAACCCGTTTTCAGCCCCATTTTCCCTGCTCTCGGTAAAAGTCCTAACCCCTCGGGGGATGGATCTTTTTTTCCCCAAAGTGATGCTCAACACGTGAAGGTCAGTGACAGTAAATTAAAGGGGTTTTCAATGGTGTTCCCAAAAAAAATTTCCCCAGGATAACGAAAAAGTGACAAAACCCCAGTGACCCAAACCCGCCTCTGTGCTGTGCCGGCTTTTTTCCGTTCACGTTCCCTGTCCCCGACGAAAGAGGAAAAATTGGTCGTGTAAAACACCCTGATGATAGCAGTGAAAAGGATATTTTATTTCAAAGTTTTTTAAAGCGTTCTAGTGACATGAGAGGAATATTCCCAGTGAAGCGCCAGTATTTTACAAAACGTAGCATGCGGTCCGGGTAGTGTTTTCATATGTTTTTCCCAAGGGGGAAAGGGAGAAACCCGGGGAGACATCCGGGGCCCAACACCACGACCTGATAGTGAAGATGACAAATTGTAACGATGGGAAAATGGTGACAGTGGGAGGGGCAGGGTGGGTAGTGAGGGTGCAGGGGCCCATGTGGACTCACCGGGCCACGCTACTACCCGGGGGCGACTCGCAAAAAAACCCAGCCCACCCTCCCCCACACTGCAAAACCCTCACCACCACAACCTCACAGCCACAACCCAGCCACAACTACGGTACAATATCCAGACCCCACCAGAAACCCACATCGGGGTTTGGGCAGGAGGGTGACTTTTTGTTCCCAGTCCCATGATTTGATAAAACACAAAGGAATAAAGTATTTTGTCCCTTGGGAAAAATGCCATGAACTGATGCTTTGAGTTATTTTCGATGAACCCCTGATGGACCTTGTCAGGGAAACCAACACATAGCAAATACAATTCCTCCCCAAAAATCACGGCTAACAAGTGGAAGAACAACGGGGCGGGAAGTACCTTTTTTTTTTGCCACAATAATGCTTATCCCCATGTGTAAAAGCATAGGGACAACGATCGCCTATTTCAACCCATTTTTATGACATTATGGGTGTCAATCGTTTCCTGATACGTTGCGTATTTTACACTTTTTCAGACAAAACCGGGGCCTGACAGAAGCACAGGTTATATAAGAAAGAAATGTGTTTATGTCCTGAAAAAAAGTCGCATGTATTTTTTTCCCTTCAGGAAGTTGTTATTTTATGAGTCCTTGATTTTTTTCAAAGGAAGCTCCATTCAAGCAAAATACCAAGAAGAGGAAACCTTTGGGATAAAGCTATTTGTACTGTGTGTTGCAGAATGGCTTTTTTTTAGAATTATTTTGTACACTGGCATAAACTTTGAAGATACCATGAAATTTTTTGGTATCTCTGGGTGGTGGGCAACAATATGGAAACCCTATCTTGGTAGGGGATATTTATTTACGATAACTGGACACAAGCCCCTTACCAGTGATTTTTCGAGTGGACTTGACGAGTGTGGGCACAGTGCGTGGGAATCGCAAACATATGCCAAGGTTTGCGCTGGCACCGCAAGGTGAGGTGCAAGCCTTTGCTGCCAATGCATCAGGCATTTCAGTGGGATGACAAACGGATGTCACATTGTTGACATCAGTTCACACAAAAGAAATGGGTACCCCAGGCAGGGGCAACAAGAGACCCAAAGAACCCATTTTAAAACTGCACTTCATGGCTACAACCCCAATTGCGCTTTGTGGGCAAATTTTGCATGCAGTTGGGTTTTCAGACTGTGTCCAAAATTTTTAAGTGGTATATAAACTTTTTTTTTATCTTTTTGATATTTTTATGCTAAAGCTTTTAACATATACAATTTAAGACCAACAAAAAAACCCCAAAAAATGGTAATTTTTTTCGTAATCAAAAAAATAATTGAAAAAAAACAAAGGGGCAACTTGCAATAGACCAGCGCCCCCCAGAGTCATCTCTTGAGGCCTGGTGATCACTCCCCCCTACAACTGCCTCCTACACTGCCAAAAAAAATGCCAGAAGAGGTGTTATTTGTATGCAACCCCAAACGCCCACAAACCCGCAGACATTTTTTATTTTGAGGAGTGAAGTGCCCCTTGCTAACCCATGTTCAAAGAGTTCCCAAGCTGCAGCAGTTTAGGAACGTGGTTAGTGATGTCTATGTATAATATTATGGGAAAACTAGTAATAAAAATTGTTTTGTATTGTTTGTTTGTGTAAACAAAGTGTATACCAAAAATAATAGGATAAAGTTTTTTGTTATTGTGTTTAAAAATGAGTGTATATTTTAAGAATCACTTACATTGTCTCACAGGCCACATAAGTTTTCCGAAAAAAAATTTGAAAAAAAGCAAAAAACCTTTGAATTTAGAGTAAAAAAAAGAATACCGGGTGGGGGGCATCGCCCCTGTTGCCGTCGCCCGTCAATTTCTGCAAAAATTTGCGGGAACTGGTAAGTATGATGGCAAAATTTTTTTTTTTGGCTTAAAAATATAAAAAAATATTCCAACATTTTTTATAAAAAAAAAATTTTTTTTTTTTCGAAAAAATTTTTTTCGACACAGAATGACAGTTTTAGAGAGGACCTGAAAAGTCAAAGGGGGTTTAAAAGCAGAAAAGAAATTCTTTACCCAAATGGGTAGAAGTGCCTTTCCCAAAATGGTCAGAAAGATAGGCAGTAAGGAAGTCAGTTAAAGTGAAGAATTTCCATTTTGCAGTCTAAAATGAGATGGATAGGAGGAAGGACGTTCATCTTTTTGAAAAGAAGGGGAAGTGGAGAAGTATACACGGTAATTGCCGGGAAACAAGTCAGAGGAAGCGAAGGCAGATAAATCGAAGGAGTCAGTCGAGGCCTGGGTACCTGAACGGGTGAGGGAAACAGTACCCGCAAGAGGTACAGAGGCATCAGGGGTGTCGAAGAGTGGTCGAAAGAGAGGAGGGGTCAAACTGGGGGGGGATCAAAAAGGGGGGCCCGGGGTGAAAATTCATGGAAGGGCTCCATGGTTAGGTTACTTCTTTCTTTTTTGTTTTTAAGAAAAAAAAAAAAAAAAAAAAAAAAATAAAAATAAAAGAATAAATAAAGGGGGGGTTGGGAGGGGTAGTTCCTAGGAAATGAAATGCCCGAAATCTCCCTCTGCACCCAAAGGACCCCAGCCCGAAGTAGCGCAGAGCACATGGAACCTGTGGGATACCTAGCCTGCCAGTAAACCGGGAATGGGGAAAAACCTCACATCTGCCGAGCACCCCGGGGGACAAAAGAAGGGGGGCGGATTCCACCAAAAGCATACCTCCCTTTGGCCCCCACCCCCCCGGGAAACCC
>NC_069470.1:16599781-16640780 GCF_026875155.1 Cherax quadricarinatus | reverse complement strand
TTTAATTAAAACGAAGTTCGTGGTCAGCTTTGCAGAGTAGAACATCAAGAAAGGAAGAGTGTTTGTCGACTTCTTCTTCAAGTGTGAATTGGATTGAAGGCTCGACCTGGTTGAGCTTGTCTTGGAGAGCTTGAACGTTGAAGCGTTTAGGAGTTATGAGGAGAATGTCGTCAACATAACGGAGCCAGGTGACAGACGAAGGAATAATGGTGGAGAAACGTTCGGCTTCTAGAAGTTCCATGTATAGGTTCGCCAGACTGCACTGAGTGGCGAACCCATGGGTAGTCCAAAAGTCTGCTGAAAGAGGTGATTTTCGAAAGAGAAAACGTTAAAGCCAACACATAGTTCAACAAGGTCGATGAAATCGCTGGCTGGAATGGGAAGATCATGTGAATCGTCAATTTTCCTGCGCAAGAGATCGATGGCTTGTTTAGTAGGTACTTTAGTGAATAGGGAAGTCACGTCAAGGCTGACTGGGGTAACGAAGAGAGCTATCAATATGACAGTTTTCTGAACACAATACATGCTGCTCAAAGAACGTTTATCCCTTATAAAGAAATTAGATCAAATAGAAATGACCCAAAATGGATGAATAATAGGCTGAAATATCTACTAGGGCATAAGAAAGGAATTTATAGGCGTATCAAAAGAGGCGAGGGTCATCTTATGAATCAGTATATCGACATTAAGAGGGACATTAAAAAGGGGATAAGAAAATAGCTAAAAGGGACTATGAAATTAAAGTTGCTAGGGATTCTAAAACTAACCCAAAAAGTTTTTTTCCAGGTCTATAGAACAAAAGTCAGAGAAAAGATAGGTCCCCTTAAAAATAACTATGGGCATCTTACTGACAAAGAGAATGAAATGTGCTCGATTTTAAATAATTATTTTCTCTCGGTTTTTACACAGGAAGACACTAATAATATTCCGGTAATTAATTTTTATAGAGGATCAGAAGAAGATAAATTATGTAACATCACAGTCACTAGTGAAATGGTTGTGAAGCAGATAGACCGACTGAAGCAAAATAAGTCACCCATGACACAATCTGTCACAGTCCTTGGCGTTAATCTTGACTACCTTCTACGCTTACACGGACATATTCACTCAAGGCATGCAATAGCTAGTAAGGCCCTTGCGGGCCTCTACAAGCTGAAACATGCCTCTCAACGCACCAAACTACACCTCTACAAATCCCTTATACGTCCTCTGATAACTTACTCTCCTCTAGCCCTCTTCTCTGTAGCAAAAACAAACTTACTTAAACTGCAGCGTGTCCAGAACAAGGCGCTGCGCTGGGTGCTTGATGTCAGATGGGAGGACTTCGCCACATGCAAGTCTCTACATGCCCAGTTAGACATCCCTGCGCTGAATCTGTACTGGAAGACGCTCAGTGACAGACAGATTGACAAACTCGTGACACGACATGACTACTGGACCTCTCTCCTTGACGAAGACATTCGCAGACCCACAAACCAACACAACCTTTTCTACTCCTTGCATGATCCTGCTCCTAACCCTATTTACAAATAACCTTGGATTCTCCGAGAGGTACCTTCTATGACAGGTACCATTCTCTGATCCACGTTCGCCTTACCCTTTGGGTTAAGACATGGCTCAGTTCTACACTCCTCTCTAGCACTAAACGTCGCATGTCCCTTCCTTCCCGCTCGCCCCACCGGAGTCCCAACAGAAGAGCCTGAATTTCTCTTCTCATTATCTGTCCCACGATCGCCTCGCTGCTGGGTTAAGCCCTGGCTCTATTTCTACGACTAAGAACACTCCTCTCCAGCACTGTTCTTCGTCTGTCCCGTCTTCCCCGCTCATCCCATTTGGGATCTTACCTGAACTTTCGTTCGTTCGTTCGCCTTTGCTCCATACATACAGTTGCTCTACACAGCTAGAAGCCTCTCTTCGACCCCGTCGGGGTGTAGAATTTATATTCTACAAACGTGATATCCTTTTCACAATGCTGTCGAATCGTGTGAAAATCAAGCCTGTGAATGGTGCAATAAATGACTCCTCGAAGTTAGCTTTAGCTACCGTCGTTAGGACCTGCCTGCAGGTCAAATTTACGGCAATCCACTCTCTGAAAGACTCCTTCATTGTCGTCTGCACAGACGACACGGAAGCACTAAAACTAATGGACGACTCTTCAATCAGGACCCTACAAACACAACAATTCACTCTATCCCCGTCTCCATTCTTGAAGTCGAAACGTTCGGTCTTTGTGAAAAGACTGGACAATATCGTCACCTCTCTCTCTACTGAAGCACTGAAGACATCTATTGAGGAACAAAACACGTGGGCCTCGGTGGACAGCATCTCAAAGATCTCCAACGCCACATCAATGCTAAAGATTACTTCTCAGACATCTCCATGGCTGCCCAAGCTCTCTCTGACGGTCTGGCCATCTCATATTACCACATTCACCCAAGTCATATAGAACAAGAACGTTTCACATACATCTCCCACTGCTGGACCTGCTACTCCTATAATCACACCACCAAGGACTGCCCCATCAAGAATAAGAAGTTTTGTTCAAAATGTGGGAATGATGGACACGATTTCAGATCCTGCACCATTACTACAACACCAACATGTCTTAACTGCAAGGGTAATCATCATACCCTTGCAGCTAAGTGCCCACTCAGGAAAGAAATCATATTGAAGAAAACTAAAGTTCTGAAGAAGACCTCAATTCACCGACATAATGCTGCAATAACCAAACCACAAACCGACGCCATCAAGACTCTACACGCTAAATCTACAGGCACCATCGCCCAGCAACTCCCTCTCTCCACTCCCCGACGGTGCTCCTTCCAAGGTGCTGTACTGCATGGTGTATGCACACCTTGCAAACGCAGCAAGCCCCGGCACTTTCAACACCACTATTAACGAACTATTCCGTCTGAACAACATGCCTGCCTTCAATTTTCCGGACTCCACACCTTCAGCAGACATCCTCAAGATCCTTCCCAACGTCCTGAACTTTACTGCACCTGCAGACCTGTCTCCTGCCCAAGCAACTGCTCTTGTAACTTCTATAACCACTTCCACCGCTGACAACGTTGATCAAGTTGCCTCAACCACCGCCTCCCACCTCTCCCGCTGCTGTTACACAACCATTACACCTCACAGCTGCTCCTGTCAAACCCCAGTCACCTGCTACCACCATTGTAGATTCTCCCAGTGAATCCACTCCAGAAGAGGAAGATAACGACGACTCCAGTAAACCCTCATGGGAAAACCTTACCTTTTACACTTCTCCTTCAAATACTGACACCATGACCTGTACTGAACTCTACAAAAGCCTCGGTGCTGGAACAGTCAAGTATGCATGTGAATCACCGCTTCACTTCACACTCACCCAAGTTCTTGAGTTCATCAAGCCTCTACGTTTCACCTTCAGCAACAAGGCTAAATTATACCACCTATCTAGGAGCAGCTTCAAAAAGTTTGAAAATGGCTCCATTGCTAACCTGCCTCCTCAGTTACTCCTATAACTCCCATATGTGTTCTACCCTCTGATGTGACCTGAGCCTGCTGCCAGCTACTCAAGATTCAAGACTTCAACTACAACAAGTTCAATGCAACAGTCCCTGTTACTCCTGTTCTCAAGTCTGTCCCACGATCGCCTTAGCTGCTGGGTTAAGCCCTGGCTCTATTTCTCTTACTAAGAACACTCCTCTCCAGAGCTATTCTTCATCTATCCCATCTTCCCCGCTCATCCCATTGGGATCTTACCTAAACTTGTTTGCTTTTTTTTTACATCGTCTTCACATCTACCCCCCCCCCCCCCCCCCTAACTGTTCCTGCCTACTTTCTGTATTCGAACTGAAGAAGCAGAAAGCCTATGTGGTAGGCGAAACGTTTCGGATAACAGATGTCTAATGTTGCATATGTGTCTTCACCTAAAAACTGTCGAGTATTTGTATACCATTTTGATGTTCATCTTGTTAGTCACTGCCAACACGTGGCAATCTTGGTACAGAAAAACACCTTTGACACAGCTTTACAAGTGAGAAGTGCTAGGATCTGAGAGAGGACATGATTCTCACTGTACTACTACTACTACTACTACTACTACTACTACTACGACGGACGAAGTTGACGATCAAGAAGACGAATGAAAGCCATGAAACGATGAAGCGAAGAAAGAGATGTGGGAAACTCCCGTGAGAAACCTCCATCGCATTCTCGGTGCTACCCGACGAACTGTGAGTCACTACTGGGATCGTCACGACGAACGACAACAAGGAAGGTAAAATATTGTTGTTGTTGGGGAGATAGCCAGGTTATATATATGGATAGAGTGCATTCTGCTGAAGGACGGAGAAAGGGAGACAAAGGGTATGCTTTCCTGGGGTGGATGGAGTGACATTGTTAGCCGGCTCTTGACAACATCATGAAATGTAATGCGGATCAATCCCTATTATTTGCCTCAGTGCTGGAGGCAATTTGATGGGTTAGGCAAGCATAGAAGTGAGCATTTAGTTAGAAGTTCAGGACAGCTATAGACATGATTAGGAAAGAAGGGAGGGGCGCCCTATTTTATATGTGGCATTTTTCCAAGAAGAGGTGTGGTAAATGGTGGTTGTCCAGAGACATTGGTATTAATTGTTGGGCTGATAAACACTGTACAGGATAATGCAGTATCATTTCATTGAAACTGTGCGACAATTCTATGGCCGACGAAATGACAGATGCAGGGATTTGGGGTTCAACTTATCCAGGGGCAGGATGTGGGTTTTCTGCAAACTCAGTTGAGGGGGTTGTTGGGACTTTAAACTGGATTAGTTAGAGGTATGGATTTTGAAATGATTAATAATGAGTATGGATATATTGACTTATGCTCTGTATTAAAGAATCTTAATAGTAACTGTCATGGAGTACTCTGGGTAATGATAATTTCAGAATTGTGTAAAAAACAATGATGAATAGGAACAATGTTGCAGAAGAAAAAACATATGATGCATTTTTATGCTAACAGTCGAAGTGCAAGAATAAAATTAAATGAACTACGTTTGGTATAGCATGTGTGGGACTTTTGATATCTTGCATTAACATGAAACGTGGTATGATTTAAGAGTCGGGGATATGACTGCTGATGTGTAATTCAGGGATTTAAGTTATTCAATGTGGGATAGATGTTATATGGGGACAAGGGGAGGAGTTGCATTGTATGTTCGAGAAATATTAATTGTTGCATAAAAAAAGGTATAAAAAATAGATGGAGCAGTAACAGAGTCTGTTTGGGTAGCCTAGAGTTCGTGGAGGAGTCAAGAAAACTAATTCTAGGTGTAATATACCGACTCCAGCTTGGATCACGATAGAGGGAGGATTCTTTTGGGACGAAATTGTTAGAGGGCCTTCTGACGCAATAACATAGTCATAGTAGGGGACTTGTAACTTTACAAATTGACTGGAATTCTTTGACAGGTAATCTAGGAGTCCAGTGACTTCATGGAAACAGTTCAGGACTGTTTTTTCTGAAAACCAGAGAGTAACTGAACCTTACCAGGGTAATAATTTCCTAGACCTAGTCTTGTCAAATAAGGAAACACTCGTGAATAATCTGGAGATCACTGAAGAGCTTGGCGAAAGTGATCACAAATCTCATCACCCCTTTAGCATTAATGGGAATGCAAGAATAATGATAATACAGTAAAATCCCGATTTCGTTCTGCGATTATAATGGAACTTGGAACATCTGGTCTAATCTTGATTGGGGTTATTAGCTAATGATTTATTGACGATAATCAACTTATGAATATGAAGGGATCTGCTTTTATGATTGTTTTCTTAATAATGTACACAGAGCACAGTGTATATACATTTCCCCAGAGAGAAATTAGGGTCTAATAAAACGTCCCAACCCATGGGTTAACAGGAGGCTTAAGCATCTATTAGGGGAAAAAGGGGAATTTATAGGCGCATCAGAAGAGGAGGTTAACCTTACTGACCAATATGTTCAGCTTAAAGAGGAAGTAAAAAAGGCGATTAGAAAGGCTAAACGTGCCTATGAAATTAGAGTCGCTAATGAATCAAAGATAATCCAAAGGGAGGTTCTTTCAAGTGTATAGGACGAAGTGTGGCAAGGAAGAAAAAAGTTGGGACCTTGAAATTGTCGGGGAATGCGACAGTGAGGATAATGAACTGGAAATGAGTCCTTATTTAATGACTATTTTTTGATCAGTTTTTACACAGGAAGATGTAAATGAGATTCCAGTAATAGCAAATTATTTAGTTCTGATGAATTTTAAGTTAACTAATATTATGTCACGAGGGACATGGTATTAAACAGATAGACAAACTGAAACAAAAAAAAAAAATTAAGTCCCCGGGACCGATGATGTTTGTTTTCAAGGGTACTTAAGGATGCTAAGAATGGAGAATTAGTCAGCCATTAACGAGTGATATTCAATGCGTCCATCCTTACCAGTGTTGTGCCAGAGATGTGGAAGATGGCTAATTGCTGGTTCCTAATTCCAAATCAGGGCGGATAATGTCCCTCCTTCAAATTACCGTCCAATAAGCCTTGATTCATCTATAGTGGGCCAAGTTAATTATTAGAATCAATTATAGCTGACTTATCATGAAAGTCACCTTGAAGAGCTAACTTGATAATGAATCTCAGCCTGGATTCACGAGAGGAAGGGCCTCGTTCCTGCTGACAAACTTTACTGACGTTCTTCAATAGAACATTTGAGGCAGTTGACAGTGATAAGGAATATGATATTGATTTATTTGGGGATTTTAGTAAAGCCTTCGACATGAGATACCTCACAAGAGACTCTTAAGAAAAGTGGCAAAGACAGGACCCACACCGTTACTGATCACAAAACAATGAAATAACTGTATGTTACTACCAACCAGTAACAAAACTACAAGAGGATTACAGTGACTAGTGTTTCCCTACTTGACCACATTGGACCAACACCTATCCCTTTTTAAAATCAGGCATAATTACAGATAATCCCACACCCCCACTACCCTACTTTCCTCATAACAACTCTTGGTAAACTACCCCAAGACATATTTTAAAAAGACCTTCGACTTCACAAGAGGCGCCATTAATAACTTCCAACACAATAGCAAACTCGATTGGCACACTGACTAAAAACCCTATACAGATATTGACGAATTTTTAAATAATTTTCTAAAAAAGCCCCAATACTCTATAACAAGCACTGCCCAAAAAAAAACAAAAACGATGCAGAAAAGAGACTGAACGTCCCTGGCTAAACCCAGCTTCTCAAACCATAAAAAAAAAAACACCAATAAAAAAAACAGTACAGAATGGGTACATAACCAGAGCCCAAAAACAAAACGTTACTCGTCAATCCTAACCAGCCTAAAAGAGGGCAAAAAAATTGTATTATGAGAAAGATTATCCAACTTAGGGGTGGGATATAAAAAAGACCTGGAAAACCCTATCAGAAATTCGGGGAAAACAAAAAAAGATATCACGAATGCGAAAAAAAATGAGCAAAATCAGATGAACCCCAACTCCCCCCAAAGAAACAGCAAACGACTCAATGATTTCTTCTCCACTAAGGAAAAAACCTTGCCAATAAAATCCCAAGCTCAGATACCCCCCCCAAAATGACTACCTCCCCGGCAACTACCGAACACTCTTTTTCCAGCTCCGCCCTAACCCATTGAAGTCTCCCTTTTTATAAACGCCTAAAAAAAAGGCAGGATTTTTAAAATACCTTACCCCCCTTATATAAAAAAAAGTGTCACAAGTGCTATCACCAATCATTGCAACACTCTTTAAAAAACCCATTGAACCCTCCCCCTTCCCTACAGTACTCAAAATAGCAAGGGTCACCCCGATCCACAAAGGAGGAGCCCAAAACAGGTTGAATAATTGGGCCCAAAAAAATCCAAACTTACCCCCTCCCCCAAAAAAATTTTTGAAAAATTAAATTCATAACAAATCTACTCCTCCCCTTATCCCCAAAACATACTCAACCCCTCCCAATTTGGATTCGGGCCTTAAAAAAAATACTAATGAGTATTATACACATCTAGAACTATATACACTGCAATAGAAAAAAAAGAAGTCCCATGGGGATCTTCATTGACTTACGTAAACTTTTGATACAGTTGACCATGACTTGCCCCACGAAAAAAATTGTCACACTATGGTATAAGGGGGCCCTCCCTCAACTACCTAAAGTCATACCTCACAACAGAAGAAAATATGTGTACGCAAATGGGGAAAACTCTTCTGGCAAAAATTACAGTTGGTGTCCCACAGGGAAGTGTTTGGGCCTCTTCTTTTTCCTATACATAAATGACCCTTCCCAAAAGCTTCGCAAATTTCTAAACCCACACTTTTGCAGATGACACTACATACGTATTCTCTCACCCCAGCCCGTCCGTAGCCCCAAAACTGTAAATACCCAAATTACAGAAAAAATCTACCCGGATGAGGACAAAAAAAACTTACACTAAACATGACAAAACCTCTTCATTAGTTTTGGGAACAGAGCTACAGATGTCCCCCTTAAAATAATGATAAACGGAACACCTATCACAAAAAAACAGAGGGAAAATTTTAGGAACCCCCCTATAAAGACCAAATTTCAACACAATACCACACTCTAAAAAAATTTCCAAAACTGTAGGGATCTATCGAAGATACGGTACTATGTTCCACAGCACCCCCCTGGCCCTATTCATCTTTATTTACCCCCATCTACCTATGGAATTTGTGCATGGGGTCAACAACAATTCCATCTCAACCACTAATTACTCAAAAAAAGGGGTGCAGTTAGAATATAACAAATTTTCACTACAGGGAGCACACTCCCCCAATATTCAATACACTAAACCTACTCACCATACAAAAAAACCCCAATTATTACTGCACCTTTACCATAGAACACTTAACTTGATTTAACCCTCCCTCAAAAATTCCCTTTCCAACCTCAAAAGAAACATGACCCAAACACAAGGGCCCCGATCATCTTGATGTTCCCCGGTCCATCTCACACTATGCAAAAATCAAAGACATAAAAGGCCCTAAAATCTGGAATTCATTACCTGTAAATAAAAAGAAACACTACCTGATTAAAATTCAAGTCTTCTCAAAGATCCTTACTCACCCAAAACCAAAAAATCTGAAAAATGAACCTTTAAATTGATATCTTAAATTTTTTTCAAATTTTATATATAAATGTTAAAACCTAAAACCCAAACTAACTTTATTATTTTTTAAAAACACTACCTAAAAAATCTACTAATGAATGAACAATTGACTGTCTTTGTAATACCACTTTTGCTTTTTGTAAAACTGTTTACATTAATGTTTTATCACTGATTTCATCATTGTTAGTTTCTTAAATTAATTTTAAGCCAGCCCGTAATGCTATGCATAGTATAAGTGGCTTTGGATACTGCTCTTCCCGTATTTTTTTTACCCCGTATGTGTGCAAAATTGAAATAAAAAAAATAAATAAATAAATTTATTGAGGCATAAATTACCCAAAAAAAGCAGAGAGTTACCATTAAAGGAGGAAATCTGAATGGGATTAGTCACATGGGGTTTCCCCAAGGATCAGTTTTAGGCCCCTCTTGTTTATAATTTCATTAAAAGACCTTGTGAAGGGGTTACTAGTGACATGATAAGTTTTTTGATGATACAAAGTAGGCCGCATAAATTTACTTGAGGGGATATCAAGAAATCCAGGGCGATTTGAACAAATTAAAGTCTTGGTCTGAGAAATGGCAATGAAGTTTAATGTGGATAAGTGTAAGGGACTTGCCCTTGGTAATGAAAATAACCCTCGAAGCTTAATCTAGGTGAAGTAGAGCTTGGTCATACAGAATGGAAAAAAACTTGGGAGTCTGGGTAAGCAGAAATCTAAAGCAAGACAGCAGTGCCTCAGTGTGCGCAACAAGGCCAACAGATTACTTGGATTTATCTCAAGAAGTAAAAGTAACAGAAGTCCAAAAGTTATTTTACAGCTCTATACATCACTAGTGAGGCCTCATTTAGATTATGCTGCTCAGTTTTTGGTCCCCTTACTACAGGATGGACTTTAGACTCATTAGAGAGCATACAGAGAAGAATGACTAAAATGATTTACTGTGTAAGGAACCTCCCGTATGAAGACAAAACTTAAAGCCTTAATGGTGACGTACTGATACCTATTAGTAATGTAAGATTTGAAATAAGCAAGCGCATGGCCTCTTATACCGTAGTGGTCAGTTTGTGGAGTAGGATTTGGGGGGTTTACTGTGCAAAGCTTTTTCTTAGGGTCAATAAAAAATTCCTAGTGGATATTCAAAGGATGATCGGAATGACAGAGCATCTAGTGAAAGTAATTTGGTGAGTTTTGGTGCTGGAAAATTTAAAAACCCAAAGCATGGTAGCCCAATTAGAAACACAGTCAACCATAGCTGGAGAGAAACTGTAATGAGGTGACAGTCAGCGCCTGCACAAGCAATAGCGAAGTCATCAACGTAGAGTGATGACCAATATTGGATGGAAGACTAGAGGCCAAAACATTTATAGCAAGGAGAAAAAGTTGTTGTGCTCAAACACATCCCTGAGGGACACTCTCAATTTGGACATAGTCCGGGGAGAGCACATTATTAACCCGAACATGGAAATGTCGTCAGTTAGAAAGTTTCTTAAGGAAGATGGTGATTGCCCTCGGAGGCCAATGGAAGAGCTTCGGGCAAAATATTATACCTCTATGTTTTGTCATACGCCTTCTCAAGGTCCAAAAAATATGACAATAACTGAGTGTTATTCATAAGGCATTACGAACATACGTATCTCAGCCTAGTAAAGGTCTATGGTAAAACAGATCCTACGAAAAAGCCAATTGGACTAGTGGAGAGACTGTTGTGTGACTCTAAATATCCACATAAACGTCATTTGCCAGACTCCATACTTTTGCAAAACTGCACTGTAAGAGCAATGGACGATAGTGGAGCATCAGGTACCATATTAAACGGTTTGTGACTGGAGAACAATGCAGATTTCCATAGCGGGGAAAACTCCTTTGACTAAATAAGAATGAAGAAGGTGCAAGAGGACTGCAAGGGCTGACTTATGTAAATGTTGTAACATAACTAGACCTCATCTTCACTAACAAGATGATCTGATAAAAATGTCACATAATCAAAAACAATATCCTACTCAGATCACAACATAATTGAGGTTCAGACATGTCTGCGTGGAGCCCCAGACCGACATAATGAGACTAGTCCACGAGGTAGCATCCACCAAATTCAACTTCAATAACAAAAATCATAAAGTGGGACCGATGTAAACCAAGTCCTAACCGATATAAGCTGGGAAAGATAACGAAGCAACACAGACCCCAACTTATGCCTCGAACAATCAACATGGTGGCACTCGATGTATGCACAGGCTTATTCCTCTACGAAACAGGAGGAGTAGATGTAAAATAGAAAGAGAAAGGTGCTCCCTTTACAGGCGACGGAAAAGAATATCAGAGCGCTACAGAGGTCAATATATCTGAAATGCGTATAGGGAGACACTGGTCATAAAAATAGCAAGCATTGAACTAAAGAGCAAAAGGAATCTTATAGGAGTCAAATCGCGGGAAGAACTAAAAGCCATAAATGAAATCGAAAGAAAACCCGCAAAGTTTTCTTCTCCTATGCCAAATCAAAGTCGAGAACTACGTCCCAGTATTGGGCTCCTACTTAAACAAGGAATGGTCCCTACACAGATGAGACAGCAAGAAATGATTGAGCTACTCAAGTCCCAATATGACTCAGCTTTTAGCAAGGCCGCTAACCAGGACTGAGAGTCGAAGAATCAAAATAAATTTTTTATGAGAGCCCAAAATTTTGATTAACACAAGCCTAACCGTTGTTATCCTGACACCAAATGAATTTCGGCACAGGCGAAAAGGACATGCCATGCACTCTGCCCCAGGGCCAGACTCATGAACCCCGTGGTTCATCAAGAACTGCAAGAAGCCCCCTATCATGAGCATTTTACATCCTATGGGAGGAAGCATGACACGGGGGTCGTCCCAAGTTACAAAAACAACATCACAAGCCCAACCCACAAAGGGGTCAGTAAAGCAACAGCAAGAACTACAGACCAATAGCACAACATCTCATATCATAAAAATCCTTGAAAGGGTCCTAAAAAGCAAGATCACCACCCATCTAAGAAACCCATCATTTCACAACCAAGGGCACATGGGTTTAGAACAGGTCGCTCCTGTCTGTCTCAACTATGAAAATCACTACGACAAGGTCCATTATGCACTAGCAGACAAAATGAATGCTAGATGTAATATATACAGACTTTGCAAAAGCCTTCGACAAGTGTGACCATGGCGTAACAGTGCACAAAATGCTGCTAAAGAATAACAGAGAAAGTCAGTCGATGGTCTATACTTCCTCACTAACAGAACACAGAGCGTAGTCGTCAACAGAGTAAAGTCCGAGCAGCTACGTGAAAAACCTGTTCCACAAGGCACAGTACTCTCACTCCCATCTTGTTCCTCATCCTCATATCTGACAATAGACAAGGAGTCCAGCCACAGCACCGTGTCTTCCTTTGCAGATTGACACCCGACATTTTCCCTGCATACAGTGTCTTCCATTCAGACACCGCAATAGGCTCCAGGTGAACATCACCAAAACTTTCATTGGGCTGAGAAAACAATATGAAGTTCAAGACGAGAAATTTCCAATTACTCAATATGGTAAACACTAGAATTATATCTTCATCAAGTACAAAAAAAACAAATTCTGTCTGGCCACAAAATAAGCGAAACAACAACGTCAAAGACCTGGAGTGAATCATGTTTGGAGGATCTCACTTTCAATACCATTAACATTGTATCATCGCATCTGCTAGAAAAATGACAGATGGATAATTGAACCTCAAAACTAGGGAGGAGGCCAAGCCCATATGACACTCTCAGGTCACTTGTTCTATCTATGCAGGAATGATTGCTGCACCACTAACAGCACCTTTCAAGTCAGTGAAATTGGCTGACCTAGAAAATGTGCAAAACCTTCACGGCGCGCATACACGGAGATAAAACACCTCGATTACAAGGAGCAATTGAGTTCCTAAACCTGTATTCCCTGGAACGCAGGCGGGAGAGATACATGATTATATACACCTGGATAATCCTAGAGGACTATACCAATCTTGCAACACGAAAATCACTCACTACGAAAGCAAAAGAACTGGCAGACGATGCACCATCCCCCCAATGAAAGCAGGGGTGGTCACGAGCATGTTTGAAGAGAAACCATACCAGAAGTGTCAGGGGCCGAGAACGTTCAACTGCCTCCCAGCATACATAAGGGGGATTCACAGACCCCTGGCAGATCTTCAAGCTGCACTGGAACAAGTACCAAAGTCGGTCCTGACCAGCCGGGCTTGTGGCTCGTACATATTGGGTTTGCGTGCAGACAGCAGCAACAGCCTGTTTGATCAGGCTCTGATCCACCAGGCGTCCTGGTCACATGAACCCTATCCCGCGCGGGGCTTGACCCCCGGAACTCTCTCCAGTAAACACCCAGTATGAATAAATGAATGTCGTCATGCCCAGCTGCCGATGATCGGCAAGCTGAGAGTGTCGTCTCTAGTTCTTGAAGTGTAAAAGGTACATTATACGGTTCTTCTCTGAGAGAAAAAAAGTCTAAGGGTGCAAACTCTCTGGCAGACTTTGGGGAAAGAAACGAGGGGCATAGATGGAGCCCCTGAGAAATACAGACCAGATAATTGCCAATTTCAATGGCAACATGAAGAGGGTTTGCAATATCAACACCCACAACCCACAGAACAGGAGTCAGGTCAGTAGGGTATTTACCACTCAATTTCCACACTTTTTTCCAGACTACACTCATAGAGGAAGCAGAGGTGATGGTGGAAACATAATCTCACCGGCAAGTGTTTAGTGTCACGAATGACAAGGTGAGCAATTGCACACTTCTGCTTAAACTCACGAAGTCTCTCAGCAGTTCTATTGTACTGGTACCTGCCCCACGCAGTGTGTTTCAAAAGTATTGTACGAGCACAAGCAGGAGACCACCAAGGCACGCACTTCTGAGAAGCCTGCCCGGTTTTGGGTATAGTATGAGAAGCTGCGGTTAAAACTGAGGACGAGAAGAGGTGTAAAAGTTCATCAGTGGAGGACAAAGAAGGAACCTCACTAAAAGTAGTCAGTTGTGAGTAAAAGTCACAATATTCCTGATTAAATTGCCAGCGTGGGCTATGGAGAGGTGGTGAATTTGAAGGAGAAATAAGAATAATTAGAAAATGATCCATGTCATGAAGTCCAGGAGAAGAGACCAGGTGTAGTCAAGTGTAGTAGAGGAAGAGCAGACGAGAGATCAATGCAGAGAGAGAGTATGAATACAAGGGATCAAAATGGGTTTGGAAAGTACTGTAAATTTAAAAATGGAGGGTTGGGAAGCAAGAAAGCCTCCAACTGAATGCCACGGAAATTCACAGTGAGACCCACCGTCCAAGGAAATGGTGGGCATTAAATCGCAAGTAACAGAAGTGGTGAGTAAGGATGAAACAAGAAAGCAACATCCAAGATCGATAATGCTCGAGAAGGAGAGAGATACAAATAACAAGTGTAACCCACCTATTGCAAGTGATATTGGCTGCTAAATATGCACCAAAGTACGAACAAATAGCTGATGGAACGGAATATCAGTGCATAGAAGAAAGGGCACTTTCATTAAAGGTCCCTTTATTAAAAGTATCCCTGAGAACACAATAAATATAACCCTGAGATGGATAGATAAATGCATTGTAAATTTCTGGTTCTTGTAAGCAAACACCAACAGGGGAAAATTGGCGAGAGCAGCATCTGGAAGTTCACCTCGATTACCTCACCCCTGAGGCCGCGCGTTAGCGGGGGGGGGGGGGGGGGGGGGGGGGGGGGGGGGGGGGGGGCCACTGTAATAGGGCCATGATGGCAACGATAAAGATAACCAAAATCTGCAGGTAAGGGTACCTACGACTAAGGGTTACTAAAAGTTAACATGCGGGCGATAGGGAAAATGTCAGCAGCAAAGAACAGTGTGGCTGCGAAGAAAGGAGTTGTGCAGATGGAGGAGAGGCAAGAGAAGGAACAGGGGCTGGGATCATTGTCCATTGAACGGTTTGGTCCTGCAATATATTCTGGAGATAGCTTCAAGTATTTCAGAATTCAAAGACGTCACATGGGAGAACAATAATGGAGATGGACGAGGAGGGTGAGTAAAAGATTGAACCATAATGGACCTGTGGCCAAGTTGGGGTGGACGAAATGGTGGAGGGAACTGGAGAAGAAGTGTTGGGAAGGGGACAGAAGAGGGCAGTAACGTGGGAGGTGGCAGAAGAGAAACTGGGGAGGGGACAGAAGACGGAAGGCACAGCAAGGGAGAGGTGCACCTCCCACACTTGTAACAGAGCCAGTGAGAGAGGAAGAACTAGGTACAGGGACTGGGAAGGTAAAATTTGGAGGTGGAAGAAGTGAAGGAGGGGTTAAAGGAGATTTGATTATTATTATAATAAAAAAGAAGTGCTAAGCCACAAGGGCTATACAGCAAAGGAGATTTGAGCAATGGAGATTTCTTGGACTTCTGAGAAGTAGAGGGACAATTAGGAGGAGGTGTCGTATGAGGTCTTGTTGATACCGGGGCTTGCAAGGGAGGACACGAAGTGAGAACAGACTGAGGTGTTAAAGTAGGGACTTCTGAGCCCAGGACAGCAAAAAAATTAGAGACAGAAGTGACTATGGAAGGGGCAAACACAGAGGAAGTTGCAGAAGATGGGACCACAGTAGTGGGGGGATGTTTAGAAACATGAGAATAAGAAATATGGGGCATCTCCCATGAAGGCACAGTTGAGAAACTGCCAGAGAATAAGGGAGAACCTCAGCTTTGAGGCGAATGGATTTCCTGCTCATTAAGTAGAACCCGCAACGTGAGTAAGGAAGGGTGAGCCTCATGAAATTAAGGCAAGAGGGATGTCGACTACAGACATATTAGAATGGTCATCAGCACCACAGACTGGGCATTCGGCTATAGATCTGCAATATTTTGCAGGGTGACCAAATTGCCAGCAGTTTATACACTGTTGCGTTAGGGATCACACCTTTCGATGTGTAAATGAAATGTCTCTGCTACAATAAACAAAGGATGGGATTTCACAGCTGTCGAAAGTTTAATCGAGCCACATTGCAAGGGTAACGTCTCTGCCCATGCCAGAAGGACATAAGTGTCTAATTTGAGGACTGGGAGAATCTGGAGTCCCCAGCTGTTCAAGAAGGTCATTGAAATGTTTGGAAATTCTGTTAGATTATGTATGGGAGAGAATGAACAGTACCACTCTACAGAATTGAAGGTATGATGTTTTTGATAGTGCAGGAATAAGTATCGATATGTGAAAGAAGAAAGATCATGAGCATGGTGGCATTCTGACAGTGATGATGTGGGTAACTGCTCTTGAGAGAGTGAAAAGAAATCTCTCTACCACATGCTTAGGAGTGCCTTTCCAATACTATGCTCAGAAAGATAGCAAATAAGGAAGTCAGTCGTAAAGAATTTAGTCCATTGTGCTTTCCGAAACTGAGCGTGGAAAGGGAGAGCATGGACATTTCGGTCTTATTCTGAGTAAACAAAAAGGTGGGAAAGAAGTATCATCGGGCAAATTGTCATTGGCCGTTTTAGGAGTGGGACCAGAGCCTGGTCCGACAAGGCGACGACTGGCAATTCGAAAATTGCCGCACCATGGAGGAGAGGCCCAGAAGCATATCAAAGAAAGCAGAGGTCAGACAAATTGAAGGAGTGAGTCGAAACCTGGCACCTGAAGCGGGTATGAAACAGCACCAGCAAGAGGTACAGGGCCTTAGAGTGTCCAAAGAGTGTCAAAAGATGAGGCTGGGTCAGAACGGGGTGTGATAACAAGAAGGAGCCCAGGGGTAGTTGGGTCATGGATCGGGTACTCCATGGTTAGGTTACTTCTTTCTTTTTGTTTTTAAGAAAAAAAAGAAAGAAGAAAATAAAAATAAAAAGAGAATAAACAAAGGGGGAACCAGGGAGGGATAGTTCCTAGGAGGAAAGGGCCAGAAATCTCCCTCCATGCCCAAGGGGACCTCAGCACCACAAGTAGTGCAGATGCAACATGGAACCCGTGCCATACCCTTTATACCAGTAAATCAGAAATCTGGGATAGCAACCTCACATCTGCTGAGCTACCTCGATGGACAAAAGAGAGGGCGCCGGATATCCACCACAAAGCATATCTTCTTTGGCCACCTCCCCCGGAATCCAAAAGGCAGCCTCCAGAGATACACCCATCACCCAAAAGACACCCAAAGCCACTCCTCAGGAGACCAGAGAGGGAATGGGGTATCCCCAGGTGATCCAGATTCCACGGCAAATTACACTACCACCAAGAACCTCAAATGGAAATGGGATGTACCCGGTAACCCTTTCCCTACCTAGGAACTAGCCTGCCTGTGGGAAAAAATCCAAAGCCCAAAAAGAGAAAGGGGGAAAAGGGAGAGGTGGGGAGGAGGAAAGGAAAAAGGGAGGATGGGATAGGGATGGGGGGATTGGGGGTATTAGGTTTGTCTGGAGAAAGAAGTTCACAGGTTTAATTCTCAGACCAAGAGCCTCTTCACCATGCCAAGGCACCTCCTTGAAGGAGGCCATCTGTTAATAGAATGCTCTCAGGATTACCATGAAGGCTATTTTGATGTTTCCTGTTTTAATACAGGTGTGATTTTTTCCACAGCTGTTCTCTTTCGGGCATTCCCCCAAACACTTCCCTGGTTTAATATCTCTAGTGGACGATTCCTGATGTATGCACATGGTGCATGGGTACCATTTCCCATGGAAGTTGCACATAATCGATGCTGAAAGTCTATTTGTTGCTACGGTGCAGACACACACAGATTTCATATGTAATTTTTTGGTGTTAACTATATATCCTACTAACCTCCTAATGTGAGGGTCAACTGCTTGTACATGTATCTTACCAGTGCTAGCAGTAGCTGTTTGGGTGTTTGATAAGGTGCATAAAAACCACCTTCAGTTTATGCAAGTGCAACGGACAAGTAAAGTAGTAAGCAGTAGTAACATACACACAGCAAAGAGCATTCTTGAGTTTCCCCTACACGCGAGCTTTAGTCGGCACAAAAGGGGGGGGGGGCACCCTTTTCCCCCCCCCCCCTTCGTGGTGAAGAGGCTCGTGGTCTGACGAATTAAGCCACTGTCGGTCTTCTCTCAGACCAACCTAATTCCCCCCCATTTCTCTTCCCCTCCCCAATCCGATCCTCCCCATCCTCCCCTTTTCCATTCCTCCTCCTCCTCCTCACCCCTTCCCCTTTTGCCCTTCCTCTTTTTGTGCCTTTGGGATTTCTCCCACAGGCGCGCTAGTTCCTAGGTAGGGAAAAGGAACACCGGGTCCAATCCCATTCCGTTGAGGTCTTGGCGGTGGCGAGTTTTGCCCGTGGAACGGATTGCCTGGGATGTCCTGATCCCTCTCACGTATCTCGGAGTAGCTTGGGTGTCCTTTCGAGCGACGGTGTATCTCTGAAGCCATCCTTTCCGGATTCCGGGGGTGTGGCCGAAGGAGTAGGCAGATGTGAGGGTTTGCTATCCCCGGATTGCTGGTTTACTGGCATGAAGGTAGGTATGGCACGGGTTCCAGGCTGGCATCGCGCTAACTAGCGGTGTTGAGGTCCTCTTGGCGCAGAGGGAAGAGTTCCGCCCTTTCATTCCTCTGGGAACTATTCCTCACCAATCCCCCTTTTTTTATCTTTTTTTTATTTTATTTTCTTTCTTCTTTCTTTTTTTTTTCTTAAAACAAAAAGCAAAGGAGTAACCTAACCATGTCAAGTCCCTAGTCCTTGAACCACTACCCCCGGGCCCCCCTTCTTGATACCGCACCCCATTCTGACCCTGGCCTGTGTTTTAGACCACTCTTCGGACACTCCCTGATGCCCCTTACCTCCTGCTGGTGCTGTTTCCTCACCCGCTTCAGGTACCGGGGCTTCAACGACCTCCTTTCGATTAGTCTGACTTCCGCTCTCCTTTGACTATGGCTTCCGACTCTCTCCCTCTACGTACGCAATTTTCGAATCGCCCGCCCATTTTCACGCCCGGAACCAACTTCGGTCCTACTCCTAAATGCCAAAGTCAATCTCCTGATATGCCCTTCGTTTACCTCCATACTACTCGGAAAAGACCGAACACGTCAAGCACCCCTCTCCAAACGCTCAGATTTTGACCACACAAGGACTAAATTCTTTACTTTAACAACCGACTTCTTCTCTGCCTACCTTTCTGACCATAGTAATGGCAAAGCGCTCCTGCATCTGATGGCAGAGATATTTTCATTTCATGCTCTCAAGAGCGGTACGCGCATCGTCACTGTCCAGGAATGCCCACCAAGCTCCAGGATCTTTCTCTCCTTTCAAATATCGATACTACTCCTATTCACTATTGAAAAACATCTTTCCTCAATTTTGTAGGTATGTCATTCGCTGCCCCATACCAGAGCCAACGAGAATTTCCAGTCATGTGGCAATGACATTTTTGAACAGCTGGAACTCCAGGATCTCCCAATCCTCAACAGAGACACTTATGTCCTTCCTGCCGGGGAGAGACGTTACCCTTGCAATTGGCTCGTTTAACTTTTGACAGCCGAAACTCCCGTCCACTGTATTGTTGGCAGACATCGGTTAAAGATCCGAAAGATGAAACCTACACCACAACAAAGTAGAACTTGTCTGGCGTTTGGTCACCCAGCAAATATGTAGATCTATGGTCGAATGCCCAGTCTGTGGTGCCGACGACCATTCTAATATATCTTGGCTCACCTCCTTCTTCCTTAATTGTAATGAAGCTCACCTTCATACTCCTGCCGTTGCCCAGGTCTAACTTAAATGAAAGTGAAATCCGTGCTCAAAGAGGCAGAAAGGTCTCCCTTATGCTATGGCAGTTACTCATCTCCGCCTCCAAGGAGACTACCCCGTGTTTCTTATTCTCGTGTTTTCCAAACACCCCCAACTCTGGGGTCCAATCTTCTGCAGCCAATCCTCTGTTGTTACCCCTCCCATAGCCACTACGGCATTCTAATTCCTTTTCCTGTCCTTGGCTCTGACGTCCCTACTACAACTCAGTCGTTCTCACATCGTCGCGTCCTTCCCTCACAAGCCCCAGTATCGACAAGACACCTCGTACGACACCTAATACCATCGCCCCTCTACTCAGAAGTCCAAAAAAATCTCACATTGCTCAAATCTTCCTTGCCCATTCCTTCCCTTATTCCACCTCCACACTTTACCTTTCCAGTCTCTGTACCTAGTTCTTCCCCTCTCTCTGGCTCTATACAAGTGTGAGATTCACCCCTCTCCTCGTACTATGCCTTTCACCTGTCCCCTCCAAGTTTCCTCTCCTCTTCTGCCACCTCCCAGATTTCGCATCTTACTGTCCTCCCCCACACTCATCTCCAGTCCCCCTTACCACTCTTTCTTCCTCTCCCTCTATACTTTGGTACAGTCCATTACCTGTCCAACTTTACCACCCTTCCTCCTTCTATCTCCAATAATGGTCCCTCTCCCATACATCTTACGAAAATTCAGAAACCACTTGAACCATTTCAGAATATATTGCAGAGAGACTAAACCTCAATGGACACTGATTCACTCCTGTTCCCCTTCTCTCCCTCTCCTCCATCTTCACAACACCCATTCTTCGCAACGCTCCTTCCTTCGCTACTTGAATGTCTTCCAATCCACCAACACGTTTGACTTTTCTAACCCTCTAGTCTTAGGTGCCTTTACCTAACAGATTCCTGATATTTTCTTCATCGCGCAATCATGGCCAGTTTAAAGTGGAATATCCGCGCTCAGGGGTAATCGGGTGACTTCAGAATTGTGCTTTCCAGGTTTTCCCCCTGTTTGTGCTTGCTTACAGAACCAAAATACACTCGCTGTTTTCCAAACCTATCTCAGGCTATAATTATTGTATTCTTGGATCCATTCTCTGATGGACCTTTAATGAAATGCCCTTCGCTACTCAATGAATTCCGACTGTCAACTATTTGTCCATACCTCGTCTGCATAACACTGCAGCCCAACCACTTGAATAAGTGGTTTACAATAATGTTCTTTATATCGCTCACCTTCTCCGAGCATTTCTATCTCCTCCCAACTTGCCTTTCTGTTTCATCCTTACCACCACCTCTTCCTGTTAGCTTGGTGATTTTTAATGCCACCATTTCCTCGGGAGGGGTCTCATTGTGACTCACGTGGCATGCATTGAGGCTTTTCTCGCCTCTCACCCCCTCCATGTTTTAAATACGGTACTCCCACCCATTTTGATCCTCGTACTCAACTCTCTCTTCAATCGATCTATCAGTCTGCTCCTTCCGCCACTGCACAAAACTTCACCTGGTCTGTTTCTACTACTACCAACTTACATGACAGCGATCATTTTCCGACATTCTTACTTCTCCTTCCTATTCACCACCGTTTTCCGTAACCCTCGCTGGCCAAATTTTTTTTGATCGGGCAAATTGGGATCTTTACTCACACCTCACTGCTTTTTAGTGAGGTTCCTTCTTCATCCTCCTTGATGAGCTCCTAACATCATCCTTCTCGACGTCAGTTTAAATACCGCAGCATCCTCAATTCTATACCCAAACCTCAGGCAGCATTCTCAGAATGCGGTGCCTTGGGTCCTCGCTGCCTGTGCTCGTGCAGATCGTTTGAAACGTGCTGCATGGGGCAGGTACCGGTACAATAGAACCGCTGAAGACTTCTTGGAATTAAGCAGAAGCGTGCGATCGCTCGCCGTGTCACCATGAAGCTAAACGCACTTGTTGCGAGACTATGTTCCACCATCACCTCTGGCTTCTTCTATGAGTGCAGTACTGGAAAAAAGTGAGGAAATTGAGTGGTAAATACTCTCCGACCCAGCGCCTGTCTACGGGTCGCGCTGTTGAGTTAGCAAACCCTCCTCGGACGTTGCCCTTGAACTTGGCACACATCTGGTCTGTATTTCCAGGGCTCCATCTATGCCCCATTCATTTCTTTCCTCAAAGTCTGCAGAAGAGTTAGTACCCTTGGACTTTTCTTCTCTCAAGATGAACGTATAATGTGCCTTTTACACTTCAAAACTGGATCAACGCTCGCAGCTTGCCGAAAAAAAAATCATCGCAGCTGGGCCTGACGACATTCATATTCCTATGTTACAACTTTTACATCGGTCAGACCATGTATCCTCTAACACCTCTCAATCTATTTGGGCACAGAGGTCTTCCCCACTGTGGAAATCTGCCATTTTCTCCACTTCCGCAACAGGGTACTACAGGACAGATGCCTCCCCACTATCGCCCCATCGCTCTTACTAGTGCAGTTGCAAAGTGATGGAACTCTCGTAAATCGACGTTTTAAATGTGGATTTAGAGACACACAACAGTCCCGCTCCGCTATCAATATGTTTTCGTAAGGGTCCCGTTCAATCATAGACCCCTTACTACGCTGGATACGTATGTTCGTAATGCCCTTTTGCGAATAAACACTCGTTTATTGCCCATATTTTTTGGACCTTGAGGAAGGCATATGACACAACTGGAGGTATAATATTTTGGCCAGGCCCATTCCTTAGCTCCGAGGCAATCTAACCATCCATCCTTAAGAACTTTTTAACTGACAGCATTTCCGTGTTGAGTCAATAATGTTCTTTCCCCGGACTTCGTCCAGCTGAAAGTGTCCCTCAGGATGTGTTCTAAGCACAACATTTTCTCCTTGCTATAAATGATTTGCCCTCTGTCTTCCTCACCCAATATTTGGGTCATCACTTTATGTTGATGACTTCGCTATTTGCTTGTGCAGGCGCTGACTGTCATCGTTATTGCAGTTTTTCTCCAGCATGCGGTCGACCGGTTTCCACTTTGGGCCCACCACGCATGGTTTAAATTTTTCAAGTACCAAAACTCCACTCAATTACTTTCACTAGACGCTCTGTATCTCCGATCATCCTTTGTAACACTATGGCTCCCTGTACCCCGAACGTGATACAGTCAGGTTTCTTCTAGGGGCCATCTCTTTGACCGTTCGGTTATCCTGAAACCTCACATAACCTCTCTGAAGGCAAACTTGTCACGCCGCTAAACCTTCTTAAAACCCTTGCTCATCTTCCTGGGGAGCCGATCGTCGAACCTCTGCTTCGTCTACAGCACAGCACTCGTTTTATTCGAAACCGATTATGGTGACCAGAATTTAGTTCCGCGGCCTCTCCGCTACTCTCTCTAGCCTAACTCTATGCTTCACCAAGGATTCCGTTTGTGCCTTGTGCTTTTCGCTCTTCCCCTGTTGAGAGCTCTCTATAGAAGCGAATCTTCCATCCTGGTCTGATCGCCGGTGATGCCCATTGCCTCGCCTACTATGTACGCTCTCACGATCTACAAACCCTTCCATTTTAGAATGGTCCCCAATATTATAGACATTCTTTATTCGTTCGCACGCCCCTGTTTGCTCCATCCCTTTTCTCTTTGCCTATATATACACTCTTGTCTTCCCTTCATAACCACTTTATATGTTCATGTAGCAATCTCACTTTTCCCTACCCCCCTGGGAATTCCAGCGTTCGGGTCGTTCTTCTAATCATCACTCCCTTGCTCGAAAGCCCACTGCCTACGGTAGCTTCCCCGCTCTCTTTTTCTTGATCACTTCCACTCTCATTCCTCATGCCCACACTGTGTACACAGATGGCTCTAAGTCTTCAGACGGCGTCGGATTCGCAGCAGTTGTTCCGGACAGGCGTCGTGCGGGGACATTACTATCTTCAGCTAGCATTTTTACTGCTGAACGTATGCCATTCTTGCAGCACTTATTCGTATCGCATCTATGCCTGTGTCATCATTTGTAGTAGTCTCAGACGTCCCCTTAGTGCCTAGGGCAGCTATACGGAAAATTTGATACATCTCATCCGCTAGTTCTCTGTATCCACTTTGGCTATGACCGTATCTCCTACCAAACATAAAGATATTGTTTTTGTTGGGTCCTCTGGTCAATGTCGACGTAACAGGGCAATGAACAGGCAGACCACTGGCTGCTCGTCCAGCAGACATGACCTACCAATTTTCTTCGAGGTGTTCCATTTCTGGACTATTTTGCTGCAATAGCTACCCACCTTCGCACGCCGTTGGCATCAACGTTGGTCAACTCTGCTCGTAACAACTTCATCTATTAAACCGAGCATAGGTTACTGGCCGTCTTCTTTCATCATTGCCGGAGTTGGGAGACCACTCTCTCCTGCCTACGCATTGGTCACACTCGTCTTACTCATGGGTATCTCATGGAGAGCACCCTGTTCCTCTCTGTGAGCAGTGTCAAGTTCCATATCGATTAGCCACATTCTGTTAGACTGCCCTCTCTATCACGAGCCTCGCAGAATTTACTCTCCACGTCGTCTTCGTTCTACTACTCTCTCTTTACCTTCCCTTCTGTGTGCTGATGGACCCCCTCCCTTTAATCCTGACTCTCTCACTGCTTCTTGACATCGAACCTGATTTACTCCACAAACTCTGATGAAACTTTCGCACTCCCCTCACGCCTTTCTATTTCAGTCTACTGTGCGCCCCTTTACCCTTTCACATCCACTACCCCCCGCTGTTACCGTGACCTATTACTCCATCCATCCTCCCTTTTGCCACCTGATGCCCTCGCTTCCGTCTGCCCAGCAGCGCTGTATAGGACCTTGTGGGCTAGCGCATCTTTCTGATTATAATAATATAACAGGCTTTAATCCAGAGCTCGGGTGTAGTTCCAAAGAGATCCTGTAATGCTTGCTGCCTTGCAGCAATGGTACACAGTGGTCTGAGACACTCCCACCACAGGGAGCCAAGGGCCGGGCACCTCCTTGGAAAAACCTGGGCCTGGCGATTATACCAGGCCAATCTACTACCTACCAATCAACTACGAATTCGTCAGAGGATCACTTATTTTCCATTAAATCCTGGTGGTGTTAAGGTCACCTAGAAACTCCATAGCTTTTTAAATCTGGGTCATTGGATGACTTATTCTTGAGCAAGTCTGGTCAGTGGATCACTTATTTTTGAACAATCTGGTCGGTATTTTGAGTAGGTCTGGAAAGGACTACTGAAATATTATTTAACAGAGTAATATGTGGTCAGTTTTGATACAAAAAGAATAGCCTTGCATGTCGAGAAACTGGTGACTTCTAGTACCTCCTAATGATGATGAACGCCCCTAAGATGTCCGTCCTATATCAATGTACTAATTTTCCTGACTTTGTTTCCTAACTAATCCCACACTAATTTTATGGTATCACTTATTAGCTAAGGTATGGCGAACTGGGGTATTATTAAATTATAATCAAGGGGGAAGCGCTAACCCCGGAGGATGTGAAGCAGTGCCTGGGGGAGGATGTGAAAGCATTCAGGCTTAATTCGGGAACTGGAGCACAGAGCCAATTCCCTAGAATCAAGAGCCCCTCACCAACATCAAGGAACCTTTCCCTTGAGGGGTTGACTGGGGGTAGAAAGCTTACTGAGTTTTGTTCTGTTGACAATACTGCATTTCTACCATCCTCTACAATCTTGCAGTTTCTACTCTACTCTTTCTTAATTCCTACAATTTTCATCAACCAGCGACGCTTGGCAATATCTTATTATTAAAAATCCTAGATTTTTGTAATTTCCATAAATCTGTACTCTATGGTAAGACCAGGAGTACAAGCAGGCAAAGTCTAGTGTCAGCTGTGAAGAGCAAACCTGAGAGATCAATTCAAGAGAGATTGAGTATGAGGGTCAAAATGGGTGGAGCTCCTGTATTTTAAAACAGGAGAGGAAAGAAGAGAGAAGAGAATCTGAGTGGCCACAGAGTCCACAGTGAAGACCCCCTGAGGAAGTGGTCAGCATTAAAAATACAGTACCAGAGTGGAGGCGTAATGAAGAATCCCAGAAATGTAACATCTTGGATATATAATGCTCGAGAGAGATACAAAAAACAACTGTGTATCACTTAATCAAGTAGATGTGTGCTGCAGTGTAATGCAAAAGAGGTGGGTGGTATAAGTAGACCAGTGCAATAAGAAATGCACGTTCATTGAAGGATCCAAAAGGACAAGTATTTGATGATATAATACCATGTAGCCAGAAGACAGGATGGATAACAGCAGATATAATTTTTTTTTTCTTGTAAACTAACAGAAAGGATAAACTGGTAAAGCAACACCTGAAAGGTCACCCCAGTTAACCTATGAGGCCTCGGATATTTCCACTGTAAATAATCTATGATTAGCAAAGAGAAAGACACATTAAAAAAATATGAAGTAATATGTATCTACAAACTAGAAAGGTTAGAAAATTCTACATGTGAGGCAGCAAAAATCAATTGAGCATAAAGGATTAAAACACTGAAGAAAGAAGTTCTGCAGCAGAGAAAGGAGGATCATGTGTCACAGAAGTCTACCCCTTGGAGGTGGAGTTGAGACCACATGGTTGTAAGTGAAAACCCTTTTTCTGTTTGAACAGCGGATTTCTCCATTCATTTAAGTACACATGGTAATGGAATGAATAAGGCCCCTAACTGCATAATACAGTTATGGCAGGAGGGAGGCAGGTTGTAATTTGAATGGTCGGCAGCACGCACGTTTCTACTGTGTCACAAGCCTTTTTTCTTAGTCAATAAAAAATTCCTAGTGGATATTCAAAGGATATCGAATGACAGAGCATCCAGTGAAAGTAATTGGTGAGTTTTGTGCTGGAAAATTTAAACCAATGCATGGTAAGCCCAATTAGAACACAGTCAAACCATATTCTGGAGAGGAAACTGTATGAGGTGACAGTCAGCGCCTCACAAGCAATAGCGAAGTCATCAACGTAGATTGATGACCAATATTGGATGGAAGACTAGAGGCCAAATCATTTATAGCAAGGAGAAAAAGTTGTTGTGCTCAAACACATCCCTGAGGGACACTCTCAATTTGGACATAGTCCGGGGAGAGCACATTATTAACCCGAACATGGAAATGTCGTCAGTTAGAAAGTTTCTTAAGGAAGATGGTGATTGCCCTCGGAGGCCAATGGAAGAGCTTCGGGCAAAATATTATACCTCTATGTTTTGTCATACGCCTTCTCAAGGTCCAAAAAATATGACAATAACTGAGTGTTATTCATAAGGCATTACGAACATACGTATCTCAGCCTAGTAAAGGTCTATGGTAAAACAGATCCTACGAAAAAGCCAATTGGACTAGTGGAGAGACTGTTGTGTGACTCTAAATATCCACATAAACGTCATTTGCCAGACTCCATACTTTTGCAAAACTGCACTGTAAGAGCAATGGACGATAGTGGAGCATCAGGTACCATATTAAACGGTTTGTGACTGGAGAACAATGCAGATTTCCATAGCGGGGAAAACTCCTTTGACTAAATAAGAATGAAGAAGGTGCAAGAGGACTGCAAGGGCTGACTTATGTAAATGTTGTAACATAACTAGACCTCATCTTCACTAACAAGATGATCTGATAAAAATGTCACATAATCAAAAACAATATCCTACTCAGATCACAACATAATTGAGGTTCAGACATGTCTGCGTGGAGCCCCAGACCGACATAATGAGACTAGTCCACGAGGTAGCATCCACCAAATTCAACTTCAATAACAAAAATCATAAAGTGGGACCGATGTAAACCAAGTCCTAACCGATATAAGCTGGGAAAGATAACGAAGCAACACAGACCCCAACTTATGCCTCGAACAATCAACATGGTGGCACTCGATGTATGCACAGGCTTATTCCTCTACGAAACAGGAGGAGTAGATGTAAAATAGAAAGAGAAAGGTGCTCCCTTTACAGGCGACGGAAAAGAATATCAGAGCGCTACAGAGGTCAATATATCTGAAATGCGTATAGGGAGACACTGGTCATAAAAATAGCAAGCATTGAACTAAAGAGCAAAAGGAATCTTATAGGAGTCAAATCGCGGGAAGAACTAAAAGCCATAAATGAAATCGAAAGAAAACCCGCAAAGTTTTCTTCTCCTATGCCAAATCAAAGTCGAGAACTACGTCCCAGTATTGGGCTCCTACTTAAACAAGGAATGGTCCCTACACAGATGAGACAGCAAGAAATGATTGAGCTACTCAAGTCCCAATATGACTCAGCTTTTAGCAAGGCCGCTAACCAGGACTGAGAGTCGAAGAATCAAAATAAATTTTTTATGAGAGCCCAAAATTTTGATTAACACAAGCCTAACCGTTGTTATCCTGACACCAAATGAATTTCGGCACAGGCGAAAAGGACATGCCATGCACTCTGCCCCAGGGCCAGACTCATGAACCCCGTGGTTCATCAAGAACTGCAAGAAGCCCCCTATCATGAGCATTTTACATCCTATGGGAGGAAGCATGACACGGGGGTCGTCCCAAGTTACAAAAACAACATCACAAGCCCAACCCACAAAGGGGTCAGTAAAGCAACAGCAAGAACTACAGACCAATAGCACAACATCTCATATCATAAAAATCCTTGAAAGGGTCCTAAAAAGCAAGATCACCACCCATCTAAGAAACCCATCATTTCACAACCAAGGGCACATGGGTTTAGAACAGGTCGCTCCTGTCTGTCTCAACTATGAAAATCACTACGACAAGGTCCATTATGCACTAGCAGACAAAATGAATGCTAGATGTAATATATACAGACTTTGCAAAAGCCTTCGACAAGTGTGACCATGGCGTAACAGTGCACAAAATGCTGCTAAAGAATAACAGAGAAAGTCAGTCGATGGTCTATACTTCCTCACTAACAGAACACAGAGCGTAGTCGTCAACAGAGTAAAGTCCGAGCAGCTACGTGAAAAACCTGTTCCACAAGGCACAGTACTCTCACTCCCATCTTGTTCCTCATCCTCATATCTGACAATAGACAAGGAGTCCAGCCACAGCACCGTGTCTTCCTTTGCAGATTGACACCCGACATTTTCCCTGCATACAGTGTCTTCCATTCAGACACCGCAATAGGCTCCAGGTGAACATCACCAAAACTTTCATTGGGCTGAGAAAACAATATGAAGTTCAAGACGAGAAATTTCCAATTACTCAATATGGTAAACACTAGAATTATATCTTCATCAAGTACAAAAAAAACAAATTCTGTCTGGCCACAAAATAAGCGAAACAACAACGTCAAAGACCTGGAGTGAATCATGTTTGGAGGATCTCACTTTCAATACCATTAACATTGTATCATCGCATCTGCTAGAAAAATGACAGATGGATAATTGAACCTCAAAACTAGGGAGGAGGCCAAGCCCATATGACACTCTCAGGTCACTTGTTCTATCTATGCAGGAATGATTGCTGCACCACTAACAGCACCTTTCAAGTCAGTGAAATTGGCTGACCTAGAAAATGTGCAAAACCTTCACGGCGCGCATACACGGAGATAAAACACCTCGATTACAAGGAGCAATTGAGTTCCTAAACCTGTATTCCCTGGAACGCAGGCGGGAGAGATACATGATTATATACACCTGGATAATCCTAGAGGACTATACCAATCTTGCAACACGAAAATCACTCACTACGAAAGCAAAAGAACTGGCAGACGATGCACCATCCCCCCAATGAAAGCAGGGGTGGTCACGAGCATGTTTGAAGAGAAACCATACCAGAAGTGTCAGGGGCCGAGAACGTTCAACTGCCTCCCAGCATACATAAGGGGGATTCACAGACCCCTGGCAGATCTTCAAGCTGCACTGGAACAAGTACCAAAGTCGGTCCTGACCAGCCGGGCTTGTGGCTCGTACATATTGGGTTTGCGTGCAGACAGCAGCAACAGCCTGTTTGATCAGGCTCTGATCCACCAGGCGTCCTGGTCACATGAACCCTATCCCGCGCGGGGCTTGACCCCCGGAACTCTCTCCAGTAAACACCCAGTATGAATAAATGAATGTCGTCATGCCCAGCTGCCGATGATCGCAAGCTGAGAGTGTCGTCTCTAGTTTCTTGAAGGGTAAAAGGTACATTATACGGTTCTTCTCTGAGAGAAGAAAAGTCCAAGGGTGCTAACTCTCTGGCAGACTTTGAGGAAAGAAATGAGGGGCATAGATGGAGTCCCTGAGAAATACGGACCAGATGATTGCCAATTTCATTGGCAACATCTAGTGGGTTTGCTATATCAACACCGGCAAACCGCAGAACAGGAGCCAGGTCAGGAGAATATTTACCACTCAGTTTTCGTACTTTTCTCCAGACTGCACTCATAGAGGAAGCAGTGATGGCGGAGACATAATCTCGCCAGCAAGTGTGTTTAGCGTTACTAATGACACGGCGAGCGATCACACGCTTCTGCTTAAAATCAAGAAGTCTCTCCGTGGTTCTATTGTATCGGTACCTGCCCCATGCAGCGCGTTTCAAACGTACTGCATGAGCACAAGCAGGAGACCACCAAGGCACGCATTTCTGAGAATGCCTGCCCAAAGTTTGGGGTATACAATCAGAAGTTGCGGTTAAAACGGAGGACGAGAAGAGGTGTAAAAGCTCATCGATGGAGGACGAAGAAGGAACCTCTCTAAAAACAGTTAGGTGTGAGTAAAGGTTCCAATTTGCCTGATCAAATTGCCAGCGTGGGATGCAAAGAGGTGGTGAATATGAAGGGGAAGTAAGAATGATTGGGAAATGATCACTGTCATGTAGAAATCTTCCTTTAGCATTAGAAATCTTCCTTATGATGGAAGATTGAAGACTCTTAAGTTACATTCACCTGTTAGACGAAGAATGAGGGGAGACCTGATCGAAGTGTATAAGTGGAAGACAGGTATCAATAAAGGGGATATTAACAAGGTCTTGAGGATATCTCTCCAAGAGAGAACCCGCAGTAATGGATTTAAATTAGATAAGTTTAGATTTAGAAAGGACATAGGAAAGTATTAGTTTGGAAATAGGGTAGTTGATGAGTGGAACAGTCTACCTAGTTGGGTTATTGAGGCTAGGACTTTGAGTAGTTTCAAATTTAGGTTGGATAAGTACATGAGTGGGAGGGGTTGGATTTGAGTGGGATTGCACATCAGAGCTTATTTCATGGGTAGCATTGAAAATTGGGTTGGTCAAATGTTTGATAGTGGGATGAATTGTAAAGGACCTGCCTAGTATGAGCCAACAGGCCTGCTGCAGTGTTCCTCCTTTCTTATGTTCTTATGTAAGTCTGGGAGAACAGACCAAGTGAAGTCTAATGCGGCGGAGGAAGAGCAGACTGAGAGATCGATGCAAGAGAGAGTGTGAGTCCGAGGATGAAAATGGGTGTGAGTACCTGTATTTAAAACATGGAGGGGGTGGGTGGCAAGCAAAGCCTCTAACTGAATGCCACGGGAATCACAGTGAGACCCCACCCCCCAGAGGAAATGGTGGGCATTAAAATCGCCAAGTAACAGAATCGGTGGCGGTAATGACGAAACAAGAAAGGCAATATCCGGAATAGATAATGCCCGAGAAGGAGAGAGATATAAAGAACAGAGCATATACCACCTATGCAAGTGGATAGGGCTTCTGTGTAATGCAGCGAAGTACGAACAAATAGCTGATGGTATGGAATATCAGTGCGTAGAAGAAGGGCACTTTCATTAAAGGTCCCATCAGGAAAAGGATCTGAAGAATACAATAAATTATAGCCTGTGATGGAGAGATAACAACAGAGTGAAATTTTGGTTCCCTGTAAGCAAACACCAAACAGGGGAAAACTGGGAGATAACATCTGAAGCTCACCCGATTACCCCTGAGGCCGCGTATATTCCACTGTAAATAGGCCATGATTGGCAATGTAAAGATACCTGAAATCCCAGGTAAGGGTTCCTATGGACTAGAGGGGTTAAAAAAGTCCACATGCGGAGGCAGGGGAAAACGTTCAAGCAGGGGAGGAATAGTGCGCTGTGAAGAAAGGAGTTGCACAGATGGAGCAGAGGAGAGAGAAGGAACGGAGGGTGGATCAGTGTCCATTGATGGTTTGGTTCTGCAATTATTCAGAGATTGCTTCAAGTGTTTTGGAATTCAGGGGACGTCATATGGGAGACAATATTTGGAAAGGGTTTAGGGGAGGATGAGTAAAGATTGGAACTGAAAAATGGACTGTATCAAGGTAGGGGGGGGCGAAAGGGTGGAGGGAACTGGAAAAGGGGTGGAGGGAACTGGAGAAGCGTGGAAGGGGACAGAAGAGGCAGAAACCTGGGAGGTGGCAGAAGAGGAAAAAACTTGGGAGGGAACAGGGGGGGAAAGGGTACAGTATGAGGTGGAATGTGAACCTCTACACTTGTAACAGAGCCAGTGAGAGGGAAGAACCAGGTACAGAACAGGGAAGGAAAAATGAGGAGGGTGGAAGATGGGTAGGGGGTGTTAACGGACCTTTTTTTGACTTTTGAGAATAGAGGGGCATTAGGAGGTGTCATACTAGATCTCATTGCTACTGAGGCTTGTGAGGGAGAACACAAAGAAGTGAGATCAGACTGAGGCATTGAAGTAGGGGACGTCTGACCCTAGGACAGCAAAAGAATTAGATACAGAAGTGACTATGGGAGAGGTAACCACAGAGGTTGGGGTTTCAGAAGAGGGGATCCCAGAGTGGGGGGACGTTTTGAAACACAGGATAAGAACCACGAGGTAGTCTCTTGGAGGCGGAGATGAGAAACTGCCATGGCATAAGGGAGACCTTCTGCCTCTTTGAGGTAATGGATTTCCTGCTCATTTAAGTAGATTTGACAACGGCGAGAGTACGAACGGTGAGCCTCATGACAATTAAGGCAAGAGGGAGGGTTGATTGCAAGATGTATTAGAAAGGTCATCGGCCACAGACTGGCATTCGGCGATAGATCTGCAATATTTCGCTGGATGGACAAAACGCCAGCAATTTCTACAATGTTGTGGGGTAGGGATCACCTTTTGAACTTGTAACCCATGTCCTGCTACATTAACTGAGGATGGGAGTTTCACGGCTGTCAAAAGTTAAATGAGCCACATTGCTAGGGTATCGTCTCCGCCAGTGGGCAGGGAAAAACATAAGTGTCTACCTTTTAGGATTGGGAGATCTTGGAGTTCCAGCTGTTCAAGAATGTCAGTGCCATAAGGTATGGAAATTTGTTGAACTATGGGATGGGGCAGAATGACGGTACCACTCAAAAATTGAGGGAATGATGTTTTTCAATAGGACAGGAACAGTATTGATATGGGAAAGACAAGAAAGCTTTATGAGCCCCGGGGAGCATTCTGTTGGTGATGATGTGCAGACCACTCTTAAGAGCATGAAAAGAAATATCTTACCACAAAATGGCATAGAAGTGCCTTGCCAACACTGTGGTCAGAAAGATAGGCAGTAGAGGAAGTCAGTCGTAAAGTGAAGAATTTAGTCCATTTTTGCAGTCTGAAACTGAGAGTGGATAGGTAGTGAAGGACGTGTCTATCTTTTCCCGAGGGAAAAAGGAGAAGGTGGAGAAGTATCATCAGCAGGTAATTGTCGTTGGCGTTTTGGCATGGGACGAGAGTTGGTCCGACGTGGAATGGGCCGGCGATTCGAAAAATTTCCACACCCTAGAGGGAGAGGCCGGAAGCATAGTCAGAGGAGAGCGAAGGTCAGATAAATCGAAGGGTCAGCCGAGGCCTGGGTACTGAAGCGGGTGAGGGAAACAGTACCAGCAAGTGGTTACAGAGGCATCAGGAGTGTCCGAAGAGTGGTCGAAAAATGAGGAGGGGTCAGAACTGGGGGAGGTATCAAGAAGGGGCCCGGGGTAGCAGGTTCAGGACTAGGGCTGCCATGGTTAGGTTACTTCTTTCTTTGTGGGTTTTAAGAAAAAAAAAAGAAAGAAAAGAAATAAAAATAAAAGAATAAAAAAAGGGGGGATTGGGGGGGGATAGTTCTAGGAGGGAAAGAAAGTGCCAGAAATCTCCCCCTGCACCCAAGAGGACCTCAGCACCGCAAGTAGCGCAGATACAGCATGGAACCGTGGCATACCCTACCGATCATGCCAGTAAACCCGGGAATCCGGGATAGCAACCTCACATCTGCCGAAACTACCTCGGTGGACAAAAGAGAGGGCGGCCGGATATCCACCACAAAGCATACCTCCTTCGGCCACCACCCCCGGAATCCAGAAAGGGGGCTTCCAAGATACACCCCTCACCTGAGAGGGCACCAAAGCCACCCTCCGGGAGGGCCGGAGAGGGATCGGGACATCCCTAGGCAATCCAGATTCCATGGCAAAATATGCCATGCCAAGAACCTCAATGGAATGGGATGGACCCCGGTAAACCCTTTCCCCTACCTAGGGGAAATAGCGTGCCTGTGGGAACAAAAAAAAAAAAAAAAAAAAAAAAAAAAAAAAAAAGGAAGGGCAAAAGGGGGGGTGGGAAGAGGAGGAGGAAAGAAAAATGGGGGGGATGGGATAGGGAATGGGGGATAATTAGGTTCAGTCTGAGGAAGGAGACTGACAGGTCTAATTCCTCAGACCAAGAGCCTCTTCACAATGCCCAAAAAGCCCCTTTGAAGAGGCTTGGAGGTGGAGATGAGAAACTGCCATGGCATAAGGGAGACCTTCTGCCTCTTTGAGGTAACGGAAACCCGGTCGTTTAAGTAGACTTGACAAAAGGCGAGAGTACAAAGGGGGAGCCTCATGACAATTAAGGCAAGAGGGAGGGCGATTTTCAAGAAAATATTAGAATGGTCATCGGCACCACATATGGGCATTTGGGGATAGATCTGCAATATTTCGCTGGATGGACAAATCGCCAGCAATTTCTACACTGTTGTGGTGTAGGGATCACCTTTCGAACTTGTAACCGATGTCTGCCTACATAAACTGAGGATGGGACTTCACGGCTGTCAAAAGTTAAACGAGCCACATTGCTAGGGGATCGTCTCCCCCAGCGGGCAGGAAGAAGATAAAATGTTTTACCTTTAGGATTGGGAGATCTTGGAGTTCCAGCTGTTCAAGAATGTCAGTGCACATGTCTGGAAATTTTGTTGAACTATGGTATGGGGCAGAATGACGGTACCACAAGAATTGAGGGAATGATGTTTTTCAATAGTGACAGGAACAGTATCGATATGGGAAAGACGAGAAAGCTCATGAGCCTGGGTAGCATTCTGTACGGTGATGATGCGCGTACCGCTCTTAAGAGCATGAAAAGAAATATCTTTACCAACATGGCGTAGGAGTGTACCTTGCCAATACTGTGGTCAGAAGATAGGCAGTAGAGGAAGTCAGTCGTAAAGTGAAGAATTTAGTCCATTGTGCAGTCTGAAACTGAGCGTGGAAAGGTAGTGAAGGATGTGCCAATCTTTTCTGAGAAGAACAAGTAGGTGGAGAAGTATCATCAGCAGGTAATTGTCATTGGCGTTTAGGCGTGGGACCAGAGTTGGTCTGACGTGGAACGGGCCGGCGATTCAAAAATTACCGCACCGTAGAGGGAGAGGCCGGAAGCATAGTCAGAGGAGAGCGAAGGTCAGATAAATCAAAGGAGTCAGTCGAGGCCTCAGTACCTGAAGCGGGTGAGGAAACAGCACTGGAAAGAGGTACAGAGGCATGAGGAGTGTCTGAAGAGTGGTCGAAAGACGAGGCGGAGTCAGAACAGGGTGCGGTATCAAGAAGGGGCCTGGGGGTAGCAGGTTCATGGACTAGGGCTGCCATGGTTAGGTTACGTCTTTCTTTTTGTTTTTAAGAAAAAAAAGAAAGAAGAAAAGAAAAAAAAAAAAAAGAAAAAAAAGGGGGGGACCGGGGAGGGATAGTTCCTAGGAGGAATGAAAGGGCCAGAAATCTCCCTCCGCGCCCAGGAGGACCTCAGCACTGCAAGTAGCGCAGATGCAGCATGGAACCCGTGCCATACCCTATCTATCATGCCAGTAAACCGGCAATCCGGGATAGCAACCTCACATCTGCTGGGCCGGAAATCCGCCACAAAGCATACCTCCTTCGGCCACCACCCCCGGAATCCGAAAGGTGGCTTCCAGAGATACACCCGTCGCCCGAGACACCCAAAGCCACCCTCCGGGATACCGGAGAGGGATCGGGACATCCCCAGGCAATCCAGATTCCTGGAAAACTACCCCCAAACCCCCAAGAACCTCAACAAAAGGGGATGGACCACGCCCCTTTCCCCCCTCCCCGGAACTAGCGGCCTGTGGAAAAAAAAAAAAACCCCAAAAGGGCCCAAAAGGAAGGGCAAAAAGGGGGGGGGGAGGAGGATAGGGAACGGGGTTTGGGGGGGGTAATTGGGTTCGGTCTGGGGGAAGGAGACCACGGTCAATTTCCTCAGCCCAAGAGCCTCTTCACCCCCCCCAGAAACAAATTCCTCCCACAAAGGGGAAGCCCTGCTCTGCACCATCTACATCCCTTTCACTGTTTTCTTTTAAATAAAAAAAAAAAGCTATAAACCTGGTGGGGTCACACACATTTTTTTTTCATATTATTTTTTAAACCCTTAATTTTTGCATTTTTCTTTCCCCTGGTTTTTGACTAATTTTATTTTTTTTATTTACCAGTATTAATTTTAAATTAAAGGGAGTTGTGTTTCCATAAAATTCATTTAACCAAACTGGATTTTAAGATTTTTGCTATAATTCTCATATTTTAATTTGGAAACACAAAACGTCTGGACCAATGAAAGTCAAGAAAAATAGTTAAATTATTTTTTTTTTAAAATCAGAAAAGAAGCGCAAAGCCCAAGGACTATAACCTGGGGGGCAGGAAGGAACGGGGGCATCAGGGGGAAAAAGGGGAGATGGATGAAATGGGGTCCGGAAAAAAGGGGGGGTAGGGGATGGTGAAAGGGTAAAGGGCAGCAAGAGACCGAACTAGAAAGGGTGGGGGGAGTGCGAAAAGTATCATCAAGTTTTGGAGAAAAACATCATTGCAAGAAGTCAATGAGAGAGTCAGGATTAAAGGGGGGCCCCTCAGCAAAAAGGGGAAGTAAAGGAGAGTATAGAACAAAACGACGTTGGGGGAAAATTCGGTGCTCTTGATAAGGGGCGTCTAAAAATGTGGCAAATCGATACGGGAATTTGACAGCTCACAGAGAGGAACGGGGTGCCTCCCCATGAGTACCCAGAGAAAAGACGATGGGGCCAAGGGTGGGGCGGGAGAGAGTGGTCCCAACCCGCATGATGACAAAAAGCGGCCAAACCTATCCCTTTAAATAGAATAATTTGTTACCGAGCAAGTTGCCCAAACGTTTTTTGCCAACGGGTGCAAAGTGGGTAGCTATTGCAAAAAATACCCAGAAATGGAACACCTCGATAGAAATTGGTAGGTCATGCACTGCTGCCGCGCGCAGTGTCTGCCTTTCATTGCCCGACCAACAGACCAGGGACCCAAAAAAAAACAATATCTTATGTTTGGTAGAGATAGGGCGTACCCAAAGTTGGATACGGGAACTAGGGATGAGATGTTCAAATTTTCGATAGCCTTAGAGACTAAGGGAGTCTGAGCTACTAAAAATGATGACACAGGCCCAAGATCATCAAATAAGTCTGCAAGAATGGCAACAGTTCAGCAGTAAAAATGTAGCTGAAGATGTAAATGCCCCCCACGACCTGCCCGGAAACACTCTGCGAATCCGACGCCGTCTAAGATTGACCCTGTGTACACAGCGGGCATGGAATGGGAGGGGGAAGTGATAAAGAAAAAGAGCGGGAAGCCCCCGTGGGCAGTTGAGTTTTTCGAGCAAGGATGAAAAAGAACGGGCCCGAACAGCTGGAACTTCCCAGGGGGGGGGAAAAAAGTGAATGCACATGAACATAAAAAGGGGGTACTGAAGGAAGACAAGATAAAATGTAGGCGAAGAAAAAAGGGATGGGCAAACAGGGGCGGCAACGAAAAAAATGTCTCTAATATCAAATTTTCTAAAAATGGAAGGGTTTGGTAATTGAGAGGTAATAGTAGCAAAGGCAATGGGCATCAGGGCGATCGACAAGGAGGGAAACTTTTGCTTCTGTATACAGGCCCCTAAAACAGGGGAAGAAAAAAGCACCAAGGCACAAACGAAACTTGGGAGGATAGAGTTAAGGGTAGAGAGATTTGCAGGAGAGGCCGCGAAAAAATTTGGCCCAAATCATTTCGAAAAAACGGGGCTGAATGTAGTAAAGCAGAGTTCGACGATCGGCTCCCCATGAAAGATGGCAAGGGTTTTAAGAAGGTTTACCCGGCTTGACAATTCCTTCAAGGGTAAGTGGGGTTTCCAAAAAACCGCGGTCAAAGAGAAGGCCTAAAAACCGACTGTATAGTTTGGGGATAGGGGACCATAGAAACAGAGGATGTCGGAGAAAACAGAGCTTAGTGAAAGTAATTTGGTGATTTTGGTACTTTAAAATTTTAAAACCCAGCGTGGTGGCCCAAATGGAAACAGGTCGACCGATGTGGAGAGAAACTGCAATAAGGGACAGCAGCGTGCACAAGCAATAGCGAAGTTTATCAACATAAAGTGATGACCAAAAATTGGGGGGGAAAACAAGGGCCCAAAACATTATACAAGGGAAAATGTTGTCTTAAACCACCTGGGGACACCCTTTACTTTGGGCGAAGTTCGGGGAAAAAAATTATTGACTCGAACACGGAAATGTCTGTCGTTAAAAATTCTTTAAAGGGAAGGGGGGGAGATTGCTTCGGGGGCCCAAAGGGAAGGGCCTGGGCCAAAAAATTTTACCCCCAAGTTTTGTCATAGCCTTCTCAAGGCAAAAAAAAAATGGGAATAATGGTGATTATTCCAAAAAGGGATAACGAAACATACTACCAAGCAAGTAAGGGGGCTAGGGAGAACACCCCTTTCGAAAGCCATTGACTAGCGGAAGATGTTGTGAGTCTCTAAATAACCCCAATTTAACGTCGATTTACGAGGGTTCCACACTTTGCAAATGCACTAGAAGAGGTGGGGGATGTGGGAGGGATCAGTCCTGTATACCCCCGGTTTTTGGGAAAAGGGGGAACAATGGCGATTTCCACACTGGGGAAGAAATCCTTGTGCCCAATAAGATTTAAGAGGTGTAAGAGGGCTACGGCGACCGATGTAAATGTTGTAACATACAAAGAATGTCGTCGGCCCAGCTGCCGTGATCGGGAAGCTGAAGCGTTTCCTCCGTTCTTGAAATGTAAAAGCACTTAACTGTTCTTTTTGAGAGTAAAAAGTCCAAGGGTACTAACCTCTGGGAGACTTTAGGAAAGAAAAAGGGCATAGATGGAGCCCTCGAAAATACGGGGCCAGATGTGTGCCAAAATTTAAAGGCAACACGAGAGGGTTTGCTACATCAACAAAAGCGACCCCTAAACAGGAGCTGGGGCAGGAAGTATTTACCACTCAATTTCCCCACTTTTTTCAGACTGCCTCATAGAAGAAGAGAGGTGATGGTGGGAAACATAGTCCGCCAACAAGTGCGTTTAGCTTCAGGATACCGGGGGGATCCACGCTTCTGCTTAAAATAAGAAGTCTCTCACGGTTCTATTGTACCGGTTTCCTCCCCAGCAGCACGTTTCAAAAGACTCCGGCACAAGCCGGGGACCACCAAGGGACGCACTTTTAGAGCTGCCCGAGGTTTGGGGTTAGAATGAAAGTGCGGTTAAACTTTCGAGAAAATGTTACCATCAATGGAGGTTTAAGAAGGAACCTCACAAAAGCATGATGTGATAAAGATCCCCAAATTTTCACACAAATTTGCCAGCGAGGGGGTTGGAAAAAGGGGGTTTAAAAGGAAAGGGGAAGTAAAGATCGGAAAAAAAAACGCTGTCTGTAATCGGTAAACAACCATGAATCTTGCATGGAGGAAGAGCAACTGAAGATCGATCAAGAGAGAGTATGAGTCAGTCAAAAAGGGTGGGTACCGTATTTAAAACTGGGGGGGTGAGAGGGAAAAACCTCCACTGAATCCACTGAGTCACAATGGCCCCCCCCCGAGGAATGGGGGGCATTAAAAAAACACCAGAACAGAAGTGGTGGTGGAAAGGGTGAAACAAGAAAGGCAAAGCTGGGAAGAAAATCCGAGAAGGAGAGAGAAATAAAGAACATATTGAAAACCCCTTATTTTGTGGATACGGGCTGCAGTTTAATGCAAGAAAGGTAGGACAAATAGTTTACATACGGAAATCTTTTCTAAAGAAGGGCACTTTCATTTAAACCCTTTTTAGGTCGAAAAGGGCCCCCTCCGAAACTCGTTCTAGGGTCGGCCAAATTTAAAAAAAAAAAAAATTTTTTTCTCTATGAAAAGATAAGAATTTTTCCGGGCATAAAGACCCAAAAATTTGAAATTTGTAGAAAACTTACGAAAATTTTGCTCTCACAAAGTTAGCGGGCTTGGGATGTTTACGCATCGGCGATTTTTTCCCCCTTGAGCCCCATTTTTTTGGCCAATTTCGCGTACTAGCGACAAAAAACTGAATATTTCGTGAACTCCTTTTTTCTATCGAATGGGGGGCAAAAAACCACCCATTTTTTGAAAATTCAAATATCCAGTACAAAGGGCAGAATTTTTGCAATTTTGCCAATTTTACACAAAATTTTAAAAGATGCCCAATTTCCGAATAGGGGCCAGAAAAAACAAGAAAAAATTCCTGGGACTAAAATGACATTTCCTCTAGTCATTTTCACGTTCAAGGGCCCTCTTATATTCTTTTGCTTTCCATTTTTAATTTTTTTTCTCACAAAAAATATAAGATTTACTGTTATGCGACTACTGCATTAGGGGTAAAAAATGGGATAAAATTATTTGGGGCACTTTTTGAAAAAATATTAGACTCACCATTGACGGGAAATTTCACGCTTGGCACGATTTGTTTATTTTTTAATTTGGTAAAAATGGAAAAATTTCTGCTACTTTAGCTCAATTTCAAGGCCCTTCAAATTGTAAAACCAGCCCAAAACACTCAATTTTGTAACATGTTTCGGTTCTATAAAATAACCAAGAAAAAAAGAATACAAAAAAATAAATACATACAAAATCCTCAAAGTCGTGATTTA
>NC_069470.1:16554401-16599281 GCF_026875155.1 Cherax quadricarinatus | reverse complement strand
TTTTTTCTACCTATGCAGCACGATTTTAAAGCAAGAATGTTTTAGGGGTCTGCTGGAAATACAGAAACATGGGACTTTTTAAACAATTTACAGACGACGAAACACTTAAAAAAAATCCTTTTTTTTTTTTGCAGAAATTAAAAAGTTTTACATAAAGGGTTGGGAAAACTAAATAATTCAAGTGGTTCCAAAAAGGCACCTTTGTTTTTACAAAAAGGGGAAAACAGAAAGAAGCAAACAAAACAAGCGATAGGGTTCCACTGGTGGTGTCGACTCGGGTGCTCCCTTTGGGAAAGACAGTCCCTGCCAAGACCTTGAAAAGGGACAGTGTACCAGCGGGGGGGGTCCTGGTATTACTGAAGAAAAAAGTATAACAGAAATCAAGAATTGAATCAAAAAGCTCCACAGGCGGTGTCGAAAATAACGGGGGGGCCCGTATTGATATATTTTTTTTTTATTTTAAAAAACCAATACAGTTAACATAAAAATAAAAAACTGTAGGATCTCATCAAATAATGACAAACGTTTGCGCCTAAAAGCTGGAAAAGATATTGCTGCCAAACATACAACAACAACTTACGGCAAGAACATACTAAAAAAAAATTACATTCACAGGGCAGAATTGACATATAAAACCTTCAAATGAAAAAACCTACAAAATTAAAAATTTGTACATAAAACATGACATCTGACAAAGGCTAATACACTTGCATAAAAAAACAAGAATTATATAAATTTAAACCCCATCCTTCGCATTAATCAAAAAACCAAAACCAAACATCATAATCTTATAGAACACTACATACTATCCCAAACAATACAGTTTTCACATATACCAACATAGAATTACAAAAAAAGAATACAGTTTAAACAAAATCATGGCTTTTACTGTTACAAAAACCCCTATACATAATCTCAGACACAAAGGACTACGTCACTAAACTGTCTGATATGTCGCCCCCATACAGACTAAAACTTAACATCAAGAATTTAGCTTTAAACCCCAAAACCCGGATCAGGGTACAGACCATTTTTATAAACTTTAAAAAAATCGAGTCATACATATATAAAGTTTAATAAAACTAAACCCATGAAAAAGGACAATACAATAGAAAGGGATATATATATATATATATATATTATAATATATATAATACAACACACACCATACACACCCCCCACACTACACACGACAAAAATTTTAAAAAATCCTTAATCAAGCACTGTAGCACAAAGCAAAAATATAAAAAGAATTCTCACATGCAAAAACTCAGCACGTAACATAAATACAAAAAAAAACACCTTCATGTCACAAAAAACTTATCACTCAAAATCATGTTATACAAATTTTAAACACAACAAAATTATACAAAAAAAATCTTTTTAAATTTTTACCTACATTCTGAAAAGGGTTTTTAAATCACAAAAAACGAACCTTGAGCTCTACATCCACATTTGGATGCCATAAAGCCCAAATTTAAAACCAGGAAAACCCATTCCAAACCCACATTCCCAAAAACCTCCCGCCCCCCCCCCCCCAAAGAAGGCGAGCCCGCTGTGCCCCCGACTCCCCCAACCTATAAAAACCCCCTTCACTCACTCATTATAAATCACAGATTTACGAAAACCCTAACGTTAGCTTTCTATACCCCTTGAGAAACCTGATCCCACCTCCTCCTCAAATCTCTTTTTACGAACATCGACGATAGAACTTTTACCGCAAGAACTTCCTTCGCTCTTCACACCCCTCTCCCCCCCTCACCCACGACATATTATACAATCTACCCCAGATATAATAAAGGGGTCTTATGAAAAACCCGTTAACCCACCCTATCTAGACTTAAAGCCGAAAAAACCCCGACACCCCACGGCCCCCACCCTCTGACCAACCTACTTAACCAGACCAAACCTCCTCTAGCCCTTCACAAAAGAAACTACAGGAAGCGTCTCACCCCCCTCCACAGAGCACACCCCCCCCCTCTACAACCTTCGGGGTTTCGAAATATCTCACCAACGGCGGGACCCATGCAAAAAACGAAACATCACCTCACGCGCCCGGGGGTTTAACTTCATTTTACTAAATCAAAACCAAATACTCTTCCAGCATACATGGGGAACAAAAACCCTCAACTTGGGACAAACGCACTACCTACAAGTACCTACACAAAAACTTATACAAAACCTTTACTCAGTTCCCTATACTACATCACAGCCTCAAAACTATTTCTCATTCCTCAACTCTATTCCTTTCGATTCCACTTTACCCCTGCTGTCGTGTATCATTCCCAAACGCCCGAAGTTCACACCCTCACGCAACATTCCATGTAATAAAAACACCACATGTATCCCTCCGTCTCAAATCCATCAAACCCCAACCCACCCTGCCTTACATGGGAACATTAAAACTTCCATCCGTAACCATATCACAGCGTGGAACCCACAAATATTTGTTACACCCGTCTTGCATCCCCGCAATCGCTGTCCCTGTAATGGGAACACAGCTGCAAACATTGCCAAACCTTTCTATCAAATAATAATGTTCACGACCTATTACTCGCTGTATCAGTGTTAGGTGCTGGGGTTACAGTAACACTCTAGGACCGCCCACAATCCTTTACACAATAACCTATCCGAGCCTTTTCCTCTCCCGTGCCGCCATCAATGGTAATCCTTATAAATTCTAATACCACAAATCTCTTAAAAGACCACCAGACACATTCTTTTCAACATTACATATCTCCCCCCCACACCCCCCACCCAAGATCCCTACCTCCATGCACCCTTGGGACTTCGCACTATTTACCTGCATACCCGTGGGCACTTCCCAGAATAATTGCACAAACCTCGTCCAACACTCCCATTGACATCCCTTCACGAAAAATGGGTGACAACAGTGGTGTCGTCACAATATCCAATTAAACCCGGCCAGGCCTCCCAACCCCCACACTTTCCCTCACATGGCGATACATTTAAGCTTCGGTCAACAATTCTATAAAAGGGGTTCTGGCAACTACCTCAACACGATATTTGCGGGACATGGGGCATCCTGTCTTTAGGCCTCTACCATTGCAATTTCCCTCCCATAAACCATTAATCTGTATCCTCATTTTCGCCCCACTTGTAACAACATATTTACCCACTCGTATATTTCCTCCCCAAATCCCTGTCTCTCTAAGTATACCTGCAAAGCTCCCCTTTCCACTCTACCATTCTGCTCCCTGCAATCTAGAGCCACATAATGCCGCCCTCCACCCCCACCCTTAGCTCCACACATAACTTCTCAGTATACCATGTCCTTCTATCATCGGACCTTCCGGCAACCCAAACTGAGATTTTGACTCCACCCTCACCAAACACATTTGATCCTTTACCTAAAATTTTTTGCAAACACCTTATAGTCTGCACACATCAGTGATTTAGCTCGGTACTCCCGAAGCGGTGGGCTGCCCCTGACCTTCGGGACCAACACTTACAACTGCTGTTATCTGCTTCTCCCCCAAAACTTACCCTTCTCCTTCATTACGATTAAATAACCTAAATTAAAATTCCTTTATCAACGTCATGTTGTAAATTAAAATTCTACCGGGAGAACCGTCAATTTAATGGGGAAGCTTTTCCCTTTCCTCATTCCCCTTAACGCATTCTCTATTTCCTCTGCCAATAGTCCCACCTAAAGCACTTTATATCATATTTCCTAAAATTACACGTCACATACGTACACCACATTGAATTGAGACACTTATGCAAGCATATGGAATTCTTTATTTCAGGTAACGTTTCGCCACAACAGTGGCATTCATCAGTCCAATACAAAGAGGAAGGGTAAGGAGAGGAGGAGATTGAGGTAATTCAGTCCCTCACCTGGATGTCGATGTGTTCAGTCCATCAATCTTGTAGGAATGTACCACCTTGTCAACGCACGTCACCCCCCCCCACTGTTCCAGTACTTTCGTTCCAAGCCTCCACTACGCACCATCCCCTTCTTGGTTCGTATTCCTGCCTGCTCTATAACTCTCCCATCCATCTCCGTTACCTCTAAACTTGGGATAGCTGACACCGCCTGCCTTTGCTTTGATGCCGGCAAAACTCATCACTGCCGGCTGTCGCCAAAGGCACTTCTCCACCCTGCCTGCACCCTTCCTGCTGAAACCTTTCATTTTGCAAAACACCCTCAACCTCCCCTTTATTCAGCTATTCATCCATAGGAAAATTATTCCACCCACTCCCCACCCATAGCCAACTCTAACCAAATCCTCTAAATAGTTAGCCAAGTCCACATTTTAAATTATTAATAAGTTTTCCTCTCTCACATAAAACTTTCTAATCCTTTCCTTTGTCACAACTATCCCCACCATGTCACAATGTCATCCCTCCTTGTACGTCCAACATCTAAGCTCCCTCACAGGACTGGAAAACCCCTAACCCCTCATCATCACTAACACACTTATATTTAATTTCCAGAACTTTCTATATATGTCCGCGGAGCATCCCCCATCCTAACCTCCACCACCACTGCCCTATGATTCTGAACATTGTAGCCTTCAACAGTACTGAAAGATTTCACATCCATCCCTGAGAAAGTAACACTTATCTAGTCATCGCGCATATCCACTCTTAACAAACGGGATATTCAGTATCCCACACCGCTCCCCCAAAGGATCACTTAACCTAACATCCCTCTTAATAAATTCTCCTAAGAGCCAACAGACTATATCCAGCCCCTCTTGGGTCAAATCCTGCAACCCTGATCGAAGTTATACGTGGAAGACAGGTATTAATAATGGGGATATAATAAGGTCTTGAGGATGTTCTCCAAGAGAGAACCCGCAAGTAAATGGATTTAAATTAGATAAGTTTAGATTTAGAAAAGGACATAGGAATGTTTGGGTTTGAAATAGGGTAGTTGATGGTGGAACAGTCTACCTAGTTGGGTTATTGAGGCTGGGACCTTTGGGTAGTTTCAAATTTAGGTTGGTTAAGTATTGAGTGGGAGGGGTTGGATTTGAGTGGGACTTGCACATCGGAGTTATTTCTTGGGTGGCATTGAAAATTGGGTTGGGACAACAGTTTTGTTTTTTTATTTTAAGGGGGGGGGTGGGATGAATTTGTGAGGACTGCCTATTATGGGCTAGCAGGCCTCCTGCAGTGTTCCTCCTTTCTTATTTTCTTATGTCCCCACCAACTATCGCACCTCTGGCAGTGCACTTAAAGGAAAAACCACAAGATCTCACACACAAAATCATTCTTTACCTTTATGTTATTTCTGCCGGCGAATACACACTCACAAAAGTCACGCTTACCATCCACCACCCATCACACGCAACCACCCTCCCTCCCCTCCTCCCTCGTTCTCTGCAAAACAAACGCTGTCTCCCTATTATAATCCCATCACACCTTTTAGACGGGGAGATGGCAGGTGTAAACTACTCGAAAATCCTAGTCACTCCAACACCCTACCCTCTTTATTATTGTGTCCTGCAGGAGCACAACTTCCACTTAGATTTATTCAGAAAATTACGAAACCAATCTTCTTCATACCGCTTCAAACCATCAAACATTTACAGAATACACCTAAGGCCTTTTAGTTTCACCCCTGCTTCCTTTTCTCATCACTCTTTACACTCCAGAGCTTGAATGTATGTTTGACTCCTTCAGAGTGCTCTTCTTTCCACTCCCCCCTTCTTATCCGGTGCTTCCTATCAAGGCTACCACCACCTACACCACTACCTATCAAACTTCACCTCAGTCTGTTTCCCAGGCCTTTGTGCAGGCGTAAGGACGTATCAGAATTGATGTAGCCGCCCTCTTTCTCGTGACCAGTCATGTTACACTTGTCTTGGTCAAGTTGTTGCCTACTCGATGAACCTCTTCCCAACCTGAGAATGGTTATGATTCAATGGACGACTTTAAACCTCCATCACGTCCCAATTTATCATGCTCTACAGAACTTTCTGGAAGGCGACGATTATCCGATTGACACACGTCAGTATGTAACGTCCCTCTCTGGGCGGTGACAAATCTTCAACACCTCCTCAATTCTCCTCAATTCAAGAACCTTCTCCTGTAAATTTGCTGCTCCTCTTATCCAAAGAAGACGACACCTGATCAGGCAGATTGGGGCAGGACTCCAAACCACAGCCAGTTCCTGTGTGCCCGATCCACTATCTAGCTCCACATTAACCATGACCTCCATCCGATGTTTGTTCCTCACCTGCACCTTTGATGCTGGGGCTGCGACGTCTACCACTGTCCAGGGGGCCACATGTCTACGCTTGTCACAGGTCGCGCTATGTGATCATACTCACCACTACGGCGGCACGTACGTCGGTTGTCCTCGGGTACATTCCATCTACCTGCGTCCTTGAAATCTTGTAGATACACATTGGACGGTATTGGGTTGCCTCAAAGTCAATTTTGAGGTTGAAAGAACCCTCAGAAAACCAGCATAGGTCCTGCGCCCACGTACTCCATGTTGAGCATAATGCTCGTCCATATTCTCAAAACCTTTCTTATATCCGCCTCGTTCCCGCTCAAAAGGGAAAACGTTGCGTAAACTTGATCCAGTATATTGCCGTGAAACATCTATCAACTTCTTACCACTGACAGCATGGTGTGACGTAAGAATCACGTCACTGAAACCTGGTCGACTAATCGATTCATAAACCGGTTGCTGATAGCAGTTTGACGAAAATTCGTTGTCCTACGTTCAATGCTACACCATACAAGTCCCCTATCTTTGGCCAAATAAAAGGACTGCGGCAGAACTGGGCGTTATCGTTCTTTAAGTAGGTCAATGCTAACAGTATTTATCAGGCATCTCAGACTAACCGCCATCTTGAAATCACAGTGCACCTATGTTGTTAGCCGAGGTGTGACAGCACAATTCACATCACCCCGGCAGCCAGGTATCTGACAAGGGAGCTTCGCCTACAAACATCGCAGTGGGTGCGAGCACAACAGTATCTCTACCGTGGTCAGGCAGCGAATAATTGATATATTAATAGATATAAAACTGGGTGGTGACTACTGAGGCGGTTACAGGTGCCGAAGATAGTGGGTGTTAGATACAAAACCAGAAACCAGTAGGGAGCCCAGACCACATATTACTAGCCAGAAGAAACTAATCGATTTTTGCAAATTCTGTGCCTGGGGTATCTGTAGGCATGGAATGTCAGGATAAATAAATGGAATGTGCAACTTTAACCATTCCCCCATAAAAAAATGCCGTGACCTCATGACCAAAAGAGTATGTCATTCTTCCTTCTGTTCTTCACCTGTTCCATTGAAAAGAAAAGACAATGTTATAACATATACTACCAGGTACACAATTTGTGGATGTGTACCAGAAGGTTCATATCCACAAGCCTTGGGAAACACACCAGTGTAGTTACAACCACTCAATACAGAGTATTTTTGGTTGTCTCAGGAAGAACAACATTTGACAGGAAATTACAATAATAATAATTCCTCTACTGGAGCCTTGTTGGAGTGGAAGGCATCGCCAACGCCCCTTTTTTACTTAAGAACAACGATTTTAGTTACCCTCACCAGGCAAAGCATACAGAACATCCATGTGTAGTTGATGATATACAGGTCTAAAAGCCATCAGTAACAAGAATACAACCTTTCTCAGTGGAACTTCCTCACTAAAAATCAAATGAAACGTCTGCGGCAGTCACAGAGACCCACACAAAAGGGATTATTTTGTTGTGGAAATATTGGATCTCCAGTGTACAATAACATTTTTTAGCCATGCTTCAGGCAATCAAAGGAGGGATGGCTGTATGTCACTGATTCGCTTATTTGCTCAGAATTTATTAAACATCACAATTGATAGAATTTAAGTTTGCAGTAAAGATTGAAAACTAAACCTTGTCATTGTAGCTGTATACAAGCCATCAGATTGTAACTTCCAAACAATTCAAGAATACAGTTATGAAAATTGACTACTGTCTAAAAATTTCTTCCAAGCCCAGCCCCCAAATATCTTTGTGACAGGTGATTTCAAGTTGATTTAGACATTTAAAATGTAAGAATTTGGGCAACTCCTGTATTGGCAGAATTTAAACCCCAGGTGGCAGCTCGATGGAAATGTTCTCACTACATGAGTGATGTATCTATGGAACAAATTAACCTTAATAACAAAAAAAATAGTGAAGCATACAAGTACTGGAAAACATGCATTGGACCTTATTTTCAATAATAATCGCGATCTGCTACGTAAATATAACAGTTCGTGAGTGTTGCAAACCTGATGGGGTTGCAATGTTAATATGTATATATATAATTATTACCTTTTCATATTAATTTATATTGCTTGTATTATGCGATAATTAACTAAATCGTAAATGTATTGCTTATATTATTACCTGACTTAGCTTCCTTTTGTTAGGATGTAAAAACATATTATGTGCTCAGTTCAATGTCTTGAGTGTTAACTACTGTAATCATCGCTCCTTTGCTCGTTTCCCTGACGGGAATTTTGCTGGGCAGCGGCCATGGAGCTATCACGTGACGGGGGGGGGGGGCCTCACCTCACCTGAAGTATTCAGTCTGGTATTAGTACTCTCTTGGTGTTGACAGATTGGTCTATATCATTATTCTTGTTAGTTCTGTAGGAGCTCTGTTCACAGAACATTGTATAGACTTAGTGAATTTTTGACATTGTACTGTGGTTGTGTGGTCGCATAAGACCTCTGAGCAACTTAGGTCCTGAGCTGTAGCTTCTGACCTAACTTGTACTGGTATCTGTGTATTATCACAATCGGGATTTTCTTATGCCTGAACTTAGATTCAGTGGTACTGGGTGTTGGTGACTTTTGTGATGGATCTGCAGATGGTCCCTCTTAGTGTCATTATATTATCTCCTTGTTCCTGATTTTGTGGTCGCAGTGCTTGTTATATTGCTATTGGGCTTAGCATTTGCTTTTTATGTTCAAGCAGACTGATCTGATTGCCAGTGGTCGAGAAGTTAGGTTTATTTGTGGACTTTGTCTGTCAATTGTTTAAGTCTTGTCGAGTCTTGTGACATACGAAATCCCTTTGTGCACTTACACTCTTACACAAAACTTGTTCATATTTTTAATAGACTTATTAAATGCTTAATGTACCAGACAGTACGAAGATTTATAAATGTGATATGCATGCTTTCAGCAACAATACTATTGTATACGATAGAAATGAATATTAATATTTGGCTTGATTGTTTAATTTAATTTGATGGATTATACCTCTAGACGATACTTAATAATTTATTATATTTTATTTTCTCTAGTTACGTAGCCTACCCAGTAGTAATCCTAAAAGCACTAATAAATTTCATACTGAATTCTTTTTAATGGATAATTGGACAAGGATATGACTTATTGTTATTTTTTATTAGAATAACCCAGTAGTAACAGGCTTATGCTAGAAAGCGCAGTCCTTTCTAGTATTCATGGACGATCTCTAATGCTTGTAGAATCGGCGTTTTTTGTAACACATGGGGGCAATGTTCCGGGAGGCTTTGATCAAAGGTGTTGGAGAAAATTGTCCAGTTTGACATACTAGTAACTCTATGGTCAACGCTTTGAGTAGTTTCCTAATCTGAAGGACTTTGAGTTTAGAATTGTACAACATACCAGGTGGATGTATGTTCCTGACTGAGTCTCTTGATCCAAGGAGATGGAAATACTGTTTATGAGTTTCTAGCTCTTAAGGACCACCTACATAAAATTCCTAATCAAGGATAATGTTTCCCATAATCACTCTTCGTAGTTACAATTATTCATGATGTATGCCAAAGTGAAACAGTTAATTTGATACTCTGCTCTTGGCTGAGTTAGTACATTATTTCAGACGTGTTGGCAAGTAGCCAAATATCTCACGGTGTGACGTATAAATGGAATTACCACCGCAGAATAACTGTCAGAGCTCATTAATTAAAAAGATATATTGTTTCCTGCTCATTACCAGAGATGTCTGATTATGATTCAGACTCAGAAAGCTAGTGTTACAATTAGGAAGTTTGATCTATTTATATGAAGTAGAAGTAAGAGCAACTAAGGCAGAAGTGTCTGTTGACTTAATGAAATCGTAATGACCATCGATTGCAAATAAACGGGCTGGAGTTGTGTGGACTCTTGACCGCGGTTCAATCCCCGGCCGGGGGTATGGTTTAAGTGTCTGAATCCTAGAGGTTAGCTCAGTTCTGCTCACTCCTTCCCTCACTGATACTTTTGTACAGAGTATAGCTGGTTAAGTATGACTAAGCCTCATACTAGTGCTGTGTAAGCTACCGCCTGTATCTACTTATCCTAGAACCAATCTAGACTCCTCTAGAGACGGCTGACAAATGCCTGACCTAAGGACCATCCAGAAAGACATTTTAATTTACCCTACTCCTCCATCACCCACTGGTCCATCTCTCAGAACAGTTTGAGGAGGTTTGGAACGCCTCTTAGATTCAGACTGCATCAAATAGAGGCACAAGGAAATTGGAACGAAGAAGATTTCCAGAACTAAATTTCGTCGTCTTGGAAGTCAGCAGATTGATTGTTCACAGGACACATTAGAATGTGCGAAAACTGCATCCCTGTTCCTAAGTTTTTTGAGAGTGACTTAGACACCTATTATAGTGTTTTTGAGAACCAGCAGTGCTATGAACTGGCCACTTAAGCACTGGGCTACCCTTGTTGCCACAGCTTTGACAGAAGAGCTCAAACTTGTACTTGCTGCTTTACCAGTGTTGCCAAGTACATTATGATGAAAGCTGTCAAACGAACTATTCTAGAGACATATAACTTTTATCTGTATTTATCAACGTGCATTTCAGTACATTACAACGACTAAGATCAAACTTGTGTAGAGTTTGCTCTTGAGAAAAAAGTTGCAATTGAGAGTGGATAGGTCTGCCAAGTGTAACAACTACGACAGCCTTGTTCAGTATTTACACATGAAGAGTTTAAACAACTGTATGTCCGCTCACAATCAAGAATATCTGATCGATCATACTACCTCGGATATTCTGGAAACTGCAGCATTTACAGCAATTATTAACGAATTTCTCACAAACTTGCACTCGCTAAAACACAAAGAAACATGGTAAAACTAAAGATTGTCCTAGAAGTTGGAAAACCTAATTCAGCTGCCCATTGCCGGCCTGATGTATCTGCTACTGAACTTCTCATTCCTTTACCAGGAAAACACATAATCCGAATCTGGGCTCTGTGGCTAAAGAAATCTGATATCGAGAAGAAGAAATTTAAATGTACCTATTGTAACAGAAATGACAATGCGAGAGATATTGCTATAAGTTTAGAACGAGATACGAGAAACATCACGTGCGGCTGGTGCCCCCAAATCAAGTCGTACTCTTCTGAGCAACAAAGGCAACCAAAAGTCCTAAGTAATACTCGGATCCTACTGTTTTTTAGATAATATTACTCAGACAGATGACTACGTTAGAAAGTGTATCTGACGAAAAGATCGTTTCAGCGATGAGTTCCTTACTTTTTCGAGAGGAAAGTAGATTTGACGATCCACATCTGACTGGATAATTCTTTCAGAGACACCTGGCAGTTATTCACGTTATTAAGAGAAGTGTACTGCCCATAACTGATGAAACCTATTGCAAGATAGCTGTATGTTAGAACCTATGGAGGGGCAGTTATAAAAGTACCTCTTCAACCAGGTATACTTGAAAACAAGCTATTAAACGGTTATTATTTCCAGTGGGTATATCCATGGTGTATTTCCATCAGGTCAGTGGACTTGTTTGATAGGGACACGATATCCTTCATGCTGGTATATGTAAAAGAACCACTTGTGATTGATAATAAACCCTGATAACATTAATGCCATTGAAGCTTATAAAATAAACCTATTTTATTCCTTTCAGCGCAATTCTAGAGCTATGTCAAAGAAAACGACAACTAACATCTTGCTCCTGTTGAGTTTAGTGATGAAAAGAATTGGGCTTGATATATGTTGTTTAGGTGATGCTCCTTGCGCCAGGATCATTAACACCAACTCCCCCTTGGTCATCAACCTAGTCAGGACAGCAACGACGTTAAATTTCGTAACTCATGAGATTTTAATCCACGATCAGTTTGTTGATCAGGTCACTGGAAAGACATGAGAGATATAGTAGTACTGAAGTGAAGCCAAGGATCTCGATATATTTGTTACTATAATAGTAATGGTGAACTGATAGAAATATACATTAAGTGTCAGCTGATAGTGTTTTCACCACGAGTCAAGCATCTCGTAGGTGTTACCAGTTACACATTTCGTGAACAAGCCATTGATTTTGCTCACAATAGTCCCATAGAACAATTTGGGTGTCAAGAAACACTCGTAAACTGGAAAACATTTTACTTGGGCCTAAAATGAGAAACAGTAGCTGATCATGTGCGACATTGCCACGTTGTCAAGTGACTGGCAAGCCAGCACACACATTCCCCACCTACACCTCCCCGACACCTCCACTATGTTCTCTAGTAGGCAAAGTTTAGTTCATCGGGACTAGTGATTGTTCAGATTGTTCAAAAGGTTGAAGCATCTGCTTTCCTCTGGTCTGTGTGAAGATCCAATGTCAATCTTCCCTTTTTACATATAAAGGCTGCGATTATGCAGTGGGGGTGTTGTGCTGCTCCCCAGCAGTCACATCACTGAATTCGCAATCCTAATATGTTACAATTCATCTAAGCTGTAACACACCAGAAAATTATCGCCATCTATTGAGCAAGAGGCTCTAGCTCTTGTGGTGTCCTTGGAACATTTTGGACGTATATTTGGGAACTATCCTCCCCATAAATTTACGTGATTTTAATGCCCAAATAGACCTTTGTGTTGCTTGCTATGTTCCAAAATTCAGTAACGCAATTCAATCCCTGTACAAGCGTGGTCCCAACAGGGGGGCAGTCCTAGACCAGTGTTGCATTCTGGTATTGTGGAACGTTATGACGGAAGGAATAGACTCCGGAAGTTCCCTGTTCGCAGATGACATAAGTGATGAAGAAGAATTCATTCGGTCAAAGACCTAGGCAAAACTGCAAAGGGATCTGGCCCCCCAGGCTGCAGACCTGGTCCAGCAATTGCTCCTGGAAGTGCAACCCCCACTACCAGTGTAAAGTCATGCAGATTGGGGAACTGAAAAAGAAGCCACAGACGGAGTAAGCTAAAAAGGGGCCAGAGACTATAAACCTCGCTCAAGAAAAAAGATCTTGGGTGGAGTAACGCCAGGCACAGCCTCCTGAACGCGCACATCAAACCAAATAACTATGCTGCAAGCATACGGGCGCCTAGCAAACCTCGAGAACACATTCCGACATCTTATAAGGAATCGTTTAGGGACCCGTACACCGTGTAACTTTAGGCCCATATTGGATATGGCGCCACCGAGTTTGGAACCCACACCTAGCCAAGCAACTAAAGAAACCAGAGAAAGTGCAAAGGTTTGCAACAAGACAGGCCCCAGATCTAAGAGGGTGGCCTACTCAGAGAATTAAAGGAAATGGACGACTGGAGGCAGAAGAGATAGGATACATGCTAACGACATACAAATAGTGAGAGAATTGAGAAGGTGGACAAAGACAGGATGTTCCAGAGATAGGACACAGCAACAAGGAGGGACACAGGTCGGAAGTGTGAAGACCAGATGAATCACCAGTATGTTATATTTCTTTTCAGCCATGAGTATTCAGAAGTGGACAGTTTGGGAAGCGATTAGTGGAGGCAGGAGCCATACATAGCGATTTAAGCAGAGTATGATAAAGCCTCCCGGTTCAGGGAGAGTGATCTAGTAGCGACCAGTGAAGAGGCAGGCCTGAGCTAGGACCGACACCCTCAACCTCAACTAGGAGAGTACAACTATTTGAGTATCACCCACACACACACACACTACACACACAACAACAACGCACACACACACCCCCACACACACACACACACTCACACACACACACACACACACACACACACACCAACACAACACACACACACACACACAACACACAACACACACACACACACAACACACAACACATCTCAGTAGTAATACCATTTACCAGTAAACCATTGTACCATTAGAAATGACTCACTACAACCCTCTCCTGCCTGAGTCACTGTTTTGTATTCAGATTGTGCCTGACACACAGCATATTAAAACCCCGCTTTTCCCCCACATATGGGTACTGTGCAGTCAGTTTATTCGAGAGTGAGCAAGGAGGCAGCCGGCTGTTTTGGCACTCCCCACATTGTCTCGGAAATTTATACGTACTTCCAGCACTACGTGAGTATTACTTTACCCTAGCCACTGTTTCGAACTCCCCACAGATAAATGGTGGCATCAGTGTGGAGCGTGAAATTAAGCTTTAAAATGGTATTTCAAGAGGTTAGAAGACTGTTTGTGAGTGCCGCGGGTTCAAAGGTAACGTCTCACCCATCTCAAGCTACGCCTCCCCTCACAACCTCCACCCTCCAGCCTGTCAAGCCTGTTTGCAGAAGTTTTTCCCCAAGCTTCCTGGCTTAGGTTCGGTGTGCTAATTGCATTCAATCTCCGAGGGGTTTGACCCGGATTTGGGGCAATTGAATCAGTCAGTAAGGCCAGACTTTGGAAGTGAAACGCTAGTCAGCCTGCCCACCTATCAGCCACCTGTCTCCTGATCCATCCACCGGCTCCTCCGTGCGGTGTGCATCATTACCCCGACTTCCAGTCATAGCCATTCTCGTGGGTTAAGCCGTCAGCCAACCCAGCTTCTAACCCAGCTGAGAGGAGAGAAGTAAAGCCACGCAGTTCTCTGAAGTATTTTCACATTGCTTTGTGCTCCCTGTTGGATGCTAAGATGTTCACCATCCCCGGTGGCATAGTGCTTTACCAGCCACCTTCCGTGGGGAGTGATGGAGTGCCGCGCCAGTGGACGCAAGCGAGATTCACCACCGCACCCACCACGTATAAACACTCCTGCCCTTCCACCAAACCCACCACCAACCTCCCACCACCTGCCACCCACCATCATCTACCTTGGGTGGGTTGCAACCCTTGTACCGGTCCCGAGAACTGTTTTGGCTCACGTAATTGGTCAAGAGATTGTAAGCTGAGCTCCACCAATAAAGCCCAGTTATGTGATTTCACCGAGAAAGCGCATTTCTTTCACGACGACAGTGGGAGTGTCAGCGTCATCAACGTGCAGGACAACCTTTCCTCATCACCAGTCATCACCGTTGACTACTACAGACTTCAGTGATAATTTTCTGTTTAGAGACCATTGTTTCTTGCATTAAAAGACATTTGCGTGTGTGAGACAGTTATAGTGAATTCTTGGGTACTCTACCCCTTGTGTTTTCAGTGTAACTCAGGGTTCTTTCTTTGACTCCTCCGTTATTTTTGCAATATTTTTTCATGTTACGCTCATCCATATTTTTTTTTTATCTCTGTGTTTTTATACTACTCTCTGTCTGTAGTAAGTAGTATTGGGCTAGAGTACCATCAGTCACTCTGTGTGAAGTGATTCATTTTTTTGTTATTGTATTCTTTCAGCGTGTGTATTCTCCCAAGTAATTGTCATTGTATTCATGCAGTGGATCACACCAGTATACCATATGATCCATTTATTTCTATGTGTGTCCTTTTTTCGTAATGCCAGCAGTGTCTCATTCCCGTCATTCCTCTAATTTGTTTTCGAGCCGACTTGTGTATCATTTAGTTTTGCCAGCAAATTTTTTGTCGTATCAGTCACAGCAAGATTGTGTTGTAAGATATACTAAAATAAATGAATACGTGAGTCAGTGGTTGTGTGCCCTGCCACCTTGTAAGTGTTAAACTGTTTCCCGTTTTGTTCCTTGTTTTAATTTTTATTCATACTTTTTCATATTTCTTTGAACAATTTCACTCTTGATGTAATTTCAATTACTTTTAATGTAAAGTGTTTTCTTTACTCTGTTTGAGTAAATTGTTTTGTCTAATTTACAATTAAGAGTTAAAGTGTTCAATCAGTTTTTCTTCATATTTTTATTTTATTATTTAATCTGAGTTTTCCCAGTGAGACTTTATTACTGCAGTGATTATTTCTACACCTTATTTTGTTGCACTTGTTCTGTAGTGAATTTCCACTTAAGCTTACTGTGTTATTTCTCTATTTTTTTTTGCCTTATGTCCTTGAGTAAGTTCCCTGAGATCATGTCCCAGTCACTTTTGAATGTTCACTTAGTGTATCATGCCAGTCAAGTCAATAGGAAATCAGTCCACAGTACAACAACCATCCCTTCCCTGACTAAAGACAATACCTAGCCCTTGAGAGCAATGTGCTTGGTTCCTCACAGCTTGTAATCCGAGATTTTGTGAAAAAAGTGCTGTGCGAAATGTGAAGTTCAGATGTAAGTTCCTAGATCCTGAATTACTTTATTAACGTAGCCGAGCGGCAGGCATAAAACGCACTCCTGTCTGATTTTTCAGATTGTGATCCCACCCCAGTTGACAGTAATCAGGCATTGTAAAAATTATTTCTCGAGAAATTTCCACGTTGTTAACGTTTGAATGAAGTTTATAGCTGATACCTCGTGTCCCTGTGTGCGACTCAGTTTGAATTCACATTGTTCACCGTTTTTCATTTCTTTTCTCCTGCGCTTGCAGTTTGAAAGAGATTCATTCTCCCTTGCGTTTTGCGTAATTTTTTTCAACCGGGGGAGCACCACCCCCCGAGTTTGTTCTTCCCCAGAAGAAAGAACCGACCCCTTTGGTTCTGGGGGTTTTTCGATTCCTGCTCCCGGAAGATTTTATTCTTACTGGAACCACCACACCCATTAGTGATTTTGAAATAGCCAGAATTAGTAATTCCACAGTCCTAGTGATTGTAGGTATCTTTTTGTAATCTCTTTCGACGTCCTCATCAAGGCATGTTTTTTGCCTTTGCAAAAATTTTCGACCTCCCAAATGATAACCTTCTGAATGTCAATCTTACCCTAGCAGATTTGGGGGGTTAAAATTAAAAAACCTGTAAGATAAAAATTTACAGTATCACTTTCAAAATTCAAGTTTTTTTTTTGTGTTTCATGTTCCCCTTTCCGCATTCTGAGAGTTAACAGTCTAGATTTGAGTGCACCGAATCTGCCTTTCTTTAAACACCTTTCTTTTTATATTTCCTTCCTCAAAACCGTAATCACATGAAAACAGATCATCATCAAATTTTTTTTATCACTTTCCCCTGTGTAATCCCAACTTTTATTTCATTTGATGAGTTGTCATATTATACCTGATTTCAACTTTCAGTTACGTAAGGGTTCCATTCCCAAAGTTCTACTATGATTTATAATGTTCAATTTTTTGTACTTTTACATTGTATAGAACCCCAAGCCTACCCCCATCTCTTTTTTGTATCAGTTGTATGTCGGGGCGACATACGTTACGTCGCCGACTCTCAGTAGTAGTAACCATTTCCATAACCAGTACCATAGTGACCACTACCCCCCCGCCTCTGCCTGATCCCCTGTCTGTATTCATATTGTGCTGACCACAAACAGTATTCAAAGACCCCCTCACAATGGGTACGTGGGCGGTCAGTTATTTGAGATGAGCAAGGAGCAGGCTGGCTGTTTGGGCACCCCCACATTATCTGTAATTAACTACTTCCAGCCTACGGAGTATTACTTTTACCCTATCCCGTGTTCGAACTCCCACATGATACACACACCACAAAGACCGGAATCACATGGGGGACCATTGACTGAGGGGCCATAGGGGGGGATTTAGGCTGGAAAAATTCATATATCAAATTTCGGGGGGACAGCCAAGAAAAGGCAAGGGGGAATGAATTAGTAAGGACAGGAATAGGCTCCCACCCCCCATTGATAACCATGCCACCATGGCACCCTATAATGGACGGGCCCTTTTCCCTTTAACCTCCAACCCTAATAAGCTCAGCTTTATTCACGACATAAAAACCAAAACCCCAAACTTAGAGCGAGTCAGCAGACAGTAGGGGTAACTAGGCTAAGGTACAAGGGGAAAGTACCTGCACCCCCCACTGAATTTAACCTTTTAAGGGACCAAATTGCCCAAAATCCTTTTTTTAACCCCCAAACCCGAATTTAAATTAAGCGGGGGAAAATTTTTTTTTAACACCCCCTGGAATTTAAACTTATTTCACCTTAGGGTTTTTTTTCCTTTTTGCAAACCATTACGAACCCTTCCAAAATTTTTTAAAACAAAAATGAAAAGGGGGGAAAACTTCCTTTGGGATAAAAGCTCCCCAAAACCAAACCCTGCCCCCTCAGTTTTATTCCGTTGAAGGGGGCCTCTCTTAGGTTGGCTCTGTAGGGGAAAATTTTAAGAACCCGGTAATAGAGTTTTCCCCCCCCTTTTCTCCTGATAACCTTAATTCCCATTTTTTTGGGCCACCCCCTTTAAAAATAAAGGGTGGGGGCGGTAGACAGATTTAAAATTTGGCCCCATTTTTTGGGGAACCCCCCCACCAATTAAACTAGGTCCAAGTAACAAGTTTAAATTTGTCCCCAAAAATTTTTCAAAAAATATCAAAAACCAAAGGGGGTCCTGGGGGAAAAATTTTTACGTGAAAAAGGGGTTTTTTTAAAAGGTGGAAATTTTTTAACTTTTGGGGGCAAAAGGGAAAACAAAAAAATAATTTAATTAACAAAATAGGCCCCCCCTAAATCCAAGCCCCCTGGACCAAAAATGGGTTTTCCTTAACCAAACCAACGCCCTTTTGGTGGAACGAAAAAACCCAAAAATTTAGGGCTTTTTCAAAAACCCCATTTTTTTAATTTTGGTTTAAAGGTCCAAGCAAAATTGTTAACCTGACCCCCCCCAAAAAACCAAAAAACTTTAAAGGGAAAAAAAAAAGCAAAACCGGTTACCTTTCCCCCAAAAAATCCAAAACCTTCTTTGAAACCACCCAACGGATTTTCTTTGGGCCCAAGGTAAACCGGATTACCCGTTAGACCCCCCTTTTTGACCTCTTTTTTTTAATGGCCCCCCCCAAAAAAAGGTGTGGATTTCATCCCCAAGTCCGGGAAAAAAATGTTTTAAAAGGGAGCCCCACATGGTTTTTTTTTTAATTTAAGCCCTTTTCCGGCCGGAACCTTGGGCCGAGAAAAAACCCCCAAAAGCGAAAAGTTTTTTGAAATCCCCCAAAACTAAAGCTTCCCTTTAAAGGGGTTTGAGAAGGGGGAAAAAGAAAGGGGCCCCATTATAAAAATTTTTTTTGTTTAGGATTTGGAATTTGGGGCCCCAAAAAGAAATTTTCGGGAAAAGGGGTTTAAAGGGTTTTAAAAAATTAAAAATTTTTTGGCAAAATTTTTCTTCCCAAAATCCCCTAGAAACTTAAATTTCCTACCCATAATTTGGGTAAATAATAATAAAATTTCCAGTTTTTTGACCCCCCTTTATTGGGGCCTAAAAATTAAATTTTTAACCGGGCCAAAGGGCCCAAAAAAAACGGGTTAAATGGGAATGAAGGGTTTAAAGGGGGCCTTCCCCCAAAAAGGTTTTCCCAATTCGAAAACCCCCCAACTTTCCATTGATAACACTTGCCTTAATTTTTTCCCCAATGGAAATTTTTTGGAAAAAAATTTTTTTAAGGGGGTAATTTGGGGGGGTGACCTCCTGGAATTTGGGGGGGCAGGTTTTTTCAATTTTAAAAAGGTCCTAAAAACCTTTTGGGTTAACCACTAAACCCTTCCCAAAAATTTCCCCCCCTTTCCCCTTAAAGCTCAGGGGGTAAAATCAATTTTTTATTTTTTTCCCCTTTACGGATTGAACAAACGGGAACCCCCCAATGTGGTTTTAAAAAGGGGGAAAAATTCAAGGGGCCCTTTCGGTTCCCCAAACTCCCCGGGTTTAAACAAAAATTTATTTTGGGAAATCGGCCCCTGTTTTCAGAAGCTTGAGGGGGTTTTAATTTTGAGTTTTAACTTTTTCCCCCGGGTAAAAACTCATTTTTTTGGCCCCGAAAAAAAAGGGTTGATGTGCCATTCCTTTTTTTGAAGTTTGCCCCCCTTAAAGGGGTAGGGGTCCGAGGGAAAAAGATTTTGGAATTGCTTAAATTTCCAGAAAATAAAAGAGAAATTTTTGCCCAACAAGCTTTAGGGGAAAAAATTTAAAAGAAATTTTTAAATTTTAAAGTTTTTTCCCAGCAACCAGACCCTAATTTTTCAAAAATTCCCAACCCCAATTTCCCCAAAAATTGTTTCAATTGGGGCCAGATTTCCAAAACCAACACAAATTCCCATAAAAGCAAAGGTGTTTCACAATTGAAAATTTTTTTGACTGCAAAACCTTCAAAAAGGGGCCCCCAAGAACCTTAAAACTGAAGGGGTTGAAAGCCGAGCCCCCCCAACCCCCCGAAAAAGGCCTGAAAAAAAGGTCCAAAAATAAACTAAACGGCCCAAAAACCCGGAAGGCCTACTGAAAATTTTCCCCCTTAAATTTGGAAAAAAGGGAATGAAAATTGCCGAAAAAAAGGCTACAAAAGGTTCCCCCCAGGTTTATAACTCTGTTAAAATTTTCCGGGGCCCTTTGGGACGGGGAAAACCCCTTTGGGGAACCCAACCCCGGGAATTTCCCCCAAAGGGCGGGGTTATCCGGGGGTTTGTAAAAGGGAAACAAAAATAAACAAAACCCAAAAAAATAAAATTATTTTAAATTTTCCCAAAGGAAGAACCGGGTATTTACACTATATAAAACCATGTACAACCAAATTTTGGATTGGGTTGGCCCCTCCCACTAAAAAGAAAAGGGGAATAAGGAAAAGATTTGGGAAAAGGCAGAAGGGTGCCTTTCCAACCAAGCTCTAAAATGGGAATGACCAATTTTCCGGAAATTTGGTCCCCCAAAAATTTTTTTGGATTCCAAAAATTTTTTGTTAACCTGGTCCCTCCTGAAAGAAGGGCCCCACAATATTTTTGGGTTCCTTTTTTGGGGGAAAAAACCTTCTAAAGGTTTGCCGGGCCCTTAAAAAATCTCCTTTTTAAGCCCATTAACAAAAAATCTTTTTTTTTAAATTCCTAATTCGAAAAGGAAACCCAGGCGTTGGAAAAGGGAAAATTCCCTGAATTTTTTGGGGAAAAGGGACAGTTTGGGGTAAGGGCAGTTATTGGCTCTTGCCCCCCAATGGTTTTTTTCCCTGGGCGGTTCCGGCCAGGGGGTTTTTCCCCCCTGAAAAAAGCCGGTTTTTTAAGGGGCCCCTTTTTCCCCCTGGGGCTTTTCATCCCCCTAATTTAAGACCTTAAACTCCCCCTTTGGAAAACCACCTAACCCGGAAACCTTTCCCAAACCCTTTAAAAAACCCCCCCAAACACAAGACCAAAAGCCCCCCCCGCGCCCCCCCCCCGGGCCCCCCCGGCCCCCCCCCCGGCCCCCAAAGCGGCCCCCCGCGACTGCCCCCGCCCTCCGGGGCCAAACCCAAAACCCGCCCGCAAAATCCCCCCCGCCCCCCCTTTTGGGGCCAAAACGGGAAAAAACAACGTCCCTTTTTTGGCTGCCCCCTGCAGCTTTTCCCCAAAATTTCCCCCCCTTTCCCCGACCCCAATTTTTTTCCCAATTTTTTTTCAATTTTTTTTTTTTTCCATTTTATTGTGCCCCTTCCCCTTTCAAATTTTTGGGTTCCCTCCCCCCAGCAAAAAATTTTTTTTTCCCCCCAAAAAATAAAAATTATTCCTCGATAAAATTTTGGGGGTTCCCCCCCCACTTTAACCCCCCAAAAAATCCCAAGAAACCAGTTTTCCCCTAAAATAATACGGGGGAACTTCCCCACCCCTTGGTTTAAAAACTTTTCTCAAATTAATACAAAGACCCCACCCCCGACCCAAGGTTTTTTGGGGGGGAATTCCCTTTCCCCCCCCTGGGTTTTAACTTTCCCCAAAAAGGACCCCTTTGCCCCCCAAACCTTTTCTAAAAAAACAAAAAATCAAATTCCCCAGAAAAATTTTTCTGGAAACAAAAGCCCCCTATTTTTTGGGAAAAATTTTTTCTGATTAAAAAATATCCAAGCCCAAAATTTTCCTTTTTTTTGGGGTCCCCCTCCCGGGGGCCCCTCTTTCCTCCTCCATCCCCTTTTCGGCCCCTTTTTTCAATATAACAATACCAAACCCTCCCCGGAAATTTTAACCCCCCTCCCTTTTTCCCCCCCCCCACCCAAAACCCCCCCCCGGCCTTTTTTTTCCCGTCCCCGGCCCCCCCCCCCCCCCCAAACCCCCGCCCCCCCCCCCCACCCCCCGGGCCGCCGAAACCGGCCCCCACCCCCTTTGGCCCCCTTTTTCCCCCAAAACCCCGGTTTCCTCTCCCTTGGGTCTTTTTTGGTTTCCCCCCCCCCCCCCGGAATTTTTTTCCCCCTTTGGGGTTTTTTGGAATTTTTTTTTTTAAAAAAATTTCCCCAATGGGGTTTTTTCCGGTCAAATTTTTGAACCCCCCCCCACGTTAACCCACCCCCCCAATTTTTTTTTCATAATACAAAAGGGAACCTTTCCCCTCCCGGATCCCAAAAAATTTTAATTTTTTCCCCCCCTTTCCCCCCCCTTTTTAATCCAAATTTCTTTACAAAATTAAAAACCCCGTCAACTTTTTCCGGGTTTTTAAAAAACTATTTAAATCAAGGTTTTTCCCCCCCCGGGAAAGGAAAAAATTTCCCCCCTTTTCCTTCACCCCAAACCCTCCATAAACCCCCCAAGGGGCCCCAAAACCCCTAAAAATTTTTTCCTCAAAACCCCCTTTTTTCTTTTTTCTATTAAACAAAAAATCCCAAAAACCCCTTTCCCCCCCCTTTTTCCCCCCGGTTTAATTTTTCCTATCAAAAATTTTACGTAATTTGGGAATTTTAATTCCCCCCCCCATTTTTACTTTAACCCCCCCAAGACCTTAAAAACCTTATAAAATTTTCTTTGAAAAATACAAAAATCCTTTTGGAAAAAATTTTTCCAAACCAAACCTCCCTTCCGGAAAAACTTTTTGATAATTCCCAAAATCCACCCTTGGGAAAAAATTTTCTAATTAAAACCCACCTTGGAATAAAATTTTTAAACCCCCCCCAAAATTTCAAATAAACTAAATAACATCACGTTTTTATCGGGAAAAATTTTCCCCCCATTTAACCCCTCAATCACTATAACACAAGCCAAACCCCACCCCGGGCCCCCCAACTAAGTTTTAACATTTCAAAAAACGGGGAAATTTTTCCCCCCAAAACCCCCTAAACCCCAAAAAAATTTTTTCACTTTTTTTTAATAAACCCACAAAAATTTTTCACAAAAAAAACCCCAAAATTAAAAACTTTTTTGGGTTTTAAAAACTATTTTTTCGGAAACCACCCCCCCCAAAACAAAAACTTTTTTTTCCCCCTTTTTCTTTTCCCATCAAAAAACCCCAAAAATTCCCAAACCCCCCAAAATTCACCCCCCCCCCCCAAATTTTTTTTTTCTCGTTTACAAATTTCTTTAGAAAAAGTCCCCAAAACAAAAACCCCCCAAACCCAAAAACATAAAAAACCCCCAACCCCACTTTTTTTCCCTTAAAAATCTTAATTTTAATCCAAAAAATACCAACCCAAAAACATAAACCCATTTTTCCAAAGAAAACTTTAGTTCCCCAAAAACCCAAAACCCACAAAACCCACAATACAGAAAAACCCCCCAAAAATCCCCCAAAAAACAAAAAAACCCCACAACAATTACCCTTTTAACCCTTAAACCATTTTTCCGGACCCCTCTACCCCCAAACAAAACCCCCCCAACCCCCAAAAACCCCCACAACCCACACAAACCCCCCAAAACCCCCAAAAATTTTTTTTTCCCTCTTTTTAAAAACAAAATTTAAATCAAAAAAGTCCAAAACAACCCACTTTATAAAACTTTTTTTCCCGGTATCTCTAGTTCGGCAACAACCCCCACAACCCAAAACACCCAAAAACCCCAAAATTTTTTTCCCTCTTTTTAAAACTAATTTCACAAAAAAGCCCACAACAATACCCAAAACCCCCACATCCCCCCCACCCCCCAAAATTTTTTTTTCCTCGTTTTATCAAAATTTAAACAAAAAAATCACAACAATACCCACAACCCACATCACCCACCCCCACTTTTTTTTCCCTTCTTTTTATCAAATTTTTATCAAAAAAAGTCCAAAAAAACCCCAAAAACCAAAAAACCCCACATCCACCAAAACCCCCAAAAAAACCCCCCCCGCCCCCCAATTTTCCCATTCAAAACCCCCCAACAACCCCAAACTTATAACCATTTTTTTCACCTCTTTTTTTCAAAACCCCCCCACCCCAAAACCCCCCACAACACCCATAAAAACCCCAACAACATCAAAAAAAACCCCCCAAAACAACAACAACCCAAAATTAAAACCCTTTTTCGGTATCTCTAGTTGGGGCCAACAACACCCAAAACCCCACAACCCCCCAAAATTTTTCCCAAACTTTTTCACCAAAAAATAAAAAATACCCACAATTTTTTTTCCTCTTTTTAACAAATTTTTCATCAAAAAAGTCACAACATCCAAACCCACTTAAACAACTTTTTCCGTTTTCAAATTTCAAAAAAACCAAAAAAACCCACAACCCCCCAACACCCACATCCCCACAACCCCAAAAAAACCCAAAAATCCCAAAACAACCCCACAATTTTTTTTCCGGTTTTAAAAAACCCCCAAACCCAAAAAAGAAAAACCCACAAACATAAACCCCCCCCCACTTATAATTTTTCCCTTTTTCGTATCTCTAGTTCGACAAAAAAACACCCACACCCCACAACCCCCCCCCACCCCACCAACCCCCAAAACCCCAATAAAAAACCAAAACAAACCCCCAAAATTTTTTTTTTCGTTTTATTCAAAAAAACAAAAAAAACCCACAACAACCCCCCCACAACCCAAATCCCCAAAACCCAAAATTTTTTTTTTCTGGGGTTTTAAACTAATTTCATCAAAAATCAAAACCCAAACCCCCTTTAACCCCCAAACTTTTGGAATCTCTATTCGACAACAACACCCAAAACCCAAAACACCCCCCCCACCCCCCAAACCCACACCCAAAAACCCCAAAATTTTTTTTCTCTTTTTAAATAATTTTTATCAAAAAAAGGGTCACAACAACCAAACCCTCCCCCAACCCCCCAAATTTTTTCCGTTTTTCAAATTCACAAAAACAAAAACCCACAACAAACCCTTTTTTCACCCAAAACCCCCACAAACCCAAAACCCCCCAAAACCCCAAAACCCCAAACCCAAAATTTTTTTTCTCTTTTTAAAAAAAAAAAATTTTTTTTTCAGAAAAATTTCACAACAACAACCCCCCCCCCCCCCCCCCAAAATAAAAAACCCCCCCCCTTTTTTTTTTTTTTTTTTCAAAAAAAAATTTTTCTTTTTTTCCCCGAACCAACAACAACCCAAAAAACCCCCACAAAACCAATCCCACAAAAAACCCCAAAACCCCACAACCCCCCAAACAACCCCCACAACCCACAACACCCCAAAACCCACCCAAACAACAACAACCCACAACACCCAAAAACCCCCAACAACACTTACCTTTTTAATTCAAAATTTTTTTCCTCTTTCGATCCCAAATTTTTTTCCCCTTTTTAAAAATTTAAAATTTACACTTTCCTCCCTTTCATTTTTAAAAATTCTAAAAAAACCCCTCTCCATACTCTTTCTCCTTATCCCCAAAAATTTTGTTAATAACTCACAACAACAAATCACTCACTAGAAAAAATTTCCCGAAAATTTTTCCTAAAAACCCCTCCATTTTTTTCCAATGCTTCATAATTTTTTCACTTTTTATAATTTCTTTTAAAAATATTCAAAACTTTACCTTTATTTTCAGTAAAAAAAACCCCCCACCCCCCCCCTCCAATTCATTAAATTTCTAATACAACCCTCCCCAAAAACCCTCCCTTCCTTCTAAACCCACATTTTTTTCACATCCACTCCCCCCATCTCCCAACAAAACCTCTTCAAAACACACACAAAAATCACATTTCAAAAACCCCCACAAATGCATCTCATCACCCCATCTCAAACCCAAACTAAAATAAACGGGTTTTCCCAAGATATTCAAAAAACCCCCTTATGCCCACCTAACCCCAACAACACACACACCCCAAACAAAAACAACACACACAACCCCCCACACACACACACACACAAACACACCCCACACACCCCACACACACACACACACATTTCCCCACACACACACACATACACACACAAACACACACAAAACACACACCACACACACAACAAAACACACACACAAAAAACACACACACACAAAACACACACACCACACACACACACACACACACACACACCCCCACACACACGGGGTTTGCGGGAAAACCTCAGGGCACCAACATTTTAAAGGGGACACTACCAGAGTGAGGGGGGGAGGATAAACCCAGAAAATTTTTGGACCTTTTTGTTAAACCCGGGGCAGCTCAGACATTGGGGAATCAAGTATAAGTCCCCTGGGATTTACGACCACGTGGTTCTGTGCTTTGAATACATAGTAGAGCTGCAATTTGGAGAGAAAAACGGGAGAAAAGGGAAAAAAAGGCCTGACTATAAAAGAGGGGACTAAAAAGGGGTTGAAGAATTTTCCCTGGGGAGGTCCATGGGACAGGGGAACTGGCAGGAAAGCCATAAATGAAATAAATGGAAAAATGTAGCAACAAAAAAAAGGGGGGCAGGGGAAAGGTTAAATTTCCCCAAGGGAAAACAGAAAACAGGGGAAGACCAGAACCCAAGCCCCGGGTTTAAACCCCGGGAACGGTTTTGGGAGGCAAAAACAAAGTCCCAATAGAGAAGGGAAAAAGTACAAAAGGGCAAGAACACACAAAAAAGGGAGATAAACCAGAGCCAGGAATGAGTACGCACAGGTAAGGAGGGAGGCCCACCCCGACATATGAAAATAAACATACACAGAATAAAGCTGCCCCCCAAAACTGTTGTAAAACCCCACATCAGGAGGAAAAAACAACAGTCAAAGACCAGGTATCAATTAAGGCAGAAGGTGGGAACTCACAAAAAATGATCAGGGGGGAAATGTGGGGGAGCTGAACGGGAGATTTAAGGAATTTTTTACAGTAAGACGGAAAGGGGCGGTGGGAAGAAAGCACAAAAAGGAAACATCAAAGGGAATAAAACCAAAAATGTTGGATGCCCATACAACAAGGAGGAGGAAGGTGAAGAAGCTCTTAGTACCTTAAACACCTCAAAGAAAGGGACCGGACAACACTCCCCCAGGGGTTTCCTTAGAGAAGGACAGAGATGCTGTGGGGCCTCTAACCACAATTTTCAACACTCCCTTGAAACGGGGAAAACTACCTGAGAAATGGAAACACTAATTTATCCCCATTTTTTAAAAAAAGGGAAACAAAAACCCGAGGCACAAACTACAGCCCTGTGTTTTCTGACATGTATTGGGCAAATCAGGTAAGATTTCAGGGGGAAGAGGGTCGAACACCTGGAAAGGAACAAGATTAAAAATAAAACCAGCATGGGTTCAGGGAAGGCAAATCTTGTACCCACAAACCTCCGGGATTTTTATGAAAAAGGGTAACAAAAAAGTAAGACACGAAGAAAGGGTTTTGGGTAGTTTGGGCTTTTTTCCCTAGACGGGCGGGAAAAGGCCTTTGACACATTTTCCCCCACAAGAATTATGCGGGAAGCTGGAGGTTTCAGGCACACAAAAAAAAAAAGGGGGGCACTGCAATGGAAAAAGGAATACCTAAACGGGGAGGAGCAACAGTCAGGGTACGTAAAAGGGGTTCACAGTGGGGGCCCCGTTTCGAGGGGGGTTTCCCCACAGGGCCCGTTCTGGGACCAGTGCTATTTTTGTTTAAAATGTGAACGAAAAGGGAGGAAAGGGAAAAAACTCGAATTTCCCCCGGGTTCGCAATGACTGAAGTTAAATAGAAAAAATTAAATCGGACGGGGAAGAGGCGGGACTGCAAAGAGCCCTGGAGGGGCTGGACATTGGTCCAAAAAGGGCTCCCTCAATTCAATCCCCACCAAATGCAAAGTCATGAAATTGGGGGGGGGGGGAAAAGAAACCGCAGACAGAATATGGGCAAGGGGGAACAAAGACAACAACCTCACCGGGGAGAAAGCCCTTTGGGGGTGCCCATAACACCGAGTACATCCCCCGGAGGAAACAAAATCAACCAAATAACCGCTGCAGCATACGGGGGGCCGGGCAAACCTGAAAAAAGCTTTTCCGATACCCAAAAAGGGAATCGTTCAAACACTGTACACTTGTATGTTGGGGCCCATACTGGAGTACCCAGCACCAGTCCGGGGAACCCACACCCTGGCCCAAGCACGCCCAAGAATTTAAGAAAGTAAAAAAAGGTTTGCAACAAGGCTAGCCCCCAGAGCCCCAAGGAATAAACGTACGGGGGAAAGGGTTTAAAGGGGAAATGGGAAAACTGACACACTGGAGGCCCGAAGGGTCGGGGGAAAGACAATCCCGACATACAAATACTGGGGGAATAGAAAAAGGTGGACAGAGATGGGAGTTCCAGAGAGGGGACACAGGGAAAAGGGGGTTTCACAACGGGAAGCTGAAAAAACTCAGACGAGTCACAGGGACGTTAGGAAGTATTTCTTCAGTCATAGAGTTGCCCACCCAAGTGGAATGGGCCAACCCAAGTGAAGTAGGGGGAGGCAGGAACCAACATTTTTTTTTTAAAGGGAAAGAGGTATGACAAAGCTCAGGAAGCAAAGAGGAGGGGACCCAGTAGGGGATCATGAAGAGGGGGGCCGGGAAAGGCGGAGTCCGACCCCCGAAACCCCACAATTGGGTTGAGTCCCAATTAGGTAGTACACAAAACACAAAACCCACACACAACCCACAACACACACCACACCCCACACCACACACCCCCAACACCAAACCCTTTGGGGTTAAACCCCAAACCTTAAAAAAACACTCCCCATCATCATTTTGAAACCCCCTTTTTGCTCAATGTCTTTTAAAAAATTTTCACCTTTTTCAAAACCTTTATCATCCCCCACTCAGAAAAACCCCCCAAATTACTTCGAACTCTTTTCATAAAAAATTTGAATCCCCACATAAACACCATTAAACCATTTCCAAAAAACACTAAAGCACTTCCAAAAAAATTTTTTTTGAATACCCCAAAAATAAGTTTTATCATCTCAAAATTTTATCTACACTTCCCCCATTCTTTAAACTGAAATTACAACTCATCCCCCCCAAAACTACCCCCAGTCCCCCAGATTTTACAACTTTAAACACAAAAACAAAACTCATACATTTAATAAACATAAAGACTTTTTAAAACCAAACTAACACAAACAAAACCCACGAACACCCAACACTTTACTTTGTACAACCCCAAAAAACACATAAAAAACTCCCTTTAAAATACCCCCCAAAAAAACCACAAAATATTTCCCAAAAACAGCCCCGGGATTACTGCCCAAACAACACAAAAAAAAATCACCAAAAACTAAGATCAAAAACCACCAACTAAAAACCCATTTTAAGAAATCCCCCTCAAATCACTATAACCAAGAAGATCCCATCACCTAAAAACCGCAAGGGAATCGCAAAAACACCATTTTTATAAACATTCCCAAAAAAAAATCACAACCCAACCAACTCCATACAAAAACTAATCACTCCTCTCACTACCACCAACACAACCAGCACAGATGGGGATCCCCTCCCATAAAATCCAATTTCCTTCCCTGCTTTTTATTTGGGCGATCGGGCGAAAATCAAAACCCCCCCTTTTACTTCTTTAAAAAATTTAAACCGAGGGGAATTTTACTTTTTTAAACCCTGTTAAATCTCCAATACCCCAAGACCCACCACAATCAAGACGTTTCCCAAATTTCCCTAAAACCCCTCCACAAAGATCACACTTTTTTTGAACACTTCTTTAAAACAACATCATAACAAAGATCACTAAAACTACTAATTTTTAAACTAAGATCACAAACATTTTACTTCTCTAACCTCCCCCCCCCAAATTTTACATTCCATTCACACTTACACATTTCATTAACCGAAATTACCAAACTCATCCACCAAACCCCCTCCCCATTCTCCAGACTTTACAACATTTTGCCCAAAAAAAAATAACTCATACACTTATGAAAATGAGACAATACCATAACTAACATACTGGACTAAATTTGAACCAACTCCCCCCGAACACACCCAAAAAAACCCCCTGAAACATCTTCAAAAAATTCCCGCACATCATTTTTAAAAACCTTCAAAAAAACACCACAAACACCTCCGAATTTCTCCCCCCAAAAAACCCACTGAATTTCTACCAAATCACCACTGGGAAAATCCAAAACACTGGGCAAAAAAACACCAAAAACTAAGTTTAGCACAAACCCGCTAACACCTTTTATAGAAATTCCCCAAATCACTAAAAACCAAGAACCCCCCTCCCCATGGGGCGCAAAAAAAAAAAAAAAAAAAAAATTGAACACAAAACCTAATACCAAACATTTGTACATGATTTACCATCAACTGAAAACATATCCCTTTTACAAAACCCAAAAAAAAATTTTAAAGACAAACCAAACCCCCCCAAAAATTTAAAACCCCTGTTTACTTAACTCAAAAAACACAAAAACACAGAAAACCCATTTTTTTATAAAAAATTTTACACAAAAAATCAAATTGACAATAACAAGCGCACCACCTCACTACCACCACCCCACGATTTTCACAACCCCACAGGTCCGGCGGGGGGTCACCTCTAGGACGCACACTCCAAAATGTTTTACTTGGGGGGTTTGTAACTTCCAAAAAAACCCAACCCACCTTGTTTCAACCTTTTGTAACCCCACATTATCAAGAACAAATATATTCAAGACGATTACCAGATTTTTTTACCCCAAACCCCCTAAATCACAGAAAACATCATTTTCATAATTAAATTTCCATCAAAAATCCCGACACCAATTTTCCCTAATCCCTGTTTAACCCTTTATCATCAACACTCAAAGACCAAGACAAACCCAAAAATTCTAAGATCATGCTCTCAAAACTAAATAAGATCACTGAAAACACTTTTTTTTAAAAAAATTTTCCCCAAAAATAAAAAACAACACAAAAATAAACCAAAACACTCCACCCCATCTATAACCCTAACATGTGCCCCTTAACACCCTCACCCCGCCCCCCCCAAAAAAAAAAAAATAAAATAAACCAAGAAACCCCCCAAATTATACATTTTTTAAAAAAAATTTAAGTCATGAGACATACAAAAAACCCAAAACTAAGACATTCACCTCCAAAATAAAACATACACATTTAACTTGACATACACCAAAACCTATACCTGACATATTTTGCGGTAAGAATATTATACAGCAATTTTTTCATTTCCACCTATGTTTTCAAACACATTTCCCCATCCACATCATCCCCGAAACACCTTCCTTTTTCATCCGTAAAATTTACCTAGAGATGTTTTTAAAAAACCCCCACGACCCTCACGACGTAGGAGCCAGAGCAACCCTCACCACTCCAACACCACCTACTAAAAACTCTGGCTCCAATGGTTTAGGAAAGGGGAAAGTCGGGGGTTTAAAAAATCTCTAGGGGTTATACGGAGGGAAAAAGGAAGGGTGTTTGAGGGGTGATGGGAGAGGATGTGATATGCAAAAATTAAATTGAAAAAAAAATGGGTAGGGAAAAATTTAAAACCCCAAAAAATGTCAAGGGATTTTTTTTTTGGTGTATGTCTTAGTTAAGAAGTGTAAGTCTTATTTTGGGGGTGAATGTCCTTTGTTTGGTGTGTAAAGTCCCCCATGACTTTAAAAATTTTTTTTGTTTGAAATGGATAAGTTGTTTGGGGGTCTGTGGATTATTTTATTTTTTTTTTTTTTGTGAGGGGGTATGTTCAGTGCCCATGGTTATGTTTTAAAAATGATGGGGAAGTGTCTTGGGATTTTTTTTGTATGTCTTATTTTTTTGCGAAAGTTTTTAAAAAAAAAGTGTTTTTTAGGGGATCATGTAAATTTTTTAGAAAGCAAAGATCTTGATTTTTTTGGGGAAACTTTTGGGCATGAGGTTTTTGATAGAGAAAGGGAAAAAGATAAGGGAAATTTGGGATCGTGAATTTTTGGGGTGAATAATTATAAAAAAAGAGGGGTTTTTTTGTGTAAAGTGGGGGGGTCCCTAAATTTTTGGGAATCGTCTTTGGGTTATTTTTCAAATAATGTAGGGTCCCCCCCGGGTTTAAAAAAAGGGGGGTTTGGGGGTTTATGTTACCCCCCACCAAGTAAAAAACAATGGGGGTGTGACGTCCCCTAGAGGGACTTCGCCGGGCTTGGAGGTGTGACATGCGTGTTGGTGGGAAGGGGGTGATGCGCTTGAAAATTTTCAAAATGATTTTTTTTGGGTAAAGTTTTTAAAAAAAGATGTTTTCTTTATATTATGAAATTTTTTAGGTAAGGAACATGGGTGACTGTTGTTGGTGGTTTTTCTTAAATTTAAAGTTGTACCCAAAAATATTTTTTTCCCGTTGATGGTGATAAAGTACAAGTTTTGCGTAAATTGGCTTTTGTTTTAAATTTTTCTTTTTTTTTTTTTTTTTTGCCCCATGGGGAGGGGGTTTTTGGGGGGTATGATTTGAGGGAAATTTTTATAAAAAGGATGTGCTGGGGATGCTAAAATTTGATTCTGGTGATTTTTATGGTGTTTTGGTATATTCAGTGGGATTTGGTAGTAAACAGTAGTGTTTTTGGGGGTATTTGGAGGGGTTTTATGGTGTTTTCTTTAAGGGGTTCAAATGATGTGCAGATATTTTTTTTGAAGATGATCAGTGGTTTTCGGTGAGTTCAAGTTGGGTTTAAAGTTAGTCCATGTGCAGTTTTGGTATTGTCCCAGTCATAAGGGATGAGTTTTTTTTTTGTGCTATTTTTAAAGTCTGGAGAAAGAGGGAGGGGAAATTTTGGGGGGATTTAGTAAATTTCGGTTAAGAAAAGTGTTGTGAAAGAGATGTAAATTGGTGGGGGAGGGTTTGAGAAGATTAAAAGTTTTTGTGATCTTAGAAAAAAAAAAAATTTGTTTTAAATGAACTTCGGTTTTGATGTTGTTTTTAAAAGAATTGGTTTCAAAAAGTGTGATCTTAGGGGGGGTTTTTTTAAAAATTTTTGGGAAACTCTTTTTGTGGTGATCTTAGATTTGGAGATATAACCGGGTTTAAACAAGTAACTTCCTCTCGTTAAGTTTTAAAAGAAGTAAAAGGGGGTGTATGTTCGCTGATCCCCCAAGAAAACCCCAGGATGGGGTTGTGTCATTGGGGGGTAAACCCCATCTGTGGGTGGTATGTGTTTGTGGTAGTGAGAGGAGTGTATTTGTTTTTGGGGGTTTGGGGATTGTGATTTTTTTTGTGAATGTTTATAAAAATGAGTGTTTTTTGCGAAACCCTTGCCCGGTTTTTAGGGGATGGGATTTTTCTTGGTTATAGTATTTTGGGGGGGGATTTTTATAAAAGGGTGTTAAATTTTGGGGGTGTTGATCTTAGTTTCTGGTGATTTTTAGTGTTGTTTTTTGGGATAATTGGGGGCTGTTTTGGTAGTATTCCTGGGTTTTTGGGAGTATTCAAAAGGGTTTGTGGTGTTTTTTGGGGTTTTTTACAAAGTAAAGTGTGGTTTTGTGTGGGTGGTTTGGTTAGTTTTTTAAAAAAGTCTCATGTCAAAAAGTTTTATGAGTTATTTTTTTTGTTTAAGCTGTAAAGTCTGGAGACTGAGGGAGTAGAAAGGTGGAAAGAGTTTTTAATTTCATTATTGAAAAGTGTAAGTTAAAATAAAATTGAGATTTATAAAAACTTATTTGGGGTATTCCCAAAAAAAAATTTTGGAAGTGCTTTTAGTGAGGTTTTTGGGAAAAAATTCAAAAGGGGTTTTGGAGTATTCAAAGATTTTTGAGAGTTCGAAGTAATCTTGGGTTGTTCTGTATGAGTTTATTTAAAAGGGTTTTGGATGAGTAAATAATTTCTTAAGAAAATTGGGGCAAAGGTGGTCTCAAATGATTATGAGAGTGTTTTGAAGGTGTTCAAACTAAAGCAGGTGTGTTACTCACCTATTTGTACCAAACCCAAATTTTGGTTGCAGGGGGCGAGTTTCCCAGCTCCTGGCCCCGCCCTCTTCCCCGGTTTCTTCCTTTTGCCCCCTCTCCCCCCGCTCCCTGACTTTAAACAAACCTCGTCCCAAAACTGGTATGGTTTTCCCGCCCCCACTACGTTTATTTTTTTAGGGTATTTCCCCTGCCCTTTCAACTCTAATGACTGAAGAAATAAATTCCGGGTACCTTTTGAAATCATTTTGGGGTCTTCCCAAATTCCAATTTTGGCCCTTGTTTTCTGTGTCCCCTCCCCGGGAAAATCCTGTCCTTGGGCCCCTTTTCTATTTCCACGCAGTATTTTTATGGCGTTTTCATGTCCCCTTTACCCTCCTGTCCTCCATTTTCCCTCAGGGCCCATTTCCCTTTAAACTTTCTTCATAGGACATTCCCCCCCTTTCTCTGGAACAACCTTGTCGCAAACCTTTTAAATTTCTCTGTTTCTTGACGTGCTTTTTCAAATGCGGGTTTTCCCAAAAAGGTGCTTTCATACCCAGTATGGGGCCCGACATACACGGTGGAAAAGTGTCCCCTTTAATGAATTTCCCTTTCTAAGGTGTCGGAAAGCTGTTCTCAGGTTTCCAGGGGCCCAATGCTTCCAAACAGTTATCTGTTGGGGGTGTGTTCCGGAGAAAATGCTCGGTGTTTTTACTCAAACCCCCCAAATTTTTTCCCCCTTTAGTGAGGTTTTTCAGTCTTTGGCCCCCCTAGCCATACTCCCTTTTTGGGTCTTCTGTGCCCTTCCCCCATCTTCATGACTTTGCATTTGGCAGGGCTAAATTCGAGAAGCCCTTTTTCTGGACCAGGGGTCCATCTGTCCCCGGTCTCCCTTTTAAAATCCTCCTTGGGCCTATCAGATTTTTCCCCATTAACTTTTACACAACTGCAAACAGGGGCACCCTTTTGAGCCAACCCTTCCTCCCGTCTTCACATTAAACCCCAAAAATTTTGCACTGGCCTAGGACCCACCCCTTTGGGGGCCCCCCTCCCTCACAGGTGCCCACTGTTTAAACATCATTACTACCATGACTTTTGTGTGTGTGTGTGTGTGTGTGTGGGGTGTGGGGTGTGTGTGTGGTGGTACTCCCCCTAGTTGTACCACCTAGTTGAGGTTGCGGGGGGCCCAGTAAAAGCTTCCCGGCCCCCCCCCTTCACTGATCCCCACTAGGTCCCCCTCCCTGAGCCGTGAGCTTTATCGTACCTTTTGGGTTAAAAGCATGTAAGGGTCCTGGCCCCCCACTACAAACGCTTTTCCCCAAAATATTCCACTTAAAAAAGACTACTCTGTGGCCCCCCGAAGAAATACTTCCTAACTCCCTGTGATTCAACTGTGTCTTTTGCTTCCAACTGTGTCCCTTTTACTGTGCCAATCTCCCGGAACATCCCCGTTTTTTTCCACCCTTTGTCAATTCCCCCTCATAAATTTTTTATGTCGTTATCATTTTCCCCCCCATCTCTCCTGTCCCCCCCAGGGGGTCCCTCCCCGGTTGATTTTTCCCCAAAACCCCTCCTCGTAGGGCATACCCCTTAGCTCTTGGGGCTAGGGCCCTTTTTGCAAAAACCTTTTCACTTTCTCTAGTTTCCCTTTTCGGCTTTTGGGTAGGGGGGTTCCAAACTGGGGCCGCAAATCCCAAAATGGGCCAAAAGATACGGTGTACAGGGGCCGAACGATTCCTTTTTTAAATTCGGAATGCTGTTCTGAGGGTTTTTCCCAGGCGGGGCCCCTATGCGCAGCAGTTTTTTGGTTTATGTGCGCTTCAGGAGATGTGCCCGGTGTTAAACTCACCCCAAGAAATTTTTTTTCCTTTAGTGAGGTTTTTTAGTTTTCCCGACCCCCTAGACTGTAATCCGTCTTTGCGGGCCCTTCCTTTGGGCCCCTTTCCCCCCCTTCATGAAATTTGCAAATTGGGGGAAAACTCCCCGGAGCCCCAATTTCTGGGGCCAGTTCGCAGCCGGTTTCCCGATTCCCCTTTTTAAATTCCCGGGCCCGGCTTCGATCGGGGTAAATTTTTCTCATCAACTTCACGGGCATCGCAAAAAGGGGCACCTCAAGTCTATTTTCCTTTCCCTCATGGGCCCTTCACAAATAACCAGAAACAGCACTGGTCCCCAAAGGGCCCGGGCCCCGCGGGGCCCCCCCCGAGGTCACAGGTGCCACCTGACACCTCGCCCAAAGTACCATGACCCTGGGTGCTGTCTTTTTTTGACCCGTATTCCCTGATCCATTTTAGTCCTTCCCTGTTATCCCTGCTTGGGCCCCATTTTTTCACCAATCTCTTGTGTGGAACTGTGTCAAACGCCCTTTTTTGCAGTCCAAGAAAATCAATCCACCCACCCCTCTGTGTGTGTGTGTGGGGTTGGGGTGTGTGTGGGGGGGTTTTGTGTGTGTTTGTGTGTGTGGGGTGTGTGTGTTGTGGTGTGTGTTGTGTGTTAGGGTTTGGGCATAGAGGGTTTTTTGAATATCTTGGGGTACAGGATTTTTTGTTGGTTTGAGATGGGGGATGAGATTCAATTTTTTTGGGAAAGTAAATTTTATTTTTTTGGGGTGTTCAGAAGAGGTGTGGTTTGGGGGATGGGTGGTGGATGTTTAAGAAAATTTGGGGAGATGGGAGGGGGGTTTGGGGGGGTTGTATTAAATTTAATGAAAATTTGGGGGGGGGTGGGGGGGTTTTGGGGGGGGGGGGTTTTTTTAAATGAAAATAAAGGTAATTTTTGTGAATATTTTTAAAAGAAAATTTTAAAATGAAAAATTTATTCATTGGAAAAAAATGGGGGGTGGGGTGAAAACCCTTGCGCAGTATTTGGGTGTGAGATGATTAAATTTTTGGGGTTATTTAAAAATTTTTAAGGGGTAAAAAGGGTGAGTTTTTGGGGAGGATTTTTATAGTTTTTTTAATGTAGGGCCCTGTTTATTTTTCCCTTTCCCCGACAATTTTAAAGGGGTTGTACCCCCGGAAAATTTTTATAAAGGGGAATGTTTTGGGGTTGGGGGTTTTTGAGTTTTGGGTTTTGGGGGTTGGGGTGGTTGTCGCCCCCCGAGATTCGAAAAGAAAGTTTTAAGGGGGGGTTTTTTTTTGTAAAATTTTTTCTGTAAAAATTTTTAAACCCCGGAAAAAGGGGTTGTGGGGGTTGTGGGGGTGGGGAAGTGGGGGTGGGGCTTTGTCGAACTAGAGTCCCCAAAGTGGTTTTTGTTTTTGGGGTTTGGGTGTTGTTGCCCCCCAGGAACGAAAGGATGTTTTGGGGGGTTTTTTGTTGTGCCTTTTTTCTGGAAAAAAAAAATTAAAACCCCCAGAAAAAAATTTTTTGGGGTTGTGGAGTGGGGTTTTGGGGGTTTTTGGGAATGTGGGTGTTGTGGGTTGTGGGTTGTTGTCCCAAAAAGGAGAACCGGGGAAAAAGAGGTTAAAAGTTGTGGGGGTTTTGGGGGGTTTGGGTTGGGGGGGGTTGTGGGTGTGGGTGGGTGGGTTTTGGGGTTGTTTTCGCCCCCGGAGCGAAAAAGTGGTTTAAAAATTTTGGGGTTTTTGTTTCCTTTTTGTTAAATTTTCCCCCCGGAAAAAATTGGGGTTGGGTTTATTTTGGGGTGGGTTTGTTTTACCCCCTTTTTATAAAATTAAATAAAACTGAAAAATTGGGGGGGGGGGTGATTGGGTTGTGGGGGAATTTTTTGTTTACTTTTTCTTAAAATTTTTTAACCCCCAGAAAAAAAGTGGGTTTTTGGTTTTAGTGGGTTTGGTTTGGGGGTTGTTTGCCGAAAAAAGGTTCGAAAAAAAAATTTTATAAGTGGGGGGTTTTTTGTGAACTTTTTCTGATGAAAAAAGTTAAAAAAAGAAAAAATTGTTTGGGGTTTTTTTTTGTTCGTGTGTGTTTGGGGGTTGTGTTCCCGTTTTTTGGGCCCCCAAGTTTTAACTTGGTTTGGGGAGGGGGGGACGTCTTGGTTTAGTGATTTGAAAGGGGAAATTTGGTGTAAAAAATGTTTAGTCTGTGATTTGTCTTAAATTTTAAAGGTGATTTTGGTGGTGTTTTGGGCGTATTCAGTGGGGGTTTTTTGGGAGTTTCAAAGGTTTTATTTTGGGGGGTAAATTTAAAATGTTGTCTTGGGGGGGGGGGTGGGGTTCCCTGTTGGGGTTTGGAAATTTCCCAAATTTTTTGTGGTATTTTGTTTTAGGAGTTTTTTGGGAAAGGGGTTTCCCCAAAATAAAGGGGGGTGTGTGTGCGTTTAAATCGTAATAAAGTAAAATTTTTGACCAGTGAAATTTCAAAGTGGTTATAGTTGTGGGGGACTTTTTTTTGAAAGAAATAGGAAAACCCCAGAAAATTGGGGGTTTGGTGAAAAGGGATGTTAGGTTGGGGTGTGAGGGTTTTTGGGAGGGGGGGGAGAAGGAAGAGAGAAAGTTACCCTTTGTGGGGTTTACCCCGAGATGAAATAAAAACGAGAAAATTCTAGCCCTTTGGGGGTTTTTTTTTTGGGGGGGGGGGGGGGGGTTTTTTTTTTTGGGGATTTTGGTTTAAAAAAAGGGGGATTAAATGTTTTTTAAGGAAAAAAAATTGTAAAAATTTGGGATTGGGAAAGTGAAAAGTTTTTCCCCTTTTGTTTGGGGTAATATGTAATACTGAAAGGGGGGGAAATCGAGAAAAATTCAGCCTTTGGTGGGGGGGTAAACAGTGGGCGTACACCGACATAAAAGGGGGGGGTCACAAGTTAGCCTGTAGTGGGAAAAGGCCCTCCCCCGGATTTATTTTAAGGTTAAAAACCCAGGGGGGAACCCCAAAAATTGAACCGAGGAAAAAAAGTCCTTTTTTAAAAGGGCAATTTGAAAAGGGTTACCCCAGATTATCGGGAAAACTTAAACCAAAGGGGAAAGGGTTTTTTATTTCCAGAAAAATTTGATCCAAAGGGGAAAGGGGTCTTTGTAATTTTCGAGAAAAAAAATTTAAAACCCGGAGATGGGGGAAAAATTTTTTTAGGGGGAAAAAATTTTTCCGAAGGGGGTTTGGGATCTTTTTTTTTTTATCGAGGAAAAAAATTGTTCCAAAGGAAAATGGAGGAGAAATTTTGGGGGGGGGGAAAGGGGGGGGGAAACCCCCCCAAAAATTAACCCAGGGGATGGATCTTTGGGATTGTTGATATCGAGAAAAAAATTTAAACCCCCGGGGATGGGAGGAGAAAAAATTTTGGGGGTGGAAGGGGGGGAAAAAAAATTGGGGTCCCAAGGGGGAGTCCTTTTTGAAGATACCCCAGGGGGAAAAAAAAATTGATCCAAAAGGGGATGGGGCTTTGATTTTCGAGAAAAATTTTATCCCAAAGGGGAATGGGGTCTTGGGATTATCGAGAAAAAAAAAAGGAAACCCCAAAGGGAAAGGGGGAAAGGGGGGGGGGAACCCAAAAAATTTTTTCCAAAGGAAAATGGAATCATTTTAAAAAAAATGGGGAAAAAAAATCCCGGGAAAAAAAAGGGGGCCAAAGGGGTGGGAGGGGGGGAAAGTGGGGGGGGAACCTCCCAAAAATTTTATCCAAAGGAAAAGGAGTTTTTTATTTAGAAAAAAAAAAATGGGGGGAAAAAATTTCCCGGGGGCAGGGGGAAAAGGGGGAATTAGAAAAAACCTCAAAAAAAATTTGGGCCGGGGGGACCGGATTTTCCCGGGAAAAAAAAAAGGGGGGGGGTAACGGGGGGAACCCGGCCGAGGGGCACGGGTGGCGGTTAAAAACGAAAAAATTTTGGGGGGGGGGGCGTGGGGGGGGGGGGGTGGGGAAAACGCCGGGGGCCGGGGGGGCCGGGGGGGCCCCCGAGGGGGGGCCCGGGGGGCGGGGGGGGGGCTGGGGGGGAAGGGGGGGGCGTGGGGGGGGGGGGTGGGGGGAGGCCGGTGGGGGGGGGGGGGGCCAGGGGGGCCGGGGGCGGGGGGGTCTTTGGGGGGGGGGCCCGGGGGGGGCCCCTGGGGGGCCCCCCTTTTGGGGGGTTGGAGGGTGGGGGGGAGGGGTGGCCCCGAAAGGGGGGTTCTCCAATTGATTCTTCGAAGGGCCGAGGTTAAAGGGTTATTAGGAAAAATAGGGGAAAAGGACCCCCAAAAAGGGAAAAGGACAAAAAACCCCCCACAAACCCTTTTAGGGAAAAGGAAAGGCCACCGCCGAGAGACCGTAAAAAGGAAGACTTGGATGAAGGGAAAAAAGCTTCAAAACCCCCCTTTTTCGAAAAAATTTCGACCAGTTCCACTTAAAAAAAAATTTTGGGGGATTCAGGAGGGGAAAAAATAGACCATGAAAAAAGGGGGGTTAAACCTGGAAAAAAACCCCATGGTTTCGGGAAGAGGGGAAAATTTTGGTGGGGCAAAACTTTACGGAGGGTTCCCAAAACTTAAGTTTTTTAAAAGGAAGACTGAAAAAGGTAAACCTCATCTTTTCAAAAGGGTTTCCAACACTTCCAAAAATAAAAAAAAAAGCTGGGATCAGGTAAGAAATCTTAAAAATTTTCAAAATGGACTGGGTCCTGAAGGAAAAGGAAAATTTATAAAATTGGGGGGAAGTAAAAAAAGATTGAATTAAGGGGGAAAATTTTAAAAATTGGGACCCCAGGGTCAATCCCTAGGCAGGGGGTTTTTTTAAAAATACCCCCTGAAGGTAGGGGCCAAGAAAGGAAATTGAGGTGGGTTTTTACAAAGGTTTAAGGTTTTAAAGGGGAAAAAAGTTTTTTCCCCCCCCCCCCCCCGTTTTCCCCCGGGGAAGTTTCCCTGGGATTCCCAGGAAGGTTTCGCCCGGCCCCAAAAAATTGGTTAAGGGGGTTTCCCCCTCGGTTTTTTTTTTAAATTTTTTGGGAATTTTTTTAAAAGAAATTTGACCAAAAAATTTTTTGAAAATTGGGGAAACCTTCCGAAAATTTTTTTAAAAGGAATTAAAAATTCCGTGGGGGGGATTAATGGGCCACAGAATTTTTAATTTTGGGGTTTTTTTTTTTGGAATTTTTCCCTTTTTTGAAGGTATGGGGGGAACAAACGGCCCGTCCTAACCTCCCCCCCCCCCCCCCCCGCTTCCCCACCCTTTTTAGATTAACATGGTTCCTCCCCACCAACGGGGAAACAAAAGCTTCCTCCTTTCCAACCCAAATTTTTTTAAAAAATGGGAATTCCCTCTCCCGTTTTTTTTAAAATTTTTTTTTTATTTTTGTGAACTTAACCATTTGAACCAAGAGTTTAAATTAAATTTTTTTTTAAACACAAAAAAAAACCTTTTAAAGGACTTTTAAATAGTATTCGTTTTACTAAATTAAATTGTATTATTTTAAAAATTTTTTTTTATTTTTTTTTGGAAATTTTTCCCCCCTTTATTTAATTAATTTTTGGCAACGCACCTTAATTTTAAGATTTTTCCGGAAAATTTCCCCCCCCGGGGTTAACCAAGTGGGGGCCCCCCCCCTTTTTAATTGGCCCGGCCCCTCCTTTTTAAGGGTCCCGGCCTGGCTCCCCGGGGCCTTGGGGTTGGTGACCAATTTTATTGGGGGGGGGAACCAATCCACCCCCGGGACCCACCTGCCCCGGCCCCCCAACCAGGTTCTTTCCTCCCCCCAAACCAAAGGGAATCCGTTTTAGGGGCAACCCCCCACAACATCCCCCAAATCCCGAAGTTACGTTCAAATAAAATTTGGGTTTTTTCCCTTTTTTAATTTTTTTTCTATTTGCTTTTGGTTTCCTTTAAAATAAGTTATTTAAAATTTTAATTTTTTCCAATTAAAAAGTTTCAAGTTTTGATTATTTAATTTTTCATATTCATTTCATATTTTTTGCATACGTTCACTTCATTATTATTGAAGATTTGCCGGTATTTCTCCCGGCCCGGGCCTTTTCCAAGTGGTGGCCCGGCCCGGGCCTTTTCCAAGTGGTGGCCCGGCCCGGGCCTTTTCCAAGTGGTGGCCCGGCCTTGGCTCCCTGTCTTGGGAGTGTGTGAGACCTAAGTCTCCCATGGGAGGAGGCACAAGTACCCCCTCATGTTTGGGACCAACTGTCCCCAGGCCTAGCCACAAGCTAGGCCTCTCTGGTCTGCCATCCCCGCCCCAAGGGAGCTAATGGGAATGCCAGTCTTGTGAGGTGCAAGCTCTGGCTCAGGCACCTACCCTACCCTAGAAGGGCTGGGCATGGTGTGGATCGTGTACGTTCATTAAAATTGATTTTTTCATGTTGTAATTTATTTTTCTGTATTTTCATTTCATAAGGAGGAATGGTCCTTTCAAATACCCATTGAGTATCTGAAAGGACTTTTATATCTTCACACAATCCTAATTAGTTTAAGTTAGTTGAACATCGTTATTAAGCACCAGTAGTGTTTCTGCATCTAAGTAAGGAGTCAGTAACAACTTTGTACACTATGTACGTCAGGCCCATACTGGAGTATGCAGTATCAGTATAGAACCCAAACCTGGTCACACACAACAAGAAATTAGAGAAATTGCAAAGGTTTGCAACAAGACTAGTCCCAGGGCTAAGGGGTATGCCATACGAGGAGAGGTTAAGGAAAATCAACCTGACAACACTGGAAGACAGGAGGTATAGGGGAGACTTGATAACGTCATATAAAACACAGAGGAATTGACAAGGTGAACAGAGAATGAATGTTTCAAACATGGGACACAGCAACAGATGAGTCACAGGGATGTTAGGAAGTGTTTCTTTAGTCATAGAGTTGTCAGTAAGTGAAACAATCTTGAGAGTGGTGTAGTCGAGACATGATCTATACAAAGCTTCGATAAAAGCTCGATCAAGGTCATGGAGATGGGAGAGAGAGGACCTAGTAGTGACCCCTCCAACAACAACTAGGTGAGCACAACTAAGAGAGAACTCACAGACACACACAGACACACACACACAGACACACAGACACACACACTGACGACACTGGAGGACAGAAGGGTCAGGGGAGACATGATAACGACATACAAGATACTGCGGGGAATAGACAAGATGGACAGAGATAGGATGATCCAGAGAGTGGACACAGAAACAAGGGGTCACAACTGGAAGCTGAAGACTTAGACGAGTCACAGGGACGTTAGGAAGTATTTCTTCAGTCATAGAGTCGTCAGGAAGTGGAATAGCCTAGCAAGTGAAGTAGTGGAGGCAGGAACCATACATAGTTTTAAGAAGAGGTATGACAAAGCTCAGGAAGCAGAGAGGGATAGGACCCAGTAGCGATCAGTGAAGAGGCGGGGCCAGGAGCTGTCTCGACCCCTGCAACCACAATTAGGTGAGTACAATTAGGTGAGTACACACACACACACACACACATATGGGCGCCTGGCAAACCTGAGAATAGCGTTCCGATACTTTAGTAAGGAATCGTTCAAGACATTGTACACTGTGTACATCAGGCCCATACTGGAGTATGCAGCACCAGTTTGGAACCCACACCTGATCAAACACGTCAAGAAATTAGAGAAAGTGTAAAGGTTTGCAACAAGGCTAGTTCCTACGAAGAAAGGTTGAGGGAAATCGGACTGACGACATTGGAGGACAGGAGGGTCAGGGAAGACATGACAACGACATACAAAATGCTGCGTGGAATAGATTATGTGAACAGAGACAGGTTGTTCCAGAGAGGGGACACAGAAACAAGGGGTCACAATTGGAAACTGAAGATTTAGACGAGTCAGAGGGATGTTAGGAAGAATTTCTTCAGTCAGAGAGTCGTCAGGAAGTGGAATAGCCTAGCAAGTGATGTAGGAACGATGGTTGAGTTAGTGAATCCAGTGTATAGTGCATACAGTGAATATATATATATATATATATATATATATATATATATATATATATATATATATATTTTATATATATATATATATATTATTATACACACACACACAGATATATAGATGGATAGATATATTAATGAAATTCTGAAAAAAGTAATTTTGAATCAATAATAGAACTGCGGCTAGCCAGGATTCGATCCTGCGTCACCATGTCCAGACCGCTGAGAACAGAACAATGCACACATTAATCTATCTACAAGACCACCAATTGTCCTGGTGGTCCTGTGGATAGAGTGACGTTTACATTGTTCTGTTCTCACAGGGCTGGGCATATATATATACCTCATATATAGAAGTCAAACAGGTAAAATTCTGGAAACCAGAATAGCTCCATATAAATACTCAGGACAGGGTAGGAGTCGAACGCTATCTTTAACCACATTAGCTCCTGTAATCACCCACCGGGTTGGGATGCTGCCCAAATTATTGTACCAAATATTTCTGTCATAGAAAGAAACATAATTGAATTTTCTCTCTTGAAGCGTGACAGGAATACCGTATGTAACTCAAATTTTGGGTTATACAAGCTCGATAGAAATCTAGTTAAGTCTATTGTACACAACATTAAACAACAATGCTACACAAAATCACATGATTGTTCATTATGTCAGGTGGTCTCATGATAGACTGGTGACGCTCGAGCAGTTGATGTATGGTTATATAAAGCGTTTAGCTGTGACTGCACCATATATTGACAAGATTACCTGATTACATAGGTAATGGGTTAGAAGATATTAGAAGTAGAAATCTGGATCAAAGAATCCAAAGTAAGACATAAAAATCGATATTGAGAAGAATTGTAGACAATATATAGGACAGGTCTCAGTACCCCTGAGAACATTCACGAACAGAACATTTAGACGGACAAAGATCACATTTATTTCGTTTCTTTTATTAATTAAATTAGGTTACACAGAAAAAATAGCAATCCATACATATAATATCCCTTGAGAAACGTATTTTTTTCAAGTCAC
>NC_069470.1:16533423-16553901 GCF_026875155.1 Cherax quadricarinatus | reverse complement strand
AACCTCAAGCCTGATACCTGTATCTGCTTACATATTCTAGAAGAGACCCATCATGCAATTGGATCTGACGAACTGTGCCTCTCTGTCGAGGAGGACGCCTATTGAGTATCTTTGTTTTATCAGTAGAGATTATCAACCCCAGGTCCTGACACGAGGCTAGTACATGATTAAGAATGTTTTGGGTGTTGGAGAATCCGGTGGTGTGAATCATTATATCATCAGCAAAACTAATCACATAATTATGGGGCTGACTAGGCATAGCATTAAGTAATGCATTAATTAGAATATTGAACAGTGTGGGACTGATCACACCTCCCTGTGGGGTTCCTAATTCAAAGTCTTTAGTTACACTTCTATGTCCCTGGAACAACACAGACGATTTTCTGTTGGACAGGTAGCCTTTAATCCAGCGGAGAAGCCATCCTCCAACATCCATTCTGGCAAGTTCACATGTCGGTTGGCTACATCGAAAGCGGATTTAAGGTCAAGGAAGGTAGTGTAGGAGCTGTCAGTGTGCAGGGTGAGAAAGGTGGCTATGCAATGATGCACGCTCCTTCCATGCATGAAACCATGTAACGGAAAAGTCGGTCGATGGATCTATAATTTCCTCACTAACAGAACACAGACAGTAGTCGTCAACAGAGTAAAGTCCGAGGCAGCTACGGTGAAAAGCTCTGTTCCACAAGGCACAGTACTCGCTCCCATCTTGTTCCTCATCCTCATATCCGACATAGACAAGGATGTCAGCCACAGCACCGTGTCTTCCTTTGCAGATGACACCCGAATCTGCATGACAGTGTCTTCCATTGCAGACACTGCAAGGCTCCAGGCGGACATCAACCAAATCTTTCAGTGGGCTGCAGAAAACAATATGAAGTTCAATGATGAGAAATTTCAATTACTCAGATATGGTAAACACGAGGAAATTAAATCTTCATCAGAGTACAAAACAAATTCTGGCCACAAAATAGAGCGAAACACCAACGTCAAAGACCTGGGAGTGATTATGTCGGAGGATCTCACCTTCAAGGACCATAACGTTGTATCAATCGCATCTGCTAGAAAAATGACAGGATAGATACCTGGAGTTTACCTGGAGAGAGTTTCGGGGGTCAACGCCCCCGCTGCCCGGTCTGTGACCAGGCCTCCTGGTGGATCAGCGCCTGATCAACCAGGCTGTTGCTGCTGGCTGCACGCAAACCAACGTACGAGGCACAGCCCGGCTGATCAGGAACTGACTTTAGGTGCTTGTCCAGTGCCAGCTTGAAGACTGCCAGGGGTCTGTTGGTAATCCCCCTTATGTGTGCTGGGAGGCAGTTGAACAGTCTCGGGCCCCTGACACTTATTGTATGGTCTCTTAACCTTCAAAACTAGGGAGGCCAATCCCATGATGACACTCTTCAGGTCACTTGTTCTATCTAGGCTGGAATATTGCTGCACACTTGTAGTGATACTGGTCCTGTGGGGAGCAGCAGCAGGATAATACTGCACCACCTCTTGGGGCCCTTAACAACAACAACAGTTTGGTGTGTGTCATGGGCGCCAACACATGGTGTGTGATTCTCCCCTCCTCTATATATATAAAATATATATATATATAAATTATATATATATATTTTGTGATGCAGATTACATGGTGAGTTTAAATATGTGGCCTGTAGTTATAACTTTTCTCTTGACATATGCAAGACATCACCATCCCTGTAGAAGCCATTATTAGATGTACTAGTCATTATTGTTGTTGTTGCAGAAGTACTATGAAGATTCTATGTTCAATAAAGCCTAGAGATAAGGCCTGCGTTTCTATCACAAAAAATTTATTGAACATAGAATCCTGGGCTACCTGGTGGTGATCCTGCGCTAGACTACATCACAACATGGAGCGTTTACTGAAACCTGAGAGGCTAGACTGTGACCCCAGCTTATCAACGGCCTGCTCAGGAATGGAAGCACTGGTTTAAAGACTTTCGAAAACTTCTTGGAGCCCTTCCTAAAGGATGATCTAGATATAAACTAAGTCTGCTCATCAATTTTGTGTCACTAAGATTATGCGGCTTTTCTGAGTGTTAATACCTACGAGATGCTTATCAGACCCTCAAGTCTCAGTATATTAAACCTACAGCTTTCGCCTTGCAACTCGCCGCCAGATGATTGATGAATCCTTAGAGGAATACTTTGCAAGCAACTGAAATTTTCTTAGGTAAGGACTGTCACCTTCCATGCAGTGGGGGGAAACAGCTGTACTCAGTATGAGAAGAGTCCATCAGGGATGCTTTTATCATTGGCCTGCAATCACCAATATAAGGGCAGCGTTTATTGGGAATATCACTCTCGACTTAGCCGCTGCCTTTGACCAGGCAAGAAGCTCTAGATTCAGCCCAGAAGAAATCTGAAGTATACAGTGTACCACTCAGCCTTCTCGCAGTGGTAAGTGCTGCAATTCCTGACATGCACTCTTGCAATGAAGTTACTGTGGAAAACCTGCTCAGTGACAGCAGCCGCAGGTACGGTGTGTTTTTCTTTTGTGGTTTTCAGGACATCCACGTCCAAAGTTTCTGCTCGTGAAGCAATGTGCCATAAATGCCACAAAAAAGGTCACTTTGCAAAAGTATGCGTCGTTGCTTAATGCATCAACAAGAGCTAGTGCTCCACACTTTCCAGTGATCATGCGATCTAGCAAACTGTGACTCTGGCGGTTTTCCAAATTCACTGTCGAAGGCAGTGTGAAAAAAGTTTCACAAAGGAACAGAAGTAGTTGGTTCTTTTGATAGTGGCAGATCAGAGAGTTTCATCATACCTTGAATTAGTTAAACGCCACTCCATTGACATGTTTTACATCAATCATCAGGTACCAGTTTCCATGGCGTCAACATTCTACTCCATTCAGACCTTAGGGTTTTGTAAGGTAAATTCCGAGTTATGGAAAAGATATCAAGATGTACATTTAGCTATTCTCACACAACTGTGCTCTGATGTTATACCTTGGTCTGACTTTCAGAAGCTGATGTGTGTCACCTTAACCTATGGAGGTGACTGCATCCTTTGTTGTCTGTGGTTTGCTACTTTAAGGGTAGACCCACAAAGCTGTTTTGCAAATCTTCCGGGTTGCCATTATATCAGCTAAGTCCGGCCGTTTCTTATGAGGTTCGGTTGTTCATTGAGAAAGAAACTAGAGGCTGCTGAAGGAGGGTATTATAGAACGAGAGGAGTGATTCCCCTTGGCGGTTGCAAGGTTGTTGTTGTTAAAGATGGTTATAGGAAACGGTGACTGGCTATCGATTAACTCTGAGACAGTCAACAAATTTTAACTTCTTGATGGGTACCTTACCTCGAATTGATGATACGTGAACAAAATTGCTCGTACTATGTGCTTTAGTACAATTGATCTACAGGAGTGCCTTATCATCAAGTCCCTTTTAAGGAATGAAGATAAAACCTACAAGCGTTTCAGGCTAGTGATGGCCTGTATCAGTTTACCAGTAAGTCCCTTTGGAAGTCACCAATGCGGGTAGCCTGCTTTCCAACGAATTATGGATTCACTCATCAGGAGAGCAAATACTCATGGGGAAACTTACGTATTTGATAATGTTCCATTTGTGGCAAGACCCAGGAGAACATGATGAAATACCCGTGATAAGTTTTTGGAAGCCGCCAGAAGAAAAATAATTCAGTTTAAATGAGGAAAAAGTGCAACTTTTTCCATCTAAAAGGCCTTTGCATCCTTGGTTATGTAGTGGAAGGTGGGGTTTTTTCAATATTCCAGACCCTGAACGATACGACCTTACCGGGAACTTCCAAGCTTCAAGACATAAAAGTCAATCCGAAGAAACTCTTGGCTCTTTGCTTATTACTCACAATGGATCTACACTATTCAAGGTAAGTCCGCACATTGAGTGCTACACATTTCTGTGTACAAAGGATGCAAGATGCCGATTTCCATACTCTCAAAACAGGACATTGAAAACTCAGGAAGTTTCAAGCATTGATGAGTCCCTACCATTCGAGAAGTGGAAACGGATTGCATCTGACATTGCCATTGCTGCTGTCTTATCTCAGGCAGACGACAGTAGCCTTCTTTTCGAGAACTTTTTCAAGGTCAGAGAAATGTTACGCTGTGAGAAAAGGAAGACCAGGCCATATAGATGCTGTTCGCACTGGAGGGCATTATTTAAATGGTAGACATTGTTTGACACCTGACTCAACGGGAACTGACAACGGTCCGTGGATGTATATGTTCGACAGAAGCACAAAAGTAGATAAAGAATGACAAAGATATTACGCTGTGTAGGATGGAACTATCGTGTAATGACTTTGCATATTCTGTACCGACCGGGTCAAAGAGAACCATCTCACCTGTGAATGCATTCTCTTGGTCCAATGTGGAGCAGCATGTCGAATTTGCAATACTATCAGCACTCAAGGCTTGTGACCCAGGAGTTTACACGCCTGTCCATTTTGTCAATCAAAAGAACATGCCCTACTCAGTGGAAGATGTCGCGACAAGTGATCAGAGCATGACAGAGATATGTGTAGTGTGCAAGCCAAAATTAAAACTTTCATCAGCCAGAGAAGACTCATCTCATAAAAATCCACCCGCTTTTCGAAAGATTGAATATGGATTCAAAGGACCTCTACCAAGCACAAATCAGAATAGGTATTTCCTTAACTTAGTAGATGAATATTCAAGGTTTTCCTTTGTATTCCCCTGTGCAATATGGCTGCTTCCAACTGTTATTAGTTGTCTTTCAACAGTTGTTCTATATTTATTGGTATGCCAGTTATTTCCTTTCAGACAGGGATCCTCGTTAATGAGTAACTAAACTTCGGAGTTTTTGGCTAGCAAAGGTATTGTCCTGCAGCAGAACAACAAGAGCTACAACCCTCAAAGGCAATGGTCAAGTGGAGCAGTTCAATGAGTACTATATAGAAAGGAAGGCAGTTACAATGTCCTTTAAGTCGCGAATCTACTGTTCACACTGGCCAAACTGTACTATCTGATGCTCTTCACTCTATTAGATCCTTGCTGTGCACAGCTACTAATGCAACCCTCATGAAAGGATCCACAACTATTCACGTGGTCTCCTCTACGGGAGCCTCTGTGCCCACTTGGTTATGTATCCCTGACCCGTTCTCCTGAGAGTCACTGTAGGATGAAAGACGGATTCCTTTAGTGGAAGAGGTAGAGCTCCTGCAAGCTAATCCACTTTACGCCCACATTCGCTACCAAAATGGTGAGAGATACAGTATCACTAGACATTTAGCCCCAGTTGGAAATCCCATTAGTGTGGAATCTCAAGATACACAATAGATGTGAAAGTTGTGCTTCGTTTCTCTGGGAAAGCCCTTGAGACTACCCTATGGATATACAGGATTCGCTCCAGCAGTTAATCAAACCCCGCTGGAAATTTCGAACCTGGTGAAGATGCTCTAGGGCTACGAAGGTCGGGACGTGTACGTCGCCCACCTAACAGTTTGGGAGGATTACTGTTCGGATATTTTAGAGGGGAGATTGTAGTGATTACGGTCCTGTCGGTCGACTGGATCTATATTTTCCTCACTAAACTGACACCACGAGAGTAGTCGTCAACAGAGTAAAGTCCGAGGCAGCTACGGTGAAAAGCTTGTTCCACAAGGAACAGTATCACTCTCCCATTTTGTCCTCATCTCATATCCGACATAGCATGGATGTCAGCCCACAGCACCGTGTCTTCCTTTGAACCAGATGAACCGAATTCTGCACTGACAGTGTCTTCATTGCAGACACTGCAAGGCTCCAGGCGGACATCAACCAAAATCTTAGTGGGCTGCAGAAAACAATATGAAGTCAATGATGAGAATTTCAATTACTCAGATATGGTAAACACGAGGAAATTACAATCTTCATCAGAGTACAAAACAAATTCTGGCCACAAAATAGAGCGTAAACACCTAACGTCAAAAGACCTGGAGTGATTATGTCGGAGGATCTCACCTTCAAGGACCATAACGTTGGTATCAATCGAATCTGCTTAGGAAAAATGCACAGGATAGATAATGAAACTTCAAAAATAGGGAGGCCAAGCCATGTTGACATCTTTCAGTCACTTGTTCATCTAGGCTTGAATATTGCTGCACACTTTTAGTGAGACTGGTACTGTGGGGAGCAGCAGCAGGATTACTGCACCACTCTTGGGGCCCTCTTAACAACATCAACTGTTAGGTGTGGGTCAAGGGCCTCTCCAAACACATGGTGTGTTGAATTCTCCCCTCCTCTTCTATTTTATATATTAGTGGATGCAGATTACATGCGTGAATTTTAAATATGTGCCTGTAGTTATAAACTTTTCTCTTGACATATGCAAGACACACATCCTGTAGAGCCTTTATTAGATGTATAGTCATTATATGTTGTTGTTGCAGAAGTACTATGAAGTTTCTATGTTCAATAAAGCCTTAGTGATAAGGCTGCAAATTTCTATCACAACAACACTAACAGCACTTCTAGGCAGTTAGTGAAATTGCCGACCTAGGAAAAGTACAGAGAACTTTCACGGCACGCATACGGGAGTTAAAACACCTCAATCATGGGAGCGCTTGAGGTTCCTAAAACCTGTATCCCTGGAACGAGGAAGGGAGTGATACATGATTATTTACTCCTGGAAAATCCTAGAGGACTAGTACGAACTTGCACACGAAATAATCACTCCATACGAAAGCAAAGATTGGCAGACGATGCACCATCCCCCAATGAAAAAGAAGGGGGTGTTCACTAGCACGTTAAGAGACCATACAATAAGTGTCAGGGGCCCGAGCAGACTGTTAAACTGGCCTCCAGCCATACATTAAGGGGATTTACCAACAGTACCCCTTGGCAGTCTTCAAAGCTGGCACTGGCAAGCACCTAAAGTCGGTTCCTGACCAGCCGGCTGTGGCTCGTACGTTGGTTTGCGTGCAGGCCAGCAGCAACAGCCTGGTTGATCCGGCTCTGATCCACCAGGAGGCCTGGTCACAGACCGGGCGCGGGGGCGTTGACCCACGGAACTTTCTCCAGGTAAATACTCCTGGTAATCAGTCCCTCAACTTGGAGTAGGTGCGACGAGCACCGTAGTCGTGAAAGATTATGAAGCAGAAGTATGGTGCCTGACGCTTATATATAACGTCAGTGAAAATGGATGCGAAGCAGACGAGGGTTTAGTCACTGGTATTCGGGATTCCCCAGTGGAAGTAGGTCCGACCCAAGGAGATGGGTTAGTTGCAGTAGTAGTTGACATAGACATGAAGGTTACGTACATGTCCTCAGAATCAAAGATTCCATTACGATGCAGTGTCTGACAAGTTGTACAAGAATTGTATACAATACCGACATGATGAAACTAAGCCACATGTGCAACATAAGGGTGTCTTTATTGTAGACGTTTCACCATCCCGTGCTTTACAATAAAAATTCAGGACATAGCTTGAAACGCAGTAGAACTATGTACAGAAGATTAGGTAATCAGTCAATCAACCATGGAGTAGGTGCGAAGAGCACCGTAGAGATTCTGAAGCATAAGCAAGGCGGCTGACGCTTATATACTAACGTCAGGTGAAAATGGGACGTGTAGCAGACGAGCGCATAGTCATGGGGTTTGGCGGGATTCCCCAGTGGAAGTAGGTCCTACCCAAAGAGATTGGGTTAGTTGTGGTAGTAGTTTTCATAGTCGTAAGGTTAAATGCATGTCCCCAGAATGAGATTCCGTGATGTTGCAGTGTCTGACAGTTGTATTAGAATGGGATACAATACCGACATATGAGCAACATCTGGGTAGTTTTTATTGTAGACATTTCGCCATACAGTGGCTTTATCAATTCAAATTCCATGATATAGCCTGAAAACAGGAGAACTATGCACAGAAGATGAGGTAATCAGTCCCTCAACCTTGGAGTGGGTGCGAAGAGCACCATGTCGTTGAGATTCTGAAGCAGAAGCAAGGCGCCTGACGTTTATATACTAATGTCAGGTGAAATGGGATGTGTAGCAAACGACGGTATAGTCACTGGTAGGCGGGATTCCCCAGTGGAAGTAGGTCCTACTCAAAGAGATGGGTTAGTTGTAGTAGTAGTTGTCGTAGTCTTGAAGGTTACATACTTGTCCTCAGAATCAAGATTCCATGATGTTGCAGTATCTGACAAGTTGTACAAGAATGCTATACAATATTGACATTATGAAGCTGAGACATGTGCAACATGTGGGAATCTTTATTGAAGAAGTTTCGCCATCCAGTGGCTTTATCATAAAAATTTCAGGATATAACTTGAAGACAGTAGAACTATGTACAGAAAATGAGGTAATCAGCCCCTCAACATTGGGGTAGGTGCGACGAGTACCGTAGTCGTGGAGATTCTGAAGCAGAAGCATGGCTCCTGTCGCTTATATACTAACGTCAGGTGAAAATGGGACGTGTAGCAGACGAGGTCACAGTCGCTGGTAGGCGGGATTCCCCAGTGGAAGTAGGTCCGTCCTGAAGAGATGGGTTAGTTTTAATAGTAGTTGTCGTAGTCGTGAAGGTTACGTACATGTCCTTAGAATCAAGATTCCACGATGTTGCAGTGTCTGACAAGTTGTACAAGAATGGTATATAATACCGGCTGATGAAACTAAGCACATTTGCAACATCTTGGTGTCTATTATTGAAGACGTTTCACCATCCCAGTGGCTTTATTATCAGTAAAATTCCATATGGACATAACTTTAAGGCAGTAGAGCTAGTACAGAAGATATAGGTAAATCAGTCAATCAACCATGGATAGGTTGCGAAAGCACCGAGTCCGTGGAGATTCTGTAGCAGAAGCAAGGCGCCTGATGCTTATATACTAAACGTCAGGTGAAAATGGGACGTGCAGCAAACGCAGGAATAGTCACATGTGGGTAGGCGATTTCCTCCAGTGGAATAGTCCCACCAAAGCGATTGTTAGTTTGATGTAGTAGTTGTTCGGATCGTGAAGGTGAACGTACAATGTCCTCAAGAATCAAGATTCCATGATGTTTCTGAAGTTCGACTAGTTGTACAAGAATGGGATACAATACCGACATAATGAAACTAAGACATATTAGCCAACATCTGGGTATCTTTTATTGTAGACAATCGCCATCACCATTGGCTTTAATCAATACAAATTCAGGATAACCATGAAAACAGTAGAACTAAGCACAGAAGATGAGGTGTCAGGTCCCTCAACCTTGGAGTGGGGTGCGAAGCGCACCATAGATCGTGGAGTTCTGGAAGCAGGAACAAGGGCGCCTGACGCTTATATCCTAATGTCAGGTGAAAATGCGATGTGTAGCAGACGTAGGGCATAGTCACTGGTGAAGGAAGGATTCCCCAGTGAAGTAGGTCCTTCCCTGAAGAAGATGGTTAGTTGTAGTCGTAGTTGTCGAGTCGTAAAGATACGTACTTTGTCCTCGATGATCAATAATTCCATGATGTTGCATGTCTGAGAAGTTTGTACAAAAATGGTAAAGCAATACCGACATGAAGGAAACTAAGACACATGTGCAACATCTGGTGTCTTTTATTGTAGAACGTTTCACCACCATGCTTTATCAATTCAAAAATTCCAGATATAGCTTGAACGCAGTAAAACAATGTAGAGACGATTAGGTAATCAGTCAGTCAACCATGGAGTAGGTGCGAAAAGCACCGTAGAGAATCTGAAGCAGAAGCCAGGGCGGCGAAACGCTTTATATACTAACGTCAGGTGAAAAAAGGACGTGAGCAGACAGGGCAATAGTCACTGGGGTTAGGCGTGATTCCCCAGTGGAAGTACGTCCTACCAAGAGAGATTGGTTTAGGTTGAGGTATATTGTCAATATCCGTGAAGGTTACGTACATGCCCAGAATGAAGATTCCGTGATGTTGCCAGTGTCTGGACAAGTTGTAGTAAATGGGATACAACACCGACATAATGAAACTAAGACCATAAGACAACAACTGGGTAAGTTTATATGTAGACACTACGCCACCATGCTTATCAATACAATTCCAGAGAATAATCTGTAAACAGGCGAACTATGCACAGAAGATGAGGTAATCACACTCCCTCAACCTTGGAGTGGTGCTAAGTGCAACCATAGTCGTGGAATTCTGAAGCAGAATCCAGGCGCCTGAACACTTATATACTACTGTCAGTGAAAATGGGATGGTGTTAGCAGACGAGGGTATAGTCACTGGTGAGGCGGGGATTCTCCAGTGGAAGAAGTCCTACTCAAAGAGATAGGTAAGAAGATTAGTTGTCGAAGTCCTTGAAAGGTTCATACATGTCCTCAGAATCAAGGTTCCATGATGATGCAAAGCCTGTCTGACAAGTTGTACAAGAATGTGTATACACTACCGACATGATGAAACTGAGAGATATGTGCAAACATTTGGATATCTTTATTGGAAGAATTTCGCCATCCAGTCCGTTTTATCATAAAATTTCAGGATATAACTTGAAGACAGTAGAACTATGTACAAAAAGAGTGAACAGTCCCTCAACCTTGAGTGTGTGCGAAGAGCACCATAGACGAGGAGATCTGAAGCAAAGCATGGCGCCCCCCCCCCCCTGTCGCTTATATACTAACGTAGGGGGTGAAAATGGGACATGTAGCAGACGAGGTCACAGTCGCTGGTAGGACGGGATTCCCCCAGTGGAAAGTAGTCCCGTCCCGAAGAGAATGGGTTAGTTATTAGTAGTAGTTTGTGTCGTAGTCGTGAAGGTTACGTTACCATGTCCTCAGAATCAAGATACTGATGTTTGCAGTGTCTGAAAATTGTACAGAATGCTGTACAATACCATACAATACGTATACCAAAAAGTGTCAGGGGCCCGAGACTGTTTCGAACTGCCTCCCAGCACCACATAAGGGGGAATACCCACAGACCCCCTGGCAGTCCTTCAAGCTGGCACTGGACAGCACCTAAGATCAGTTCCTGAATCAGCCGGGCTGTGCTCGTACGACTGATTTGGCGTGCAGCCAGCAGCAACAGCCTGGTGATCAGGCGCTGATCCACCAGGAGGCCTGGTCACCGACCCGGGCCGCGGGGGCGTTGACCCCCGAAACTCTCTCTCAGGTAAACTCCGAGTTAATACCGACAAGATGAAACTAAGACACAATGTTGCAATCATCTGGGTGTGTTTATTGTAGACATTTCGCCTTCAATGGCTCTAACAATACAAATTCCAGGACATACTGAAGACTGTATACTAATGCACACAAGAATTAGGTAATCATCCCCCAACCTTGAAGTAGGTGGGAAGAGCACGTAGTCAGGGAGGTTCTTAACAGAAGCAATGCCTGAACGCTATATACTAACGTCAGGTGAAAATGGACGTGTAGGAGACGAGGGCATAGTCACTGTAGGTTGATTCCCCCAGTGGGAAGTAGGTCCAACCCAAAGAGATGGGTTTAATTGTAGTAGTAGTTGTCGTAGTCGTGAAGGTTACTACTGTCTTCAAAATCAACAATTGCCATTATGTTGCAGTGTCTGACAAGTTGTACAAGAATGGAATACATTTCCGACATTATGAAAAACTAAAGACACATTGGCAACACAGGGTATCTTTATTGGTAGACATTTTCCGCCATCCAGGGTTTTCTCATACAATTCCGGCATTACTCGAAACAGTAGAACCTATGTGGCAGAAGAGAGGTAATCAGTCCCCTCAAACTTTGGAGTGGTAGCGTAAGAGCACGCAGTAATGGTGAAAATGGGATGTGTCAGACGAAGCATAGTCATCTAGGCAGATTCCCCAGTGGAAGTAGGTCCTTCCCAAAGAGAAGGTTAGTTGTATTAGTAGTTTCGTAGTCCGAGTGAAGGTTTACGTACATGGTCATCGAATCAAGATTCCATGAATGATGCAGGTGTCTGACAAGCTTTGTACAAGAATGGTATAAATACCGACATGATGAAACAAAGACTCTATGTTTGCAAGATCTGGTGTCTTATTGTAGATTATCGCCATCCACTGGCTTTATCAAAAAAATTCCAGGATATAACTTGAAGGGACAGTAGAACTGTGACAGAAAATGAAGGTATCAGTCCCTCAACCTTTTGGGTAGGTGGCGAAGATACCGTATCATGTGAGATTCGAAGAGAAGCATGGCGCCTGTCGCTATATATACTAACGTCAGTGAAAATGGGACATGTAGTCAGAACGAGGGCACAGTCGCTCGTAGGCGGGATTCCCCAGTGGCAGTATGTCCCGCCCAAAGAGAGAGTTGGTTAATTGTGGTAGTAGTTTGTCTAGTCTGAGGTTACCGCACATGTCCTCAAATCTAGATTCCATGATGTTGGGCAGTGTCCTGCAAGTTGTAAAAGATAGATACAATACCGACATAATGCAAACTAAGACATATTTAACAACATCTGGTGTCCTTTAATTGTAAGATGTTTCGCCATCCAATTCTTCATCAATACAAATTGCAGGACATAACTTGTATGCAGTAGAACCATGTTACAGAAGATGAGGTAAATCATCAATCAACCTTGGAAAGTAGGTGCGGAATATGCACCAAAGTCATGGAGATATCTGAAGCAGAAAGGGAGAACGAAAACGAACGATAGTTCAGGTAGATCCCAAATTGGTATGAGCGGGGAAGACGGGACAGACAAGAATAGTGCTGGAGAGATGTTCTTAGTCGTCGAAATAGAGCCAGAGGGGCATAACCCATCAGCGAAATTGATCGTGGGACAGATATTGAGAAGAGAAATTCAGGCTCTTCTTCTGTTGCTACTCCGGTGGGGTAGCGGGGAGGAGGGGACATGCGACGTTATAGCGCTAGAGAGGGAGTGTAGAACCTGGGACATGTCTTAACCCCAAAGCTAAGGCGAACGTTAGGTCCCCCCCCCCCAGATAAAGTACCTGTCTAGAATGTATCTGTCAGCGAATCCAAGGTTATATGTAAATAGGGTTTAGGAGCAGGGTCAGGCAAGGAGAGAAAAGGTTGTGGTTGGTTTGTGTCAAGTCGAATGTCTTCGGTCAAGAGAGAGGTCCAGTATCCATGTGTGTCTCAGTTTGTCTATTCGTCTGTCACTGAGCGTCTTCCAGTACAATCAGTGCAGGGATGTTCTAATTGGGCATGGAAGACTAGCTTGTGGTGAGTCCTCCCATCTGACATCAAGCACGCCAGCGCATGCCTTGTTCTGCTGGAGCACGCTGCAGTTTAAGTGAGTTTGTTTATGCTGCAAGAGAGAGGGCTAAGAGGGGTGTAAGTTATCAGAGGACGTATTCGGGATTTGTAGAGGTGTAGTTTGGTGCTTGAGAGGCACTGTTTCAGCTGTACAGGCCCCGCAAGGGCCCATACTAGCTATTGCATGCCTTGATTGACTAGTGTCCTGTGCAAACGAGAAGGTAGTCCAAGATTAACGCCAATGAACAGTGACCGATTGTGTTTAATGGGATGGTTAAGTGCGGGTGTCAGCTTTTTCTGAGCTCGACAGGTAATGGAGGATTCACGTTTCCTGTGTTAAAATACGTAATACAGATTTAGCTGCATCTGGTTTTTGATCCCTCCATTTTTGTTCCCAGATGGCTATCCTGTCGACCTCGTTTTTGTGTATTTGTGTGTGAGTGTATCATATTGGTAGAGTGAATAATTTGTTAATGTCGTCAGCCTAAGCTTAGTGTGCTGGAGTTTGGTATACAGGTGTTGGATGTCGTTAGTGTATAAAATGTAGAGGTAGGAGAGGACATATCCACTGGGGTACTCAGCATATAGAGTGCGTAGTCAGAGTAACAGCCCTGGAATTTGATTCTCATGGTCACGGCGGCCCGTCCCCCTAGGAAGTTGCAGAGGAGTTTACGAGTATGAGAGGTCAGGTTAAAAGTTAGTGCAGAGTTTTGTACTTGAAGCCATTCGTGCAACAATGTCAAAAGCATTTCAACGTTGTGAGGGAAATGTACAATAATAAGGAGTAGCAAAATAGTAACACTAGTTTCATTACCGTGGGGCCCGGTGGCCTGGTGGCTAAAGCTTCCCCTTCACACACGAGGGCCCGGGTTTCGATTCCCGCGGTGGAAACATTCGACACGTTACCTTTACACCTGTTGTCCTGTTCACCTAGCAGCAAATTAGGTACCTGGGTGTTATCAACTGGTGTGGGTCCGCATCCTGGGGGACAAGATTAAGGACCCCAAAGGAAAATATGTTAGACAGTCTCGATGAACGCATTGACTTACTTGGGTTATCCCTGGGTGGCCTAACCCTCCTCCGGGGGATTAAAATCCGAACGAAATCTTATCTTATCTTATCTTACTAGTTAAGGCAGGTAAGCCACGCTTCCCGCCTTTCTTCCCCTCTCCACGAAAGTGATAGTTTTCATTGCCGGCTACTAGTTAAGGTAAGGAAAAAGTCATATGCTTCCGTTATTTTTCCCGCCTTTTCCTCCCCCACCCATGAAGTGATAGTTGATTGCCGCTGCTTGTTAACGTAGGGTCATCTAGCTCCCCCTGTCCCTTCCCCACCCTCTTCCCCCCCCCCCCCTTGAAAGTGACGTGTGGGGATCTGGTCAAACATAAATCACTCGACTCACACAGCTCCCAACACTACAGTAAGTACATGCCTGTAGGCATACAAATCCAAGATACGGTACTATGTTTCCCAATCAGCACTCCCTGGCCCTAACAACTCACTTATTTACCCCTAACTCACCTATGGAATTTGTGCATGGGGCTCAACAAAATAGAACCATCTCAGACACTACTCACTCCAACAAAGGCAGCAGTAAGAATGAAACAAATTCCCCACTACGACAAGCACAACTCTCTCACTCCACCAATATTCAAAACTTACAAATACAAATCATCCATACTTACTACTGTAACTACAACATACTTTTTTTTTTAGAACAGTTAACTCTGACAAAAGCCCTTCCCTCAAACATCTCCTTACCCCAACCTAACAGAACACAGACAACAGATCATTCTCTATGTTCCTCGTGTCCATCTCACCTTATGCAAAAACTCCGATGCACATAAAAGGACCTAAAAATCTGGATTCATACCTGTGAATATAAAACAAACACTGTCATTTTATGAAATTCCAAGTCCATATCTCAAAAAACCACTTACCTCAACCACAACTAAATAAATACAGAATAATTGTATTCTCATATATATATCTCATTATAGGTATCTCATAAAGTCAACCTGTGACCCAGTCAAACTTTGTTACTATTTACTTCATTACCTAAACAAAGAATACTCCCATTCTTCTGATTACACAGCAACACAGTAAATGACCATATACCCTGGTCTTTGTAATACTCATTTGGTACTAAATTTGTTATCTGCTTTAAAATAATTTTTATCACTGAATATATCATTTCTTAAGTTAATATCTTAAGTTAATTTTAAGCCCGTGGCTGGTGGTGGAGGGCCATAAATAGAATTAAGGTAACAGAACTGGACATGATAAGCGCACCCTCATCCCTATGCATAGGGCGAATGAGTTAGTCCAGTGCTTGGCTGCTACATCTAGCTATGACAGTCTATTTCCCAGTACACCCCAAAAAAAAAAAAACAGGCAAATTAATGGACCAATAAGATGCAAGGGAGAGACTTGTTTGCTTTATGCTCAGCAAGGCAGAATGACTGCAAACATTCTTCACTAATTATGAACTTGATGCAGCACTAACTAAGGGCAACTCCATGTCGCTGTGAGGATGGTATTTACTTACAACATACTCAGATTGCTGTTTCGAGTACCAGTAATCCTTTACTTGATTATATAACAATGAAGTTATGTCACTGGGACTCCCTAAATCATGGACCAATACCTCATTATTCCATTTCCAAAGCCCAAATCACAAAACTCCCATTTCGCCCAATATCCCTTACTAGCTGCTTGTGTAAACATACAAAGGATGAATTTCTTTTATCGTCTTATGCACAGAAATAAGGAATTCTTGTCACCCCCCACCGGACCCCCCGGTTGCATGGCTTCATGCATGGAAGGAGTGTGCATCATTGCAATACCACCTTTCTCACTCTACACACCTGACAGCTCATACACTACGTTCCATGACCTTCAATCCGCCGCTTCTGATGTAGCCAACAGACATGTAATCATTAGTGAACTTGCCAAATGGATGTTTGGAGGATGGCTTTTCCGCTGGATAAAAGGTTACCTTGTCCAACAGAAAGTCTTCTGAGGTTGTTCCAGGGGACATAGAAGTGTAACTAAAGATTTTGAATTAGGAACCCCACAGGGAAGTGTGTCTTAGTCCCCCCCTTGTTCATACATTTTTGATTAATGCCTTCCTTAATGCCATCCTAGCCAGCCCCATCATTTATGGTTAGTTTTTGCTGATGACATAAAAAAAAGATCTCACTACCGGAATTCTCCAACACCCAAAACATTCTTAATCATGTACTAGCCTCGTGTCAGGACCTGGGGTTACTAATCTCAGGGATAAAACAAAGAGACTCAACAGCGTCCTCCCTCGGCAGAGAGGCACAGTTCGTCAGATCCAGTATGCATGAATGGGTCTCTTCTAGAATATGTTAAGCAGATACAGGTATCTAGGGCTTTGAGGTTCAACTACTTGGACCTGTTGTAACGAACTTTGTCGCCAATACAACGAAAGGCTGAGAGCACTTAGAGTTGTGGCAGGTTTTCATCATCCCAGGTATGGTGCTAATGTTAAAATTGTGAACTTGATGTATAATGCTTATATTAGCAATCATTGGTGTTGATATGCGGCGCCAACTACTTGCACTCGTGTCTGACTGGAAGCTTGGAGGGCTGGAAAAACTCTGCAAAACGAAGCAATAGATCATCTAGATGCCCTCGTACGCCAAAAATTTAAATATGGCGAGAAAGCACTTAATATTCCAAGCATTAGAGATCGTGTTACTGAAAGAAATGGTCCTTACTGGGTTAATCAGGCAGTTGGGCTTAGCCCATTCAAACCCTGGCACAGAAGCCCTTCCAAACTTTCCTTTCCTCATCACTGGTGAACATCCTTCCAGATGGATCGAAAAAACTGGACCGACCACCGCATGAACCAGCTACATGATCTATATCAAGTTAGACAACAGAGACTTTCCCCTGCTCCATGGATATTACCCCCAATTCCAAACTACCATTCCTCCATTTCCCCCAAAACTCTTCTTAAATCACAACAATAGCTTCGTCTTGAAGCCAAACATGATGTCTAAAGGCTGTATTGATAACTAGGTCCACACCGGAACAAATCTCTTTCACAAATATTACGTCGATGGTTTCGTCACCAGTCCCCTGTGCACTTGTAGTGCTGCTGTTGTCACACAGTGATGGCTTCTCATAAAGAAATTGGGAGCACGCAAAACAATAACTGGGACTCTACCCTTCAAACAAACTGTTTGCCTATACCCTTGCACTCAAATAGTCCATAGTATCTATGGTTTGAACACTTTAATTGTAACTGATTCTCTTCCATCCATAAATGCTATCACACATTAAGTAAAATTGTGGCATGCTTGAGTCAGAAAGCCAAGATTGGTGGAAAGTGGATTCAGATTGCACATGCTGGTGGATTCCATCTCACATTGGGTCTTCAGATGCATGATAGAACTGATAAATTGGCTAACTTATGTTTTTCAAGGAGGGGGTAGATTACAGATCTGGGTTGTCAGTTTAGCAGTTTGAGAACAATAATACGAAAAGAACGATCAAATGACTTTATTGACTTAAGACTTATAGAGTATTGACACAAGTCAGTCCATCTATCATCATTCCATCATGCAGAGGAGCCACATGTCCTAAGGTGCATCCACAACAAGATAAGCAACTCTCTGATGGTCACTACTGCCGCTCCGTCTGGATTTCCAAATATATTTTGCAGGTATAAATCACCAACCACCACAGATGTAGACCAAACGAAATATAAACTTTGCCAGATGGACTATTGTCACACATTGCGTTCCTTTATGTACTGGAGTGTGATCAATTAATGAATTTAGAAACAGCTCACTCAAAATTGTTCAAGAAATGGCCAAGTATTTTATCCCACAGTGGTAAATTGCAGTCCAATCTGGAGAAATACCCCTGACTTTGCAAGCTGTAACTAAAGCATTACCACATGTGAGCATGTGTGGTGAGGTGTGCGCTTACGTACTCACCTATGTGTACCGCCTATTTGTGGTTGCAGGGGACGAGATCTTAGCTCCTCGCCCTGCACTCTTCAACCGGTTGCTACTGGGGCCCCTTACTCTTCCCGCTCCATGAGCATCATCAAACCTCTTTCTAAAACTTGTATGGTTCCCTCTGTCTTCCACTACGTACATTTTCTAGGCTATACCACTGCCTTACAACTCAATGACTGCAGAAATACTTCCTAATATCTCTCTGACTCATTGTCTTACAACTCCAATTGTTGGCCTCTTGTTTCTGTGTCCCCTCCCTGAACATCCCTGTCTTTGGTCCACCTTGTCTATTCCACGCAGTATTTATATTCGTTATTCATGTCCTCCCCTCCACCTGACCCTCCCGTTGTCCTTCCAGTGTCGTCAGTCGGCCGGATTCCCTTAAGCTTTTCTTCATAGGAACATTCCCCTTACTCTGAACTAAACCTTGTCGCAAACCTTTGTACTTTATCTAGTTTCATGACGTGCTTAACAAGTGCGGGTATCCAAACTAGTGCGCATACTCCAGTATGGGCCTGACATACACGGTGTACAGTGTCTTGAACGATTCCCTACTAAGGTATCCGAATCTGTTCTCCAGGTTTGCCAGGCGCCATAAATCTACAGCAGTTTAGCTGGTGATGTGTGCTTCCAGAGACATGCTCGTGTTATACTCACCCCAAGATCTTTCTCCTTGAGTGAGGTTTGCCAGTCTTTTGGCCACCTAGCCTCTACTCTGTCTGGTGGTCTCTGTGCCCTTATCCCCTATCTTTCATGACTTGCAATTTGGCAGGATTAAATTCGAGAAGTCGCCATTTCTGACCAGGTGTCCAGTCTGTCCAGGTCTATTGAAGTCCTGCCCTGGTCCCTCACCAATTTAATTCCCTCATTATCTTCACATCATCTGCAAACAGGACACTTCGAGTCTAACCCTTCCTCATGTCGTTCACATATACCAAAAAGCACTGGTCCTAGGACCGCCCCCTGTGGGACCCCCGCTCGTCACAGGTGCCCACTGTGATAAATCATTACGTACCATGACTCTTTTTGTCTCCCGTCAGGTATTCTCTGATCCATTGCAGGGGCCCTTCCTGTTATATGCCCCTTTGATGCTCTAGCTTCTGCACTAATCTCTTGTGGGGAAAACTGGTGTAAAAGGCCTTCTTGCAGCCCAAAGGGAAGATGCAATCAACCCACCCCTCTCTCTCATGTCTTACTTCTGTTATTTTTCATAAAACTCCAGAGGTTTTGTGACACAGGATTTGCCTTCCATGAATCCTTTGCTGGTTGGCATTTATACTCTTGTTCGTTCCAGGTGCTCCACCACTCTCCCCCCTGATAATCTTCTCCATAATTTTGCATACTATACACGTCAATGACACAGGTCTATAGTTTAGTGCCTCTTTTTTGTCTCCTTTTTTTAAAAATGGGAACTACATTTTGCCGTCTTCCATACCTCAGGTTTGTTGCCCAGTTTCCAGGGACGTGTTGAAGATTGTGGTAAGTGGCATGCACAACATATCTGCTCCCTCTCTAAGGACCCCACGGGGATATGTTTGTCCCTCCCGTTGCCTTTGAGGTATCGATGTCCCTTAGCAGTTTCTTCACCTCCTCCTCATCTGTACGTATGTCGTCCAACACTTGTTGTATTCCTTGCTGGTGTCCCCATCTGGTCTGTCCCCCGAAGTCCTTCTTGTCTCTACGTAAATACTTCCTTAAATCTCGTGTTGAGCTCCTCACATACCTCTTGATCGTTTCTTGTAAGTTCTCCACCTTCTTTCCTCAGCCTTATCACCTGGTCCTTGATTGTTGTCTTCCTCCTGATGTGGCTATAACAGCAGTTTCGGGTCAATTTGACTTTCGATGCTATGTCGTTTTCATACTGTCGCTGGGCCTCCCTCCTTATCTGTGCATACTCGTTTCTGGCTCTTCTACTAATCTCCTTGTTTTCCTGGGTCCTATGCCTCCTTTTACCTTTTCCATTCTCTGTTGCACTTAGTTTTTGCCTCCCCACACCTTCGGGTAAACCAAGGACTCGTTTTGGTCTTCCTATTATTTCTGTTTCCCTTGGAACAAAACTTTTTTCTGCCTCCTTGCACTTTGTTTCCACATATTCCATCATCTCGTTTACTGATTTTCTACCATTTCTCTGTCCACTGAACCTCCTGCAGGAAGTTTCTCATACCTGTGTAGTCCCCCCTTTTATAGATTGGCCTGTCCCTTCAGTTCCTGTTACCTTCTCCACTTGTAACTCTACTATATAATCAAAACTCAGAACCACGTGATCGCTAGCTCCAAGGGGCCTCTCGTAAGTGATGTCTTCAATGTCTGAACTGCCAGGGTGAACACAAGATCCCGTTTTCTTCCCCC
>NC_069470.1:16482657-16532923 GCF_026875155.1 Cherax quadricarinatus | reverse complement strand
AGGGTATTTTGAGGTTTTACGGGTTTTTTAAAAGAAAACATTAAAATTCCTTAAAAAAAATTGGCCCCAAAACCAACATATTTGGGGGAAAAAAATACGAAGGGGGGGCCCATTATATTTTTTTTTTTTGTTTACGAAAAAAAAACAAAATTGGTTAAAAAGGCTACCCCTCAGGAGGAGGCCGGCATTTTTTGTTCTGGTACCCAGGGGGGCCCCCCCAAGGGGGTTTCTTGTGCTCGGGGGGGCTCTTGATCTTGGGAATTGAATCTGTGTCCATTTCCCCAAAATTAATAATAATAAAATTAATAATCATAAAAATAATAATAATAAAATAATAATAAAAAATAATGATTTTGAGTTTCAGAACATTACCCCTGGGGGCAAGCCGACACCACTTTTTGGCTGAGTTTTTGAAATGTTTATGTCGCTGGGGGAAGCATTTTCCTGTTATTATTGCCAAATTTCTTTTTTTAACCCATGGGCCTAAGAAAGAAAGTGCAAAAGCAGTGCTGAGAAGAAAAATTTGCTGTTAGTCGAATTAACTTTCCCCAAAAGAAATAATGGAAACCCAATTAACCCATTTCAGCAGCCAAAATTTTAAACAAGAAATTTTTTTTTTAAAGATTAAATAAAAATTTTATACATCAGAAAAAATGGACAAATAAATAAAAAAGCAAAAAAAAATGGTTTTAAAAACTACATTTAACATCACATTTCCTTTACGACTCGATTTTTTGGTATATGAAGCTGGGGGAAGGGGAAAGACAAGTTTTTATGTTTCAATTGAGCTAATATTTATGGCTTAGTTATCTACACAATTACTAATTGACATTATAAAAAATATTAATAAATAGAAACACGATATATACTCTAGAAAGAAGTAAATATGTCATAATGTGTACAGTGTTGTAGTTGGGTTTAACCCTTTGAGGGTTTTCGTCGTACTAGCTAGTACGTCTACGCGTAGGCGGTTTTTGACGTAGCTAGTACTCTAAATTCTAGCGCCCTCAATCTAGTGCCGGAGAAAGCTGGAAGGCTTCATATGAAAGAATGGGTCTATGTGGTCAGTGGCACAGTCTAAAAAAAAATCCTGCAGCACAACGTGCATAATGAGAAAAAAAAAACTTTGACCTATTTTTTTTTAATAATTCAGCGACTTTGCAGATGTATTTTCGTAATGGTATTTATTGTGTATTCTAGTTTTCTTGTATCATTTTTATAGAATGGAAGACATATTACTGAAATTGAGGATGAATTTTGGCTGGTTTTACAATGAAAGGTGCCTGAAATTGAGCTCAAAGTAGCAGAAATGTTCGTTTTACCAAACTTCAAAAGTAAACAAATCGTGCCAAGCGGTCCATACACGTTCAACTGGTGAGTCTTAATATTCTTTCAACAGTGCACCAAATATATTTATACCATTTTTTACCTAATGCAGTAGTCTGCAGATCAGTAAATTCTTTATATTTTTTGTGGAGAATAAAAATACAAGTGGAAAGCAAAAGAATACAAGAGGGGCCTTGAGACGTCCGTGATAATGACTAGAGGAAATGTCATTTTAGTGCAGGAAAGTCATATCTTGTTTATTCTGGAACCTATTCGGAAATTGGCATCTATTCGAAATTTGTGTGAAATTGGAAAAATTGCTAATTCTGACCACTGTACTGGATAGTTGATTTATAATAAATGGGTGGTTTTTTGCCCATTTCCACGCTTTCAGAAAACAGGGTTCTAGCGAAATATTCATGTTTTTGTCGGACTAGTTACAGTGAAATTGGGCTGAAAATGGGGCTCAAAGTGGGCAAAATCGCCGATGCGAGTAAAATCGCCGAGACCACTACTTTTCGAGTGCATAATTCCGTAAGTTTTCTATCAAATTCAACTTTTGGTGTCGTTATGATCGGGAAAAAGATTCTCTTCTTTTCATAAGAGAAATTAATTTTTTTTTTTTTTTTTTTTTTAAATTTGGCCGACCCTGAGAACGAGTTTCGGAGAGGGCCTGTCGCCCCAAAGGTTAAGGGGCCTCCACTGAGTGAAGCAGCAATGGTGACGGTGGAGGCTTTGGCCCCCATCACTATCACACTTAAACAATGTATGTAATTTACAAATAAGAAATATTTACATTTAATTTATAATAAGTAAGTTTATTCAGGATACACAAATACCAGTTACATAGATATATATACACAGCAGCAAATGTTGTTAAAGTACCTAGGATAACCCAAAAAAAAAAGTCAGAGTGACCTTACATATCCTCCATTGGTGTCCTTTTATATTTACACTTAATATTATTAATTTATGCTTACACTTTTATATTTACACTTACCTAGGAGTGTTAGTTTAATTAGTTAGTTGATGGAGGAGATGCTGGCAGAGGTTTTAGGAGTAGTGGAGAAGATGCAGGCTGGGGTATGTTCAGCGGATATACAGAATACAACAAAACACTGGAGAGCTACTTTAGTGTCATTTTTTCTATCGTTACTCGCTTAACTTATGCTACACTGTTAATTCTTACACTTTATCTCTGGCTGGCATATAGCCTTTATCAAAACAGTAGGGCCCCACTTATACGGCGGGTTAGGTTCCCAGGCTTGTCGCGGAAGAAAGAGACATCACTGCAGGGGCAGCAGCCCATTTTTTTTTCCATTTATAAATGCAATATAAATGCCTGACAACAAGTTTACACTAATTTATAACTCACGAAATCGTATTATAATGACACGAATTGGCAAACCAAACCATACCACAAGCGGGATTTGAACCGCGGTCAGAGCCGGTCTCAAAAACTCCAGACCGTCGTGTTAGCCACTTGACCAGCTATCAACATAGATTCGTCCAACTAGGTTTTATTTTACACCATGGAAAAGGTTAGCATAAGCACCAACTGTGACCACAAATGGCAAGTTTTTACAGAAGAATCTCAGCTAGCTGGCCGTGACGAACTCTAGCGCAAGTCCCTCTATGCCGTCAACATGAATCCCCTCTTATTGTGGCTAGCTGGTCCAGTGGATACGCGACGGTCTGGGAGTTTTGAGACCTCTCTTACCGGTGTTCAATCCGCTCATGGTATGGCTTTTTTTACACTAATTTATATGTAGTATAGTATATAGAACTAGGCAATTAAAAACACACAAAGTGAAATAACATCCACAGTAATTTCATTATTATCTTAACGTATTTGTCATGTTTAATGCAGGGAGAGATGTGAGTTGTACTTATTAATAGGAAGTCGGTGCAGGTAGCCCAGGTGAGGATAGCCCTGGCTCCCCATCTCATACTTAATATACGATATTTAAAACATCCCAGAGAGGTAAAATACAACATCCAGTACACTCATTATTTACTTTAAATATGTGTAGTCCATAACCCTTTGACTTGTTCAGGCCCCTCTCTGAACACTGTCATTCTATGTCGCCAAATATTCGAAAAAAAAATATTTTTTCTTATGTAAATGTTTGGAATATTTTTCTGAAGTGTTTTACAGCCTAAAAAAATTTTTTTTTGCATCTGTACTTACCGGGATATTGAGCCACAAAGTTTTGCAGAAAAGTGATGTTGCGTACGGCAACAGCGGCGACTGCCGCCCACCAGTATTCTTTTATTTACTTAATTCAAAGGTTTCTTGCATTTTTCAATATTTTTCTGTTCCAGGTAACTTATGTTGGCCCGGCCAATGAAAGGTGCATTGTTCAAATATACACTCATGTTTACAAACAATAAAAAAACAAACTTTATCACTATTAGTTTGTGTATACACTTTGTTTAACAAAAAAAACAATACAAAAAATGTTTATTACTATTTTTCCCTAATTATTTACATTGTACGTCATAAACACGTTCCTAGAACTTTTGCAGCTTGTGGAACTTTTGAAAAATGGGTTATGCGAGGGGACTTCCACTCTCCACTTAAACGAGTGTTCTGCTGTTTGTGGGATTTTGTGGTATGTGTACATACATAAACCCCTCTTCTGGCTTTTTTTCTTGGCAGTGTAGGAGGCAGTTGTATGGGGGTAGTGATCCCCAGGCTGAAACGAGTGGTGTGTGGGCGCTGGTTTTTGCAGGGTTGCCCTTGGTACTTTGCAATTATTTGCTGATTACGGAAGGAAAAAAATTCACCTTTTTTGGGTTTTTTTTTGGTCTTCAACTTGTTATTTAAAAGCATTTAGCATAGAGTATCAACAAAAAAAAAAAAAAAGTTTTTATACCATTATAATCTTGCATACACAGTCTGAAACCCAATTGCATGTCAATTTGTCCAAGTGCTATTGGGTTGAGTCCATGACAGCTGCGGCTTTAGAATGGGTTCATTGGTCTTTGTTGTCCCTGCCACGGGTTCCCATTTCGTTTCTGTGAACTGATGTAAAACAATGTGACATCACTTTTTTCATGCCACCGAAATGCCAGATGTCATTGGCAGCAAAGGCTTGCCCCTCTCCTCTCCCAGTGCCAGCTTTTCAAACCCTTGGCATTTTTACAATTACCACACACTGTGCCACACACGTCTGTCAAGTTCCTCACAAGAAATCACTGAGAAAGGGGCTTGTGTACCAGTTATCAGAAAATAACATTTTCCCCTTCCCAAATATGGTTCCTCATTTTTTGAATACTCCAAGGTACCCAGAAAACTTCAGGGTATCTTAAAAGATTATCCCAGTGTACACAATGATATCCAAAACCGACCATTTGCAATCAAAAGTACAAATAGCTTTATCCCAAAAGGGTTTTCCCTTTGTTGGTATATTTTTGCTTAAATGAGAGTTTCCTTTAAAAAAAATAAAGGGGCTATCAATAACAGTTTCCCTAAAGGGAAAAAATACATGCAGCCTTTTGTTTCAGTACAAAAACACATTTCTGTTTCTTTTAAAACCCTGTCGCTTCGTCGGGCCCTGGTTTTGTCTGAAAAGTGTTACTACGTAACGTATCAGGAAACGTTGCACCTATAAGTCCTAAAAACTGGAGTTTAATTCAGGCGTTCTGTTTTCCCGATGTGGTGCGTGTGCTTATAAAAAAGGGGCATAAACATTATTGTGCAAAAAACAGGTTCATCTCTGCCCCAGTTTTTCTCCCTTCCCCCTTGTGTAGTCGTGATTTTGGTGGAGTTAAATTTTTTTGCCTGGGTAATCCAGATGTTTTGTTTCCCTGCAATGATGTTCATCAAGGGTTCATCGAAGAAAACCCAAAGCAGTCCGTTCACTGGCATTGTTCCCAAGTGGACAAGATGGCTTTATTCCACTTTGTGTTTCATCAGAGTCATGGGGTGGAAAAAAATCGTCACCCTTGCCAATCCCAGATGCGGTCTGCTGGTGGGGTCTGGGTATTGTACGTGGGTTTGGTTGTGCGGTTGTGGTTGTGCAGGGTTTTGGTGGTGCAGGTTTGTGGGGTGTGAGTGGGTGAGGGGTTGTTGTGCAGGTCAGCAGCGGGGTAGTGCGGGGCCCGCGATGGTGCCCCCATGGGCCTTGCCACCCTATATCACCCCCACTGCCTGTCCATCACTCACATCATTCATACCCATGTTACAATATCGCACTTCACTATGGTCGTGGTGTAGGGCCACGGGATGTGCTCCGAGTTTCTCCTTCCCCCTTTGGGGCAACATATGAAACATACCCGACGATGCTACGTCGTACCTACTGCCGTTACTGGGGAATTTTCCTTTTCACTGTCATAGAACTGCTTTCAAGACCCTTTAAATACTTCATATCATGCTAAATCTGGGGTTATACACGACCCAAAAAGTTTCCTTTCATCCTGTTACAGGGAACGTGAATGTGAACAAACCGGCCCCGCAACCAGAGGTGGAAGGTTGTGGGTCATCTGGGGTTTTCATCACTAATTACGTTATCCTGGGCACTTTTTCCGGGTTTAAAAACCCTGGATCACGTAATGACTTTTTCATCGCTGTTAGAGCTATCACTTGGGAACAAAAGACCTCAAATCCGGAGGAGTGAGGAACTTCTTACCGAGAGGCAGGGTGAAATGGACTACAACATGGGTTATTTTACAATGCAGCTGGTCCAGATTTTTTTACAGGATGCCACCAAACACTGAGCCCCATTCTCTTCATTAGGCTAACCGGGGCCCTTTCCCTTGATTGAAGCCGTGAATTTGTTTGCATTATAAATACGTCAGAAAATTGGTTTTAAGAGTATTTATAGTCGGAAACAGTAAAGGGTTAATACCAATGCTGGACAACCATTCATTTCCAACACCCATTCTTGGCAAAATGCCACTATAACAGGACGTCCCCCCCTTCTTCCTAATTTGTCTATTGCTGTTCTAAACCCTTCTAACTAAATCCTCACTTCTGTCTTGCCTACATCATTGCCTCCACCCACTGAGGCAGATAATAGGATTGACCCCATTACCATTCATGATGTTTCAACCCAGCTAACTATACCCTCCATCCCAGCCCCAGAAAGGCAAACACTCTGTCTCCTACTCCTGTCCTTCAAGCGGGAATGCCCTGTCCATGTACCTAACCTGGCTATCCCCAACAACAGTATTATTCTTCCCTTCCATTGTGTCATTCATCATGACGTTCCCAGTAGTTGACTCACATTTTTGGGTAGCACGGTGAAGGGATTAGTTTGTTTCCACAACAGTTTCCACAGCAGGCTCTTCTTCTTCATTGTTTTCCTTTTCCCATTCGTCTTCTGATCGTCAACTTTATTCCATGCTTTTCCAGCCACTGTCCAGGTTCCTTCTTGGACCTGAGGACTCACAAACAGGAGGACTACTATGAATCCTCATGTTTTCTCAGTAAATCGCAGTTTCTTTTATCTTCGCTCCCCTCAATTCTTCCTTAAGCTGCTGGTAAGTTGCTAAATGAGGGGCATCTTGGTTCAGTCCACGGAGAGCACACAAGACATTCTTGACAGAGTTAATTTAAGGTCACCACGTACCCTAGTTTTTAGGCTTCTTCACTCTCCTCCGAAGATTGTCAGGTGCAGCTTATGATATGATAGAAGCTGGTCCAGAGCGCAGTGTACTGCCATCCTCGGCTTCTTTTGAGCTTTCCCACAGCCAAGATGTTAGTAGGCAAGGCAGAGGAGGGGGTGTTCCAGTACTGCCAGCACGTTGTCCTGCGCCCCTAACAAAATTTCCCCTGGAGTGCCCAGTACTGGGGACATTCCACAGGCAACTAGCACTGATGTCCCTTCTGAAGAAGACCCAGAGAGGACTGTGGCTATACTGTTTACCATGGAGTCAGCGAAATAGACATGCTGTTCCCTGTGATAATGACATCTCATCCTCGTAGTGTCCACAGTTAGGAGTACATATGGTGTTGTCACTTATGAGATGCACCTGATGAAGACCAGAACAGTGCTTGAGCAACTTTACATTGCAACATTGCAGAAAGAGGGTCATCACAAGATTAAGCCCATGCCAGGACTCCAGTCTTTGGGAAACATTTACATACATACATATGTGTTTTCTTTTCAAGATTGATGGACTGACCACATCGACTCAAGGCTGAGGGATGATTACCTCAAACTCCTCTGTTCTTCACCATTCTCCTTTGTATGGAAGATGAAACTACTGTGTGGTGAAACATTTCTTCATTAAGATGCCCAGTTAAAGATGTCAGTTCTCTGAACCATTCATCTACATTATGTTTTATGCTGATGAGTGGAAACAGTTTGCCTAATAAGGTTATAAAACATAAAGGAGGGAACACTTTAAATAGGCCCGTTGGCCCATACTAGACAGATCCTTCACAATCCATACATAAACAGAATATTTGCCCAACTCAGTTTTCAATGCTACCGAAGCAATAAGCTTTGACAATTTTATTTACTCACATTCAAGTCCCACTAGCTCCAACCTCTTCACTATGTATTTATCCAACCTAAATTTTAAACTAAACCCCAAAAGTAAAAGGAATTATCAAAGCTTATTGCTTTGGGTAGCAATGAATGTTGGGGTGGGCAAAAAATTTGATTGTGAAGGGGCTGCTAGTATGGACCAACAGGCCTACTGCAGTGCTCCTCCTTTCTTATGTTCTATGTTTTATAACCTACTAGGCAGACTGTTCCACTCATCAACATAAGAACATAAGGGAAAAAAGGAAAAACCGCAGAATTGCCTGTTGGCCTATACTTGGGAGGTCCTTCACAACTCCAACCCACTAACAGATGATGCAGTGTCTGACAGTTATGATGAATTGTTTTGAAAACCAAAAGATTGAAAATTGAGGGCACATATGCTGAGGGATTGATTACCCCAAACTCATTTTCTCATTACACCTTTCTGCTTGTATTGGACTGATGAAGCCACTGTGTGGCGAAGCGTTTCCTCAATAATATTCCCATATGTTGCATAAGTGTCTCAATCTTCAACTTGTCGGTTTTTGAAACCTTACATCACAGAATAATGCTACCCAAGCAATAAGCTTTGTAATTCTATTTACTCATGTGCAATCCCACTCATATCTAACCCCTCTCACTCGTGTATTTATCCAACCTAAATTTGAAAAATCCCAAGTTTTAGCTTTGATAGGACTTCGGTAAAGAAAAGGGGGACTGGAGTGGCAGGCTTCCTTGTGAAGAACATTGTGATGGGCAGTGGGGGACCGTTTCTTCCCTATTACAAGTTTTGTTGGGAATTATGCCTCTGTCAATTTTGTTCATTACCTTCAAAACCCTAAAATAAATATGTTTGGAGTGGGAATTCGGGGAATTTTCGAAGCCCTCGAAAGGGAAATGGAATGTTGGGGAGCCCTGTAATTAGATGGGGCTTTAAATATCTTCAACACACTCAGGAAACACTCCCCGAGAAGAGTTATAGTGTTCTCTCACAGAGAGATAGAGACAGAGATATAGACAGAGTTTGAGCAGATAAAATGGAGGGAGTAAAAGTCATTCGCCAAAAACCCCCCCACCCACCCAGTGGGACTCATCAAAAAATAGAATGGGGGATGCAGGCCCTCACGCCAGATGAAACCCCAGTAATCCTTACTATCGTACTGCATCAGACTTCTATTTTTTATTTTTATCTCGTTTCAACAAAATAAAAATTTCGCTTATAAATACATTGAAAACAACATGCAACAGATTTTTCTTGTAATTTATCACTTGCAAATTATTTTTGCATAAGGTTTATGCACATGGGATGTTATTGAGGTTTTTTATATTTCCTCAACCACTTGTGGCCACATCCATCTCAAAGTCACTAAACTCAGGTTCAACATCAATTTCCTCTTAAAAGGGGTGTTAATATGGCATAACATCAATGAATCCCTGGTGTTTGCCACACTATTTGCTCTAGCTGGCACTCTATTGAACTTGTGCTCCCACAGAGTATTAAGTAGTCCCAGTTTTTTTAATACTGTGCATACCGAGTGTTAGGACCCACTCTATACTGACCAGGCATCTCGGGCCATTTGTGCCAAATTTGAAGGCAGGAAAAATAAAACGTTGATCTAGGTTTCAAGTGCTAGCAGTAACAATGTAGATCTATGTTAGGTAAGACACATATGCAACAGTTAGGTATCTTTATTATGAAACGTTTCGCCTACACCGTAGGCTTCTTCAGTCAAGTACAGAAAAGTTGATAGAAGTAGAAGATACTTGAAGACGATGTAATCAGTCCATCACCCTTAAAGTTTTGAGGTGGTCAGCCCCTCAGTCATAATAAAGATACCTAACTGTTGCATATGTGTCTTACCTAACAACCTGTCGGTATTTTATACCATTTTAATGTTCAATCTGTCAGACACTGCAACACAAGGGTATCTTGGTACAGACCTGCAATCAACTTCGACAAATTCCACTAGTGAGAGCGGCTGGATTTGAGAGGGACCTGACCTCTCAGCTCTGAGTTCTTACCTCTCCTAGTGGTCTTACGTCTACTCTTGGCGCTATAAAAAGCTCCATCCTGTCACTTCATCTCCATATTGTTTCATACTATGGAACAATGCTCTTCTCCAGACTGAGGGACTGACCACCTCAAAACTTTAAGGGTGATGGACTGATTACATCGTCTTCAAGTATCTTCTGCTTCTATCAACTTTTCTGTACTTGACTGAAGAAGCCTACGGTGTAGGCGAAACGTTCCTAATAAAGATACCTAACTGTTGCATATGTGTCTTACCTAACAACCTGTCGGTATTTTATACCATTTTAATGTTCAATGTAGATCTATGTTTGGACAATTTAAGAGTTAAAGGGGCTAGTATGTTTGTCCATATATGGTCAGTTATGGTAGCACTCATCTCAGTTAGTCTTGTTGGTTTTGTAATTGCTGATATGAGTGGCCTACCCTTGCTAACTCTACCTCTTGCACACTCCTACAACACACTGGTCTCTGACCTTTGTATATTCCTTTAGCACAATTACCCTCCAGTGCTGTATGACCCTTTCATGTTTAGCACTTAAGTTTGATTTTATTACAGCTTCTCACTCAACAATGGAGTTCTGTTCTAAGACCACGTCAGTAAATGAATTCATTGCTAAGTGAGGAGCATGCTATAATGGTAGTGGGTTTGTGTCAGCCATCTTTAATATTGCTTTAATGTCATCTTTGCACCATTTATAACATTTTTGGTATATTTTTAAATGTTTATACAGTGGACCCCTGAGTTTCATGATTAATCCATTCCAGAGAGTCTGCTGAAAGTCGAAATTCATGAATGGCAAAACCATTTTTCCCATAAGAAATAATGGAAATCCAATTACTCTTGTTTCAGACACCCAAAAGTATTAAAACAAAAATAATTAAAGATTTACATACAGAAAACAATGAGAAATCTAGTACATACATATGTAAAATAATAATAACATTGCACTTCCCTTTATTGAAGACTTCTGGGTGGATGGAAGATGGGAGGAGGGAAGAGGATGAAGGTTTCACTATTGTTTGGAAGCGGAATCCCCTTCCATAAATACTTCAGGTACCAAGTCCTTTTTGGGGTTACTTCCCATCTTTGTTTTTTAATGCCACTGGGGCCAGCTTGGGAGTCACTGGACCCCTGTCGCACAAAATATCTGCCCAGAGAGCTCTGTTTCTGGCATTTCTTTTTAAAAATTCCCCAAAATGGGACACAACAATGTCATTGTACATGTTGCCAACATGGCCTGCAACAGCTTTGTCAGGGTGAAGGTCATCCATAAATGTTTGCTCATCACTCCACTTAGCACAAATGCCCTTAATCTTTTTAAGAAAGCACTTCCTCCATCTCTCTTCCTTCTCCTCTGAAGCAATTTCCTGAGCTGTGGTCTGTTACTGTTGCAGATGAAGCTCTTGCAGCTCTGTAGTGGTTAGCTCTTCATCATGGTCCTCCACCAACTCTTCCACATCCTCAAAACTCACATCCAACCTCATGGAATTCCCCATTGCCACAATACTTTCCACAACTGGCATAGGCTCCTCAGGGTCAGCCCCAAACCCTTCAAAATCTCTCTCTTGTACACATTGTGGTCACAGTTTTCTCCAAGCAGCGTTCAAAGTCCTGGAAGTCACTCCCTCTCAAACCTTACCTATAAGGTTTATGCAATGGAGAATATTGAAGTGATTTTTCAGGAAGTCTCTTAGGGTCAATTCAGTGTCTGAGGTCACTTCAAAGCACTTTTGAAACACTGCTTTGGTGTACAGCTTTTTGAAGTTTGAAATGACCTGATGGTTCATTGGCTGGAGGAGAGGAGTTTACCTGGAGTTTACCTGGAGAGAGTTCCGGGGGTCAACGCCCCCGCGGCCCGGTCTGAGACCAGGCCTCCTGGTGGATCAGAGCCTGATCAACCAGGCTGTTGCTGCTGGCTGCACGCAAACCAACATACGAGCCACAGCCCGGCTGATCCGGAACTGACTTTAGGTGCTTGTCCAGTGCCAGCTTGAAGACTGCCAGGGGTCTGTTGGTAATCCCCCTTATGTGTGCTGGGAGGCAGTTGAACAGTTTCGGGCCCCTGACACTTATTGTATGGTCTCTTAACGTGCTAGTGACACCCCTGCTTTTCATTGGGGGGATGGTGCATCGTCTGCCAAGTCTTTTGCTTTCGTAATGAGTGATTTTCGTGTGCAAGTTCGGTACTAGTCCCTTAGGATTTTCCAGGTGTATATAATCATGTATCTCTCCCTCCTGCATTCCAGGAATACAGGTTTAGGAACCTCAAGCGCTCCCAATAATTGAGGTGTTTTATCTCCGTTATGCGCGCGGTGAAAGTTCTCTGTACATTTTCTAGGTCGGCAATTTCACCTGCCTTGAAAGGTGCTGTTAGTGTGCAGCAATATTCCAGCCTAGATAGAACAAGTGACCTGAAGAGTGTCATCATGGGCTTGGCCTCCCTAGTTTTGAAGGTTCTCATTATCCATCCTGTCATTTTTCTAGCAGATGCGATTGATACAATGTTATGGTCCTTGAAGGTGAGATCCTCGACATGATCACTCCCAGGTCTTTGACGTTGGTGTTTCGCTCTATTTTGTGGCCAAGAATTTGTTTTGTACTCTGATGAAGATTTAATTTCCTCATGTTTACCATATCTGAGTAATTGAAATTTCTCATCGTTGAACTTCATATTGTTTCTGCAGCCCACTGAAAAGATTTGGTTGATGTCTGCCTGGAGCTTTGCAGTGTCTGCAATGGAAGACACTGTCATGCAGATTTGGGTGTCATCTGCAAAGGAAGACACGGTGCTGTGGTTGACATCCTTGTCTATGTCGGATATAAGGATGAGGAACAAGATGGGAGCGAGTACTGTGCCTTGTGGAACAGAGCTTTTCACCGTAGCTGCTCGGACTTTACTCTGTTGACGACTACTCTCTGTGTTCTGTTAGTGAGGAAATTATAGATCCATCGACCGACTTTTCCTGTTATTCCTTTAGCACGCATTTTGTGCGCTATTACGCCATGGTCACACTTGTCGAAGGCTTTTGCAAATCTGTATATATTACATCTGCATTCTTTTTGTCTTCTAGTGCATTTAGGACTTGTCGTAGTGGTCCAATAGTTGAGACAGTACAGGAGCGACCTGTTCTAAACCCATGTTGCCCTGGGTTGTGTAACTGATGGGTTTCTAGATGCGTGGTGATCTTCCTTCTTAGGACCCTTTCAAAGATTTTTATGATATGGGATGTTAGTGCTATTGGTCTGTAGTTCTTTGCTGTTGCTTTACTGCCCCCTTTTGTGGAGTGGGGCTATGTCTGTTGTTTTTAGTAACTGTGGGACGACCCCCGTGTCCATGCTCCCTCTCCATAGGATGGTAAAAGCTCGTGATAGGGGCTTCTTGCAGTTCTTGATGAACACAGAGTTCCACGAGTCTGGCCCTGGGGCAGAGTGCATGGGCATGTCATTTATCGCCTGTTCGAAGTCATTTGGCGTCAGGATAACATCGGATAGGCTTGTGTTAATCAAATTTTGTGGCTCTCTCATAAAAAATTCATTTTGATCTTCGACTCTCAGTCTGGTTAGCGGCTTGCTAAAAACTGAGTCATATTGGGACTTGAGTAGCTCACTCATTTCCTTGTGTCATCTGTGTAGGACCCATCTTGTTTAAGTAGGGGCCCAATACTGGACGTTGTTCTCGATTTTGATTTGGCATAGGAGAGAAATATTTTGGGGTTTTTTTTCGATTTCATTTAGGCTTTTAGTTCTTCCCCGTTCTGACTCCAAAGGATTCTTTTAGTTAATTTCGATGCTTGCTATTTCTCTGCCATGTCTCCCTACACATTTCAGATTAGACCTTTTTAGCCGCTCGTTTTTTTTTCCGTCGCCTGTAAAGGGAGCGCCTGTCTCTTTTGTTTTCACAAACCCTTTTTTTTCTTAGGGGAATAAGCCTTGTGATAATCGGGGCCCAGATTTAACGTTCTAGCAAAAATTTGGGTCTGTGTTGCTTGTTATCCCCCGCTTTATCGGTTTAGGACTTGGTTTATTGGCCCCCACTTTATGTTTTGTTATTGAAGTTAAATTTTGGGGGATGCTCCCTGTGAAAATCCATTATTCGGTCGGGGGCTCTGGCATACGACTGAACCTCAATTATGTTGTGATCTGAGTATATTGTTTTTTGATATGGTGATATTTTTTATCGTCTCTTGTTAGTAAAGATGAGGTTAGTGTATTCTCCATCTAGTAGCTTATTTTTTGCGGTTTAAAATTGAATTTTGTGCAGAGTTAAAAGCTCGCGTGAGTGTGAGTTTTCTCAGAGCTCCTCCTGGTGTTATTACGCAACAAATTATTTGCTATTTTCCTATTTTAGGTGCCTTAAGTTAAATCCCCCAGGAGCAAGATGTGGGTGCAGGGCGGGAAAGGTTTTTCCCAGACAGGGTCAATTTTTAACAGTGTTCCTGGAATTGCGGGGGATGTTGCATCCGGAGGTTGTAGACAAACACAAGACTGGGGTTGGGGGGTTTTTCTCGCCCTTTTGCTAAAACTTCCACTACACATTTGAGGCATTTAGCATTTGTGAAAACAAGTGCCCCTTGAAAATGTACAGGCCAACCCCCCCTTTTCCCTTTTCCTCTGTCACTTGTATAGGTTGTAACCTGGGATCCATATTTCTTTGCCCAAGTGACCCTTTATTGGGTTCAGTGAAACCCGCGAAAATTGCCTTGCCTCTGAACAGCCCCACGGATGAAAGGTATTTTTTTTTTGTTGCTGGTTTTAGCCCCTGTATATTTGCAAAGAAAAGTTAACTGGTGGTATTTTTGGGTTAGGGGGGGGGTTTTTTTTCCCGGCATAGTACGTTCTGTTGGTTTGGAGTGGGGGCCCTCGACTGTGGTTCCCTCCAGGAATGAGGGATTTGGTGCATTTCTGCCATTTCCTGCCAGTTTTTTTTCCTTCCTGGCACAAAAAAAAACTCCCCTCTTGAGTGGCTGTGGCACCCATTTTTTCCCATGGCCGATTTTTTTGTATCTTTTTGTCCCCTTTTTAATGGTATGCCGGGAAATTTTAAATTATACACGTTTTTCCCTGTACTAAAGAGGTACACAGTTCGGGGTAAAAAAAGCTTACAGGAAGGGGGGGTTTGCTTTTTTCCTGTTGTATTGGGCTGGCATTCCCTAGGGTGGTCTATTTGCCGTCCCATCTTTTTTTTTTCCAATTTCCCCATCCCAAGATCCGAGTGCATAGTATGTGCACAGGTTTGGGTTTTTTCCCGTTTCCCTTGGGGTTTCTGTGATTTTTCCCTTTGGGTGCATTTTTCCCCTGTCTTACTTCATCCCCCCACCCAAATGGAGTCCCCCCATTTTTTTTGGTAATATATCCTCACATTGCTAGGGAGTCCTTTTTTTTTGTTTTTCCTGGGGTTTTTTATTTTTGCATATTGGTTTTATCTTATCTTTGATACACTTTTTTTCCCCCTACTATGGCTCCTGTCCCCTAGGGGGTCATTTTTATGTTTTCTTCTGCGTAAAATTTCCCGCTACCTGGAAAAAATCTCCGCTTCACCTTACTGTCTCCAGGACACATCCCGCCCCCCCATTACTGTCTCCCGGACAGCATTCCATTTCACCTTTTATTTCCCCCCCAGGACAGCACCTCCACTTACCTTACTGTCCCCCAGGACAGCACCTCCAGCTTCCCCTTTCTGTCTCCCAGGACAGCACTATCACCCCCCCATTTTGCTACCGGACATCTCTCCGCCTTACATTTTGTGACACATGCCAGTATCAAGGGCATTTCATTCAGCCCGGACTTTTATGTTCCCATCGTGTAGAAAGCTTCCGGGTTTTTCTATAAAGCGTTTTATGTTGATCTTTTAATCCCCTTGTGTTTTAGTCCACAGATTTATTCATTTGGGGATACCCCAAAACACTTCCCGTTTTAATACGCTTGATAGTTTTTGGATACTGCAAAGGGGGTGACACCCTTTTCACAGAAATCAATTTATGATGTGGAAACCGTTTTTTTGATGAAAGAAAAAAGTTTAAGATTTGAAGGGTTATTTAGAATTATAGAAAATTTGAATTTTTTTTTAATAAAATTGGGAGGGGTGAAAGAAAGGTTTGAGAGGGTTGGAAGTAAGGGTTGGAAGCAAGGGTGGAAGTAAGGGGGTTCGGACAGCAAAGGGTTCGGTTTCCAGCTAAAAAAAGTCTGATCAGTGGGTCACTTATTTTAAAACAATATGGTCGGTGATTTGGAGGGCTAAACACATGAAGAATCACTGGAAATTATCTACCCGAGTAATTGTGATTTGATTGAAAAAAAGTTAACTTTCGTGTTGAAGAGCCCGGGGACGCTGGCACTCCCACAATGCAAAGGGGCGAGCCTCCCCCCTTGTTTATCAATCGCGTATTAGCTTCTTTTTTTTTTTTTTTTTTTTCCGTCTCCACCACAATAATGCTTATTATCACTATAGTATGGTGAAATTTGGGGAAGGGCGCTTTTTTTGGTAAATAATTGCTTTTCGTTGGTATATTGCCCGTGGTAAAATAAGGTTATATGAAATTCACATAACGTCCCTATTTCAAGAAAAAAAATAAGAAAATTTCTCACTCCATAAGTACATTATAAAACGGTTAGTTGCTATTACAACACTGTTTCTGTATTCACTGGTTCACTAGATTATATGCAGTACATAGCGGCCAGGAAGATTATTAAAAACAGCTGACTTTGGGGGGTTTTTTTTTTTTTTTTTTTTTTTTTTCCCCTTTTTAAGCACTTTGGCCACACTTTAGGGGCCCCTTAATTCAAACAAATGACCTGTTTTTAAAGCCCTTCTTTCCCCCCTCAAAACAAATTTTATTTTTTTAAAACACCTATTTTTATAAATTTTAGGAGGCCCTTCCCTTTTTTTCCAGTTATAATTTTTTTTCCCCCCAAATTTGGCAGGGTAAGGGGGTTTCGTAAATTTAGACACAAATTTAAAATTTACCGTAAAGCGCCGGGCCCCAGAAAAGGGGGAAAAAGGGAGTGACAAATTTGGGGTTTGGGAGTGGGGTGAAAAAAGGGGGAGTGAACTTCATGTGATGAAACGAAACTCCGCACCATTTGTTTTCCAATTAGGGGGATGGCAAGAGCAGGGCCATTCCCGGGGGCCTTGGTTTAAATTTTTTTTCCTGGGTATTTTTTCAGAATGGGGCCAAAACACCTCATGACCAAAATAGGAAAATTTCCCCCGGACCCATCCCTTATTGTTAGCCCCCATATCACACAAAAATTTACCTGGCGTATGTTTTTCTTTGAAAATGCGGGATTTTCAGGTGATCCCGTAAAGGCTTTACTTTGCGTCCCCACTAGCTTTACTAAAAAATTAAAAGGTTAGCCTGTTTCATAGGTTGTGTCCTGGAGTGTGTTTCTCCTGTGTGTGTGGGTCCTCTTTGGCATTTTTTTTCAAAAAAACCCTGTTTCGTCACAATTGAACACTGGTGTTTGAATTGTTCACCCTTTTGTCCCCTTGTTTCCCTGAACATAATTTTCAACCCGGATTTTTGTTAGAATTTTGCTTTGCCATGCCTTACCATACTGCGTATCCACTATGCTTCTTAAAACTCTCAGAAGCCTTTGCTCCCTTAGAATCCCCGACTAAAATTTGCGCGGGCATTTTCTTACAGATCGTATGTAATCCCTTGCTTTTTCACAAATTATCATTGCATAACTTTTTTTCCTGTAATGTTTTTGGGGTAATCCCACGAACAATAACCTCTCCACTTCTTCGGTATTTGCGATTCATTTTTTAAGCTATCTACCCTTTTGCAAAAACAGTTCCTTGTTTTTCCTTTCCCTTCCCCACTTGAAGTGAGGGTTAAATGGTGTTTCCATTCACCCTGGAAGCTCGAAAAACACATCCTTTTTCATATTTTTTAAATGATTTCTTTCTTTAATTCGTGTGTTTTTACATTCTTTCCCAAAAGGGCTGGCACTAGCTTTTTTGCAGGTCCATGGTGATTTTTAGATTTTGGAAGCAAAAAAAAAGAATGGAATATTAGAAATGTTTTGTATAAACGCGTGAATGATGGTCACCTTGATAAACAAGGGCACACTGAAATGGCGTGGGAATGCTTTGTGGCGCTGCACTGGGGGACGTGTCCAATGGTTCCGAATCCGATCCCAGTCAGATTTGCCAAAAAGCAGATTTCAAAAAATTAGGGCCCCCCGAAACCGTGGTCCTTACATATTTTGTTTTTATTAACAACGCCCGTTCCCAAAAGGCAGATGGCTAAAAAAAAGAACTTTTACATTCCTCCATCACTGTCTTGCCAAGGGGCATGCTTACACTACAGTTATAAAATGAAACTTTAACCCCACTTAAAGGGTGTAGACACTGTACTTCTCTCTCCAGGACTTAAGTCCGGCCTGCTGTTTCCCCTGAATTTTTTTCTAAATTTTTTACCTTGTCACCTCAACAGCACTAAGTCAAAAAAACCATTTTTCCATTCCCCCCTATTAAAAGCTCATGCAAAATTCCTGGAAGTCCAACCCCCTCGCACACAAAACCTCCTTTACCCCCCTCCCCCCAATCTTTATATGGTTCCATCCACTACGCTTTAACATTAAAAGTATTCGTTTTCTTCTATCCCCCAATGTCGAAAAACCCTCAAAAAACCCCTTTTTCAGTCTCTTAATTTCCCAACTCGTTTCTCACATATATTCACCCACAATAGCTCTCAACTGACATCTCCACTGCCCCCATCCTTCTCCTTGTTGAAAACATTCCCCACCCATGTTTCAATCCATAAAAGAGTTTTGGTATAACTATACTTCATACAGTCCCCTCTTTGTTCCCTTGGGACAAATTCTTTGTCTCCACAGACTCCTAAGCAACACAAACCTTTCCCCCTTATTAATTCTATATTCCTTCTTTTTCAAGACCAAATCTGCTGAATGTCCATCCAAAATATTTGAAAAATTTTCCCTCCTCCATCCTTTCTCCCTAAAACTGATATCCATCTTCTGTCATTAATATTTTTGTTACCCTCTTCCCTTACCTTTCCTTATTCATTTTTAATTTTTTTCTTTTGATACCCTACCAAATCATCTCCCAAACCCTGCAATTTTTCTTCAGAATCTCCAGAAGCACAGGTCAAAAACAAAGGAAGGGGGCAACTGGGTAAACGAATACTCACTAAGGAAGAGGGGTTTATTTGTTTTATCATATCCATGAATAAATAAAAAATTAAAGATGTTTAATTAAAGTCATATTGTTTACCAATTATTAGTTTACACAGTTTTTATTACAATTGTGGGCTTACCCTTTTTTTTGATTAAAATAATAATTTTTCCAAACTTGTGATTTATTTGATTTTAAGAAAAAATTTTAAAAAGTGAAATTTTTTTTTAATGAAAAGGGACAAAGTGCAAAATTCTTTTTAGCTAAGTATTTTGTTGTAATTGTGGAAATTGTACTCCCCTGACTTATTTTTCTATTGCAGAATTTTTTTTGTGGAAGACTACCGTTGTTCTTGCCAGACACGATATCTTCAACATAAAGAAGCACAGTTAAGTGTCTTGAACAAACAACTGATATTGCAAAAGTATTTTGGGGAAAGATTCCAGTTTTTTTTCCCCAACACTAATCTTCATACATCAAGAAGACCAGTGTAATGTCTTGAAAAAACAACTGATATTGCAAGTATTTTGTAAAGTACCGGGTTGTGTCTTCCCAGACTTTAAAATCTTCAGTTCTTAAAAAAGTCCGTGTAAGTGTCTTGAAAAAAAACTGATTTTGCAGAAGTATTTTGTAAAAGATACCAGGTTTTGTTTTGCCGACTTTATATCTTCATTCTTAAAGAAGCTCGTGTAAGTGTTTGAACAAAAATGATATTGCAAAAGTTTTGTGGAAGATCCGGTTGTGTCTTGCAGACACTATATCTTCAGTCGTTTCAAGAAAGGAAATCTGTTATTCTGTAAATTTTTAACTGGCTAGTATTGAAATTTTCGAGGGTCCATCTGAGTTCTACAGATTTTAAGCCAGGGCCAAAGCCATAGTACTACGAAATGAGCTCACATCACTCAGAAAAGCGTGAGCAGAAAAATTTGGGCCTGATATGAAGAATGCTCTATGGATAAGTGTGCACCATAAAAAACAAATTGCAGCAACAGAGTAATGAGAGAAAAAGGGATCAAAATTGTGTAGTGAATAAAAAATCAAATGGAATTCATTTGAAAACCCGGGAAAAACACATTCATAAACAAACAATTTTGTTTTAGTGCTGGAATGTCGCTTTGCTTCTTAGGGCCCCTATTTGAAATGGAATATTTTGAACTTATTTGTGAAATTAAAAAATTCCCAAGTCTGTACTTTACTGGGTAATTGAAATAGTTGACTGGGCAATTTTTTGTGTTAACAGATAAAACGGGCACATACTAGGAAATAAAATTTGGTAAAATGGAAAAATGTAATTGGGCTGATAACAGGATCAGGGTAAAAATCGCCAAGCGAATATCAGTGCACTGCAAAATTTGTAAGAGCATAAAATTTCATCATTCTTGAAAATTTTTCATACTTTTTGTATGTTACCTTTAGAAAAAGTTCTTTATTTTTCCAGAGAAAATAAAAATTCTTTTTTTTTTTAAAAATTCTGGGACCCTCTGTGGTTTTTTCAATTGAGGGTCTGGACCCTAAAAGATTAAAAATGAAAAAAATGAAGTTAGAAATTCCTAAAAAAAATTTTTTTCAAAAATTTTTTTTTTAAATCAAAGAAAAAAAAAAATTTTATTGAGGTTTAGAGTGTTCTAGTCAATATTACTCTTTTAAACAACAAAACAAAAATTTTATAGTTTTTTAAAACAAAATAAAAAACTTATTAGTGCCAAAGTAGAAAAATTTTTGGCCAATAAATCTTTAAAGGGGCATATTTAAATAACAAAAACTGTGTTCATGTCCTGAATTTTTTAAAAAAAAAAATCTTAAAATAAAAATGTGAGTACATAAGGAAAATTAACTTCCGCTGTTGTATGACTTAAAAAATTTTAAATGAATACCTTTGTTTAAAAAAAAAATGGAAAAACATAAAGAACATAAACCCAAACAATGTTCAGAATGTGGAAATGTTTTAGAAAATAAAATCTGTAACAATTGAGATACTACAGGCCAATAAACCCTATCAAGTTCTGAAAAGTCTGAATGTTATACTGAAAAAGGTAATCTGGACCATATGAGAGTAATACAGGAGTAAACCCTATCTTGTTCAGGTGTTGAAAAGTTTTTCCGAAAAAAGGTATCTTGTGACACACATGGGGGTACATACAGGACAAAAAACCCTATCGTGTTTTAAATGTCAAAAAGTTTTTCTCAAAAAGGTGTCTTGCGACCATGAAGAGTTCATCCGGAGATAAACCTATCAATGTTTAGAGTGTCTGAAATTTTTTGCTGAAAAAAAGGGAATCTTGTGAAAAAAAGAGAGTACATACAGGAGATAAAACCCTATCAGGTTCAGATGTTAAATGTTTTACTGGGAAAGTATTTTTGTGACACAATGAGGTACATACGGAGATAAAACCTATCAGTGTTTGGAGTGTTGAAATGTTTTAGTGTAAAAAAAAAAACTTTTGACCATATAATACTACAGGAGTAAACCCTATCATGTTCGAGGCAAATGTTTTTACTGGTAAAATAATTTGTGACAATATGAGAGACATAGAGGGAAAACGATATCAAGTTTAGAGTGTTTGAAAATTTTTTCAGTAAAAAAAACAATCTTGTGACCATATGAGTAAAAACAGGAGTAACATATCAGTGTTTGGGGTGTCAGAAAGTTTTACTCAAAGGTGTCTTGTAAAAATGAAAGACATACAGGAGATAAAAACCCTACAATGTTCAAGGGGTGTGAAAAGTTTTACTGAAAAGGTAATTTTGACCCAAAAAAATACATAGAGGAGATAAACCATACAAGTTTGGGGTGTCAGAAATTTTTTTCTCAAAAAGGGGAGTCTTGGAACATATAGAAAACATAAGGGGAATAAACCAATCAATGTTCAGAGGGGTCTGAAATGTTTTAGGTAAAAAAACTTCTTTTTGAAATTGAGTACATAGAGGGAAAAAACCCTATCAGGTTTGGGGTGTCTGAAATATTTTAAACAAAAACAAAATTTTGCACATATAAGTACATCAGGAGATAAACCTTATCAATGTTTAGAGTGTCGAAAAGTTTTAGTTTAAAAAAACCCAAAACCCAAAGATAATACAGGAGATAAACCCCTACAGTGTTTGGAGTTCTGAAATATTTCAACACAAAAGCAATCTTTTGACACATATGAAGTCTACAGGGATAAAAAACCCTATAGTGTTCAGGTTCTGAAATGTTTTGTGTAAAAAAACAAACTTGTGAACATTCAGAGTCATTAGGAGATAAAACATGTTAGTTTTAATTTTTAGGAATATTTTTTTTTTAAAAAATCATGAGAAATAATTAAGGGATATCCATAAAAGTGTTGAGATTGAAATATGTTAATGAAATGTCAGCATATAAATTCTTTGAGGAGATAAATTGTATTAATGTTCAAATGCCCATTTATTTTGGGTGATTTTAAACCCTTCAGGGTGTCCCCTAGATTTCCCGCTTTACGTTTAGTTTCCAAACCGTAGATCTCGCCCCAAAAATTTTAGCGCCCCTCAAAATTTTTCATGAAAGCGTCATAGGCCTACTGTGAGGAAGGGGCTGCGTGGTGGGTGTGCACCATAAAAAAAAAATTAGGTGCCCCCCCATGCATTGTGGAAAGCGGTCAGTTTCCCTTGTTCACCAGCCTGTGCAAGTCAGCTCTCATCCCCGGAAAATTGGGACTCTCCTTTCCTATCTGATGTTTTTACACTGATGGGGTGGAAAAGAAGACAATTTACGGTTTGATCAGTTTGTGACCGAAAGGAATGACCAGGTATGGATAAAAGTGCAGGGAAAACCCCCCGTCCCAACCTCTACCCCCTGGTGTGGGCCTCAGACTCACGGGCGGTTTGCCCCAAAGCAGAGAAAATAAAAAATTTTCGTGTGGCCAGGGCCTTTTGCTTCAGTAAGTGATGTAGGGGTGGGTTGTTTATTTTATTGCGCTCGACGATATTTGAGTGTGATAGGAGGTCATATTCACCAGGGGAAGGCGGTATGTTCGCCCCCCGCTGGGTCGGGTAGTGTACCCTTTCTGGCCGGGGACGGAGTAATCCCCGAGTACATCCCGTGGCCCACTCCCTTTTAGGTTTTGATAGTGAGGATGAGTGGGAAAACCCTTGGATGGGTGACCAAGGCTTTGGGTGGTGGTAGTTTGTGGTAGTGCACCCCCCATCGTGATCACCAGCCCCGGTGGGGCCCAGTGCTGACTCGTCAGTTCAAGGACAAGTGGGGTCAACCCCCCAGCCCACCCCAACCCCAATACCGCACAACCAGCCCATGATGTCCGTATCCCCAGCAAAAACCCTATGTGGGTTGGGAGCAAAATCCCCCTTTTGTTCCCAAGCCCACCCCTTTTGAGACCCAAAGTGGAACTACCCCTTGCCCCCGGACCCCCGGCCCCTGAAAATGAAAACTTTTAATTACTTTTAACCATTATGGAAACATGTCGGGAAATAAAAAGTATTTGAGTCACCTGGCAAATACAATCAAAAACCAAAGCAAGATACACAGGTGGAAAGGACATGTGCAGAAATGTATTTGCTTTTTGCAACAAAAATGCTTATGCCTTTATGTCTATAAGAAAAAATAAAAGCATATGGTCCACAGATCGGCTAATTTCTACCCCCGGTTTTCAGTGAAAACATACCCGTGAACAGGTTTATCTTACCTTTTTGTAGTTGCACTTCTCTACAAAAAAAGGCCTGACAGAAGTAACAGGTTATACAAGATTAGAAATGTTTTTATGTAAACCAACAAAAGTTTAGCAATACTTTTACCATTCAAGAATGTTTTTAATTGACGATCTTTGATTTTTTTCAAAGATAGACGTCATTCAAAAGTATAACCGGCAAAAGGAAAAGCTTTGGGTTAAAAATGTTGTACTCTGTGACTGTGACGTGGTGGTGTTGGATATTGTTGTATACACGGGAAATAAAAAAAGTGAAAAAACCAAAAGTTTATTGGGTATCTCAGGGGACTTTGTGGAAACATGTGGGACCTTATCTTTGGGAAGGGGGGTCTTAATACCCATAAGGGACACAAACCCATTACTCAGTGATTTTATGCGAGTGAAAAAAGAAATGTTGTGGCACAGTGTGTTTTAATGTAAAAATATGCCCGGGCCCCGCAGGTGCTGGGTGAGACGTCAGGGTTTATGCCATGACCCTCATGGTTACGGTGGCATGACAAAGAGATTTCACATTGTTGACACCATTCAGAATGAAATGCAAATCATGGCAAAATTGATTGAGTGACTAATGAAGATTGAAATACCAGTGAGAGTGATTGATTAAACAAAATGCGTTTGGGTTGACATTGTGACATGCAAAATTGGTTTTGTTGACTGTGTTTTTAAAAAGGTACAGTTGTACATGAAACTTTTCTTCCAAATTCATAGACATTCAATGTCATTGCATATAATATATACCAAATAAAGACTGGCAACAGACCACCGTATGGTGAATTTTATTTGTCTGTTGCAGACAACTCATATGAAGAACCAGTAAGAACACCTGCTATACAACGGTCCTCGAATTACTCGGTTATACCGCGTTTTGAGGAGGGAAGGTGATCATTTCCATAATCGTCCTTCAACTCAAAAGGGAAATTTGCTCAGAAGAGGTCTTCGTCGTGCACACAAAAGAGAACAAAGACGCAAGACATGGGTTTTTGGAGAATGTAAGTTGCCTTGTGCATGGTGCTTATTCAAGGAGTTCCACAAGCTCCAGGAGTTCAAAAACCATGCCCGTTGATTGTAATATTAAATATATGTTAGAACATTAGTTTAAACAAGATGTGTTATGTTTATTGTAAAACAACGTGGTAAAACAATAATATGTAAAATGATGAATGGTTTGAAAAACGACAATTTGGGAAATTGAGACACAATCAGATATGGGAATGTTTATTCCCCTCACCTCACTACAGTATATAAGCCACGTCTACGGCTCCTATGCTGTACATTCTACAAGATTGATGGACTGAACACATCGACTCCAGGCTGAGGGCCCTGATTCCTCATACTCCCTCTCTCCTTACGCCTTTCCTCTTTGTATTGGACTGTTTGAAGCCACTTTTTGTTGGCGAAACATTTCCTGAATAAGGTTTCCCCATTGCTGCATTAGTGTCTCAATCTTCAATATGATAATAACTTTAGTGGGTTATTGTGTTCATACAGTGAGTTTTATATATACATTATATACAGTATTGGTCTCTCAGGCCCCAAATGTTAGTAGGAAAAGAAAAAAAAAATGGAAAAGCAAAAAAAAAAAAAAAACTATGAAAACCGCTAAAAAAATGTAATGCGCGTATGTGGAATTCGTCGATGTTGCCGCCACCACATCATTTTGGACAAACTTCTTGGCATGTATCTCGGTTAAGTACTGATCAGAAAAAATTTTTTTTGTCTTATTCCCTTCACAAAAATATGTTTTTTAATTCTGTAAAAAAAAAATAATTTTTTTTTTAAATTTCTTGGACACTGGAGCACCACTTCAGATTTTGGCCTTGGAAACCCCGAAGGGGTTAATGCTCACCATCACCTGTGGGGAGGGTTCCCCGTGCAACTCTCATGGGGATCATTGGAGGGCTCTTCTCACTTCTTATCCTCTTCATGTTTTTAAAAATAGGTGCTCCTATCCATTTTGACTCTTGCATTCAGTCTCTCCTGCATTGTTTTTCTATCTGTTCCTCAAACCCCTTTCATTTGATTTCATGTGGCCTGTTCTTCCAGATTTACATGATAGTGATCACTTTCCTATCCTCTTACTTAACCCTTTGAGGGTCGACAGGCCCTCTCCGAAAAATCGTTCTCAGGGTCGGCCAAATTAAAAAAAAAAAATTATTTTCTTTTTATGAAAAGATAGAGAATCTTTTCCCAATCATAAAGACACCAAAAGTTTGAAATTTGATGGAAAACTTACGGAATTATGCTCTCGCAAAGTTAGCGGTTCGGCGTTTGTTTACGCATGGGCGATTTTGCCCACTTGAGCCCCATTTTCCCCAATTTCCACTGTACTGCGACAAAAAAAAAGAATTTTTCGCTAGATCCATTTTTTTTACAAAGGGGGTGAAAGAAACCCCCCTTTATAAATTTTCAACTACCATACAGGGTCAGATTTGAAAGCCAATTTCACAAAAATTTCAAAAGTCCCAATTTCCGAATAGGGCCAGAATAACAAGAAAGACATTCGGGCACTAAAATGACTTTCCCTGGTCATTGTCACGTCTCAAGGCCTTTTTATATTTTTTTTTGTTTTCCCCTTTTGAATTTTTATTTCAGAAAAAATAAAAGATTTACTGTTATGCAGACTACTGATTATGTAAAAAATGGTAAAATAATTTGGGCACTGTAAAAGAATATTGCTCACCATTTGAGTATATTGCATTTTTGGGCCCCACGATTTTTTTTACTTTAAAAATTTTGGTAAAAATAAACATTTCTGCTACTTTGAGCTCAATTTCAAGGTCCCTTTTGGGGGGGTTTAAAACCCTCAAAATCATCTAAATTTTTTAAATGTCTTCCTTCAAAAAAAATAAACCCAAGAAAACTGAATAAAACAATAAATCCATAGAAAAAATCGTGCAAAGTCGCTTTTATTCCAAAAAAATGGTCAATTTTTTTTTTTTTTCTATTATGCACTGTGTGTGCAGGATTTTTTTTTACGCGCCCTGACCACAAAACCCCATTCTTTTTTAAAAGGGCCCCTACCAGTTTTTCCCCCACAGATTTGAGGGCACTAGAAATTTAGGGTACTGTCGTCAAAAACCCTGGGTCGTAAGCCGTACAGTACGTCCGAAACCCTCAAAGGGAAATACATAACCCAACCGTTTCAAACCTCTTTGGCAATTTCTCAAGAGTTTGGGGGACTTGCTTCTATTTACCACCTGTTAAGGCCCCCTTTTGTTCTATTGATGAACGGTGCCCCGTTTTTGCCCTTAGCCCTAACGCGAGACTATTTACCCCCCAACCTCAAATGGCTTTCCAGAAGGTCCCTTTGGGGTCGCCTACATGGGGGCCCAGGGTACATTTAAAAACGTTATGAGGCCGTTTTTGATATAACCATCAGCAGAGTGTCGTTGGTTTTTAAGCAGGAAGGGGCATTTTCCGTGTGTCATTGCAGCACAAAACGTGTTGTTAGCGGGGATACGTGCCCCATTACCGCACCCCTTCTGAGAGTTTTTTGGGAAAAAGGTGCGGAAATTATGTGGTAAGTACACCCCGGACCAGCTCCCATTTGCAGGTTGCGGGAGTTGATGTAAAGAATTTTTTAGAAGTTTCCACAAAAAAATCTTGAATATCTTGCTGTATTCCTGAGGGCTTCCCTCGCCCCTCTTCTTGCGTCTAAACTACCCAAAGGCAATTGCCCTTAGATTTCTCCCCCAGGATTTTGGAGCCGTATAACGTACCTTTTATTTCTGAATTAGAGTCCATTTTCCCTGTGCCGGCCATCAGCAGCGGGACTGATGATATCCCCTCAGTAGACACCCTTTCCGTTTTGCTCTTCCCAAATTTTTTTAATTTTTCAACTAAATTTTTTAGTGAGGGGTTTCCCAAACATTGGGAAAAAAGCTATTTACTATCCTTTTTACAAACTGGGCACCTCAGGGCTTGACACCCCTCATGCGGGTCATTGCCCTGACCAAAGTGGTCTGTAAGGGGTGGAATGATTGGGAATAGACATCTGATGGGTTCTTAAGACACACAATAGCCTTTCCCCTCGCCAAAATGGCTTTTGCAAAGGCTCTTACTTAAGACCCCTTTCTCCCCTTCAATACTATTTTAAAATGCCTTGCTAACAGCCCTCTGTCCAGCAGTCTTTTTCGGTCTTAAAAAGGGGATAACCCCACCGGGGGTTTTAAATTATAGTCCAAGCCCCCTCCCCTTTGGCCTTTGCAAAAATCTACCCAATTCATCGCTGTTTTTGTCAGACATTTTCGGTTTTATATTGGGACCTCACTTTTCTGGACATTTTACAAACAATATATGTATAAAAAATATCTTAGATGGAAAAAAAAAAAAACTGTGAGGTCAAATTTGTAATCTGCTTACTGCAGTAACCAAAAATTCTGCAGTGAAATATTCAGTGAACAACAGTATTGAAATACAGTGGACCTCGACTTACAAATCATCTCCAACTTGAACAATTATGCAAGTGTTTTTTTGCAAGTGCTTTTGTAAGTGTATTTTTGGGAGTCTGAAACAGACTAATCTAATTTACAGTATTCTTAGGGGAACAAATTCGTTTGGTAAGGGGCACCCAAACAGACTTCTGGAATGAATTAATATCGTAAGTCGGGGATCCACTGTATTCAGTGAACCAACAGTAGTGAAATAAGTGCAGTAAAGAAAACAGGGTGTCATTACTATAAGTCTAAAGACTAATCATTCTTCAAACATTTTTTAAAAATATTCCCACAAAAATGGTAGAGCTTAACATACTTTAGTTATCCCTATACAGTGGACCCTCGACCACGATGGCATCAATTAACGATAAATCTGACCAGGATACATTTTAACGCAAAATTTTTGCTCGACTAGCGCAAAAAAAACTCGACAAACACTATGTTCTGTCTGAACGCATCCACTTCTGGCCAGTGTTTCAAGCCAGCAGCCACCGCGGTCGCTTCCAAGCATACAATCGGAACATTTCGTATTATCACACCCTTTTTTTAGTGATTTGCACTTGCAAAATAATACCATAGGCCCAAGAAAGCTTCTAGTGCCAACCTACAGCAAAAAGGGTGAGAATTACTATGGATATAAAGAGATCATTGCCAAAGTATGAAAGTGGAGTGCGTTGTCTCCGAGTGGCCAGGTTGTACACAAAACCCCAATCAACCATTGCTACTTTTGTGGCCAAGAAAAACGGCAATTAAGGAAGCTGCTCTTCCCAAAAGGGTTTGCAACTATGTTTTCGAAACTGAGATCGCAAGTGATAGATGTTAAGAGGTGTTATTGGTGTGGAAAAACGAAAAAACAGATAGCAGGAGATAGCATCTCTCAAGCGATCATATGTGAAAAGGCTAGGAAGTTGCATGAGGATTTAATTAGAAAAATGCCAGCAACTAGTGGTGATTGAGTGAATTTAAGGCCAGAAAAGGGTTTGGGTTTTGAGAGATTAAAGAATCGTAGTGGCATACTAGTGGGGATAAGGCATGGTGAGGCTGCCAGTTTGGCCCAAAAAGCAGCTGAAAAATATGTGCAGGAATTAAAGGGAGTACATAGACAGTGAAGAATTGAAACCTGAACAAGTGTTTAATTGTGACACTGACAATGTTATGAAACACTTTAGGAATGTCTTTAAAGGAACGGGAGGTACAGGCCTCTATGGAAGATATGTTGTGCGACAGAGGTCCAGTGACTCTCAAGCTGGTCCTAGTGGCATTAAAAGAAGAAGGGAAAGAAACCCCGAAAAAGGATTTGCCCCCTCAAGTCCTAATGGAAGGGGATTTCCTTCTAAACACTAACACCATCAACACTCTCCCTCCTCCCATCCATCAATTATCACCAGATCTTCAATAAGGTAAGTGTCATGTAACTGTGCATGTCTTCTTCAGTTTGTGTGTATTAATATTAATATTTCATGTGGTAAAAAAAATTTTTTCAATAATTTTGGGGGTCTTGCACGGATTAATTTGATTTCCATTATTTCTTATGGGGAAAATTAACTCGACTGACGATAATTTCGTTAACGATGAGCTCTCAGGAACGGATTAATATCGCTGGTCGGGGGTCCTGTATAGTCTTTATGCTTTAGTTTCTCTTGTTCATATGTAAAGGAATTGAGTTCTTTGAAACCTTGTGTTTTGTTAAGTTGCTGTAAAGGCAAAGCAATTGTTAAGAAAAGAGAGACAGTAAAGGTCAATGAGTGATTGCTCCCTTAAGGTTTATTATACAAATAGTAGTGGAGCCTAAAAAATAAGATTGATGAGCATGATTACCTGGAATTTGCAGGTAAATTAGTATTATTGCTATAACAGAGACCTGGTTCAATTTGGAAAGGGACAGAAAAATGCCTTCTGAATGCAACATACAGGGTTATAAATCTTGCACACTGTTTAGGGTCACAGGAAGGGTGGTGGAGTGGCGATGTATGTCAGAGATAATTTAAATTTTTTGTGTTAGACTAGATTTAAGATTAGAAACATGGGAGACAGAATCTGTTTGGCTACAGTTTCTCGAGGGTCGTCAAAAACTAATTTTGGGTGTGAGTTATAGGCCCCAAACCGTGACAGGGGGTGCAGTAAGATGCCCAGACCGTGACAGGGAGTGCAGTAAGATGCCCGGGACCGTAAAGGGGAGTGCAGTAAGATCCCCAGAACCGTGACAGGGAGTGCAGTAAGATGCTATGGTACAAATTCTAAAGCGCCCAGATATGAGAAGGTTGTGTTAATGAGAGATTTTAACTTTAGACCAATTGATTAGAACAATGTGACAGGAAACCTAAAGTCTAGTGACTTTCTTCATATAGTTCAGTATTGCTTTTCAAAACGTTTGTGACAGAACCAGCTAGAGGAAACAACCTGCTTGACTTGGTTATTGCCAACAAAGAATCACTATTTAATAATCTTGAGGTTAATGATGAGCTTGAGGAAAGCAGCCATAAATCACTTAGTTTCAATATATCATGGAATTACTCAGATAACTTCAAACAAGTCTCTGTCCCAGATTCTGCTTGGCCCACTTCATGGGACTGAGAAATTACCTGGATGGGCTAAATTAGGATGACCTGGCTATGGGTTAGGTAGGTGGTGTCGGTTGTCAATATGATGCTTTTCAGAGATAGTTGTAGGTGCACAGACTACTTTTATTCTGAGTAGGGAAATTAGATCTAACAAAAGTGATCCCAAATGGATAAACAATAGCTTAAAATATATCATTGGTCAAAGAGGCATATGTAGTGGTACCTCGAGATATGAACAACTCAAAACATGAACAGTTTTTGTAAGTGTATTTGTGTAAGTGCTTTTGTAGGTATATTTTTAGGGGTCTGAAATGAAATTAATCTAATTTACATTATTCCTTATTTGGGGAAAAAATTTGTTTTGGTATCGCAAATCGAACAGCCTTCTGGAATGAAAAGAGTTCGTATCCCAAGATGCTACTGTATAGGCGTTATGGAAAATTTATAAGGGGTTACCTGTATGAACCCCAGCATTTCATTCACATAAGTAATTCATTGGGAGGCGACAACCATATATTGTTTACAGTAGTCACCCTGTTTAGACATGTGAGGAAAATTTAAGCAACCATGGTCTCTGCAAGGTGTCCCCTTTGACCTCACAAATCTTACCCATATCTAACCTAGACCAGTATAAAGTGGAAAGCACCCACAAGTATGGCCTACTAATTAGTTGTGGACTGTCTGGATTATTAGACTGACTGAAGGAAAAGGTGGGGTGGGTTAACACATATATCCATCAGGAAAAAAACTTTTATAATACCACCACTTACCAGATTTTCTATGTGGTCACTGGAAAACGTTGTAGCACCCCCAACACCTGTCCCATTATAACATTCCTAACTGGCAAAATATCAGCCTGCTATAACTAGAAAGCATACTTAACTGTGTTGTGAGGAGGTCGATTCCTTGTCTGTCTTATTTTCCTCCTCATATCCCGATATCCCGCCAGCTGAAACAGATCTTCTTCCAACAGGATTATGATATTTAGTTTGTCCTGATTTAGAAGTTGTGACTCCATAAAAACTCCACTATCTCGGACAGGAAACACAAAGTTAATATGTGCTCACTCAAATCGTAGAATGGTGGTCCTATCACTTCAACCACTCCTTAAACTTACATTGTTATCACTGATTTCACTACAATTCACAAAACGATTTAATGTCCCATTAATTTTACACACATTAGAGTCGACCGATTAAGATTTGAGCTCGATGAGTGATGATTGAATCATTGGTAAATTTTCCCCTGAAAAACTCTGTAATGGCGCTCTGTCATACCCGCCTGGGTGTCCCACAAATATTTACCATTATCACCACCTTATGGTGGTTTCGACAACTTATGTTCCTGTATTCTACACCAGGAACAGTTATAACACTTCCTATCATGAAGAGAGACCACAATCACATTTTGGCCATCGGAACCACAATTTCCTGGTTCCTTTTTAAAATCAGACACTCTCCTAGGCCCATAGCCCCAACACTCCCATGCCCAGGGCCCCCTGCCCATGCAACCCCTTGTGCATGTGCTAAGGTCCCCCTCTGTTGGTTCTCTTCCACTTTCAAATACAGTTCAGACCAACAAAAATACATTAAACACATATTAGGCACCATAACTTTGAAAATTAAATAATTTCCACAGGCATATCAGAAGAGGGGATGGGCAGTTTAAGAAATCAAAATATTCAATTAACCCTTTGAGGATCGAGACCCTCGATTATTAACTCCCCCTCAGGGTCGAAAATATTCGAAAAAATTTCTTACTAAAATCTTAAGACTTTTTCTAAGTGTTTTAGTAAAAAAAAATGAGATCAATACTTACAGGATTAGAGGCATGAAATTGACAAAGTGAACTGCTTGCAGCAACATCGCTGACTGCTGGGCGTGTGGAATTCGTTATATTTTCTTGTTTTGTACTTTTTTCCTTGATTTGTCCTCTTCAAGGGGGGGGGGGGCTCCTTGGCGTGGTGAAGAGGCTCTTAGCCCGAGGAATTAGACCCGTGGTCTCCTTCCTCAGACCGAACCTAATTACCCCCCAATCCCCCCTTCTTTATCCAATCCTCCCATCCTCCCTTTTTCCTTTTTCCCCCTCCCCCCGTCCCTCCCTTATTCCCTTCTTCTTTTTGGCCTTCGGGATTCTTCCCACAGGCCTACTGGTTCCTAGGTAGAGGAAAGGGTACTGGGGTCAATCCCATTCCATTTAGGTTCTTGGTGGTGGTGTAGGCAGTGGAGGTATGCTTTCTGGCAGATATCCGGCCACCCTCTCTTTTGTCCACCAAGGCATCTCAGCAGATGGGAGGTTGCTATCCTGGATTGCTGGTTTACTGGCATTAAGGGTAGGGTATGGCACCGGTTCTGCATCTGCACTACTTGTGGTGCTGAGGTTCTCTTGGGCACTGAGGGTGATTTCCAGCCCTTTCATTCCTCCTAGGAACTATTCCTCCCCATTCCCCCATTTTTTTTCTTTTTTTTTTTCTTAAAAACAAAAAGAAAGAAGTAACCTAATATTGTGACCCCTGAATGGGTCACAATGTATATAATGTATATTACCTGTTCATATAATTTTATATTGCTTATATTTGTGATATTAGCTAAATCATAAATATATTGCTTTTTATTATTATTTGACTTGGTTATATTATTAAGTTATATATTCAGTGCTCATAGTTCGAGTGTTAAGTAGCTGACAGCATTGTCTAACTACTGTAATTTTCACTCTGCTTGTTTTGCTGCCGGCTCCTGTGTTGCTGGGCAGCAGCAGTCCACTGAGAGTCTCGTGATCAGGGTGGGGAGATCACACCTCACCAGGAGTGAGAGTCGGCCTGGCCTGCACTAGCTTTTGTCTGTTTGATGTGCCTTCCAACAAGATGGCCTCTCCAACTCTCCCTTGATGGCCCTTGTTGGAAGATCATCTCTGTCGCTTTCTTGTTGTTAGTTCTGTGTAACTCTGTTCTCAGAACATAGCCTAGACTTAGTGATTTTTGATGTACTGAGGTTGTGTGTTTCATAGACACTGAGAAACTCAGGTCCTGAGCTGTAGCTTCTGACCTAATTTGTACTGGTATCTGTGTACTGTCACAGTCGGGGATTTTCTAATGCTTTGTGACTTTTGTGGAGGATCTGCAGATGGTCCCTACTTAGTGTCCTTATATTATCTCCTTGTTGCCGATTCTGTGTCGCTGTTGCTTGTTATATTGCTGTTTGGCTTATCAGTCATTTTATTGTTCAAGCAAGCTGTTCTGATTGCCAGGTTGGTCAAGAAGTTAGTTGGTTAAGTCTAGTCAAGTCTTGAGACACAGCAAACTACTTAGAGCACTTACACACATCCACACAAACTTACTTGTATATATTTGTGTTATGTTATTAAATGCTAACAATGTACCAGACGGTACTTAAAAGCTATAAAGATGTGATATGTGCCTTCAGCATGATACTACTGTACACAAGAGAAGTGTAGGAACTTGTATCCCATATTATATTCAGTTGACTACTTTAATTTACTTTGATTTATACGGTTTATATGCCTAGACAACTTTATTGTTATTAATAAACTTATTAAATTTTTAATTTCTTTAGTTAGTAGCCTACCAGTTGCAATCCTGAAGCACTACTGAATCTTATTGAATTCTAAAGGATAATTGGACCAGGATACTGACTACTTGTTACAAAAACCCAGTAACAGGCTGGATGCTAGAAGGGCAGTCCTTTCTAGTATTCACTGGAGATCTCTATGCTTATTCGATAATGTGTTTTTTGTAACACCTAACCATGGAAGCTCTAGCCCATGAACCTGCTACCCCTGGGCCCCTTACTGATACTGCACCCTGTTCTGACCCTGCCTCATGTTTTGACCACTCTTTGGACACTCCTGATGCCCCTGTACCTCTTGCTGGTGCTGTTTCATCACCAGCTTCAGGTACCTGGGCCTCAACTGACTCCTCCAATTTGTCTGGCCTCCGCCCTCCTTTGACTTTGTTTCCGGCCTCTCCTATGGTGCGGCAATTTTCGAATCGCCAGCCTGTCCCACATCAGACCAAATCTGGTCCCACTTCTAAACGCCAACAACAATCTCCTGATGATGTTACTTTGTTACCATCCACTTCTACTTGGAAAAGACCGACATGTCACGCACTCCCTCTCCATGCTCAGTTTCGGACCACACAATGGACTAAATTCTTTACTTTACGACCGACTTCTTCTATTGCCTATCTTTCCGACCATAGTATTGGCAAAGTGCTCCTATGCCATGTTGGTAGAAATATTTCATTTCATGCTCTAGAGCAGTATGGCATCGTCACTGTCCAGAATGCTACCCAAGCTCGTGATCTTTCTCTCCTTTCACATATCGATACAATTCCTATCACTATTGAAAAACATTCTCTCAATTCTTGTAGTGGTACTGTCATTCTGCCCCATACCATAGTCCAACAGAATTTCCAGACATGTGGCAATGACATTCTTGAACAGCTGGAACTGCAGGATCTCCTAATCCTCGAACTAGACACTTATGTCCTTCCTGCCCCTGGGCAGCCATGAACTCCCTCCCTCTGTTTATGTCGCAGGACATCAGTTACAAGTTCAAAAGGTGATCCCTACACCTAAACAGTGTAGAAATTGCTGGCTATTTGGTCACCCAGCGAAATATTGCAGATCTATAGCCGAATGCCCAGTCTGTGGTGCCGACGACTGTTCTAATATGTCTTGCAGTCGATCTCCCTCTTGCCTTAATTGTCATGAGGCTCACCCTTGGCACTCTCGCCATTGCCAGGTCTACTTAAATGAACATGAAATCTGTTGCCTCAAAGAAGCAGAAGGTCTCCCTTATGCTATGGCAGTTTCTCATCTCTGCCTCCAAGGGAGACTACCCCATGTTATACTCGTGTTTAAAAACATTCCCCCACTTCTGGGGTCCCATCTTCTGCAGCTTCCTCTGTTGTTACCCCTCCCATAGTCACTCCTGTATCTAATTCTTTTGCTGTCCTGGGCTCAGATGCCCCTACTTCAACACCTCAGTCTGTTCTGACATCTTCGAGTTCTCACTCACAAGCCCCGGTATCGACAAGATCTCGTACAACACCTAACAATCGCCCCTCTACTTCTCAGAAGTCCAAAAAATCCCCTTTGCTCAAATCTTCCTTGCCCCCTCCTTCCATTCTTCCGCCCCCACATTTTACCTTTCCAGTCTCTGTACCTGGTTCTTCCCCTCTCACTGGCTCTATTACAAGTGTGGAGGTTCATCCCCCTCCTTGTTCTGTGCCTCCCTCCCCTGTCCCTTCCCAAGTCTCTCCCTCTTCTGCTGCCTCCCAGGTTTCTGCCTCTTTTGTCCCCTCCCACACTTATTCTCCAGTTCCCAACATGCTCTCATCCCCCCTACTTTAGTACAGTCTATTACTGTCCCAATCTTTACTCACCCTCCTCCTATCTCCAATGTTGTCTCCCATATGTCTTTCAATTCAGAAACAATTGACGCTATTTCAGAATATATTGCAGAGACTAAACCTTCAATGGACACTGATCCACCTCCTGTTCCTTCTCTTCCCTCTCCTCCATCTCCACAACTCCATTCTTTGCAATGCTCAGTTCCTTCGCTGCTTGAATGTCTTCCGATGCCACCGCACATAGACTTTTCTAACCCCTCTAGTCCGTAGGTGCCCTTCCCTATGGATTCCTGGTATTTTCCTTGTTGCCAATCATGGCCTATTTACAGTGGAATATCCGTGGCCTCGGGAATAATCGGGGTGAGCTTCAGATGTTGCTTTCCAGGTTTTTCCCTGTTGGAGTTTGCTTACAAGAACCAAAATTACACTCAGCTGTTTTCCAACCTATCTCAGACTATAATTTATTGTATTCTTCGGATTCTTTCTCAGATGGGACCTTTAATGAAAGTGCCCTTCTTCTACACAATGATATTCCATCAACTATTTGTCGATACCTCGCTGCATTACACTGCAGCCCGTATCCATTTGAATAAGTGGTTTACAATATGTTCTTTATATCTCTCTACTTCTCAGGCATTTTCTATCCCAGATTTTGCCTTTCTTGTTTCATCCTTACCACCACCACTTCTGTTACTTAGCGATTTTAATGCCCACCATTTCCTCTGGGGGGGGTCTCATTGTGACTCATGTGGCATTCAGCTGGAGGCTTTTCTCTCTCACCTCCATGTTTTAAATATGGGTACTCCCACCTATTTTGATCCTCATACTCATACTCTCTCTTGCATCGATCTATTGGTCTGCTCTTCCTCCACTGCACTAGACTTTGCCTGGTCTGTTCTACCGGACTTACATGACAGCAATCATTTTCCAATCATTCTTACTTCTCCTTCATATTCACCACCTTTCTGTAGTCCTTGCTGGCAATTTGATCAGGCAAATTGGGACCTTTACTCATAACTCACTGCTTTTAGTGAGGTTCCTTCTTCATCCTCCATTGATGAGCTCCTACAACTCTTCTCGATGTCAGTTTTCACCGCAGCTTCTCATTCTATACCCGAAGCCTCAGGCAGGCATTCTTAGAAGTGCATGCCTTGGTGGTCTCCTGCCTGTGTTCATGCAGTACATTTGAAACGCGCTGCATGTGGCGGGTACCAGTACAATAGAACCGATGAGAGACTTCTTGAATTTAAGCATAAACGTGCGGTCACTCGCCGTGTCATGCGTGATGCTAAATGCACTTGCTGGCAAGATTATGTTTCCACCCCCCTCAAGGAAGGTTCCTTGATGTTGGTGAGGGGCTCTTGATTTAGGGAATTGGATCTGTGCTCCAGTTCCCCGAATTAAGCCTGAATGCCTTCCACATCCCCCCCCAGGCACTGTATAATCCTCCGGGTTTAGCGCTTCCCCCTTGATTATAATAATAATAAATGTGTTTCCACCATCACCTCAGCTTCCTCTATGAGTGCAGTCTGGAAAAGTGAGGAAATTGAGTGGTAAATACTCTTCTGACTTGGCTCCTATTCTACGGGTCGCCGGTGTTGATATAGCAAACCCTCTTGATGTTGCCATTGAAATTGCCACTCATCTGGTCCGTATTTCCCGAGGGCTCCATCTATGTCCCTCGTTTCTTTCCTCAAAGTCTGCCAGAGAGTACCCTTGGACTTTTCTTCTCTCAGAGAAGAACAGTATAATATGTCTTTTACCCCCTTTACACTTCGGAACTGAACTCAGCTTGCCGATCATCGGCAGCTGGCCTGACGACATTCATATTCGGATGTTTCAAAATTTTCATCGTCAGGCCCTTTAGTCTCTTACACCTGTTCAAACTTATTGGTCACAAGGAGTTTTCCCACTGTGGAAATCTGCCTTGTTCTCCCTTTCTGCAAGTGGGTACTACGGTACATGATGCCTCCACTATCGTTTCCCCTTGCTCTTACTAGTGCAGTTTGCAAAGTGATGGAACATCTGGTTTAAAATTTACGTTTAATGTGGTTATTTAGGACAACACATCAGTCTTCTCCACTAGTCAGTATGGCTTTCGTAAGGGGGCCCATCTACCATAGACCCTTACTGCACTTGGATTTCGTATGTTCGTAACGCCTTTGGGAATTAATCACTCGGTTATTGCCATATTTTTTGACCAATGAGCCTCTTTCAATGGAGGCTCCTTGGTATGGTGAGAGGTTCTTGGGCTGAGGAATTAGACCTGTTGGTCTCCTTCAGACCATACCTATTATCCCCCAATACCCCCTTCCCTATCCCATCCCCCCCATTTTCGTTTTCCTCCTCCTCCCCACCCTCCCTTTTGCCTTCCTTTTTTGGCTTTTGGGATTTTTCCACACGCACCCTAGTTCCTAGGTAGGGGAAAGGGTATGGGGTACATCCCATTCCATTGAGGTTCTTGGTGGTGGTGTAGTTTGCCGTTTGGGAAACTGGATTGTCTGAGAATGTCCAGATCCCTCTCCGGAATCCCGGATCAGTCCCCCGCCTGGAGGAGGTGCGAACAACACCATAGTCCTGGAGAGGGCTGAAGCAGAAGCAAGGCGCCTGATGCTTACATACTAATGTCAGGTGAAAATGGGATGTGCAGCAGAAGAGGGATAGTCACTGGCAGGCGGGTTTCCCCAATGGAATTTTGGTCAAACCCAAAAGAAAATGGGTTATTTTGTATTAGTATTGGGTTGTAGGTGAAGGTTTAAGGGTACATTCCCCGAATAAAATTCCTGATGTTGAAAAGGGGGCCCCTGACAATTTTTTCAGGAATGCTATACAATACCGAAAAGATAAAAACAAAGACACATGTGCAAATTTCTGGGTACCCTTCCCTTTTGTAGCGTTTCGCCCCCAGGGGTTTTTAAATAAATAAAAAATTTCATGATATAACTTGAAGACAGTAGAACATGTAAAGAAGATGGGGTTTAACAGTCCCCCCCTTTGGAGAAAGGTGCAAAGGGAGCACCTTTAGTCTTTGGGAAAATTTCTGAAGCAGAAGTATGGCGCCTAAAGCTTATTTTACTAAGGGTCAGGTAAAAATGTGTTTGCTTAGAGATGGGGGCATAGTCACTGGTATTGGGGTTTCCCCCAGTGGAATAGGTCATAACCAAAAGAGGGGTTAGTTTTTGTAGTATTTTGCCCTTTAGTCGGGAAGGCTACTTAAGTCCTCAAATCAAGTTTCCCAATGATTTTTGAAAGTGTCTGACGTTGTACAAGAATGGTATCCCAATACCAATATGATAAAAACTAAGCCCAACATTAAACATGTGGGTGTCTTTTTTGGAAAGGGGTTTTTTCCCCAATCAGTGGCTTTATAAATTTAAAAAATTTCCGGACTTTGTTTTAAGGAATTTAGAACTATGACGAAGATTAGGGTAACCCGTCAGTCACCCATGGAGTGGTACAAGAGCGCTGTAGTCGTGGGTTCTAAAGCAGAACCCAAGGGCGGCTGACGTTTATATAAACTTTCAGTTGAATAAAAAATGGGACTTGTAGCAACGGGGACATAGCAGGGGGGTGTAGGGGGGAAACCCCCCAGTGGAAGTAGGCCCTTTCCCCAACGAGTTGGTTTTTTTAGGTAGTATTTGTCGTAGTCTTTAAAGGGGTTTGGGTCATGTCCCGAATAAAAGTTTCCCATGATTTTTTCAGTGCCCTGACAAGTTGTACAAAATGGGAACAATACCAAACAAAATGAAACTAAGACAAAATGAAAAACTTCTGGGAAGTTTTTTGTAGACTTTCGCCATCCAGTGGTTTTTAAAAATAAAAATTTCCAGGATAAAACCTAAAAAAAGGAGAACTATGCACAGAAGTTGAGGTTTTTCAGCCCCCTAAAAACCCGGATAGGTGCAAGACCACCACCCCCATGGAATTCTAAAAGCAGGCAATGCCCTGAGTTATACAACAAACGTGAGGTAAAAATTTGGGTTGGTAGCAACAAGGGCATAGCCCATAAGGCTGGACCCCTCATTGGAGGTAGGCCCTACCCAAAGAGGGGGTTAGTTGTAGTAGCATTTGGTGTAGTCTTTTGGGTTAGAAAAAGTTTTTGGAATAAGATTCCATATTTTTTTTCCCGTGCTGACAAGTTGTTAAAGAATGCTAAAAAAATACCAAAAATGATGAAACTAAACATTTAAAACTTTCCCCCTGGGTATCTTTATTGAAGACTTTTTCCCCATCCAGTGGCTTTAATCAATAAAAATTTTCCAGGACATCCCTCGAAGCAGTAAATTTTTGTACAGAAGATTGGTAATCAGCCCCAAAAAACCTTTGGGGTAGGTGAAAAGGGCCCCTTAGTCAGGGGGTTTTCCTTAAGCAGAAGCAAGGTCCCTGACGCTTAAATACAAAACTTTAGGTAAAAATTGGGATCCCAAAGCAGCAGGGCTTAGACTTTGGGTTTAGGCGAGTTTTCCACATGGAAGTGGGTCCTCCCCAAAAAGAGAGGGGTTAGTAAAGGAAAGTATTGTCGAATGTGGAAGGGGTTTAGTAATGTTTTTGGGAATCAAAAATTCCATGATTTTGGCAGTGTCTAAACAAGTTGTTCAAAAATCATACAAAACCGAAATGATAAAAACAAAGGGACCCATGTGCCCCTTTGGGGGTATCTTCATTGTAAAAATTTTCCCCCATCCAGGGGTTTTAACAATTAAACCCAGACATAAACTCGAAGACAGTAAAAAACATGGCAGTGATGAGGGAAAACCGTAACTAAACCCTTGGAAGTGGGTGAAAAAGAGCACCATAGTTGGGGGAAAATTCTGAGGGGGAGAAAAATCTCCTGCGCTTTTTATATAATGTCGGGAAAAAATTTGGGATGTTTGAAGTGATCATAGTCACGGGGAGGGGGGATTCCCCATGGAAGTAGGCCCTTTCCTCAAAAAAGGGGGGTTTTAGTTGTAGTAGCAGTTGTTGTAGTCGTGGGTTACGAACATGTTCCTCAAAATTAAAGTTTCCCATGATGTTGCATTTGGTCTGACAAGTTGTACAAAAAAGGCATACAATCCCGACAAAATGAAACTAAGACCATGTGAAACCCATTTTGGCATTTTTTATTGTAGACTTTTTCCCATCCAGTGGTTTTAAATAAATACAATTCGGGGGACAAACTTAAACATTTAAAACTATGTCCAAAAGATGAGGAAATCATCTCTGAACCTTGTAGTAGGGTGCAAAAGAGCCCCGGGGTGTGGAAAATTCTAAAGCAAAGCAAGGCGCCTGAAGCTTAAACAAAGCCCAAGGGAAAATGGGACGTGTGCAACGAAAGCATAGTCACTATAGGCGGGTTCCCATTGGAAGTACCCCTACCCAAAAAGATGGGTTAGTTGTAGAAGTTTTGTCGTAGTCTAAAGGGTTTTACTTTTCTTTTCCTCACAATCAAGTTTCCCATGATGTTAGTGTCGACAAGTTGTACAAGAAGGGTATAAAATTACGACAAATAAAACAAAGAACATGTGCAAAAAAATGTGGGTGACTTTATTGGGGACTTTTCACCAAAATTTGTGGTTTTATCAGAAAAAAATTCCGGGCCCAAAATTTTAAGGCAGTAGAACTATTTACAGAAGATTATTTAACCCAACAATCAACCATGGAGTAGGGCAAAAGAGATGGTAGTGTGCAGATTCTGAAGCAGAAGCAAAGCCCCCGGGAACACTTTTTACTAACATCAGGTGAAAAGGGACGTTAGCAGACGGGGCATACCCACGGGGGTTAGGCGAGTTTCCCCAAGGGAAGTGGCCCCTCCCCAAAAAGAAAAGGGTTAGTTGTTGTGGGTAGTTGCGTGGGTGTAAAGGGTTTTTCCCGTTACATTGTCCCAGAATCAAGTTTCCATGATGTTGCAGTGTCTGCAAGGTTTTTTTTTTTTTTTTTTAACAAAAAATGGCATAAAATTCCGACAAAATGAAACTAAGCCATGTGAAACTTTTGGGGTTTTCTTTTTTTTGACATTTCCCCAAACCCATGGTTTTTATGAATAAAAATTTCCGGGAAAAACCCGAAAACAGTTGAACTATGAAAAAAAGATGAGGTAACAGCCCCTAAACCCTTTTTGAGTGGGTGCAAAAAGGACCATAGTCTTTGGACATTTTTGAAGCAAAACCAGTCGCCGATGTTATATACTAGTGTCAAGGGGGAATGGGATGGGGTAGCAGACGAGGGAAATAGTCCCCCGGAAAATAAAAACGACCCCCCCATGGGAGAAGCCGGGCTTTTTCTGACCCCTTTGTCAAGACTTTTAAATTGTATCGGAGGTGATATCTTACTTTCATCTAACAAGTAAAACCGGTGATTTTTCTTCCTCGCTTTGGGGAGAGTACTTTTTTTGGGTTTTTTAACCCCATAAACCCAAACGAACTTGCCCCATCTGAAACTTTCGGGGGGTTTCCCTCTGACTCTACAGGAAGAGGATCTGAAAAAAATATGCCCCATCTTTGGCGAGGGGAAAGGGGTAAAACCCCCAGAAGGAAAATGGACCTTTTACATTCCCAAATTCAGAATGGAGCAAGAAGTGATGGGAGCTAGTAAGGCTTCCGACCCCAAATTTTGAACCATTTAGACCCAAAAATAACAATGAATGGGAGGAAAAATGTCCGTACAGGCCCCAAAATATCCCGAAAGGGAAGCAAAGGAAAGGGTTTTTTTTTTTTAAAATTAGGGAACACTTATTTGGAAAAAGACTATACTGTGCATCCGTGGGCTGTAAAATGGTAATACATTAAAATGATTAATGTTTCCCGAACAGAAGGGTGCTTGGGCTTACAGTCTTTAAAAAAAACTTCCAAATTTTTGGACCTTCCCCTTTGGGAAAGGAAAAACCCCCCCCCCCCCCCCCGGGAAATTTTATGTCCCATAAACTCCCCACAAAGACAAAAAAGGAATAAAAGAAGTCATTTTAAAATCTCGACTAGAGGGTTTTATTTTTAAAAAGATTTAAACCCTTGCCCTTGGGGTTTGTTCCTTTTAAACTTTTTAGGTGGTGACGTGTTTTTTTTGCTCCGTGGGGGAAAGTGTACTTAGTCCGTGGGGCCCTGCCTTAGCTTTTGTGAAGACCGTTTGTGGCACTCTGTGAGTCTGAACGAAAGGGTGCCCTTCCCTTTAGCAAATTTAAACCCGCAGTGAGAGAAGAGCTCAGAGTTGCTAAAAATGGAGATTCGGCGGGTTATCGGAGGGAGAACAAGAGGGTTGTTTGTAATCCTCCTCTTTTGGGTCCCCCAAAGGTTTTAAAAGGGGGGGGCTTGGTCAGGGGGCCCCCGGGGAACAAGGAAACCAAGCTGAGGATCAAGAAAACGATTGGAGAGGCGAAAAACGAAAAAGGAAAAAAGAAGGAAATAAAAACCCTGGGAAAATTCCAACTTTATTCTTTGTTCTCCGGGCGAATGTGAGTGTTCTACTGGGAAAGCCACAAAAGAGCCCAAGGAAGCACTGGCAGACCCTGAGTGAGACATCCCTAGAAACCCCAACGAAGACCAACGAGAAACGTCTTGACGAATTCCACATGTGGGGTAATGCTACCTGAAGAATGTGGTCGACTATTTGGGGCATCACGAACCCTGCTAAGGAAGGTAAAAACATTGTTGTTGTTGTGGATAGCCGGTTGGTAAATGGAAAGGGCATTTTGCTTTTAAGGATAGATGGAGGGGAAAAGGAGAGGTTTTGTTTTTCCCCGGGGCTGGGATGAAGGGTATTTTTACCGCGGATGACATCATGGGAAAGGGAAGGGGGCAATCCTAATTTTCTGCCCAGTGCTGGAAAGGGAAAAGATGTTGGGGAACGTAGGAGTGGGACCCGAAAAGATTGCAAAGGGTTTGGTCAGCAATAGAGATAATTTGGGGGAAAAGGGGGGAAAACCCGTCATAGTGGCAATTTTTCCAAAGAGGATTGGAAATGAAAGGTTTTTTCCAAGCAATTGGTGGCAGGTTTCTGGCTGGACAAATATTGGGAAGGAAAAAGCGGAACATTTATTTACAAAATGGACCTCTTTTATGGCAGAAATGACATGTATTTCCAAAGGGATGGGGGGTTTACTTATTAGGTTTTAAGGGGGGGAGCCGGCCAATGCAGTGGAGGGAGTGTTAGGTCTTTTTAAAATAGGGAAAAGTTTTGTGGTATGGGTTTTGGGGGGGAAAAAAAGTTAAGTCCCAGGGTGTAATATGAGTACTAGGAGAGGTAGTAATATGCAAAAGGGGGTTGGGTACTGGGAAAACCAGTGGCACAAAAAGACAAGGACGTAAAAAAAGGTTTTTTTGGGGAAAAACAGAAAGGACAGGAAGGGTAAAAAAGAGAGGGTCCCTTTTTTATAAATATTACACAAATAGTCGATTTTTAAAGGGAAAAAGTTGGGCCCAGTTGAGACTATTTCTAGTGCAGGGAACATTGAGTATTTTCCAAACGGGGACCCTGGTTTAATTCAAAAAGGGCGGGACTGCCTGTGGGAAAGTCACTTCAGGGTTTTTTTAAAATTTTTTCCAAGTAGGGTAGAAGTATCGGGAAAGGGGGGGGGGGTGCCATTGTATGTCCCAGGGTTCCCCTTTAAATGTTGCCCTAAAAAAGGTATTAAATCTGAAGTAACCAGATCCTGTTTGGAAAGGAAAATTTTTAGGGGGGGGCCAAAGAAAAACTGATTTTAGGGATGTATACCCTTCCCCCCAAATTTGATAGGGACCAAGGGAACTGCTATGGGGGAAATTTTTTAAGGCCAACCAAAAGGACGATGATGAAATAAAATTTTGGGACTTTAACTTTAGTCATATTGTTTTGGGAAATTTTTTGACTGGGAATTTAGGGTTTTTACGACTTTTTAGAAGAGTTCAGGATTGTTTTTTGAAGCATTTGTGACGAACCTACAAGGGGTAAAAACCCCTTGGGCTTTAAATTTTTGGGAAAAAAAATGAAACCCTTGTTAAAAATTTGAAAATTTTAGAGGAACTGGGGGCTAGCAACCAAAAACAATAATTTTTGCATTAATGGAAGTATGATTTTGGGAGGGGTTTTAAAATAAGAAACAACCCCCGATTTTCACTTTGAGAATTTCGATTTTGGGGTTAGGAAAACACTTATCGTTGTTTACCCAAAGGGGAACGAAGAGAGTAAAATATGACATTTTCTGAACATTATACTTCTGCTTTAAAAGAACGTTTATCCCCTATAAAGAAAAATTTGTCAAAAAAAAATGACCCAAAAAAAGGGTGAAAATAGGCTGACATATCAAATAGGGATAAAAAAGAATTTTTTAGGCGCATCAAAAGGGTGAGGGTCATCTTATGAATCTGTATATTTAAATTTTTGAGGGACATTTTAAAAAAGGGGAAAAAGAAAAGCTAAAAAGGGGGCTATGGAAAATTTAAAAATTCTAGGGGTTCGGAAAAATAACCCAAAAAGTTTTTTTCCCGGGCTATAGAACAAAAGTTGGGGTAAAATTTGGTCCCCTTAAAAATAACTTGGGCATCTTTTTGACAAAAAAGAAAGAAAAATTTCTCGATTTTAAATAAAATTTTTTTCTTCGGTTTTTACACAGGAAGAAAACTTTAAAAATTTCCATAATTTTAAATTTTTTTAGTGGGCTAGAAAATAAAAAATTTTGTAAAATTTACAGTCACTAGTGGAAAAGGTTGTGAAAACGATAGAAAAGACTGAAAACAAAATAAGCACCCGGGGCCTGATGAGGGGTTTTTTTAAGGGTTTTTAAGGGAAAGCAAAAAGGGGGAAATCGGGGAAACCCTTTAAACCAAAAATTTTTAATTTATCTCTTCAAAAAAGGGGTAGGGGTTTTGATAAGTGGAAGGGTGGGGTAATGTAAAATTTCCCATTTTTTTTAAAAAAAGGGGGCAAGGGCGTTAAACCGTCCCAAAATTTCCGTCCCAAAAAGCCCGACCCCAATTTTAGGCAAATTAAATAGAGTTTAATTATTGCTGAGATTATAAGAAACCTTTTCGATAAGAAAAGTTGATTTTAAAGTTTCTCAGCATGGATTTTACAAGAGGCCGGTCTTTTTCTAATAATTTATTTTAAATTTCTTCAGTAAAACTTTGGAAAGGGTGTTGGGCCAGATAAAGGGTTTTATATTATTTACTTAGATGTTAGTAAGGCTTTTTAAAGAGTTTCCCCACCAAAGACGGGTTTAAAAAAAGTGGCGTCATACATTTGGGGGAAAAAATGCTCTCGTGGATGAATTTATGGCTCCCCAGAAAATGAAGCAGGGGAGTGTCCATCAAAGGGGTTAAAAACCGAAATGGGGGTCCCGTAACAAATAGCTTTTCCCCCGGGGGTCATCTTGGGCCCATTTTTGTTTATAATATAAAACAATTTACCAGGGAATGAAAGGGGAATTTCTATGATAAGAGCAAATTCCCGAGGGCACAAAAATAGGTTTGGGGTAATTGATTCCCAAAAGAAAATGTTGGGAACTTCAGAAAGATTTAGACCCAAAAATTTTTTCTTTTGGGCCCGAAAAGTGGCCCGATGCAATTCAATGTGATAAATGCAAGGTTCCCGAAATTTTGGGGGGTCCCCTTAAACCCTAGCCTTAAAAAGTTAAATTTAAAGTAGAATTTTGCCAAACAGATTGGGAAAAAGGGCTTGGGGGGTTTTGGTAAGCCCGAACCTTAAAAAACCAAAATTCCCAAATTTTAAATTCAAAAATTTATTCCTTAAGGATTACAATGCTGAGTTTTTCAGAAATTTTGGGTTTATTGTTTGGTTTTTATTTTAGTAAAAATTGGGGAATTTCAAATGGTACCATAGAACGCTTAGCATGGCTAGGCAATTTTGGGCATACTTTGTTTTTTTCTTAATTGTAAAAAAAATTTCAAATTTTGAAAGGGAAGTTGGTATTAAGGCTAAGTGACTAAATACATAGTTTGTGAGTTTAGCAATGTGAATGCTTTTGTTTTGGACAGTAAAATAGTTTCAGTATTGGAGTATCACAGGATTCATTATTTTAAGACTGAGATTAATATTTCTGTTTATGGTCAAATGAGTGAGCGAGTGTAAGTGTGAACCACCAGGTGGTATTCGTGTAGTTAGTTGACGGGGTGTACAGGAGATAAGATGTTTTCTAATGGTAGTTTTTGAAGGTGATGAATGTGTCTGCAGTTCTAGAGTTCTCAGGTAGGGTATTCAGATTTTAGGGCCTTTGACATACATTGAATTTTTGTAAAGGTTTAGTCGGACACGGGGAAATGTTGTAGAGATGTTTGTTTCTGGTTTTTATGCCCGGGGTTCTGTCACCCAAATATCAAGAAAGCGTTTTAGGTCAAGGTTTGATATTAGAGTTTAAGGCCCTGTAGATATAGATTGCACAGTAGTAAGTGTGGATGTACTGAACTGGGAGTAAGTTTAGATCTTTGAAGAGTGGGGGGGTGTGCTGCCAGGGATGTGATTTAGTGATTATTCTTACTGCAGCTTTTTGTTGGGTTATTATTGGCTTTAGGTGTGTTGCTGCAGTTGATCCCCAAGCACAAATAGCATAGGTGAGGTATGGATAAATAAGCGAGTGGTATAGTGTGAGAAGGGCATTTTGCGGCACGTAGTATCGTATCTTGGAGAGGATCCCAACCAAGACAGCAATGCATAAGCGTACGTAATAAGGCAAATAGATTACTGGGATTTATATCAAGAAGTGTAAGCAACAGAAGTCCAGAGGTCATACTGCAGCTTGATACATCATTAGTAAGGCCTCACCTAGATTATGCAGCTCAATTCTGGTCTCCATATTACAGAATGGACATAAATTCGTTAGAAAACATTCAGCGTAGGATGACTAAATTAATACATAGCATTAATAAATAATAAATAACAAAAAGGCACAATACTCATGAGTGGAACGATACACAAATAACCCGCACATAAAAGAGAGAAGCTTACGACGACGTTTCGGTCCGACTTGGACCATTGACAAAGTCACACTAACAGCATTAGAAATCTTCCTTATGAAGAAAGATTGAAGACTCTTAAGTTACATTCACTTGTTAGACGAAGAATGAGGGGAGACCTGATCGAAGTGTATAAGTGGAAGATAGGTATTAATTTTACCTGGAGTTTACCTGGAGAGAGTTCCGGGGGTCAACGCCCCGCGGCCCGGTCTGTGACCAGGCCTCCTGGTGGATCAGAGCCTGATCAACCAGGCTGTTGCTGCTGGGTGCACGCAAACCAACGTACGAGCCACAGCCCGGCTGATCAGGAACTGACTTTAGGTGCTTGTCCAGTGCCAGCTTGAAGACTGCCAGGGGTCTGTTGGTAATCCCCCTTATGGGTGCTGAGAGGCAGTTGAACAGTCTCGGGCCCCTGACACTTATTGATGGTCTCTTAACGTGCTAGTGACACCCCTGCTTTTCATTGGGGGGATGGTGCATCGTCTGCCAAGTCTTTTGCTTTTGTAGTGAGTGATTTCGTGTGCAAGTTCGGTACTAGTCCCTCTAGGATTTTCCAGGTGTATATAATCATGTATCTCTCCCTTCTGCGTTCCGGGAATACAGGTTTAGGAACTTCAAGCGCCCCAATAATTGAGGTGTTTTATCTCTTTTTATGCGTGCCGTGAAAGTTCTCGGGTACATTTTCTAGGTCGGCAATTTCACCTGCCTTGAAAGGTGCTGTAGTGTGCAGCAATATTCCAGCCCAGATAGAACAAGTGACCTGAAAAAGTGTCATCAGGGCTTGGCCTCCCTAGTTTTGAAGGTTCTCATTATCCATCCTGTCATTTTTCTAGCAGATGCGATTGATACAATGTTATGGTCCTTGAAGGTGAGATCCTCCTACATGATCACTCCCAGGTCTTTGACGTTGGTGTTTCGCTTATTTTGTGGCCAGAAAATTTTTTTTTGTACTCTGATGAAGATTTAAATTTTCCCCATGTTTACCCTATCGAGTAATTGAAATTTCTCATCGTTGAACTTCATATTGTTTTCTGCAAACCCACTGAAAGATTTGGTTGATGTCCGCCTGGAGCTTTGCAGTGTCTGCAATGGAAGACACTGTCATGCAGATTCGGGTGTCATCTGCAAAGGAAGACACGGTGCTGTGGCTGACATCCTTGTCTATGTCGGATATGAGGATGAGGAACAAGATGGGAGCGAGTACTGTGCCTTGTGGAACAGAGCTTTTCACCGTAGTGCCTCGGACTTTACTCTGTTGACGACTAAATCTCTGTGTCCTGTTAGTGAGGAATTATAGATCCATCGACCGACTTTTCCTGTTATTCCTTTGCACGCATTTTGTGCGCTATTACGCCATGGTCACACTTGTCAAAGGCTTTTTTCAAAGTCTGTATATATTACATCTGCATTCTTTTTGTCTTCTAGTGCATTTTGGGGCCTTGTCGAGTGATCCAATAGTTGAGACAGACAGGAGCGACCTGTTTTAACCCATGTTGCCCTGGGTTGTGTAACTGATGGGTTTCTAGATGGGTGGTGATCTTGCTTCTTAGGACCCTTTCAAAGATTTTTATGATATGGGATGTTAGTGCTATTGGTCTGTAGTTCTTTGCTGTTGCTTTACTGCCCCCTTTGTGGAGTGGGGCTATGTCTGTTGTTTTTAGTAACTGTGGGACGACCCCCGTGTCCATGCTCCCTCTCCATAGGATGGAAAAGGCTCGTGATAGGGGCTTCTTGCAGTTCTTGATGAACACAGAGTTCCATGAGTCTGGCCCTGGGGCAGAGTGCATGGGCATGTCATTTATCGTGCAAGGGGATATTAATAAGGTCTTGAGGATATCCCTCCAAGAGAGAACCTGCAGTAATGGATTTAAATTAGATAAGTTTAGATTTAGAAAGGACATAGGAAAGTATTGGTTTGGAAATAGGGTAGTTGATGAGTGGAACAGTCTACCTAGTTGGGTGATTGAAGCTAGGACTTTGGGTAGTTTCAAATTTAGGGTGGATAAGTACATGAGTGGGAGGGGTTGGATTTGAGTGGGACTTGCACTTAAGAGCTTATTTCTTGTGTAGCATAGAAAATTGGGTTGGGCAAATGTTTTGTTAGTGGGATGAACTGTAAAGGACATGCCTAGTATGCGCCAACAGGCCTGCTGCAGTGTTCCTCCTTTCTTATGTTCTTATGTTCTTAATTGTGAGCCTCAGCATACAAGTCAGCGGCCTCAGCAACTTCCTCAGCTTTAATCAGGTTACGTTCTCTAATGAATGTTCTTTTCTGGGGGGGAAAAAGGGTGTCAGGAACGGTCAGCAACCCGAAATCTCTA
>NC_069470.1:16425101-16482157 GCF_026875155.1 Cherax quadricarinatus | reverse complement strand
TGAGCAAAAGAAAAACAAGTCTCCCTTGCATCATATTTGTCCATTAATTTCGCCTGTGTGGTACTGGGAAGACTGTCATAGCTAGATGTAGCAGCCCAAGCACTGACTAACTCATTCGCCCTATGCAAGGGATGAGGGTGCGCGATCTGTCCAGTTCTGTTACCCTTAATTCTATTTATGTCCCTCCACCACCAGGCCACCGGGCTTAAAATTAACTTAAGATTAACTAAGCAATGATATATTCAGTGATAAAAATTATTTTAAAACAGATAACAATTTAGTACAAATGAGTATTACAAAGACAGGTTATATGGTCATTTACTGTGTTGCTGTGTAATCAGAAGAATGGAGTATTCTTTTTAGGTAATGAAGTTAAATAGTAACAAAGTTTGACTGGGTCACAGGTTGACATTTATGAGATACAATAATGAGATATATATATGAGATACAATTATTCAGTATTTATTTAGTTGTGGATGAGTAAGTGGTTTTTGAGAAGAGACTTGAATTTATAAACAGACAGTGTTTGTTTTATATTCACAGGTAATGAATTCCAGATTTTAGGGCCTTTTATGTGCATCGAGTTTTTGCATAGCGTGAGATGGACACGAGGAACATCAGAGAATGATCTGTGTCTTGTGTTCTGTTGAGGTTGGTAAGGAGATGTTTGAGGGAAGGGTTTATGTCAGAGTTAACTGTTCTACGTATGTAGTAGGTACAGTAGTAAGTATGGATGTTTTGTATTGTAAGTTTTGAATATTGGTGGAGTGTGCTGTCTGTAGTGGGAATTTGTTATCATTCTTACTGCAGCCTTTTGTTGGGTGATTAGTGGTCTGAGATGGTTTATTGTTGTTGAGCCCCATGCACAAATTCCATAGGTGAGATAGGGGTAAATAAGTGAGTGATATAGGGCCAGGAGTGCTGATTGTGGAACATAGTACCGTATCTTCGATAGTATGCCTACAGGCATGTACTTACAGTAGTGTTGGGAGCTGTGAGTCGAGTGATTTACTGTTTGACCAGATCCCCACACGTCACCTTTCAAGGGGGGGGGGGAAGAGGGAGGGGAAGGGACAGGGGGAGCTAGACTGACCCTACGTTAACAAGCAGCCGGCAATCAAACTATCACTTAGGGGTGGGGGAGAAAAGGCGGGTAAAACGGAAGCATGACTTACCTTACCTTAACTAGTAGCCGGCAATGAAACTATCACTTTCGTGGAGGGGGAAGAAAGGCGGGAGCGTGGCTTACCCTGCCTTAACTAGTAAGATAAGATAAGATAAGATTTCGTTCGGATTTTTAATCCCCGGAGGGTTAGCCACCCAGGATAACCCAAGAAAGTCAATGCGTCATCGAGGACTGTCTAACTTATTTCCATTGGGGTCCTTAATCTTGTCCCCCAGGATGCGACCCACACCAGTTGACTAACACCCAGGTACCTATTTGCTGCTAGGTGAACAGGACAACAGGTGTAAGGAAACGTGTCGAAATGTTTCCACCCGCCGGGAATCGAACCCGGGCCCTCCGTGTGTGAAGCGGGAGCTTTAGCCACCAGGCCACCGGGCCACCGGTAATGAAACTATTGTTACTATATTGCTACTCCAATCTATTCAACTTTTCCCTCACAACGTTGAAAAAGCTTTTGACATTGTCTGGCACGAATGGCTCAAGTACAAACTCTGCACTAACTTTAACCTGCCTCTCACTACTCGTAAACTCCTCTGCAACTTCCTAGACGGCCGTACCATGAGAATCAAATTCCAAGGCTGTTACTCTGACTACTTCACTCTAAATGCTGGAGTACCCCAGGGATCTGTCCTCTCCCCTACCCTCTACATTTTATACACTAACGACATTCCAACACCTGTATACCACAACTCCATCACACTAGCTTATGCAGACGACATTACACAACTTATCACTCATACCAATATAGATACACTCACACACAAAACACAAAACGAGGTCGACAGGATAGCCATCTGGGAACAAAAATGGAGGATCAAAACCAATGCAGCTAAATCCAGCATTACGTATTTTAACTACAGGAAACGTGATCCTCCATTACCTGTCGAGCTCAGAACAGCTGACACCCGCACTTACATCCCATTAACACAATCTGTCACTGTCCTTGGCGTTAATCTTGACTACCTTCTTCGTTTGCACAGACACATTCAATCAAGGCATGCAATAGCTAGTAAGGCCCTTGCGGGCCTCTACAAGCTGAAACATGCCTCTCAACGCACCAAACTACACCTCTACAAATCCCTAATACGTCCTCTGATAACTTACTCCCCTCTAGCCCTCTCTCTTGCAGCAAAAACAAACTTACTTAAACTGCAGCGTGTCAGAACAAGGCACTGCGCTGGGTGCTTGATGTCAGATGGGAGGACTTCCACCACAAGCTAGTTCTCCATGCCCAATTAGACATCCCTGCACTGAATCTGTACTGGGAAGACGCTCAGTGACAGACAGATAGACAAACTTGAGACACGACATGACTACTGGACCTCTCTCCTTGACGAAGACATTCGCAGACCCACAAACCAACACAACCTTTTCTACTCCTTGCATGACCCTGCTCCTAACCCTATTTACAATAACCTTGGATTCGCTGACAGATACATTCTATGACAGGTACCATTCTCTGACCCACGTTCGCCTTAGCTTTGGGGTTAAGACATGGCCCAGTTCTACACTCCTCTCTAGCGCTAAACGTCGCATGTCCTTCCTCCCCGCTCACCCCACCGGAGTAAGTAGCAACAGAAGAGCCTGAATTTCTCTTCTCAATATCTGTCCCACGATCATTTCGCTGATGGGTTAAGCCCTGGCTCTATTTCTACGACTAAGAAACACTCCTCTCCAGCACTATTCTTCGTCTGTCCCGTCTTCCCCGCTCATCCCATTTGGGATCTTACCTGAACTATCGTTCGTTCGTTCGTTCCCTTCTGCTTCAGAATCTCCATGACTTTGGTGCTATTCGCACCTACTCCAAGGTTGATTGACTGATTACCTCATCTTCTGTACATGGTTCTACTGCATACAAGTTATGTCCTGCAATTTGTATTGATAAAGCAATTGGATGGCGAAACATCTACAATAAAGACACCCAGATGTTGTAAATATGTCTTAGTTTCATTATGTCGGTATTGTATCTCATTCTTGTACAACTTGCCAGACACTGCAACATCATGGAATCTAGATTCTGAGGACATGTGCGTAACCTTCACGACTACGACAACTACTACCACAATTAACCAATCTCTTTGGGACGGACCTACTTCCACTGGGGAATCCCGCCTACGAGCGACTGTGCCCTCGTCTGCTACATGTCCCATTTTCACCTGACGTTAGTATATAAGCGACAGGCGCCATGCTTCTGCTTCAGAATCTCCATGACTACGGTACTCTTCGCACCTACCCCAAGGTTGAGGGACTGATTACCTCATTTTCTGTACACAGTTCTACTGTCTTCAAGTTATATCCTGAAATTTTTTTGATAAAGCCAGTGGATGGCGATACATCTACAATAAAGACACCCAGATCTTGCACATGAGTCTTAGTTTCATCATGTCGGTATTGTATACCATTCTTGTACAACTTGTCAGACACTGCAACATCATGGAATCTTGATTCCGATGACATGTACGTAACCTTCACGACTACGACAACTACTACTACAACTAACCCATTCTCTTGGGAAGGACCTACTTCCACTGGGGAATCCTGCCTAGTGACTATGCTCTCGTCTGCTACACATCCCATTTTCACCATTACTGGTGCTCTTCGCACCCACTCCAAGGTTGAGGGACTGATTACCTCATCTTCTGCACATAGTTCTACTGTCTTCGAGTAATGTCCTGGAATTTGTATTGATAAAACCACTGGATGGCGAAATGTCTACAATAAAGATACCCAGATGTTGCACATGTGTCTTAGTTTCATAATGTCGGAATTGTATACCATTCTTGTACAACTTGTCAGACACTGCAACATAATGGAATGTTGATTTTGAAGACATGTACGTAACCTTCACGACTACGACAACTACTACTACAATTAACCCATCTCTTTGGGTAGGACCTACTTCCACTGGGGAATCCAACCTACCAGTGACTATGCCCTCGTCTGTCTGCTAACATCCCATTTTCACCTGACATTAGTATATAAGATGTCATGCGCCTTGCTTCTGCTTCAGATCTCCACGACTATGGTGCACATAGCACCCCACTCCAACGAGTTGGAGGGAGTGAATACACAATCTTTCTGTGCATAGTTCTCCTGTTTTCAGGTTATCTTCCTGGAATTTGTATTGATTAAAGCACTGGGATGGCGAAGTGTGTCTACAATAAAACTACCCAGATGTTGCTCAATATGTCTTAGTTTTCTTTATGTCGGTGTTTGAGTTATCCCATTCTAACTACAACTTGTCAGACACTGCCAACATCACGGAATCTTTCATTCTGGGGACATGTTACGTAACCTTCCACGACTATTGACTACTACTACCACAACTAAACCAAAATCTCTTTGAAGTAGGACTACTTCACTTGCGGGAATCCCGCCTAACCATGTGACTATGCCCTCGTCTGCTTCACGTCACCATTTCACCTGAACCCACGTTAGTAATATAAGCGTCAGCGCCTTGCTTCTGTTCAGGAATCTCTACGGTGCTTTTCGCACTACTCCATTGTCGGTTGATGAATTGATTACCTAATCTTCTCTGGACATAGTTCTACTGCGTTCGTTCAAGCTATATCTGGAAATATTTATTGATATAAAGCCATGGATGGGTGAAACGTCTACAATAAGTCACCCAGATGTCTGCACATGTGTCTTAGTTTCATCATGTCGGGGTATTGTATACCATTTTTGTTTTACAAACTTCTCAGACACTGCAACATCATGGAATCTTGATCTACGGTAAGGAACAAGTTCGTAATCCTTTACGGTCTTCGACATCTACTTCTACAATGAATACCATCTCTTCGGCATGGACATACTTCCACTGGGGAATCCTTCCTAACCACAGTGACTATGCCCACGTCTGCTTACACACTCGCATTTTTCAAAATGGTCTTAGTTAAATATATAAGCGTCAGGCGCCTTGTTCTGCTTCAGTATCTCACGACTATGGTGCTCTTCGCACCACACTCCAAGGTTGAGGGATGATCACTCATCTTCTGTGCATAGTTCTACTGTTTTCATTGTTCTATATCCTGGAATTTGTATTGATAAGCCACTGGTGGCGAATTGTCTTACATTAAAAGATAACCAGATGTTGCAAATATGAATCTCTTAGTTTCATTATGTCGGTATGTATCCCTCATTCTTGTAGCAACTTGTCAGACTCTGAAACAATCATGGAATCTTGATTCTGAGGACAAGTATGTAACCTTCAAGACTACGACAACTACTACTACAACTAACCCATCTCTTTGAGTAGGACCTACTTCCACTGGGGAATCCCGCCTACCAGTGACTATACCGTCGTTTGCTACACATCCCATTTTCACCTGACATTAGTATATAAACGTCAGGCGCCTTGCTTCTGCTTCAGAATCTCAACGACATGGTGCTCTTCGCACCCACTCCAAGGTTGAGGGACTGATTACCTCATCTTCTGTGCATAGTTCTCCTGTTTTCAGGCTATATCATGGAATTTGAATTGATAAAGCCACTGTATGGCGAAATGTCTACAATAAAACTACCCAGATGTTGCTCATATGTCGGTATTGTATCCCATTCTAATACAACTTGTCAGACACTGCAACATCACGGAATCTTCATTCTGGGGACATGCATTTAACCTTCACGACTATGAAAACTACTACCACAACTAACCAATCTCTTTGGGTAGGACCTACTTCCACTGGGGAATCCCGCCAAACCCCAGTGACTATGCGCTCGTCTGCTACACGTCCCATTTTCACCTGACGTTAGTATATAAGCGTCAGCCGCCTTGCTTATGCTTCAGAATCTCTACGGTGCTCTTCGCACCTACTCCATGGTTGATTGACTGATTACCTAATCTTCTGTACATAGTTCTACTGCGTTCAAGCTATGTCCTGGAATTTTTATTGATAAAGCCACGGGATGGTGAAACGTCTACAATAAAGACACCCTTATGTTGCACATGTGGCTTAGTTTCATCATGTCGGTATTGTATACAATTCTTGTACAACTTGTCAGACACTGCATCGTAATGGAATCTTGATTCTGAGGACATGTACGTAACCTTCATGTCTATGTCAACTACTACTGCAACTAACCCATCTCCTTGGGTCGGACCTACTTCCACTGGGGAATCCCGAATACCAGTGACTATACCCTCGTCTGCTTCGCATCCCATTTTCACCTGACGTTAGTATATAAGCGTCAGGCACCATACTTCTGCTTCAGAATCTTCACGACTACGGTGCTCGTCGCACCTACTCCAAGGTTGAGGGACTGATTACCTGGAGTTTACCTGGAGAAAGTTCCGGGGGTCAACGCCCCCGCGGCCCGGTCTGTGACCAGGCCTCCTGGTGGATCAGAGCCTGATCAACCAGGCTGTTGCTGCTGGCTGCACGCAAACCAACGTACGAGCCACAGCACGGCTGGTCAGGAACCGACTTTAGGTGCTTGTCCAGTGCCAGCTTGAAGACTGCCAGGGGTCTGTTGGTAATCCCCCTTATGTATGCTGGGAGGCAGTTGAACAGTCTCGGGCCCCTGACACTTATTGTATGGTCTCTTAACGTGCTAGTGACACCCCTGCTTTTCATTGGGGGGATGGTGCATCGTCTGCCAAGTCTTTTGCTTTCGTAGTGAGTGATTTTCGTGTGCAAGTTCGGTACTAGTCCCTCTAGGATTTTCCAGGTGTATATAATCATGTATCTCTCCCTCCTGCGTTCCAGGGAATACAGGTTTAGGAACCTCAAGCGCTCCCAGTGATTGAGGTGTTTTATCTCCGTTATGCGTGCCGTGAAAGTTCTCTGTACATTTTCTAGGTCGGCAATTTCACCTGCCTTGAAAGGTGCTGTTAGTGTTGTTGTGATAGAAATGCAGGCCTTATCTCTAGGCTTTATTGAACATAGAATCTTCATAGTACTTCTGCAACAACAACATATAATGACTAGTACATCTAATAATGGCTTCTACAGGGATGGTGATGTCTTGCATATGTCAAGAGAAAAGTTATAACTACAGGCCACATATTTAAAATCACCATGTAATCTGCATCACTAATATATATATATAGATAGAGGAGGGGAGAATCACACACCATGTGTTGGCGCCCATGACACACACCAAACTGTTGTTGTTGTTAAGGGCCCCAAGAGGTGGTGCAGTATTATCCTGCTGCTGCTCCCCACAGGACCAGTATCACTAAAAGTGTGCAGCAATATTCAAGCCTAGATAGAACAAGTGACCTGAAGAGTGTCATCATGGGCTTGGGCCCCCCTAGTTTTGAAGGTTCTCATTATCTATCCTGTCATTTTTCTAGCAGATGCGATTGATACAACGTTATGGTCCTTGAAGGTGAGATCCTCCGACATAATCACTCCCAGGTCTTTGACGTTGGTGTTTCGCTCTATTTTGTGGCCAGAATTTGTTTTGTACTCTGATGAAGATTTAATTTCCTCGTGTTTACCATATCTGAGTAATTGAAATTTCTCATCATTGAACTTCATATTGTTTTCTGCAGCCCACTGAAAGATTTGGTTGATGTCCGCCTGGAGCCTTGCAGTGTCTGCAATGGAAGACACTGTCATGCAGATTCGGGTGTCATCTGCAAAGGAAGACACGGTGCTGTGGCTGACATCCTTGTCTATGTCGGATATGAGGATGAGGAACAAGATGGGAGTGAGTACTGTGCCTTGTGGAACAGAGCTTTTCACCGTAGCTGCCTCGGACTTTACTCTGTTGACGACTACTCTCTGTGTTCTGTTAGTGAGGAAATTATAGATCCATCGACCGACAGGACCAGTATCACTACAATCTCCCCCTTCTAAAATATCAGAGACAGTAATCTCCCAAACTGTTAGGTGGGCGACGTACACGTCCCGACCTTCGTAGCCCTAGAGCCTCTTCACCAGGTTCGATATTTTCCAGCGGGGTTTGATTAACTGCTGGAGCAGAATCCTGTATTTCCATAGGGGTAGTCTCAAGGGGCTTTCCAGGAGAAAACGAAGCATCTTTCACATCTATTGGTGTATCTTGAGATTCCACACTAATGGGGATTTCAACTGGGGCTAAATGTCTTGTAGATACTGTAGTCTCTTCCCCCATTTTGGTAGCGAATGTGGGCGTAATGTGGATTAGCTTGCAGGAGCTCTACCTCTTCCACAAAGGATCCGTCTTTTTCATCCTACAGTGACTCTTCAGGAGAAACGGGTCCAGGATGACATAACCAAGTGGGCACAGAGGCTCCCGTAGAGGAACGACGTGAATAGTTGAGGAGTCTTTCATGAGGGGTTTTCATTAGTAGCTGTGCACAGCAATGATCTAATAGAGTGAAAAGCATCAGGTAGGACAGTTTGCCAGTGTTGAACAGGTTTGATTGCGCGACTTAAATGTCATTGTAACTGCCTTCTATATAGTACCATTGAATGCTCCACTTGACCTTCCCTTGAGGGTTGTAGCTTGTTGTTTGTGCGGCAATACCTTTGCTAGCCAAAAACTCCTAAAGTTATTACTCATGAACGAGGCCCCCTGTTGAATGGATAAAACTGGCATACCAAAAAATAGAGAAAACTGTGAAAGACAATTAAAGTTGAAGCAGCCATATTTGCACGGGGAATACAAAGGGAAACCTTGAATTTTCACACTATTTAAAGGAAATCCTATTCTTTTTGTGCTTGGTAGAGGCCCTTTGAAATCTATTTCAATCTTTCGAAAGGGGGGGTGGTTTTATGAGATGAGTCTTTCTGGTGATGAAATTTTGGTTTGCACTCTCAAACTCTGCATGCTCTGATCACTTGTGCACATCTTCCTGAGTAGGGTGTTTTTTTGATTTGACAAAATGGTACGGCGTGTAATCCTGGGTGACACAAAGCCTTGTGGAGTGCTGAGAGTGATTGCAAATCTGCTGCTGCTCCACAGTGGGACCTAGAGAATGCATCAGGTGAGATGTTCTTTTGGGACCGGTCGGTACAAAATATCAAAGTCTAACAGATGTTCCATCCTCCAGCGTAAATATTTGTCATTTTTTACCCACTTTTGTGTTCTTGCGAACATATACATCACGGACGTTGGTCAGTCCTTAGGGTAAAAAATGTCTACCATTTAAAAATAATGCCTCCAGGGGGAAATGCTTCTATGATGCCTGGGCTTCCTTTTCTACAGCAGCAAAACTTTTCCCTTGTTTCCTTGAAAAGTTCTCGAAAAAAAGGCTACTGGTCGCCCTGCCTGAGAAAAGACTGCAGCAATGGCAATGTCAGTTGCATCCGTTTCCACTTCGAAGGGTTTTGGGTCATCATGGCTTGAATACTGAGTTTTCAATGCCCTGTTTGAGAGTAGGGAAACGGCATTGTTCCTTTGTCACGGGAAAGGGGGTAGCATAAATGGGCGGACTTTACTTAAATGTTTAGATCCATTGTGAAAATAAGAAAAAGAGCCCAAAGAGTTCTTCGGAGTGATTTTTTGTCTTGAGGCTTTGGAATTTCCCGAGAGGTGTAGTCGTTCGGTCTGGGAATATTGAACCTCCTTCCACTACATAAACGGGATGCAAGCCTTTTAGTTAAAAAAGTGCACTTTTCCTCATGAAACTATATTTTTCTTCTTGGCGGTTCCAAAAACTTTCAAGGTTTTCATCATTTTCCTCCTGGGTCTTGCCAAAAATGGTAACATTTCTAAATACGCGTAATTTTCCCATGGTTGTTTCCCTGAATGGTGAATCCAAAATTTCTTTGGAAGCGGTCCCCCTTGGGACCCCAAAAGGGACTCTTAAATGAACAGGCCATACAGCCTGAAACGCTGGTATGGTTTTCTTCATTCCTTATGGGGATTGAGATAGGCACTCTGTAGATAAATTGTACAAAACACATAGTATGAGCAATTTTGTTCACTGTATCTCTTTTCGAGGTAGAGGGTCCCCATCAAGAAGTGTAAATTTGTTGACTGTCTCAGAGAAATCGAAGCCCATTTCCCTTTTCCTAAACCCTTTAACAAAAACAACCTGTGCACGCCGGGGGGAATCACTCGGTTCTATAATACCTCCTTCAGGCCTTGAGTTTTTTCTCAATGAACATCCGACCCTCTAAAAAATGGGGCGTGACTTAGCTGATTTTGGAGGGAATCCGCGGTAAGATTTGCAAACGCTTTGGTGGGTCCCCTTAAAGTGCTAAGTCCACAGCAAAAAGAGGAGGCATTTCCCCCTCCTTGTTAAGGGGACACTACATGCAGTTCTGAAAGTCCTGCCCAAGGATAAATCGGAACAGTTTTGGTAGATAGCAAATGTACATCTTGATAATCCTTTTCCCATTAACTCTGAGATTTACCTTAAAAAACCCTAAGGTCGAATGGAGAGAGATTTTGTTTTCCATGGAAAGGGAAACCTGATGAGTGATGTACATCAAGGAGTGGCGTTTAATAAGTAAGGTTGATGAAACTCTCTGAGCTGCCCTATCAAAAAGACCATCTACTTCTGTTCCTTTGATAAATACTTTCAAAAACTCCTTCGACAGTAAATTTGGAGTAGCCGCAAAAGTCACGTTGCTAGAGCGCATGATCATGGAATGTGTGGAGGCACAGCTTTTTGATGCTTGAAATACTTTAGAAAAGTGATTTTTTTTGTGGATTTATGGCACATTGCTTCACGAGCGGGAAACTTTGGACGTGGATGTCTTAAAAAAACCCCCAAAAGAAACACACCGTACCTGCTGCTGCTGTCATGAGGGGGTTTCCCACAGTAACTTCATTGCAAGAGTTTTGGTCGGAATGCAGCACTTCCCACCGAGAAGGCTGAGGGGTACTGTATACTTAGTTTTCTTCTGGGTAAATCTAGAGCTCTTGCCGGGTCAAAGGCAGCGGCTAAGTCGGATTTTATTCCCCAAATAAAGCTGCCTTATTTTTGGTGTTTGCAGGCCACGATAAAAGCATCCCTGGGGACCTTCAAAAATACTGAGAGCTGTCACTGCTTGGAAGTGACGTCCTTCCTAAAATTTTCGTGCTAAAAGTATTCCTCTAAGGATTCATCAATTGCTGGCGGCAGTTGCAAGGGATAGCGGTAGGTTTAATATACTGAACTTGAGGGTTTGGATAGCATCTTCGTAGGTATTAATAAAAATAGCCTCATATTTCTTAGGTACACAAAATTGTGAGCAGACTTAGTTTATCTAGATCTTCTTTAGGAAAGGGCTCCCAAAAAGTTTTCGAAAGTCTTAAAACCCGGCTTCCATTCCTAGCAGCCCTTGATAAGCTGGGGTCACAGTTAGCCTCTCAGGTTTCAGTAAACGCTCCATGTTTTGATGTGTCTGCGCAGGATCACCCCCAGGTTGCCCGGATTCTATGTTCAAAAATTGTTGTGATGGGGAAAAGCAGGGCCCTTTTCTCTAGGTTTATTAACATAGAATCTTATAGTACTTCTGCAACAACAACATATAATGATGTACATCTAAAAAATGGCTTTTCGGGATGGTGATGTCTTGCATATGTCAAGGAAAAGTTATAATCAGGCCACTATTTAAACTCCCCTGAAACTGCATCACTAATTTATATATATATATTATATTATTAGAAGAGGAGGGGAGAATCACACACCATGTGTTGGCGCCCATGACACACACCAAAATGTTGTTGTTGTTAAGGGCCCCAAGAGTTGGGGCAGATTATCCGCTGCTGCTCCCCAAGGACCAGATCACTACAAGTGGCACAATATTCCAGCCCGATAGAACAATGACCCAAGAGTGTCATCATGGGGTTGGCCTCCCCATTTTGAGGTTAAGAGACCATACAATAAATGTCGGGGCCCCAGACTGTTCACTGCCTCCCAGCACAATAAGGGGATTACCAACGACCCCGGCAGTCTTCAACTGGCACGGACAAGCACCTAAAGTCAGTTCCTGATCAGCCCGGGGTGTGGCTCGTACGTTGGTTTTCGTGCGCCACAGCAAAAGGGCCGGTTTATCAGGGGTGATCCCCAGGAGCCTGGTCACGACCGGGCAGGGGGGGCGTTGACCCCGAAAATTCTCCCGGTAAACTCCAGGGGTTTTCCTGTATTTTTCTAGCGATGCGATTGATACAACGTTATGGTCCCCTTTAAGGTGAGATCCTGACATAATCCTCCCAGGTCTTTGACGTTGGTGTTTCGCTCTATTTTTTGGCCAGAATTTTTTTTGTACTCTGTGAAAATTTAATTTCCCTCGGTTTACCATATTGAGTAATTGAAAAATTTTTCTCATTGAACTTCATTTGTTTTCTGAGCCCACTGAAAGATTTGGTTGATGTCCCCCGGAGCCCTTTCGTGTCTGCAATGGAAGACACTGTCATGCAGATTCGGGTGTCATCTGCAAAGGGAAGGGCACGGTGCTGTGGGACATCCTTGTCTATGTCGGATATGAGGGTAGGAACAAGTGGGAGCGAGTACTGTGCCTTGGGAACAAGGGTTTTCCCCCGTAGCTGCCTCGGACTTTACTCGTTTTCGATACTGTCTGGTTCTGTTAGTGAGGAAAATTTTGTCCCTCGACCGATTTTCCGTTACATGGTTTCAGCATGGAAGGGCGTGCTCATTGTAGCCACCTTTCTCACCCTGCACACTGACAGCTCTACATACCTTCCCTTTACCTTAAATCCCTTTCGATGTAGCCAAAGACATGTGAATTCCAGAATGGTGTTGGAGGATGGCTTTCCGGGATTAAAGGCTACCCGTCCAACAGAAAATCGTCTGTGTTGTTCCAGGGAATAGAAGTGTAACTAAAAACTTTGAATTAGGAACCCCACAGGGAGGTGGCTCAGCCACACTGTTCAAAATTTTAATTAAAGCATTATTAAGCTATGCCTAGTCAGCCCCCCAATTAGTGATTTTTTTTTGCTGATGTATAATGATTCACACCCCCGGATTCTCAACACCCAAAACTTTTAATCATGTCTAGCCGTGTAGGACCCGGGGTTGATAATCTTACTGATAAAAAAAAGATACTCAAAGGGTCCTCCCGAAAGGGGGCACAGTTTGTCAGATCCCCAAATTTCATGATGGTCTCTTCTGAATTGTAAGCAGATACAGGTATTAAGGCTTTGAGGCCTAGTTGGCCCGTTGTAACAAGACTTTGTCGCCAAAACAAAAAAACGACAAGAGCACTTAGAGTTGTGGCAGGGCTCACCCCAATGGTGCTAATTTTTTAAAAAATTTTGAAAATGTGTATCTTGCTTTATTAGTCATTGGTTATTTTGCTGCGCCACTACTTGCTCTTTTTGTTGACTGGGGCTTGGAGGGCTGGAAAAACTGCGAACGAAACAATGAGGGGTCATCCTGGATGCCCCGTACTGCCAAAATTTTTAAATAGCAAAAAGAACTTGATTTCCAACATCAGAGATCGTGTTACTGAAAGAAATACCTATTGGGGTTAATATGCTCAGGCAACCTTCAAAAACCCCCGCACGAAACCCTCCAAACTTTCCCCAGCACTGGGGAACACTCTCCGATGGATCGAAAAGACTGGAACCCACCCCCGCATGAATCAAACATGAAGTCAAGTAAGGCAAAGAGCACTTTCCCTTCCCTGGAAAAAAACCCCCTTCCAAACTACCATTCTTCCCTTTCCCCCCAAAATACTTCTTAAATCACAAGCAAAACTTAGCCTTGAAGCCAAACATGATGCCTTAAAACTATATTGAAACTTATCACACGCCACACTCTCGAAATTATTTCGTTTATGGTTCGTTTTACCATCCCTGGTGCAGCTGGTGTGTGGTTGTCGTTTTAAGAGAGTGGCTCTCTTAAAGAAATTGGGCACGCATAATAATTTGGGCCCCCTCCCTTCGACAGAAATGTTTGCCATACTCCTTTACTGAAATGATCTATGTATCAAAGATTCACAGTTTAATTGTAACTGATTCTCTGTCATCCATAAATGCTCTCAACTCATTAAGCATCAATTGTGGCATGCTTGTGTCAGAAGCCAGACACAGGTATGGTAGTATTGTGGACAGTTTACCTGGAGTTTACCTGGAGAGAGTTCCGGGGGTCAACGCCCCCGCGGCCCGGTCTGTGACCAGGCCTCCTGGTGGATCAGAGCCTGATCAACCAGGCTGTTGCTGCTAGCTGCACACAAACCAACGTACGAGCCACAGCCCGGCTGATCCGGAACTGACTTTAGGTGCTTGTCCAGTGCCAGCTTGAAGACTGCCAGGGGTCTGTTGGTAATCCCCCTTATGTGTGCTGGGAGGCAGTTGAACAGTCTCGGGCCCCTGACACTTATTGTATGGTCTCTTGACGTGCTAGTGACACCCTGCTTTTCATTGGGGGGATGGTGCATCGTCTGCCAAGTCTTTTGCTTTCGTAGTGAGTGATTTTCGTGTGCAAGTTCGGTACTAATCCCTCTAGGATTTCCAGGTGTATAAATCATGTATCTCTCCCTCCTGCGTTCCGGGGGAATACGGGTTTTTAGGAACCTCAAGTGCTCCCAATAATTGAGGTGTTTTATCTCCGTTATTGCGTGCCGTGAAAGTTCTCTGTACATTTTCTAGGTCGGCAATTTCACCTGCCTTGAAAGGTGCTTTTAAATGTGCAGCAATATTCCAGCCTAGATGGAACAAGTGACCTGAAGAGTGTCATCATGGGCTTGGCCTACCTAGTTTTGAAGGTTCTCATTATCCATCCTGTCATTTTTCTAGCAGAGCGATTGATACAATGTTATGGTCCTTAAAGGTGAGATCCCCCGACATGATCACTCCCAGGTCTTTGACGTTGGTGTTTCGCTCTATTTTGTGGCCAGAATTTGTTTTGTACTCTGATGAAGATTTAATTTCCTCATGTTTACCATATCTGAGTAATTAAAATTTTCTCATCGTTGAACTTCATATTGTTTTCTGCAGCCCACTGAAAGATTTGGTTGATGTCCGCCTGGAGTTTTGCAGTGTCTGCAATGGAAGATACTGTCATGCAGATTCGGGTGTCACCCTGCAAAGGAAGACACGGTGCTGTGGCTGACATCCTTGTCTATGTCGGATATGAGGTTTAGGAACAAAATGGGAGCGAGTACTGTGCCTTGTGGAACAGAGCTTTTCACCGTAGCTGCCTCGGACTTTACCTGTTGACGACTACTCTCTGTGTTCTGTTAGTGAGGAAATTTATAGATCCATCGACCGACTTTTCCTGTTATTCCTTTAGCACGCATTTTGTGTGCTATTACGCCATGGTTTACACTTGTCGAAGGCTTTTGCAAAATCTGTATATATTACATCTGCATTCTTTTTGTCTTCTAGTGCATTTAGGACCTTGTCGTAGTGATCCAATAGTTGAGACAGACAGGAGCGACCTGTTCTAAACCCATGTTGCCCTGGGTTTTGTAATGATGGGTTTTTTTAGATGGGTGGGTGATCTTGCTTCTTAGGACCCCTTTTAAAGATTTTTATGATATGGGATGTTAGTGCTATTGGTCTGTAGTTCTTTGCTGTTGCTTTACTGCCCCTTTGTGGAGTGGGGCTATGTCTGTTGTTTTTAGTAATGTGGACGACCCCCGTGTCCATGCTCCCTCTCCATAGGATGGAAAAGGCTCGTGGGTAGGGGCTTCTTGCAGTTCTTGATGAACACAGAGTTCCATGAGTCTGGCCCTGGGGCAGAGTGCATGGGCATGTCATTTATCGCCTGTTTTGAAGTCATTTGGCGTCAGGTAACATCGGATAGGCTTGTGTTAATCTAAATTTTGTGGCTCTCTCATAAAAAATTCATTTTGATCTTCGACTCTCAGCGGTTAGGGGGGGCTTTCTAAAAAAATGAGTCATATTGGGACTTGAGTAGCTCACTCATTTCCTTGCTGTCTCTGTGTGGGGCCATTTGTTTAAGTAGGGGCCCAATACTGGACGTTGTTCTCGATTTTGATTTTTATATGAGAAGAAATACTTTGGGTTTCTTTCGATTTCATTTATGGCTTTTAGTTCTTCCCGCGATTCCTGACTCCTAAAGGATTCTTTTAGCTTAAGTTCGATGCTTGCTATTTCTCTGACAGTGTCTTCCTACGCATTTCAGATATATTGACCTCTTTTACCCGCTCTGTTATTCTTTTCCGTCGCCTGTAAAGGAGCGCCTGTCTCTTTTTGTTTTACTCTACTCCTCCTTTTTCTTAGAGGAATAAGCCTTGTGCATCATCGAGTGCCCCCGATTTAAATCTGTTCTAGGCATAAGTTGGGGTCTGTGTTGCTTAGTATATCTTCCCCAGCTTATATCGGTTGGGAAACTTGGTTTACTTGGTCCCACTTTATGTTTTTGTTATTGAAGTTAAATTTTGGTGAATGCTCCCTCGTGACTAATCTCATTATGTCGGTCGGGGGGCTCGCGCATACATGACTGAACCTCAATTATGTTGTGATCTGAGTATATTGTTTTTGATATGGTGACATTTCTTATCAGATCTCATTGTTAGTGAAGATGAGTCTAGTGTATTCTCCAGTCTAGTAGGCTCTATTATTTGCTGGTTTAAATTGAATTTTGTGCAGAGTTTTAAAAGCTCGCGTGAGTGTGAGTTTTCATCCGAGCTGCCTCCTGGTGTTATTACTGCAACAATATTATTTGTTTATTTTCCCTCCATTTTAGGTGCCTTAATTTGAAATCCCCCAGGAGCAAGATGTTGGGTGCGGGAGCGGAAGGTTTTTTCCAGACAGTGGTCAATTTTAAACAGCTGTTCCTGGAATTGCTGGGATGTTGCATCCCGGGGGCTTGTAGACTACCACAATGACTAGGTTTTGGTTCTCGACCTTTACTGCTAAAACTTCCACTACATCATTTGAGACATTTAGCAGTTCTGTGCAAACAAGTGACTCTGCAATGTACAGGCCAACCCCCCCCCCCCTTTTCCTGTCACTCTGTCACATCTGTATAGGTTGTAAACCTGGGATCCATATTTCGTTGTCCAAGTGATCGTTTATGTGGGTCTCAGTGAAAGCCGCGAACATTGCCTTTGCCTCTGCAAGCAGCCCACGGTTAAAGGTTTTTTGTTTTTTGGGTTGCTGGTTTAAAGACCCTGTATATTTGAAAAAGAAGAATGTTATCGGACTGGTGGTATTTTTGGTACTGGGGGGGGTCGTGGGCCCGGGGAGTGCCACTTTGCTGTGGTTCCCAATCTCCCATGGTTTTTCAGATGATGTTGAACTGATAAATTGGCTAAGTGTTTGCTTTAAAAAGAGGGAGTAGATTACAATTTGGGTTGTCAGGTAGTATTTGAGAACAATAATACGAAAAAAACTTCGTGAATTTTATGGACTTAAGGCTCGGGGAGTTTTGGACAAAGTGGGGCCTTCTTTTCACATTCTATCTTGCAGGGGGAGCCACATGTTTTATGGTGCACCCAAACAAAATAAGCGCCCTTTGGGGATGTAAACACCCCCCGGCCCCCGGGGGGTTAAAAGTATTTTTTGGCGGGGTTAAATCACCACCCCCAAAGATGGCCCAAAAATAAATGAAAATTTTGTCGGGATGGTTTAATTGTCAAACCCTGCTCATTATGTACGGGAAATGGATAAAATTAATGAATTTAGAAACAACTAACTCAGAAAGTGTTCAAGAAAGGGCAAAGTATTTTTTCCAGGGGGTATATTACAGACCATTTGGAGAAAAACCCTGAAATTTGCTAGGGTGGGAAAATAAAACATTACCCCATATGTGCATGTGTGTTGTGTGTGGTGTGTTTTGTGTGTGTTTGTGTGTGTTTGTTTGTATGTGTATGAGTGTGGTGGGTGTGTGTGTGTGTGTGTGGGGGTGTGGTGTGTTTTGTGTGTGTGTGTGTGTGTGTGTGGTATTGAGGGGTGTGTGTGTGTGTTGAGTGTTTTGTGTGTTGTGTATGAGTGTGGTGGGCCCCCTGTTTTGTATGAGTTTTGTGATGTGTGTGGGGTGTGTGTTTTGTGTGTTTTTTTTGTTTGTGTGTGGTTTTGAATTTTTTATGTTTTGTGTGTTTTGTGTGTGAGAGAGGAGAGAGTTCAGCAATCAACCTTTTTCACCCAAAAACTCACTACAGGTTTTTTGGGCCGGGTGTGGGAAATGTGAATTTTTCATTACTCTAAAATTTTTTTCAAAGATTTTCAGCCTTTTATAAACGTAAGTAAAAACCCTTCTTACAAATATTCATTACCTTTGTAAATTGTGGTTAAATTTCCCCTTTTTAAAATTGTGAGGTTATTACCCTTTTACCTAGTTAAACCATCAAAACTTTGGAGCCCGGTCCCTGGACCCATTGTGTACCTCTGTAATCTGTAAATACCTTTGTAACTTGTCATGATTGTGACTAGACCTACCTGGAGTTCATTACCTTTGTAAATTGTGAGTTCATTACCTTTGTAAATTGTGAATTCATTGCCTCTGTAACTTGCTCAGCTATCAAAACTTTGAGGCCCAGTCCCTGGACCCATTATGTACCTCTGTAATCTTTGACTACCGCCCACAGGATGGGTATGGGGTGCATAATAAACATATTAAACTAATCCTTTAGCACGCATTTTGTGCGCTATTACGCCATGGTCACACTTGTCGAAGGCTTTTGCAAAGTCTGTATATATTACATCTGCATTCTTTTTGTCTTCTAGTGCATTTAGGACCTTGTCGTAGTGATCCAATAGTTGAGACAGACAGGAGCGACCTGTTCTAAACCCATGTTGCCCTGGGTTGTGTAACTGATGGGTTTCTAGATGGGTGGTGATCTTGCTTCTTAGGACCCTTTCAAAGATTTTTATGATATGGGATGTTTGTGCTATTGGTCTGTTGTTCTTTGCTGTTGCTTTACTGCCCCCTTTGTGGAGTGGGGCTATGTCTGGTGCTTTTAGTAACTGAGGGACGACCCCGTGTCCATGCTCCTCTCCATAGGATGGAAAAGGCTCGTGATAGGGGCTTCTTGCAGTTCTTGATGAACACAGAGTTCCATGAGTCTGGCCCTGGGGCAGAGTGCATGGGCATGTCATTTATCGCCTGTTCGAAGTCATTTGGCGTCAGGATAACATGGGAGAGGCTTGTGTTAATCAAATTTTGTGGCTCTCTCATAAAAAATTCATTTTGATCTTCGACTCTCAGTCTGGTTAGTGGCTTGCTAAAAACTGAGTCATATTGGGACTTGAGTAGCTCACTCATTTCCTTGCTGTCATCTGTGTAGGACCCATCTTGTTTAAGTAGGGGCCCAATACTGGACGTTGTTCTCGATTTTGATTTGGCATAGGAGAAGAAATATTTTGGGTTTCTTTCGATTTCATTTATGGCTTTTAGTTTTCCCGCGATTCCTGCTCCAAAAGGATTTTTTTAGCTTAAGTTCGATGCTTGCTATTTCTCGACCATGTTTCCCTACGCTTTTCAGATATATTGACCCTTTTACCCGGCCTCTGTTTTTTTTTTCCCGTCGCCTGAAAAAAAGGGAGCCCCCTTTTCTCTTTCTTTTTTTACTTTCTACTCCTCCTTTTTCTTAGGGAAATAAGCCTTGTGCTTACATGGGAGTGCCCCCCGGTTAATCTGTTTAGGATAGGTTGGGGTCTGTTTTATTAGTATATCTTCCCGGGTTAATTTTGGTTAGGATTTGGGTTTTCTTGGCCCCCCTTTTTAAATTTTTTGTTTTTAAAGTTGAATTTGGTGAATGTTTCCCTCGTGATATCCATTTTGTCGGTCTGGGGCTCCACGCATACATGTCTGAACCTCAATTTGTTGTGATCTGGTAAATTGTTTTTGATATGGTGACTTTTCTTATCAGATCATCTTTTGTTGGGTAAAGATGGGTTTTAGTGTATTCTCCAGTCTAGTAGGCTCAAATTTTTGTGGTTTAAATTGAATTTGGCAGAGATTTAAAATTCTTTGTGAGTGTGAGTTTCATCAGAGCTCCCTCCGGGTGTTTTTACTGCAAAAATAAAAATTTAAAATTTTCCCCCTTTTGGGTTCCCTTTTAAGTTAAAAACCCCCCAGGAGCAAGATTTTGGGTGCGGGCTGGAAGATTTTCCAGACAGTGGTAAAAATTTTTAAAGCTTTTCCCTTAAATTTGCTGGGATGTTGCACCCAGGCTTGTAATTCCCAAAATTGACTGGGTTTTTGGGGTTTCTCGACCTTTACGGGCAAAAAAACTCCACTAATCTTTTGAAAAAAAAGCATTTTGCAAACAAGTGACTTTTGAAATGTACGGGCCAAACCCCCCCCCCCTTTTGCCTGTTCACTCTGTCACATCTTTTATAGGTTGTAACCTGGGATCCATATTTGTTGCCAATGATCCTTTATGTGGGTCTCTTGAAAGCCGGGGAACTTTGGGGGTTTTTTTGGGCCTCTCAAAGTCCACAAAAGAAAGGTATTTTGTTTTTTTTTGCGGGCTTTAGACCCTGAAATTTGCAAAGAAGAATTTTTTTGGGAAACCTGGGGGTTTTGGGTTGGTACGGGGGGGGGTTTTTTTTTTTCCGGGTTTTTTGTATCTGTACCCTTTTGGGTTTTTGGTGGAGGCCAGGGGGGGGGGGGGGCTGTGGTTCCACCCCGGGAATGACGGGTTTTTGGTGTACGTTTTTCTGCCATTTCCTGCATTTTTTTTTTTTACTTTCGGGCACAAAAAAATTTTTCTCCCTCTTGAGTGGCTGTGGTTTCCCCGGTTTTCCCTGGCCTGGGGTGTTTTGTACCTTTTTTTCCCTTTAAAAGGTATGCCTGGGGAATTTAAGTTTTAGCACAGTTTTCCTGTACGAAGAGGTACACAGAAGGGGGAAAAAGCCTTTTCAGGAAGGGAGTTTGCTTTTTTCCGTTTCTATGGGCTGGCCCTTTTTTTGGGGGGTATGTTCACCCTCCCCTCTTTTTTCCCGATTTCCCATGCCAGCAGATACCAAATGCATAGTAAGTGCACAGGGTTGGGTTTCCCCTTGCCTTGGGGGGTTTTTGTGACGTATTCCCCCGGGTTGGGGCCTGTTTTTTTCTGTTTACTTCTATCCTTCCCCAGCCCAAAAACGGAGCTTTCCCCCCAGTTGTTTTTTTGGGAATTTTCCTCACTATTGCTATTTGGGGTCCTCTTGTTTGCTATTTCCTGCGGTATTTCTAGTTTTTCAATATTGGGGTTTTTTTTATCTTTGACTACCCCTTGTTTCCCCCTAAGGGTCCTGTCCCCCAGGGCATTTATAGTATTTTCCCTTTCCCGCATATAAATTCCCGACTACCTGGACCAAAAACTCCAGCTTCACCATTACTGTCCCCCGGCCGCATTTTTCCAGGGTTCAAACCCTTTCTGTCTCCCCGGACAAACACTCCAGCCTCACCCTTACTGGGCTCCCAGGACAGCACCCCCCCTTTACCATTAAATGTCTCCCCGGACAGCAATAAACAGCCCCCATATTTACTGACTACCCGGACAATTCACCTCCAGCCTTACAGTTTGTGACTACATGGCCAGTATCAAGGGCAGTACCATTCAGCCCAGACTTTTTATGTTCCCATCTGTTGTAGAAAGCTTCCAGGTTTTCTATGAAAGCAGCTTTGATGTTGTCCTCTTTTAATACCTTGTGATTTTAGTCCACAGATTTTCCTCATTTGGGCATACCCAAAAACACTTCTCTGTTTTAATACTGCTTGTAGCTAGTTCTTGGATATCTGCACAAGGGGCGTGACACCAACTTCCACAAAAATGACAATTTATCCATGTGGAAGCCCGTTTGTTTGACTGACCACAGACTACACACAGCTTCATAATGATTTGAATGGTTGATTTACTGCAATTCTACTAGCAACCTCTTGAATATTCTATTAATAACCTTAAATGAAGCTCTAGCTATTTGTATTTCTGATTCTAACTGTTTTTGTATATTGGACAGCTTACCGTCACGTTCCTGATTTTTAATGTTTGTGTTTATAAGGGCTCCTACAACCCCATCCGTTTACAGTCTGCTTTATTGTCCAATGAAACCGTTTGAAACCAGTCAAGGGTTCGGACCATCAAGGGTTCGGACCAGTCAAGGGTTCGGACCAGTCAAGGTTCGGACCAGTCGATCTGATCTGATCAGTGGGTCACTTATTTAAAACATACTGGTCGGTGATTTGAGCTAACACATGAAGGATCTACTGAAAATTATCTACCCGAGTAATATGTGATTTGACTGATACAAAAGTATAACTTGCGTGTTGAAGAAATCGGTGACTGCTGGCAGCTCCTACAGTGACGAACGGTCGACCTCCACCCTTGTTTATCAATCGCTGTATCTAGCTTTTCTATTTTTTTTTCCGTCTCCACCACAATAAATGCTATATTATCACTATAGTTGACTGGTGGAAATTTTGGTGGAAGGACGCTTTTTCTGTAGTAATAATTGCTTCTCCTTGTGTATATTGCAACCGCTGGTAACTACAAGTTATATGAAATTCACAGTATACGTCTGGTATTTCAAGAAAAAAGAAACTAATGAAAGTCACTCCACTCCACTAAGTACCATTATAATACTGGTTAGTTGCTACTACAACACTGTATTCTGCTATTCACTGGTATCACTAGATTATATGCGAGTACACTAGCAGGCCAGGAAGATTATTAAAAACAGATGACCTGTGGTAAGTTTCTGGCGACTTCTGGCACCTGCCTCTATAGGCTTATCACTTCATTTACAAATTCACCTGTTTTCAAATAACACTTTAGCCTTTATCATCAATATACTAGGGAGCCACTGTAGTATACACTATACACTATGTATACTCAATGTTATCAGGGAGACTTTCTTTCCTCTGACACGAAAAGTTCAATTATTATTATTTTTTCCACACGGGTAAGTCCAGCTCCCTCTATTCCCCGACTTTTTCCCCCTCCCCGAAAGTGATAGTTTGATTGCCGGCTTGCTTGTTAAGGTTGGGTCAGTCTAGCTCCACCTATCTCTTCCCCTCCATCTTCCCCCCTCCCCTGAAAGATGACGTGTGGGGCTCCGGCCAAACAGTAATCACTCGACTCACAGCTCCCAGCACTACCGTAAGTACATGCCTGCTCATATTCTAGTGGACTTATTGGTTGAAAGCTTCACTTTTGACCAATAATAAACTTAGTCCTTTCAGTCTTGCTCTATGTTAAATGTCTTAATAATCACCACGTCTTTTAGGTATTGTACTTATCATGGAGAGTGATTTTTTAAGCAGTGGGAAACCTGTCTCTTTCCAGCTTGGAATGACAGAATGGGTCACCTGCCAACCAACGAGTAGAATTGAAGGAGATGGACTATCGTCCTGAGACGTCCAATGTTTTATCTACTTGCCTGTGCATATGTATGAAGAATCAGGACGTAACCTCTCATCATTGCAGCGGTAAAGAACCTGATTTCCTCTCATAGGGATAGATTATTTACGGCTATAAGAAAGTCGGTGGGTTGTCACCAACACCTGTGCCCCCCCCCACATCATCAGCAACGGCTACGATTTCAACAACACGCAGTGTCACCAACACCAGACACCCAAGTTTTATACATATTAGCGTTGAATTCAGATACCATTTATATTTTTCGTTTTTCATTTTCTTTAATGTAGGATCAATATTTCATATTTAAGTGTTTCATATTTTATATTTCCTAAATAATAAAGTGTTTATATTTGTCAGTTTTTGTTCTTTTTCTATGCATTAATTTTCCTGAGGAGGAGCCAGCCTTAGTAATACTGACTGAAGTTGCTACAGGGCTGAGTAAGCCTTCACAAGTGGCGACCTTGCCAGGATACAACTCGACGGAATCAAGATTCAACTCCATCTCGAATCTACCATTGGAACTTCAATGCTGCATACCACAGATGGTTAGCACCAACCATGAGTAATCATTCTCTATGGTAGGACTACAGTACAGGTATTTAAAAGATTTGGTGATAGTTATAGCCTCAAATAATTGTAAGTCAAGTCAGGCAGGATATAATAGTTAATTCTGCCACCTTTTTTTCGAGCTTGAAACACTTTGGAGGATTAGACTCTAGGGACCCCGAGATTTTCCAGTGAAAATTTGTTTCAATTGAGCTCTTTATTATATCAAGGGAACTGTCTAGGGGCACTCTTGATTATTGGTGAGAAAATTGGATTGGTCAAGGGACCCCATTCCTACTTACTGTTTGCCTCGGAGCTGTGCATAGAACCCTTCGTTTTTCATTAATACATGTTTGATGAGCAGGGAATCGAGCCCTCTTGTTTATTTGCAGTTTGAGCGGAGCAGGAAATTGAAACCCTCCATTTTCTTTATATACCAGATTCAATTTCTCCCCTGAATAGTTTAAGTTAATTCGTGCAAGTATGAGGAATACCAGTTTTGGATGATCTGGAAGTAAGTTAGGAATAACAGGCGAAAATATAGAAAGCTTTCATTAATGCTAAGATCCAAGGAAAGAGAAAAAAAGGGAGAAAGAGAACCTTGAAAGACAGGAGAAAAAGAGAGAGAGAGATATTGAAAGAGAAAGCCAAGAAATAAAGTTAGAAAGAGAGCAAGAAGACAAAAAAAGAGCGTGATAAACTTGATCGTGAGGAAAGAGCTAGAGAATGTAGGAAAGAGCTAGAGAACATGAGGTTGAGAGAGATGAGAAAAAGGATCGCGAAGCTCGAAAATCTCTCCTTGAATTAGAGAATAAAAAGTTAACTTTCTCACAACAGCAATTAGAGGAAGGAGTAATGAACAACTCAGTCATTGCACAAATTCCAACCCCTAATTTTCCTCCTACACAGAGGGTGAAACATTACTTCAAACATTATCAGGTTGAAAATACCGCTAACCCTCTGTGAATGGCATGCTGACCCCTGGGCTACCAGGTTAGGAATGTAATTTTTGGTACAGCTTTGATACTATGCAACTTTGTTGCAGGATATCATATGTAATTATAACCTACTGAAGAAGGCAATCCTTAAAGCACATTAAAAAACCACAAATTCTTACAGGAAAGATTTCAGGTATGCCACCTTACAGCTTGGCCAGAACTTTCAGCAGTTTGTTCGACTTTTGGATAGAGAGTTCAGGAATTGATCACAGTTATGAATCTCATAGAGACTTCATGGTTGCTGACCAGTTCCTGACAGCTCTTCCCCACCAGATAAGAACATTCATTAGAGAACGTAACCTGATTAAAGCTGAGGAAGTTGCTGAGGCCGCTGACTTGTATGCTGAAGCTCACAATTAAGAACATAAGAACATAAGAAAGGAGGAACACTGCAGCAGGCCTGTTGGCGCATACTAGGCATGTCCTTTACAGTTCATCCCACTAACAAAACATTTGCCCAACCCAATTTTCTATGCTACACAAGAAATAAGCTCTTAAGTGCAAGTCCCACTCAAATCCAACCCCTCCCACTCATGTACTTATCCACCCTAAATTTGAAACTACCCAAAGTCCTATTCTTCAATCAACCAACTAGGAGACTGTTCCACTCATCAACTACCCTATTTCCAAACCAATACATTCACTATGTCTTTCTAAATCCAAACTTATCTAATTTAAATCCATTACTGCGGGTTCTCTCTTGGAGAGACATCCTCAAGACCTTATTAATATCCCCTTGCACGATAAATGACATGCCCATGCACTCTGCCCCAGGGCCAGACTCATGGAACTCTGTGTTCATCAAGAACTGCAAGAAGCCGCTATCACGAGCCTTTTCCATCCTATGGAGAGGGAGCATGGGCACACGGGGGTCGTCCCACAGTTACTAAAAACAACAGACATAGCCCCACTCCACAAAGGGGGCAGTAAAGCAACAGCAAAGAACTACAGACCAATAGCACTAACATCCCATATCAAAAAACTTTGAAAGGTCCAAAAGCAAGAATCACCCACCATCAAAACCCATCAGTTACACAACAGGGCAACTGGGGTTTAGAACAGGTCCGCTCCTGTCTGTCTCAACTATTGGATCACTCGACAGGTCCTAATCACTAGAAAGACAAAAAGAATGCAGATGTAATATATACAGACTTTGCAAAGCCTTCTGACAAGTGTGACCATGGCGTAATAGCGCACAAAATGCGTGCTAAAGTAAAAACAGAAAGTCGGTCGATGGATCTATAATTTCCTCACTAACAGAACACAGAGAGTAGTCGACAACAGAGTAAAGTCCGATGCAGCTATGCGGTGAAAAGCCTGTTTCCACAAGGCAACTAGTACTCGCTCCTCATCTTGTTCCTCATCCTCATATCCGACATAGACAAGGATGTCAGCCACAGCACCGTGTCTTCCTTGCAGAACGACACGCCGAATCTGCATGACAGGTGTCCTCCATGTGCACACACTCAAACTCCAGGTGACTCAACCGAAATTCTTTCATTGGGGCTGCAGAAAACAATATGAAGTTCAACGATGAGAAATTTCAATTACTCAGATCAGTAAACATGAGGAATTAAATCTTCATCAGAGTACAAAACAAATTCTGCACAAAAAAGAGCGAAACACAACGTCAAAGACTGGGATGAGGGTGTCATGTTGGAGGATCTCACCTTCAGGACCACCATAACATTGTATCAATCGTGCATCTTCTGCTAGAAAAATGACAGGATGATAATGAGAACCTTCAAAACTAGGAGGCCAAGCCAATGATGAACACTCTTCAGTCCCTTGTTTCTAGTCTAGGCTGGAATAATGCTGCCAACTAACAAACAGCACCTTTCAAGGCAGGAGAAATAGCCAGTACCTAAAAATGTACAGAAGAACTTTCACCAACGGCGCGCATAAACGGAGATAAAACACCTCAGTTATTGGGAGCGCTTGAGGTTCCAAACCTGTATCCCTGTAATGCAGAGGTAGAGAATACATGATTATAAACACCCTGGAAAATTCCTAGAGGATTTAGTAACCGAACTTGCACAAGAAAATCACTCACTAAGTTTAGTCCGCTGCCACGTTCAGCAGTGCCCTCGTGTGCCCCCGGTTTTCTCGTGTTTTCACGTCGCTCTTACGTGCTAGAACTTTAATTTGTGTCATCAATCCTATAACGATACATCCCTCTAGCGCCTGGAAACCAATCTTGGGCGGGAAACATTATATACTGAGTGCAAAAAAATGAAATTAAGTGTGCACTGCATAGCAGAGTTTACTGCCGAGGGGAATCTATAGGCCAGTGCCCGTTGGAAAAAAATAATAATAATTGAACTTTTCATGTCAAGAGGAAAGAAAGTCTCCCTGATAATCATAGAGTAATACATAGTGTAATGTTAATACTACAGTGGCTCCCTAGTATATTGATGATAAAGGCTAAAGTGGCCATTTGAAAACAGTTGAATTGTAATAAGTGATAAGCCTATAGAGGAAGGGCCAGAAGTCGCCTGAAACTTACCACAGGTCGCTGTTTTTAATAACTTCTTCCTGGCCTGCTAGTGTACTCGCATATAATAAGTGATACCAGTGAAATAACCAGAATACAGTGTTGTAGTAGCAACTAACCAGTATTATGAATGTGTACTTAGTGGAGTGTAGTGACTTTCATTAGTTTCTTTTCTTGAAATACGAGACGTTACTGTGAATTTCAATAATAACCCTTGTAGTTTACTCAGCGGTCGCATTAATACACAACGAGAAGCAAATATTACTACAGAAAAAGCGTCCTTTCCTCCAAAATTTGCACCAGTCAACTATAGTGAAAATATAGCGATTTAAGCGGTGGAGATGGAAAAAAAAAAATAGAAAAGCCAGATACAGCGATTGATAAACAAGGAGGTGACGCGTTCGTCATTGTAGGAGCCTGCCAGATATCACCGGCTCTCAACAGGCAAGTTATACTTTGTATCAGTCAAATCACATTTACTCGGGTAGATAATTTTCCAGTAGATCCTTCATGTGGTTAGCTCAAATCAACGACCAGTAGTGTTTTAAATAAGTGACCACTGAATCCAGAGCAGATCGACTGGTCCGGACCTTGACTGTCCGAACCCTTGACTGGTCCCGAACCCGGGACTGGTTTCAAACAGTTTTCGTTGGACAATAAAGCAGACTGTAACGGATGGGTTTGTAGGCGCCCTATAAACACAAAATTAAAAAACGGAACGTGACGTAAGCTGTCCATATACAAAAAAGTTAGAACAGAATTACAAATTAGCTAGAGATCATTTAAGGTATATTAATTATAAAAATCAAGAGGATGCTAGTAGAAATTGCAGTAAATCAACCATTCAAATCATTAGAATCTGTGGTGTAGTCCTGTGGTCATCAAACAAACGGGCTTTCCACATGCATAATGTCATTTTTGTGGAAATTGGTGTCATGCCCCTTGTTCAATATCCAAGAACTAGCTAAACAAGCAGTATTAAAACAGAGAAGTGTTTCAGGTATCCCAACTGAGGAAAATCTGTGCACTATAAATCACACGGTATTAAAAGAGAACAACATCAAAGCTGCTTTCATAGAAAACCTGGAGCTATCTCCAATCAGATGGGAACATAAAAATCTGGGCTGAATGGTACTTGCCCTTGATTACAGGCCATGTAGTCACAAACTGTAAGGCTGAGGTGAGGTCCTGGGAAGACAGTAAGTAAAGCGGAGGTGCTTTGGAGACCAGTAAATAGGTGAAGCTGGAGGTGCTGTCCGTGGGAACAGAAATTGGTGAAGCTGGAGATACTGTCCTGGGAGTACAGTAATGGTGAAGCTGAGATTTTTTCCAGGTATCGGGAAATTATACGCAGGAAGGAATACATTAAATGACCTCATGAGGGGACAGGAGCATAAGTAGGGAAACAAGTGTAGTCAAAGATAAGATAAAACCAATATTGTGCAAACTAGAAATACTCGCAGGAAAAGCAAAGACAAGAGGACTCACAATAGCAATAGTGAGGATAAATTTACCAAAAACAACTGGTTGGGAGCTCCATTGTTGGTGCTAGGGAGATAGAAGTAAGACAGGAAACATGCAACCAACGGTAATACAGTCACATGAAACCCAAGGCAAGCGGAAACCAAGCTCCTGTGCACATACTATGCACTGGTGTATCGCCTGGCATGGGAAATCTGGAAAAACATATGGGACGTGCAAACTATGACCACCCTATGGAAATAACCATACCATAGGAATGACAACAGTAAAATTGCAAACTCCCTTCTGTAAGCTTTTCACCCGTGAAAATGTACCTCTTCAGTAACAGGAAAGACGTGCTATAACATAAATTGCCAGGCATACCATCTAAGGGGACAAAGATTCAATACATCCAGGCCATGGGGAAAACCTGGGTAGCCACACCCACTCAAGAGGAGGTTTTTTTTAGTGCCAGGAGGAAAAAAAACTGTCAGAATGGCAGAAATCCGTACACCAAAACCAGTCCAATCCTGGAGTGGAACACAGTCGATGGCCCTCCACTCCCAAACCACCAGATACAGATACTAATGCCGGAAAAAATCCCCCCCAGTGACAACAATACCACCAGTCCGATAACATTCTTCCTTTGCTCAAATATACAGGGTCTAAAGCCAGCAACAAACAACAAAATATCCTTCATCCGTGGACTGCTTGCAGAGCAAAGGCAAGTTCGCGGGCTTTCACTGAGACCCACATAAAAGGATCACTTGGACAATGAAATATGGATCCCAAGTTTACAAACCTAACAGATGGTCACAGAGTTGAACAGGCCAAAAGGGGGGGGTTGCCTGTACATTGCAGAGTCATTGTTTGCACAGAACTGCTTAATGCCTCAAATGACGTAGGGAAGTTTAGACAGTAAAGGTCGTAGAACCAAACCTAGTCATTGTGGTATGTCTACAAGCCTCTGATGCAACATCCCAGCAATTCCAGAACAGCTGTTAAAAATTGACCACTGTCTGGAAAATCTTCCAGCTCCTCACCCAACATCTACTCAGGGGGATTTCACTTAAGGCTAACCTAAAATGGAGGAAATATGCAAATAATATTGTTGCAGTATAACACCAGGAGGCAGCTCTGATGATAACAAACACTCACACGAGCTTTTAAATCTCTGCAACAAATCAATTTAACCATGCAAATAATAGAGCCTCTAGACCCTGGAGAATACACTAGACTCATATTCACTAACAATGAGATCTGAAAGAAATGTCACCATATCCAAAAACAATATACACAGAATCACAACAATAATTGAGTGTTTCAGACATGTATGCGAGGAGCCACAGACCGACTAAAATGAGAGCTATCACGAGGGGAGCTTTCACCAAATTCACTTCAATAACAACAACCTACAAAGTGGACCAAGTAAAACAAAGTCCTAACCGATACAAGCTGGTAAGATATACAAGCAACACAGAACCCAAACTTATGCCTAGAACATATTAACGTCGGTGGCACTCGATGTATGCACAAGCTTATTCCACTAAGAAAAGGAGGAGTATAATGTAAAATAGACAGAGACAGGAGCTCCCCCTTTACAGGCGACGGAAAAGAATAACAGAGGCGGCTAAAAGAGGTCATATATCAGAATGCGCAGGGAGACACTGGTCATAGAAATAGCAAGCATCGAACTAAGCAAAAAGAATCCTTTAGGTGTCAGTAATCGCGGAATAACTAAAAGCTATAAAATGAAATCGAAAGAAACCCAAAGGTTTTTCTTCTCCTATGCCAAATCAAAATTGAGAACATACGCCCAGTATGGGCCCCTACTAAAACAAGATGGGTCCTACACAGATGACAGCAAGAAATGATTGAGCTACTCACGTCCCAATATGACTCCAGGTTTTTTAGCAAGAGCCGCCTAACCTAACGAGAGTCCGAAGAATCAAAATGAATTTTTTATGAGAGAGCCATCAAAATTTGATTAACACAATCCTATCCGATGTTATTCCTGACGCCAAATGACTTCGAACAGGCGATAAATGACATGCCCATGCACTCTGGCCCCAGGCCAGACTCATGGAACCTTGTTCATCAAGACTGCAAGAAGCCCCTATCACGATCTTTTCCATCCTATGGAGAGGAGCATGGACACGGTGGGTCGTCCTCAGTTACTAAAAACGAACAGAACATAGCCCCACTCCACCAAAGGGGGCAGTAAAGCAACAGCAAAGATACTACAGACCACTAGCACTAACATCCAATAATCATAAAAATCTTTGAAAGGGTCCAAGAATCAAGATTCAACCACCCATCTTAGAACCCATCAGTTACAACAACCCAGGCAACATGGGTTAAGAACAGGTCGCTCACCTGTCTGTCTTCCACTACTGGACTCACTACGACAAGGACCTATATGCACTAGAAGACAAAAAGATGCAGATGTAATATATACAGAAACTTGCAAAAGCTTCGACAAGTGTGACCATGGCGAATACGCACAAAATTGCGCGCTAAAGGATAACATGCAAAGTCGGTCGATGTATCTATAATTTGCTCTCACTAACAACACAGAGAGTAGTCGTCACAGAGTAAGTCCGAAGCGCTACGGTGAAAAGCTCTGTTCCACAAGGCACACATACTAGCTCCCATCTTGTTCCTCATCCTCATAACCGACATAGACAAGGTGACGCCAACAGCACCGTTCTCCTTTGCAGATGAACACCCGAATCTACATGAAAGTGTCTTCCATGCGACACTGCAAGGCTCCAGGCGGACATCAACCTAATCTTTCAGTGGGCTGCCAGAAACAATTATGAGTTCAACGATGAGAAATTTCAATTAACTCAATATGGTAAACATGAGGAAATTTAAATCTTCATCAGAGTACAAAATATTTGGAAGTGCCCACGAAATAGACGAGAACACCACGTCAAAGAACCTGGGAGTGTTATGTCAGGACTCACCTTCAGGACACAATAAACATTGGTAGAATTCGCATGCTGGGGGCGTAAAAATGACAGGATGGATAATGAGACCTTCAAAACTAGGAGGCCAAGCCCATGAATGACACTCATCAGGTCACTTGTTCTATCTAGGCCTGGAATATTGCTGCACCATATCAGCACTTTCAAGCGGTGAAAGTGCCGACCTAGAAAATGTACAGAGAACAGGCCACGGCCGGCTGATGGGAATAAAACACCTCAATTACTGGGAGAACTGAGGTTTCTAACCTTATCCCCGGAAAACGCAGGAGGGCGAGATACATGATTATATACACCTGGAAATCCTAGAGGGACAGTACCGAACTTGCACACGAAAAATCACTCACTACGAAAGCAAAAGACTTGCAGACGATGCAACCATCCCCGCCAATGAAAAGCAGGGGTGTCACTTAGCACGTTAAAGGAGACCATACAATAATGTCAGGGGCCCGAGACTGATCAACTGCCTCCCAGCACACATAAGGGGGATTACCAACAGACCCCTGGCAGTCTTCAAGCTGGCACTGACAAGCGACCTAAAGGTCAGTTCCTGATCAGCCGGGCTGTGCTCTATACGTTGGTTTGCGTCAGCCAGCAGCAACATCCATGGTTTCAGGCGCTGATCCACCAGGAGGCCTGGTCACAGACCGTGCCGCGGGGGCGTTGACCCCCGAAACTCTCTCCAGTAAACCCAAGGTAAACTACAAGCAAAAGACCCTTGGCAGACGATGCACCACCCCCCAATGAAAATCAGGGTGTCACTTAGCACGTTAAGAGATCCAAATGACAATAATTGTCAGGGGCCCGAGACTGTTCAACTGCCCTCACAGCCACCCATAAGGGGGATTACCAACAGACCCCTGGCAGTCTTCAAGCTGGCCATGGACAATCACCTAAAGTCAGTTCCTGATTCATGCCGGGCTGTGGTTCGTACGTTGGTTTGCACATGCCCCCAGCAGCAACAGCCTTGGTTGATCAGGCTCTGACCACCAGGAGGCCTGTCACAGACCGGCCGCAGGGCGTTGACCCCCGTGAGAACTCTCCTCCAGTAATAACTTCCAGTAAAATTAATACCTATCTTCCACTTATAACAATTACAAACTTCGATCAGACTCACCCCTCACAATGTCTACTCTAACAAGTGAATGTAACTTTAAGAGTCTTCAATCTTTCCTTCATAAGAAGATTTCTAATGCTGTTAGTGCACTTTGTCATGGTCCAAGGTCGTACCGAAACGTCGTCGTAAGCTTCTCTCTTTATGTGCGGGTTATTTGTGTATCGTTCCAGTCATGGTATTGGGTTGCCTTTTTGTTTATTTATTATTTATTAATGCTATTGTATTAATTTTAGTCATCCTACGCTGAATTTTTTTCTAACGAATTTATGTCCATTCTCTGTAATAGGAGACCCAGAATTAGCTGCATAATCTAGGTGATGCCCCTTACTAATGATGTATCAAGCTCAGTAAGATCTCTGACTTCTGTTGCTTACCCACTTCTTGATATAAATCCAGTAATTCTATTGCCTTATTATGTACGCTTAGGCATTGCTGTCTTGGTTAAGCGTTGCCTGCGTTACCAAAACCCCCCCAGTCCCTTTTCACAATCTGTATGGTTTTTTATAAGATCTACAATTATTTAACTTATAAGTGCTATGTTATGGACACCCCGAGCTTCATAAGCCTTGCATTGTATTCTACATTGAATTGTCGTACTGCCACTTTTCAGACCAAGAATAGAGTTTGTTCTAAATCTTCTGAAGTTCCCTTAAACATCTACGTTTTAATCATTATCTACCTATCTTTGTGTCCATCGGCGATTTGCTCATATCACTAGTAATTCCATCATTCCCTGGTCAATTGATATATAATTAATAAACAACACGGCCCAAGAACTGATCCCTGTGGAATGCTACTTGTTACAGATCCCTACACGATTTAACCCCAATTTATGGACACTCTCTGCTTCATGATGTGAGCATGATTCGATCCACAGACACATTTGCCCCAATGCTGCCACTTTCTTTAACAGTCTTTGGTGCGAACTCTATCAAAAGCTTACTAACATCTAAGTAAATAATATCAAACTCTTTAATCGTGGTCACAGCCTCAAAAGCTTTACTGAAGAAGTTAATAAATTACTTAGACACGACCGCCTCTTTTGAATCCATGCTGAGTATCATTAATCAAGCTATTCTTACTATATGCTTCTTATAATCTCAGCATATAATTGACTCTAGTAATTTGCATACAATTGAGGTCAGGCTTATTGGACGGTAAATTAGACGGTAACGACTTGACCCCCTGTTTTTAAAAATAGTAATTACATTAGCCCATCTTCACATATCAGACACTACACCTGTTTAAAGAGATAATTAAAAAAAAAAGTTAAGGGTTTCACAGACTTGCATTTTGCTTCCTTAAGAACCCTTGAAGAAACCTCATCAGGACCCGGTGATTATTTTGCTTCAGTCGGTCTATCGCTTCCAACCATTTCCTATGACGTGATGTTACAAAATTTATCTTCTAGCCCACTATAAAAATTAATTACTGGAATTTTGTTAGTGTCTTCCTGTGAAAAAACCGAAGAAAAAAAAATTTTTTAAAGCCGAGCACATTTCTTTCTTTGTCAGAAAGTGCCCATGTTTTTTTAAGGGGACCTATCTTTTCTCTAACTTTTGTTTATAGACCTAAAAAAAAATTTTTTGGGGTTGTTTTTCAAAACCCTAGCAACTTTTAAATTTTTTTTTCCCTTTTAGCTTTTCTTATCCCCTTTTTAATGTCCCTCTTAATATCAATTACTGTTCCAAAATGACCCCACCTCTTTTGATGCGCCTTAAAATTCTTTTTCATGCCTAGAGATATTTTAGCCTATTATTCATCCATTTGGGTATTTTATTTGTCTAATTTCTTTATACGGGATAAAAAGTTCTTTGGCAGCATGTTATTTTCAGAAAAAAAGTCATATTGATAGCTCCTCCTTTATAAAAGTTGATATGTTAGCCAAGAAGAGTTCCAAAGGAGAAGTAGAATATAACTTTGGTATAACGTGTCTAGCATTAGGAATAATATTAGGAGAGAATAAATAATGAAGATGATTGTTATAGGAATGCAGTTAGAAGCCTGAGTAGATCTATAACCCACTATGATAACATGAACGTAGATAAGTATGTTTATGGAGCAACTTGCAATGTGAACAGACTGACTGATGTTGTAGTGGCCAGGCTTAGGCTTGGTTACAAGTACTTCTGGCAGTTTGGGAGACACACAGATGATCAAACTAAATGTAAATTATGTGATCAGGCATATGGTCACTGTCTTGAACACTATGTGCTTAATTGTCCACTTATTGAGGAATACAGAGACAGACAGTATAATAACCTATGTGACATGTCAAGATATCTTATTAATGAAAATAAGATACCAGATATACTAAGCAAATTTCCTAAATTTGCTTGTAACAGATAAGTGAACTATAGATATGTAGATATAAATCCATATGTATTCCTGTTAACCCTTTGGGGCCTAGTTCCTAGGCCTTTTGTGTATCCACATGCTCTCGCGCTACCGTCCACAGGATGGATATGGGGTGCACAATAAACTAGCCACTTCGGTGGCAAAATCTAAAAAAAAATCTAATCTTCGTTACCCCAGTCAACAGATGATAAGTGTTCTCTAAGCCCATCGTAATCTGCTAAGTGAAAATCTGGGACTGTTACTTAGTTATCCCTACTATCATACTTCCATTCAATGCTAAAAGTAATTGATTTGTGGTTGCTAGCACCCAGTTCCTCTGAAATTTCTAAATTATTAACAAGGGATTCATTGTTTGCCAGAACTAAGTCAAGCAGGTTATTACCCCTTGTAGGTTCTGTCACAAACTGCTTCAAAAAACAATCCTGAACTACTTCTAAGAAGTCGTATGATTCTAAATTCCCAGTCAAGAAATTCCAGTCAATATGACTAAAGTTAAAGTCTCCTAGAATTACTACATTATCGTGCCTTGTGGCCTTAACAATTTCCTCCCATAGCAGTCTCCCTTGGTCCCTATCTAAGTTTGGGGGATGGTATATCACTCCTAAAATCAGTTTTTCATGCCCCTCTGAAAATTCCATCCAAACAGGCTCTGTGTTACTTCAGACTTAATACCCGTTTTTATGCAACAGTTCAAGCGATCTCGGACATACAATGCCACCCCACCCCCCTTCCCGATACTTCATCTAACTTGGAACAATTTAAAACCCTGAATGTGACATTCCACAGGCATGTCCCGACTTTTTGAATTAAACCACGTCTCAGTTATGGCAAATGCATCAATGTTACCTGCACTAGCAACTAGTCTCAACTCGTCCATCTTATTCCTAGCACTGCGACTATTTGTGTAATATATATTTAAAGACCCTCTCTCTTTACCCTTCCTGCTCCTTTCTGTTATTCCACTAAACCTATTACTGTCCTTGTCAATTAGTGCCACTGGCTTTCCAGTATCCACCTCATTTTGCATATTACTAGCTCTCCTAGTACTCATATTACTACACTGGGACTTCACTGTTTTCCCGCAAAAACCCATACCGCTAACTATTCCTAGTTTAAAGACCTAACAGCTCCCTCCACTGCGTTGGCCAGTGCTCCCACCCCACACCTAGATAAGTGAACCCCATCCCTGGCATACATGTCATTTCTGCCATAGAAGAGGTCCCAGTTGTCAATGAATGTTACCACATTTTCCTTACAGTATTTGTCCAGCCAGCAACTGACATCAATTGCTCTGGACAACCATTCATTTCCAACTCCTCTCCTTGGCAAAATGCCACATATGACAGGTTTCCCACCCTTCCTCCTAATTATCTCTATTGCTGACCTATACCTGCTACTCATCAGGTCCTCACTCCTACATCTGCCCACATCGTTGCCTCCAGCACTGAGGCAGATAATAGGATTGCTCCCATTACCTCTCATGATGTCATCCAGACGGCTAACAATATCCCTCATCCCAGCCCCAGGAAAACACACTCTCTGCCTCCTACTCCTATCCTTCAAGCAGAATGCCCTATCCATGTACCTAACCTGGCTATCCACAACAACAACAATGTTTTTACCTTCCTTGGCGTCGTCCGTCGTGATGCTCCGAATAGTCGACTCACATTCTTCAGGTAGCATTACACCACATGTGGAATTCGTAAAGACGTTCTCGATGGTCTTCGTTGGGGTTTCTAGGGATGTCTCACTCACGTCTGCCAGTGCTTCCTTGGTGCTCGTTGTGGCATTCCCAGTAGAACACTCACATTCGTCAGGTAGCACAGAGAATGAGTTGGAAGTTTCCACAGTAGTCTTCTGGTTTCTCGTTGTTTCTGCCTCTCCAACCGTTTTCTTGATCCTCAGCTTGGTTCCATGTTGCCCGGCCACTGACCAAGCTCCCCTCTTAACCTGGGGACTCACAAGAGGAGGATTACTACGAATCCTCTTGTTCTCCTCCGATAATCGCCGTATCTCCAGCTTAGCAACTCTGAGCTCTTCTCTCAGCTGCTGGTAAAGTTGCTCAAGAGAGGGCATCCTCGTTCAGACTCACAGAGTGCACACAAACAGGTCTTCACAGAGCTAAGTGCATGTCACCACTGAGCTAAGTACACGTCACCACTGAGCTAAGTACACGTCACCACCTATAAAGATCTAAAGGGATCGAACCCTAAGGGCAAGGGTTCATCAGATCTTAAGAAATCAAAGCCTCTAGTCGAGAGTAAAATGACTTCTTTTATTCCTGTTTGTCATTTGTGTGGAGTTATGGGACATAAAAGTCCAGATTGTCCTTCTAAGGAGGTCCAAAAAGTTGGAAGATGTTTTAAAGACTGTAATGACCAAGCACCCTTCTGTTCAGGAACAGTTAATGGACTTAATGTATCTACCATTTTACGAGACACTGGATGCACATGTATAGTCATTTCCGATAAGCTGTTCCCTAATCTTAAAGAAACTCATTCCTTTGCTATACTTTCAGACTACTTTGGCCGTACGGACACTTTTCCTACCATCCATTGTTACATTAGGTCTAAATGGTTCAAAGGTTGGTCTGAAGCCTTACTAGCTCCCATCACTTCTTGCTCCGTACTAATAGGTAATGTAAAAGATGCCATTCTTCCTTCTGAGGTTGACCTTTCATCGCCAAAGATGGACATATGCTTTTCAGATCCTCTTCCTGTAGAGTCAGAGAAGCCCCTCGAAAGTTCAGATGAGACAATGTCTCGTGAGCTTCATGTGGGATTAAAAACCAATGATGCTACTCTCGAAAGCAAGGAAGTAGGATCACCGGTTCACTTGTTAGATGAAAGTGAAGATATCACCTCCGATACTATAAATGTCTTGACTAGGGCTCAGACCAAAGCCCAGGCTTCTCCTACTGTTGATCGTTTGATTTTCCCTGTGACTATGCCCTCGTCTGCTACACATTCTATTTTCTCCTAACATTAGTATATAAGCATCAGGCGACTTGCTTCTGCTTCAGAATGTCCACGACTATGGTGCTCTTCGCACCCACTCAAAGGTTGAGGGACTGATTACCTCATCTTCTGTGCATAGTTCAACTGTTTTCAGGTTATATCCTGGAATTTGTATTCATAAAGCCACTGGAAGGCGAAATGTCTACAATAAAGATACCCAAATGTTGCACATGTGTCTTAGTTTCATTTTGTCGGTATTGTATACCATTCTTGTACAACTTGTCAGACACTGTAACATCATGGAATCTTGATTCTGAGGACATGTACGTAACCTTCACGACTACTACAACTACTACAACAACTAACCCGTCTCTTTGGGTAGGACCTACTTCCTCTGGGGAATCCCGCCTAACCCCAGTGACTATGCCCTCGTCTGCTACACGTCCCATTTTCACCTGATGTTAGTATATAAGTGTCAGGCGCTTTGCTTCTGCTTCAGAATCTGCACGACTACCATGCTCTTCGCACCTACTCCATGGTTGATTGACTGATTACCTAATCTTCTGTACATAGTTCTACTGCCTTAAAATTATGTCCTGGAATTTTTACTGATAAAGCCACATTATGGTGAAACGTCTACAATAAAGTCACCCACATGTTGCACATGTGTCTTAGTTTCATTATGTCGGTATTGTATACCATTCTTGTACAACTTGTCAGACACTGTAACATCATGGAATCTTGATTGTGAGGAAAAGAACGTAACCATCACGACTACGACAACTACTTCTACAACTAACCCATCTTTTTGGGTAGGACCTACTTCCAATGGGAATCACGCCTACTAGTGACTATGCTCTCGTCTGCTGCACGTCCCATTTTCACTTGACGTTAGTATATAAGCTTCAGGCGCCTTGCTTCTGCTTTAGAATCTCCACGACTACGGTGCTCTTCGCACCTACTACAAGGTTCAGAGACTGATTACCTCATCTTCTGGACATAGTTCTACTGTCTTCAAGTTATGTCCACGAATTTGTATTGATAAAGCCACTGGATGGCAAAACGTCTACAATAAAGATGCCAAGATGTTGCACATGTGTTTTATTTTCATCATGTCGGTATTGTATACCATTCTTGCACAACTTGTCAGACACTGCAACATCATGGAATCTTGATTCTGAGGACATGTACGTAACCTTCACGACTACAACAACTGCTACTACAACTAACCCATCTCTTTGAGTAGGACCTACTTCCACTGGGGAATCCCACCTACCAGTGACTATGCACTCATCTTCAACACATCCCATTTTCACCTGACATTAGTATATAAGCGTCAGGAGATTTGCTTCTGCTTCAGAATCTCCACAACTATGGTGCTCTTTGCACCCACTTCAAGGTTGAGTTACTGATTACATCATCTTCTGCACATAGTTCTACTGTCTTCGAGTTATGTCCTGGAATTTGAATTGTTAAAGCCACTGGATGGGGAAATGTCTACAATGAAGATACCCAGATGTTGCACATGTGTCTTAGTTTCATCATTTCGGTATTGTATAGCATTCTTGAACAACTTGTCAGACACTGCAACATCATGGAATCTTGATTCCAATAACATGTACGTAACCTTCACGACTACGACAACTAATACTTCAGCTAACCCATCTCTTTGGGTAGGACCTACTTCCACTGTGGAATCTCGCCTACCAATGTCTATGCCCTCGTCTGCTACGCGTCCCATTTTCACCTAACATTAGTATATAAGCGTCAGGCACCTTGCTTCTGCTTAAGAATCTTCCTGACTACGGTGCCCTTTGCACCTACTCCAAGGTTGAGGGACTGATTACCTAATCTTCTGTACATAGTTCTACTGTCTTCGAGTTATGTCCTGGAATTTGTATTGATAAAGCCACTGGATCGGGAAATGTCTTTAATAAAGATACCCAGATGTTGCACGTGTGTCTTAGTTTCATCATTTCGGTATTGTATAGCATTCTTGTACAACTTGTCAGACACTGCAACATCATGGAATCTTGATTCTGAGGACATGTACGTAACCTTCACGACTACTACAACTGCTACTACAACTAACCCATCTCTTTGGGTATGACCTACTTCCACTGAGGAATCCAGCCTACTAGTGACTATGCCCTTGTCTGCTACACATCCCATTTTCACCTCACGTTAGTGTATAAGCGTCAGGTGCATTGCTTCTGCTTCAGAATCTCCATGACTGTGGTGGTCTTCGCACCTACTCCAAGGTTGAGGGACTGATTACCTCATCTTCTGTGCATAGTTCTCCTGTTTTCAGGTTATATCCTGGAATTTGTATTGATAAAGCCACTGGATGGCGAAATGTCTACAATAAAACTTCCCAGATGTTTCTCATATGTCTTAGTTTCATTATGTCGGTATTGTATCCCATTCTTGTACAACTTGTCAGACACTGCAACATCATGGAATCTTCATTCTGAGGACATGTACGTAACCTTCACGACTACGACAACTACTACCATAACTTACCAATCTCGTTGGGTAGGACCTACTTCCACTGGGGATTCCCGCCTACCCCCAGTGACTATGTCCTCGTCTGCTACAAGTCCCATTTTCATTCATCTGACGTTAGTATAAAAGCGTCAGCCGCCTTGCTTCTGCTTCAGAATCTCCACGACTACAGCGCTCTTCGTACCTACTCCATGGTTGACTGACTAATTGCCTAATCTTCTGTACATAGTTCTACTGCCTTAAAGCTATGTCCTGGAATTTTTATTGATAAAGCCACTGGATGGTGAAACCTCTACAATAAAGACACCCACATGTTGTACATGTGTCTTAGTTTTATCATGTTGGTATTGTATACCATTCTTGTACAACTTGTCAGACACTGCAACATCATGGAATCTTGATTCGGGAGGACATTTTACTTTAGCCTTCATGACTACGACAACTACTACTACAACTAACCCATCTCTTTGGTTATGACCTACTTCCACTGGGGAATCCCGAATACCAGTGACCATGCCCTCATCTGGAGTTTACCTGGAGAGAGTTCCGGGGGTCAACGCCCCCGCGGCCCGGTCTGAGACCAGGCCTCCTGGTGGATCAGAGCCTGATCAACCAGGCTGTTGCTGCTGGCTGCACGCAAACCAACATACGAGCCACAGCCCGGCTGATCCGGAACTGACTTTAGGTGCTTTAGGTGCTATGATAACTGATGCACACATGAACAAAGATCACTTACTACTCTCAGGTGACTTCAATATAAATCTCCTGCAAGACCAGGACCCACACGTTACTGAATTCACAAACACAATGAGTAACTGTATGTTGCTACCAACAGTAACAAAACCTACAAGAGTTACAGAGACTAGTGTTTCCCTACTTGACATATCTGGACAACAAACCCTATCCCCTTTAAAATCAGGCATAATTACAGATAAAAACCACAGACCACTACCCCACTTTTCCCCATAACAACTCTTGGTAAACACCCCAAGACACTACTAAAGTCACCTTCAGACTTCACAATGAGGCAGCCATTAATAACTTCACAACAGCATTAGCAAACATTGATTGGCACACTGAGCTAGAAATCTATACAGATATTGACGAATGTATTAATAATTTTCTAAAAAAGGGCCATACCTCTATAACAAGCACTGCCCCAAAAAAACTAAACAGTTGACAGCAAAGAGGGCTGAACAGTCCCTGGCTAACACCCAGCATTCTCAAATCCATAAATACAAAACACCAATATGAAAAAAAGTACAGAATGGGTCACATAACCAGAGACCAAACAAAACGTTACTCGTCATCCTAACCAGCCTGATAAGAAGGGCAAAAAAATTGTATTATGAGAACAGATTATCAACTTACGAGGTGATATAAAAAAGACCTGGAAAACCCTATCAGAAAATTTTGGGACAAAAAAGATATCACGAAATAGCGAAATAAAAATTTGCAAAATCAGATGAACCCCAACTCCACCAACAGAAACAGCAAACAGACTCAATGATTTTTCTCCATATTTGGACAAAACCTTGCCAATAAAATCCCAAGCTCAGATACCCCACCAAATGACTACCTCCCGGCAACTACCGAACACACTGTTCCTAGCTCCCACTAACCCATACGAAGTCTCCCTTAAATTTTCAATGCACTAAAAAAAAAAGGCAGGAGATTTAAGTACCTTACCACCCTTTATACAAAAAAGTGTACAAGTGCTATCTCAATCATTGCAAAAACTCTTTAACAAATCCATTGAATCCTCCACCTTCCCTACAGAACTCAAAATAGCAAGGGTCACCCCGATCCACAAAGGAGGAGACCAAACAGAGTTGAATAACTATAGGCCAATATCCAACTTACACCCTCTCTCAAAAATCTTCGAAAAATTAATTCATAAACGAATCTACTCCTACCTTATCTCCCAAAACATACTCAACCCTGCCAATTTGGATTCAGGCCTAATAAAAATACTAATGATGCTATTATACACATGCTAGAACATATATACCTGGAGTGCTACTTCCATACATATTGTACTTAAACTGTACCTGGAGAGAGTTTCGGGGGTCAACGCCCCCGCGGCCCGGTCTGTGACCAGGCCTCCTGGTGGATCAGCGCCTGATCAACCAGGCTGTTGCTGCTGGCTGCACGCAAACCAACGTACGAGCCACAGCCCGGCTGATCAGGAACTGACTTTAGGTGCTTGTCCAGTGCCAGCTTGAAGACTGCCAGGGGTCTGTTGGTAATCCCCCTTATGTGTGCTGGGAGGCAGTTGAACAGTCTCGGGCCCCTGACACTTATTGTATGGTCTCTTAACGTGCTAGTGACACCCCTGCTTTTCATTGGGGGGATGGTGCATCGTCTGCCAAGTCTTTTGCTTTCTGTGAGTGTTTTTTCGTGTGCAAGTTCGGTACTGCCCCTCTAGGTTTTTCAGGTGTAAAATAGATCTCTCCCCCTGCTTTCCGGGAATAAGGTTTAGAAACCTCAAGCGCCCCCGTAATTGAGGTGTTTTTCCCCGTTAGGGGCCCGGGAAAGTTCTCTGAAATTTTCTAGGTCGGAAATTTCACTGCCTTAAAAGGGTGCTGTTAGATTTTGCAGCAATATTCCAGCTAGATAGAAAAAGTGCCCTGAAGGTGTCATCTGGGCTTGGCCCCCCTAGTTTTGAAGGTTTCATTATCCATCCTGTCATTTTTCTACAGATGCGATTTAAAAATGTTATGGTCCTTAAAGGGTGAGACCTCCGACATAATACTCCCGGTCTTTGACTTTGGGTTTCGCTCTTTTTGGGGCCCAGAATATGTTTTGTACCTGATGAAGTTTTAAATTTTTCCTCATGTTTCCCCTATTGGTAATTAAATTTTCTCGTTGAACTTTTTGTTTTCTGCGCCCACTGAAAGATTTGGTTGGTCCGCCTGGACCCTTGCAGTGTTGCATGGAAGACATTGTATGCGTTTCGGGTGTCTCTGCAAAGGAAGCCCGGTGCTGTGGTGCTCTTGTTAAGGGGTATGAGGATGAGGAACAAGAGGGAGCTAGTACTGTGCCTTGTGGAACAGAGTTTTCACGTAGCTGCCTGGGACTTTATTGTTGACGATTACTCTCTTTGTTCTGTTAGTGAGGAAATTTAGATCCATCGCCCGACTTTTCCTGTTATTCCTTTTCCGCTTTTTTGTGCGTATTACGCCATGGTCACACTTGTCGAAGGCTTTTGCAAAGTCTGTATTTTTTAAATCGATTTTTTTTGTTTCTAGTGCATTTAGGACCTTGTCTTTGTGATCCGTGTTGGAAGCGGAGCGACCTTTCTAAACCCATGTTTCCTGGGTTGTTAATGAGGGTTTTAGAGGGTGGTGATCTTGCTTCTTAGGCCCTTTCAAAGATTTTTATGAATGGGTTGTTATGCTATTGGTCTTTGTTCTTTGTGTTGCTTTACTCCCCCTTTGTGGAGTGGGGTTGTTGAGTTTTTAGTAAAGAGGGACGACCCCCCTGTTGCTCCCCCTCCATAGGGTGGAAAAGGCCCTGTGGGGGCTTCTTTCAGTTTTTGATGAACCAGAGTTCCCTGGTCTGGCCTGGGGCAGAGGCTGGGCATGTCATTTATCGCCTGTTCGAAGTTTTGGCGTCAGGATAACATCGGATAGGCTTGTGTTAATCAAATTTTGTGGTTCTTCTAAAAAAATTCATTTTGATTTCGCTTCATTGGTTAGGGCTTTTCAAAAACTGAGTCTATTGGGGCTTGAGTAGCTCATCATTTCCTTCGTCATCTGTGTAGGACCCATCTTGTTTAAAGGGGCCAACTGGGCGTTGTTTTCGATTTTGATTGGATAGGAGAAGAAATACTTTGGGTTTTTTTTCGATTTTTTTATGGCTTTTTGTTTTCCCCCGATTCCCGTCCTAAAGGATTCTTTTAGCTTAAGTTCGTGTTTCTATTTCTCTGCCATGTCTCCCCCGGGATTTCAGATATATTGACCTCTTTTGCCCCCTGTTATTCTTTTCCGTCGCCTTTAAAGGGAGGCCCCTGTCTCTTTTATTTTTAAATTTCTCCTCCTTTTTTTAGAGGAAAAAGCCCGTTTCATCATCGAGTCCAAGAGTTAATTGTTCTAGGCATAAGTTTGGGTCGTGTTTTCTTAGTATATCTTCCCAGCTTATATCGGTAGGACTTGGTTTATTGGTCCCACTTTATGTTTTTGTTATTGAAGTTGAATTTGGTGAATGCTCCCTCGTGACTAGTCTCATTTTGTCGGTCTGGGGCTCCACGCATACATGTCTGAACCTCAATTATGTTGTGATCTGCAATAGAGAAAAAAGAAGTCGCACTGGGGATCTTCATTGACTTACGTAAAGCTTTTGATACAGTTGACCATGACTTGCTCCACGTAAAATTGTCACACTATGGTATAAGAGGGCACTCCCTCAACTACCTCAAGTCATACCTCAGCAACAGAAGCCAATATGTGTACGCAAATGAGGCAAACTCTTCTGCGCAACCAATTACAGTTGGTGTCCCACAGGGAAGTGTCCTTGGCCCTCTTCTCTTTCTCCTATACATAAATGACCTTCCAAATGCTTCGCAATTACTCAAACCCACACTATTTGCAGATGACACTACATACGTCTTCTCTCACCCGAGCCCAGTCACACTAGCCAATACTGTAAATACCGAATTACAGAAAATATCTACCTGGATGAGGACTAACAAACTTACACTAAACATTGACAAAACCTACTTCATTCAGTTTGGTAACAGAGCTACAGATGTCCCTCTTAACATAATGATAAACGGATCACCTATCACAAAGCTAACAGAGGGAAAATTCTTAGGAATCCCCCTTTGAAAATAGACTAAAATTTTCATACACATATACAACAAATTTCTAAGAAATTTCCAAGACGTAGGCATACTATCGAAGATACGACTATGTTCCACAGTCAGCCCCCCTGGCCCTGTATCACCTCTTATTTACCCCTACTAAACCTATGGAATTTGTGCATGGGGCTCAACAACAATTAACCATCTCAGACCACTAATTCCCCAACAAAAGGCTGCAGTTAGAATGATAACAAATTTCACTACAGGCGACTTTCCACCAATTTTCAATACACTAAACCTACTCACCATACAAAACATCCATACTTTTTTAAATTTCACCTATTACATACATAGAACACTTAACTCTGATATTAACCCTCCCCTCAAACATCTCCTTGCCAACCTCAACAGAACACATGACAAAACACAAGGCAACAGATCACTCTTTTGATGTTCCCGTGTCCATCTCACACTATGCAAAAACTCAATGCACATAAAAGCCCTAAAATCTGGAATTCATTACCTGAAAATATAAAAGAAACACTCCCTGTTTATAAATTCAAGTCTCTACTCAAAGATCACTTACTCACCCAAAACCAAATAAATACTGAATAACTGAACCTTATAAATTGTATATTTTAAATGTTTCTCACAATTATATCACAAAAATGTTAAACCAAAAAAAACCGAATCTAACTTTATTTTTTTTAAATACACTACCTAACGAATCCTTCATATGACTGAATGCAACCATATGACCTGTTTTTTGTAATACTCACTTGTGCTTTATAGTAACGTTTACATTAATGTTTATCACTGTTTCATCATTGCTTAGTTAATTTAAGTTAATTTTAAGCCAGCCCGTAATGCTATGCATAGTATAAGTGGCTTTGGCATGCTGCTCTTATCTGTATTTTTTTGTACCTCTGTATGTGTGCTCAAATTGATAAAAAAATAAATAAATAAATGAATCACATCTTAAACCTGACGTTAGTATATAAGCTTTTAGGCGCCATATTCTGTTCAGAATTTCCACGACTACGGTGCTCTTCGCACCTACTCCAAGTTAGGGACTGATTACCTCATCTTCTGTACATAGTTCTACTGTCTTCAAGTTATATCATGAAATTTTTATTGATAAAGCCACTGGATGGCGAAATGTCTACAATGAAGATACCCAGATATTGCACATGTGTCTTTGTTTCATCATGTCGGTATTGTATAGCATTCCTGTACAACTTGTCAGACACTGCAACATCATGGAATCTTGATTCTGGGACATGTACATAACCTTCACGTCTACAACAACTACTACTACAACTAAACCCCTCTCTTTGGTTATGACCTACTTCCATTGGGAATCCGCCTGCCAGTGACTATGCCTCTTCTGCTGCACATCCCATTTTACCTGACATTAGAAAGTAAGCATCAGGCGCCTTGCTTCTGCTTCAGTCTCTCCAGGACTATGGTGCTGTTCGCACCCCCTGCAAGGTTGAGGGACTGATCCGGGATTCCGGAGAGGGATCTGGACATTCTCAGACAATCCAGATTCCACGGCAAACTACACCCCACCAAGAACCTCAATGGAAATGGGATGTACCCCAGTACCCTTTCCCCTACCTAGGAACTAGGGTGCCTGTGGGAAAAAAACCCAAAAGCCAAAAAAGGAAGGGCAAAAGGGAGGGGTGGGGAGGAGGAGGAAACGAAAATGGGGAGGATGGGATAGGGAAGGGGTTTTTGGGGGATAATTAGGTATGGTCTGAAGGAGACCAACAGGTCAAAATTTCCCCAGACCAAGAGCCTCTTCACCATTTCCAAGGGGCCTCCATTGAAGAGGCTCATGGTCAAAAAATATGCAATAACTGAGTGATTATTCCCAAAGGCGTTACGAACATACGTATCCAAGTGCAGTAAGGGGTTCTATGGTAGATCGGCCCTTACGAAAGCCTTACTGACTAGTGGAGAGACTGTTGTGTGTCTCTAAATACCACCATTAAACGTCAATTTACCAGATGTTCCATCACTTTGCAAACTGCACTAAATAAGAGCAATGGGGCGATAGGGGGGAGGCATCATGTACCGTAGTACCCAGCTTGCGAAAGGGAAACAATGGCAGATTTCCACAGCTGGGGGAAGAACTCCTTGTGACCAAATAAGATTGAACAGGTGTAAGAGGACTACCAGGGGTGACTGATGTAAATGTTGGTAACATCGAATCTGAATGTCGTCAGGCCAGCTGCCGAATGATCGGCAAGAAACTGAGTTCAGTTCCCGAAGTGTAAAGGTTAAAAGGCATATATACTGTTCTTCTCTGAGAGAGAAAAGTCCAAGGGTACTCTCGGGCAGACTTTGAGGAAACGAAACGAGGGACATAGATGGAGCCTCGGGAAATACGGACCAGATGAGTGCAATTTCACTGGCAACATTAAGCGGGTTTGCTATATCAACACCCGGCGCCCGTAGAATAGGAGCCAAGTCAGGAGAGATTTACCACTCAATTTCTCATTTTTCCAGACTGCACTCTTTGAGGCAGCTGCGGTGATGGTGGAAACCTATCTTGACCGGCAAGTGGAATTTAGTATACGCATGACATGGGCGACAGTGACCGCACGTTTATGCTTAAAATCAAGAAGTCCTCTATCAGTTCTATTGTAACTGGTACCCGCCACATGCAGCGCGTTTCAAATGTACTGCATGAAACACAGGCGGAGACCACCACGCATGCACTTCTAAGGAATGCCTGCCTGAGGATTGGGGTTATAGAATGAGAAGCTGCGGTGAAAATGGACGTTCTAGAAGAGTTGAGGAGCTCCATCAATGGCGGATGAAGAAGGAAACCTCACTAAACGCAGTGAGTTATGAGGTAAAGGTCCCCCATTGCCTGATCAAACACAAAATTGCCAGCAAGGACTACAGAACGGCGGTGAATATGAAGGAGAAGTAAGAATGATTGGAACTACAAAAAACATATCGCTGTCATGTAAGGTCCGGTAGAAAGACCAGCAAGTCTTGTGCCAGTGGAGGAAGAGCAGACCATAGATCGAAGCAGGAAGAAGAGAGAAATGAGTATGAGGATCAAAATAGGTGGGAGTACCAAGTACCGTATTTTATTACATGGAGGTGAGGGCATTAGTTTATTATAATCCAAAAATAGAAGCGTTAAGCCACAGGACTATACAGGCTGCAGGGAGGAAGGATAGCGAAGGCACAGGTGGCAAAGGGGAGATGGATGAGTTATAGGTTACGGATAACAGTGGGGCAGTGGCTGCGAACGGGTAAAAGGCAGCAAGAGATGAACTAGAACGGGCGCCTGAGGGGAGTGCGAAAAAGTCATCATCAGAGTTTGTGGGTAAATCAGTCGTGGTCAAGAAGTCAATGATGAGGAGTCAGGATTAAAGGAGGGTCGTCCAGCAAGAAGGGAGACGGTAAAGAGGATAGTAGTCGAACGAAGGACGCCGTTGGAGGTAAAATTCTGCGGGCTCGTTGATAGAGAGGCCGTCTAACAGAATGTAGCTAAAACAAAACTCTCCGGGGGATTTTTTAACTGGAACTGACATCAGCTCACAGAGAGGAAACAGGGTGCCTCTCCCTGAGCTCCCCATGTTAGGACGCAGGAGTGTGGCCAATGCGAAGGAGGAGAGAGTGGTCTCCCAACCTCGGCATGATGCAAGAAGACGGCCAGTAACCTATGCTCGGTTTAATAGAATGCAGTTTGTTTACCGACCGAGTTGGACAACGTTGTTGCCCAACGGGTGGAAGGTGGGTAGCTATTGCAGACAAAATAGTCCAGAAATGGACACCTCGATAGGGAAATTGGTAGGTTCATGTACTGTGATGCGCAGCAGTGTCTGCAGTTCATTGCCCTGTAGATGACATGACCAGGGACCCAACAAAAAACAATTATCTTTCTGTTTGGTCGAGTTCGGCGTCGCCAAAGTTGTATACGGAGTACTAGGGGATGAGATGTATCAAATTTTCGTTATAGCTGTAGGCACTAGGGAGTCTGAGATACTACACATGATGACACAGGCATCGATGCGATACGGAATAAGTGCTGCCACGAATGGCAACAGTTCAGCAGTAAAAAACAGCTAGCTGAAGATTAGTAAAGGCCCCCGCACGGACGCTGTCCGGCAAACACTGCTGCAAAATCCGAGCCATCTGAAGACTTAGAGCCATTGTGTACACAGCAGTGGATGAGAATGGGGAGTGGAAGTGATCCAGGAATAAGAGGGCGGGGAAGCCACCGTAGGCAGTTGCGCTTTTTGAGCACGGGAGTGAGGAAAGAACAGACCCGAACAGCAGGAAATTCCAGGGGGAACCGGTAGGGAAAAGGGGGGGGTTTGGGGAGATGGCATACAGAAATATAAAGGTGGATTGGTAACTGAAGGGGAAGACAAGAGTGAATGTAGGCGAGAGTGGAAAGGGATGGAGCAACAGGGGCGGCGAACGAATAAAGAATGTCTACTAATATCGGTGGACCATTCTATTAATGGACAGGATTGTGTGGATCGTTGAGGGCGTACATAGTAGCGAAGGCCCAATGGGCATCACGGCGATCAGGGACAAGGATGGAACATTTGCTTTCTGTATAGAGGCTCTCAACCGGGGAAGAGGAAAAAAAGCACAAAGGCAAAACGTTAAAGCCTTGGTGATGGATAGAGTTAAGGCTAGAGAGCGTAGCAGGAGAGGCTGCGGAATAAATCTGGTTCACAATAATCGCAGTTTCGAATTAAAACGCGGGCTGACTGTAGGCGAAGCAGAGTTCGACGATCAGTCCCCAGGAAAGATGAGCAAGGGTTTTAAGAAGGTTTAGCCGGTGTGACAAGTTGCCTTCAGAGAGGTCAATGTGAGCGTTTCCAGGAATAACCGGACGGTACAAGAGAGGCTTAGAAAACTGCCTGTATCACGTTCGAGGATACGGGAGCCATAGAGATACAAGGTGATCGGAGATAAAAGAGCGTCTAGTGAAAGTAATTTGGGTGAGTTTTGGTACTTGAAAAATTTACGCACCATGGTGGTGCCAAGTGGCAACACGGTGACGCTGCTGGAAGAGAAACTGCAATAAGGTGACGTCAGCGCCTGCACTAGCAATAGCGACGTCATCCATAGAGTGATGACCAAATATTGGGTGGAAGAACAGAGGCCAACTCATTTATAGCAAGTGGAGAAAGGTGTTGTGCTTCAGAAACACATCCTGAGGGACACTTCAGCTTGGGAGAAGTCCGGGGAGAAGACATTATTGACTCGAACACGCAATGTCTGTCAGTAAAAAAGTTCTTAAGGAAGTATGGTAGATTGCCTCGGAGGCCTAAGGAATTGGGGCCAGGGCCAAAATATTTACTCCAAGTTGTGGTTATGCCTTCTTCAAGGTTCAAAAATATGGAATAACTGAGTGATAATTCGCAAAGGCATTACGAAAACATCCGTATCCAAGTGTAAGGGGTCTATGGTAGAACGACCCTTACGAAAAGCATATGCCTAGCGGAGAGATGTTGTGTCTACTAAATACCACATTAAACGGTCGATTTACGAGGCGTTCCATTCACTTTGCAAACTGCATAGTAAGAGCGATGGTGCGATTGAGGGCGGCATCATGTCCTGTAGTTTACCCGTACCGAGTTTGCGGAAAGGGAGAACAATGGCAGATTTCCCAGTCGGGAAGAACTCCTTGTGACCCAAAATAAGATTGAAGAGGTGTAAGAGAGACTACAAAGGGCCTGACCGAGTAAATGTGTAACATACGAATAAGAATGTCATCTGGGCCCCAGCTGCGATGATCGGCAAAGTGAGAGCGTGCTCAGTTCTTGAGGTAAAAGGCACATTTACTGTTCTTCACTGAAGAGGAAGAAAAGTTCAAGGGTACTAACTTATGGCAGACTTTGAGGAAAGAAACGAGGGGCATAGTTGGAGCCCTGGGAATACGGCCGATGTGTGCTAAGTTCATGGGCACCGTCGAGAGGGTTTGCTAACCATCTACCAGTGACCCGTTAGAAAGGAGCCGCGTCAGGAGAGTATTTACCATTCAATTTCCTCACTTTTTTCAGGACTGCACTCATAGAAGAAAGCAGAGGTGATGGTGGAAAAATAGTTCGCCAACAAGGTGCGTTTTTAGCTTCACGGATGAACGGCGGCGATTCGCAGCTTCTCTTAAAATCAACAAGTCTCCAGCGGTTATATTGTCCCGGTACCTGCCCATGCAGCACGTTTCAAAGTACTGCATGAGCACAGCAGGAGACCCACAAGGCACACACTTCTGAGAATGCCTGCTGAGGTAGAGGGCGGGGTGGGGAGTGGGGTGTGTTGGTTGTGGGGGAGGTGCTTGGGGTGGTGTGGTGGGTTTGGTTGTGTGAGTGGGTGTGTTTGGGTGGTGTGGGGCTGTGTGTGAGTTGGGGTTCTGGTGTGCTGTGGGAGGGTGGGGTGGGTTGTGTGTGGTGTGGGGTGGTTGTGTTGGGGGGTTGTGCTGGTGGTGTGGAGTTGGTGGGTTGGTGCGTGGTGGAGGGGCTGGTTGTACGGGCGTGGTGTGTGTGTGTGGGAGTTGTGTTGGTGAGGGGGGTGTGTGGTGGGTGAGGGTGTGATTGTGTAGGTTGTGTGTTGGGGAGGGGTGTGGGTGTGTGGTGGGTGGTGTGTGTGGTGGGTGTTGGTGTGGCGTGGTTGTGTGGGCGGTGAGTAGGTGGATTGGAGGGCCGTGATGTGGAGGGGCGACGGTGTGTGTGTGGTGTGGGTGGGGTGGGGGTGGGTGTGTGGGTGGTGTGCAAGTTTGTGTGGTTGGGGAGGGAGGGTGTCTGTGGGGGGTTGGGTATAAGTGAGGTGTTTGAAGGTGGATGGTGTAAGAGGTGGAGTGAGAAGTTAGAGGTAGAGGTGTTTGTGTAGCTTATTAAATTAATAGAATATTGTGTATTATTGAGGATTATATAGATAATTATATTTATTATTATTTTATAATTATATTTACTAGATATTTATATATTATTATATTATTTATAACTTTATATCTTATTTTAGGGGGGGGGGGGAAACTAGAATGAGAAGTGCGGATTCTAAATGATGTCGAGAAGATGTGTAGGAGCTCATCAATGGAGGATGAAGAAGTACCCACACTAAAAGCAGTGAGAGGTGTGAGTAACGATCCCAATTTGCACCGATCAAATTGCCAGCGAGGGCTACGGAAAAGGTGGTGAATAGGAAAGGAAAAAAGTACGAATGATCGGAGACAATGATCACCGCCACTGTGATATGTAAAGTCTGGTAAACAGACCAGGTGAAGTTCGTTGCCAGTGGAGGAAGAGGCAGGACTGATAGTTCGATGCAAGAAAGGTATGAGTACGAGGGATCATATGGGTGGGATTACCGTATTTAAAACATGGAGGGGGTGAGAGGCGAGAAAAGCCTCCAAACTGAATGCACGTGAGTCACAAGAGACCCCCCCAGAGGAAATGGTGGGCATTAAAATCACCAAGTAACAGAAAAGTGTTGGGGGTAAGGGATGAAACAAAGAAAGGAAAGTCTGGGATAGTAGTGCTCGAGAAGGATGAGAGATATAAAGAAACATATTGTAAACCACTATTCAAGTGGATTGGGCTGCGGTAATTGCAGCGATGTATGGACAAATACATGTAGATGACAGTTACGGAATATCATTGCGTAGAAGAAGGGCACTTTCATTAAAGGTCCATCTGAGAAAGGATCCAAAGAATACAATAAACTATAGCCTGAGAATAGGTTGGAAAACAGCCGAGTGGTAATTTTTGGTTCTTGTAAGCACGCACCAACAGGGGAAAACTGGAAATGCAACATCTGAAGCTCACCCGATTACCCCTGAGGCCGCGGGATATTCCACTGTCATAGACCATGAATAAAACTGGCGATGAAGAAAATATCAGGCATCTGTAGGTAAAGGCACCTACGGACTAGAGGGGTTAGAAAGTCAGTGTGGTGGCTTGGAAGATGTTCAAGTAGCGACGGAACGGAGCGTTGCGAAGAATGGGGTTGTGAGATGGAGCGAGAGGGAAAAGAGAAGGAAAGGATTAGTGAATCAGTGTCATTGAAGTTTAGTTCTCTGCAATATATTCTGAAAATGGCTTCAAGTGTTTCAGAATTCAAGATGTATGGGAGACCATATTGGAGATAGGAGGAGGGGGTGAGTAAAGATTGGACGTAATGGACTGATACCAACGTACGAGGGGGAGGGAAAAGTGTAAGGGATGGAGATGAAGTGTGGGGGGGGGACAGAAGAGGAGGAAACCTGGGAGGTGGCCGGAAGAGGGAGAAACTTTGGGAGGGGACGGGGGTGGAAGGGCCTAGTACGAGGAGGAGGGGTGAATCTCCACACTTGTAATAGAAGCCAGAGAGCGGGGAAGACTAGGTACGAGACTGGAAAGGTATAAAGTGTGGAGGTGGGGAAGACGGGCAGGAAGGGGCAAAGAGATTTGAGCAATGTGTGATTTTTTGGCTTCTGCGTAGGGGGCGCATGGTATTCGGTGTCGTAGAGGTCTTTGTCAATACTGGGGCTTGTGAGGAAGCGAGCGAAGATGTGAGAACAGACTGGAAAAGGGTGGGGGTTGTAGTCGGGGACGTCAGAGCCAAGGACAGCAAAAGGATTAGAGCCGTAGTGGTAGGGGAGGGGTGGTACCAAAGAGGAAAAGGTGCGAAGATGGGACCCAGAAGTGGGGGCGGGATGCGGGGATGTTGGAAACACGAGGAATAAGAAACACGGGGTAGTCTCCCTGGAGGCGGAGATGAGTCACCGCCATACATATGGGAGTCAGTTCTGTTTCTTTGAGGCAACAGATTTTTCACGTTCATTTAAGTATAAGTAGACCTGGCAAACGGGGGAGTAAGTACAAAGGGTGAGCTTCATTACAATTAAGGCAAGGTGGAGGTTGGCCTGCAGATGTATTAGCAATGTTCAATCGCACACAGATGGGCCATTGGGCCAGAGATCTGCAAAATTTTCGATGGGTGACCAAAAACGCAGCAACATTTACATTGTTTGCGGTTTGTTGTAGGTATCACCTTTCGAACTTGTAACCTGATGTTCCCGGACATATACAGAGGACGGGAGTTCTCGGCTGTAAAAGATAACGCAGCCACCCATTGCAAGGGTAACGTTCTCCGCCCCCGGGCAGGGAAGGAAATAAGTGTCTACTGTGAGGATAGGGAGATCCTGGAGTTCAGCTGTTCAAAAATGTTCATTGCCACATGACTGGAAATTCTGTTAGGACTATGGTATGGGGCAGAATGACAGTACCACTACAAGAATTGAGAGAAAGTGTTTTTTAATCGGATAGGAGTAGTATCGATCTTCGAAAAGGAGAGGAAAGAGATCATGACCTTGGGTAGCATTCTGGACAGTGACGATGCGTTGTACCCTTTGGAGAGCGCTGAAATGCATGAAAATATCTCTGCCACATGACGCAGGAGACGCATTCTGCAATTACTATGGTCAGAGAGGTAGGCAGAAGCAAGGAAGTTGGTCTTAAAGTAAAGAATTTTAGTCCATTGTGTGGTCCGAAACTGAGCGTGGAGAGGGAGTGCTTGACGGGTCGGTCTTTTCCGAGTCGTATGGGAAGGTAACGAAGGCGCATTCATCAGGAGATTGAGTTTGGCGTGGGGCTGGTTTTTAGGGAGTAGGACGGCGTTGGTCGGCATTGAACATGGGCGGGCGATTCGAAAATTGCCGTACGTAGAGGGAGGGAAGCCGGAAGCATAGTCAAAGGAGAGCGGGAAGAGTTCTGGACAAATCGAAGGAGTCAGTCGAAGCCCGGCTACCTGAAGCGGGGTGAGAGGAAACAGCACCAGCAAGAGGTACAGGGGCATCAGGAGTGTCCGAAAGAGGGTGGTCTAAACACAAGGCAGGGTCAGAATGGGGGGGTGGCGGTATCAAGAAGGGGCATGGGGGGTGGTAGTGGTTTCATGGACTAGGGCTGCCAATGGTTAGGTTACACTTTGCTTTTTTGTTTTTAAGAAAAAAAAAGAACGAAGAAAAGAAAATAAAAAAAAAAGAAGAATAAAAAAGGGGGGGGAGCGGGGAGGAATAGTTCCCAGGGAGGAATGAAAGGGCTGGAAATCTCTCCGCGCCAAGAGGACCTCAAACCGCTAGTAGCGCGAGGTTTTTTTTTTTTTTTTCAGCAGGAACCCGTGCCATACCTACCTTCATGTAGGTAAACCAGCAATCCGGGATAGAACTCACATCTGCCGAGCTACCTCGGTGGACAAAAAGGAGGGCGGCGGTATCCGCCGCAACAAAGCTACCTCCTTCGGCCACACCCCGGAATCCGAAAGGTGGCTTCCAGAGATACACCCGTTCGCCAAAAGGACACCCAAAAGCTACTCGGGATCCCAGAGAGGGATCGGGCATCCCCAGGCAATCCAGATTCCACGGAGCAAACTACGCACCGCCAAGAACCTCTAGGAATGGGATGGACCCCGGTGTCCTTTCCCCTACTAGGGAACTAGCGCTGTGGGAGAACTCCCGAAGGCAAAAAGAGGAAGGCAAAAAAGGAGGGTGTGGCGGGGAGGAGGACTGGAAAAAGGGGGAGGAATTGGGGCGGATGGGATAGGGGAGGGGAGAATGGGGGGTAATTAGGTTTGGTCTGGGAAGAAGACGACAGGGCTAATTCCTCAGACCAAGAGCCTCTTCACCAGCCCAAGGAGCCCCCCTTGAAAAAGGAGGCATGGCGGTGAGAGAGAAACGCCTCCAGCCTGAATGCCACATTGAGTCACAATGAGACCCCCCCCGGGAGGAAATGGTGGGCATTAAAAATCGCTATGTAACAGAAGTGGTGGTGGTAAGGATGAAACAAGAAAGGCCAAATCTGGGATAGAACTGCCCGAGAAGAGAAGGAGATTAAAGAACATATTGTAAACCACTTATTCAAGTGGATACGGGCTGCAGTGTAATGCAGCGAGGTATCGACAAATTGTTGATGGACTCAACATTGTGTAGCAGAAGGGCACTTTCATTAACGGTCCCATCTGAGAAAGAATCGAAGAAGAAATAAATTTAGTCTGGATAGGTTGGACATAACAGGGGCCTGAGGTAATTTGGTTCTTGTAAGCAAACTCCAACAGGGAAACCACCTGGAAAGCAACATCTGAAGCTCACCCGATTATTCCTAGGCAACGGATAAACCACTTTAAATCGGCCATGACTTGGCAACAAGGAACATACCAGGATCCATAGGGAAGGGCACCTACGGACTAGAGGGGTTTGCAATAGTCTATGTGCGGTGGCATCGGAAGACATTCAAGCGCGACAGGAATGAGCATGAAAGAATGGAGTTGTGGAGATGGAGGAGAGGGATGAGAAGGAAAGGAGGTGATCAGTGTCCATTGAAGGTTTCGTCTCTGCATATTATTCTGCAATAGGTCAATTGTTCTGAATTGGAAAGACTATGGGAGACAACAATTGGGAAGATAGGAGGAGGGGGAGTAACGATTGGGACCGTAATAGTCTGTACTAACGTAGGGGGGTGAGAGCATAGTTGGGACTG
>NC_069470.1:16393944-16424601 GCF_026875155.1 Cherax quadricarinatus | reverse complement strand
AGTCAATAGACTAAAGTTAAAGTCTCCTAGAATTACTACATTATCGTGCCTTGTGGCCTTAACAATTTCCTCCCATAGCAGTCTCCCTTGGTCCCTATCTAAGTTTGGGGGATGGTATATCACTCCTAAAATCAGTTTTTCATGCCCCTCTGAAAATTCCATCCAAACAGGCTCTGTGTTACTTCAGACTTAATACCCGTTTTTATGCAACAGTTCAAGCGATCTCGGACATACAATGCCACCCCACCCCCCTTCCCGATACTTCTATCTACTTGGAACAATTTAAAACCCTGAATGTGACATTCCACAGGCATGTCCCGACTTTTTGAATTAAACCACGTCTCAGTTATGGCAAATACATCAATGTTACCTGCACTAGCAACTAGTCTCAACTCGTCCATCTTATTCCTAGCACTGCGACTATTTGTGTAATATATATTTAAAGACCCTCTCTCTTTACCCTTCCTGCTCCTTTCTGTTATTCCACTAAACCTATTACTGTCCTTGTCAATTAGTGCCACTGGCTTTCCAGTATCCACCTCATTTTGCATATTACTAGCTCTCCTAGTACTCATATTACTACACTGGGACTTCACTGTTTTCCCGCCAAAACCCATACCACTAACTATTCCTAGTTTAAAGACCTAACAGCTCCCTCCACTGCGTTGGCCAGTGCTCCCACCCCACACCTAGATAAGTGAACCCCATCCCTGGCATACCATTTCTGCCATAGAAGAGGTCCCAGTTGTCTATGAATGTTACCACATTTTCCTTACAGTATTTGTCCAGCCAGCAACTGACATCAATTGCTCTGGACAACCATTCATTTCCAACTCCTCTCCTTGGCAAAATGCCACATATGACAGGTTTCCCACCCTTCCTCCTAATTATCTCTATTGCTGACCTATACCTGCTACTCATCAGGTCCTCACTCCTACATCTGCCCACATCGTTGCCTCCAGCACTGAGGCAGATAATAGGATTGCTCCCATTACCTCTCATGATGTCATCCAGACGGCTAACAATATCCTTCATCCCAGCCCCAGGAAAACACACTCTCTGCCTCCTACTCCTATCCTTCAAGCAGAATGCCCTATCCATGTACCTAACCTGGCTATCCACAACAACAACAATGTTTTTACCTTCCTTGGCATCGTCCGTCGTGATGCTCCGAATAGTCGACTCACATTCTTCAGGTAGCATTACACCACATGTGGAATTCGTCAAGACGTTCTCGATGGTCTTCGTTGGGGTTTCTAGGGATGTCTCACTCACGTCTGCCAGTGCTTCCTTGGTGCTCGTTGTGGCATTCCCAGTAGAACACTCACATTCGTCAGGTAGCACAGAGAATGAGTTGGAAGTTTCCACGGTAGTCTTCTGGTTTCTCGTTGTTTCTGCCTCTCCAACCGTTTTCTTGATCCTCAGCTTGGTTCCATGTTGCCCGGCCACTGACCAAGCTCCCCTCTTAACCTGGGGACTCACAAGAGGAGGATTACTACGAATCCTCTTGTTCTCCTCCGATAATCACCGTATCTCCAGCTTAGCAACTCTGAGCTCTTCTCTCAGCTGCTGGTAAAGTTGCTCAAGAGAGGGCATCCTCGTTCAGACTCACAGAGTGCACACAAACAGGTCTTCACAGAGCTAAGTGCATGTCACCACTGAGCTAAGTACACGTCACCACTGAGCTAAGTACACGTCACCACCTATAAAGATCTAAAGGGATCGAACCCTAAGGGCAAGGGTTCATCAGATCTTAAGAAATCAAAGCCTCTAGTCGAGAGTAAAATGACTTCTTTTATTCCTGTTTGTCATTTGTGTGGAGTTATGGGACATAAAAGTCCAGATTGTCCTTCTAAGGAGGTCCAAAAAGTTGGAAGATGTTTTAAAGACTGTAATGACCAAGCACCCTTCTGTTCAGGAACAGTTAATGGACTTAATGTATCTACCATTTTACGAGACACTGGATGCACATGTATAGTCATTTCCGATAAGCTGTTCCCTAATCTTAAGAAACTCATTCCTTTGCTATACTTTCAGACTACTTTGGCCGTACGGACACTTTTCCTACCATCCATTGTTACATTAGGTCTAAATGGTTCAAAGGTTGGTCTGAAGCCTTACTAGCTCCCATCACTTCTTGCTCCGTACTAATAGGTAATGTAAAAGATGCCATTCTTCCTTCTGAGGTTGACCTTTCATCGCCAAAGATGGACATATGCTTTTCAGATCCTCTTCCTGTAGAGTCAGAGAAGCCCCTCGAAAGTTCAGATGAGACAATGTCTCGTGAGCTTCATGTGGGATTAAAAACCAATGATGCTACTCTCGAAAGCGAGGAAGTAGGATCACCGGTTCACTTGTTAGATGAAAGTGAAGATATCACCTCCGATACTATAAATGTCTTGACTAGGGCTCAGACCAAAGCCCAGGCTTCTCCTACTGTTGATCGTTTGATTTTCCCTGTGACTATGCCCTCGTCTGCTACACATCCTATTTTCTCCTAACTTTAGTATATAAGCATCAGGCGACTTGCTTCTGCTTCAGAATGTCCACGACTATGGTGCTCTTCGCACCCACTCAAAGGTTGAGGGACTGATTACCTCATCTTCTGTGCATAGTTCAACTGTTTTCAGGTTATATCCTGGAATTTGTATTCATAAAGCCACTGGAAGGCGAAATGTCTACAATAAAGATACCCAAATGTTGCACATGTGTCTTAGTTTCATTTTGTCGGTATTGTATGCCATTCTTGTACAACTTGTCAGACACTGCAACATCATGGAATCTTGATTCTGAGGACATGTACGTAACCTTCACGACTACGACAACTACTACAACAACTAACCCGTCTCTTTGGGTAGGACCTACTTCCTCTGGGGAATCCCGCCTAACCCCAGTGACTATGTCCTCGTCTGCTACACGTCCCATTTTCACCTGATGTTAGTATGTAAGTGTCAGGCACTTTGCTTCTGCTTCAGAATCTGCACGACTACCATGCTCTTCGCACCTACTCCATGGTTGATTGACTGATTACCTAATCTTCTGTACATAGTTCTACTGCCTTAAAAATATGTCCTGGAATTTTTACTGATAAAGCCACATTATGGTGAAACGTCTACAATAAAGTCACCCACATGTTGCACATGTGTCTTAGTTTCATTATGTCGGTATTGTATACCATTCTTGTACAACTTGTCAGACACTGTAACATCATGGAATCTTGATTGTGAGGAAAAGAACGTAACCTTCACGACTACGACAACTACTTCTACAACTAACCCATCTTTTTGGGTAGGACCTACTTCCAATGGGAATCCCGCCTACTAGTGACTATGCTCTCGTCTGCTGCACGTCCCATTTTCACTTGACGTTAGTATATAAGCTTCAGGCGCCTTGCTTCTGCTTTAGAATCTCCACGACTACGGTGCTCTTCGCACCTACTACAAGGTTCAGAGACTGATTACCTCATCTTCTGGACATAGTTCTACTGTCTTCAAGTTATGTCCACGAATTTGTATTGATAAAGCCACTGGATGGCAAAACGTCTACAATAAAGATGCCAAGATGTTGCACATGTGTCTTAGTTTCATTTTGTCGGTATTGTATGCCATTCTTGTACAACTTGTCAGACACTGCAACATCATGGAATCTTGATTCTGAGGACATGTACTAAACCTTCACGACTACAACAACTGCTACTACAACTAACCCATCTCTTTGAGTAGGACCTACTTCCACTGGGGAATCCCACCTACCAGTGACTATGCACTCATCTTCAACACATCCCATTTTCACCTGACATTAGTATATAAGCGTCAGGAGATTTGCTTCTGCTTCAGAATCTCCACAACTATGGTGCTCTTTGCACCCACTTCAAGGTTGAGTTACTGATTACATCATCTTCTGCACATAGTTCTACTGTCTTCGAGTTATGTCCTGGAATTTGAATTGTTAAAGCCACTGGATGGGGAAATGTCTACAATGAAGATACCCAGATGTTGCACATGTGTCTTAGTTTCATCATTTCGGTATTGTATAGCATTCTTGAACAACTTGTCAGACACTGCAACATCATGGAATCTTGATTCCAATAACATGTACGTAACCTTCACGACTACGACAACTATACTTCAGCTAACCCATCTCTTTGGGTAGGACCTACTTCCACTGTGGAATCTCGCCTACCAATGTCTATGCCCTCGTCTGCTATGCATCCCATTTTCACCTAACGTTAGTATATAAGCGTCAGGCACCTTGCTTCTGCTTAAGAATCTTCCTGACTACGGTGCCCTTTGCACCTACTCCAAGGTTGAGGGACTGATTACCTAATCTTCTGTACATAGTTCTACTGTCTTCGAGTTATGTCCTGGAATTTGTATTGATAAAGCCACTGGATCGGGAAATGTCTTTAATAAAGATACCCAGATGTTGCACGTGTGTCTTAGTTTCATCATTTCGGTATTGTATAGCATTCTTGTACAACTTGTCAGACACTGCAACATCATGGAATCTTGATTCCGATAACATGTATGTAACCTTCACGACTACTACAACTGCTACTACAACTAACCCATCTCTTTGGGTATGACCTACTTCCACTGAGGAATCCAGCCTACTAGTGACTAGCCCTTGTCTGCTACACATCCCATTTTTCACCTCACGTTAGTGTATAAGCATCAGGTGCATTGCTTCTGCTTCAGAATCTCCATGACTGTGGTGGTCTTCGCACCTACTCCAAGGTTGAGGGACTGATTACCTCATCTTCTGTGCATAGTTCTCCTGTTTTCAGGTTATATCCTGGAATTTGTATTGATAAAGCCACTGGATGGCGAAATGTCTACAATAAAACTTCCCAGATGTTTCTCATATGTCTTAGTTTCATTATGTCGGTATTGTATCCCATTCTTGTACAACTTGTCAGAAAACTGAAAACATCATGGAATCTTCATTCTGGGACATGTACGTAACCTTCACGACTACGACAACTACTACCATAACTTACCAATCTCGTTGGGTAGGACCTACTTCCACTGGGGATTCCCGCCTACCCCCAGTGACTATGTCCTCGTCTGCTACAAGTCCCATTTTCATTCATCTGACGTTAGTATAAAAGCGTCAGCCGCCTTGCTTCTGCTTCAGAATCTCCACGACTACAGCGCTCTTCGTACCTACTCCATGGTTGACTGACTAATTGCCTAATCTTCTGTACATAGTTCTACTGCCTTAAAGCTATGTCCTGGAATTTTTATTGATAAAGCCACTGGATGGTGAAACCTCTACAATAAAGACACCCACATGTTGTACATGTGTCTTAGTTTTATCATGTTGGTATTGTATACCATTCTTGTACAACTTGTCAGACACTGCAACATCATGGAATCTTGATTCTGAGGACATGTACGTAGCCTTCATGACTACGACAACTACTACTACAACTAACCCATCTCTTTGGTTATGACCTACTTCCACTGGGGAATCCCGAATACCAGTGACCATGCCCTCATCTGGAGTTTACCTGGAGAGAGCTCCGGGGGTCAACGCCCCCGCGGCCCGGTCTGAGACCAGGCCTCCTGGTGGATCAGAGCCTGATCAACCAGGCTGTTGCTGCTGGCTGCACGCAAACCAACATACGAGCCACAGCCCGGCTGATCCGGAACTGACTTTAGGTGCTTTAGGTGCTATGATAACTGATGCACACATGAACAAAGATCACTTACTACTCTCAGGTGACTTCAATATAAATCTCCTGCAAGACCAGGACCCACACGTTACTGAATTCACAAACACAATGAGTAACTGTATGTTGCTACCAACAGTAACAAAACCTACAAGAGTTACAGAGACTAGTGTTTCCCTACTTGACCATATCTGGACCAACACCATATCCCCTTTAAAATCAGGCATAATTACAGATAATACCCCAGACCACTACCCTACTTTCCCCATAACAACTCTTGGTAAAAATACCCCAAGACACTTTCTAAAGTCACCCTTCAGACTTCACAATGAGGCAGCATTAATAACTTCACAACAGCATTAGCAAACATTGATTGGCACACTGAGCTAGAATTTTATACAGATATTGACGAATGTATTAATAATTTTCTAAAAAAGACCAATACCCCCTATAACAAGCACTGCCCTAAAAAAACTAAACAGATGACAGCAAAGAGACTGAACAGTCCTGGCTAACACCCAGCATTCTCAAATCCATAAATACAAAACACCCAAAATGAAAAAAAAGTACAGAATGGGGGCCATAACCAGAGACCAAACAAAACGTTAACTCGTCAATCCTAACCAGCCTGATAAGAAGGGAAAAAAATTTTATTATGAGAAAGATTATCAAAAATTACGAGGTGATATAAAAAAGACCTGGAAAAACCCTATCAGAAATCTGGGAACAAAAAAGATATCACGAAATAGCGAAATAAAATTAGCAAAATCAGATGAACCCCAAAATCCCACCAACAGAAACAGCAAACAGACTCAATGATTTCTTCTCCACTATAGGACAAAACCTTGCCCAAAAAAATCCCAAGCTCAGATACCCCACCAAATTTACTACCTCACCGGCAACTACCCGAACAACTGTTCCTAGCTCCGACTAACCATACGAAGTCTCCCTTATTATCAATGCACTAAAAAACAAGGCAGGAGATTTAAGTACCTTTCCACCCTTTATATACAAAAAAGTGTCAAAAAGTGCTATTTTCCAATCATTGCAACACTCTTTAACAAATCCATTGAATCCTCCACCTTCCCCACAGAACTCAAAATTTGCAAAGGGGCACCCGATCCACAAAGGAGGAGACCAAACAGAGTTGAATAACTATAGGCCAATATCCAACTTACACCCTCTCTCAAAAATCTTCGAAAAATTAATTCATAAACGAATCTATCCTACCTTATCTCCCAAAACATTTCTCAAACCCCGCCAATTTGGATTCAGGCCTAATAAAAATACTAATGATGCTATTATACACATGCTAGAAAAATATATACCTGGAGTGCTACTTCCATACATATTGTACTTTTAAATGTACCTGGAGAGAGTTTTCGGGGGTCAAAAGCCCCCCGGCCCGGTCTGTGACCGGGCCTCCTGGTGGTTTAGGCCTGATCAACCAGGTGTTGCTGCGGGGTGCACGCAACCCCAAAGTTTCGAGCACAGCCCGGCTGATCAGGAACTGACTTTAGGTGCTGTCCAGTGCCAGCTTGAAGACTGCCAGGGGTCTGTTGGTAATCCCCTTTTGTGGTGCTGGGGGGCAGTTGAACAGTCTCGGGCCCCTGACAAATTTTGTATGGTCTCTTAACGTGCAGTGACACCCCTGCTTTTCATTGGGGGGATGGTGCATCGTCTGCCAAGTCTTTTTCTTTCGTAGTGAGTGATTTTCGTGTGCAAGTTCGGTACTAGTCCCTCTAGGATTTTCCAGGTGTATATAATCATGTATCTCTCCCTCCTGCGTTCCAGGGAATACAGGTTTAGAAACCTCAAGCGCTCCCAGTAATTGAGGTGTTTTATCTCCGTTATGCGCGCCGTGAAAGTTCTCTGTACATTTTCTAGGTCGGCAATTTCACCTGCCTTGAAAGGTGCTGTTAGAGTGCAGCAATATTCCAGCCTAGATAGAACAAGTGACCTGAAGAGTGTCATCATGGGCTTGGCCTCCCTAGTTTTGAAGGTTCTCATTATCCATCCTGTCATTTTTCTAGCAGATGCGATTGATACAATGTTATGGTCCTTGAAGGTGAGATCCTCCGACATAATCACTCCCAGGTCTTTGACGTTGGTGTTTCGCTCTATTTTGTGGCCAGAATATGTTTTGTACTCTGATGAAGATTTAATTTCCTCATGTTTACCATATCTGAGTAATTGAAATTTCTCATCGTTGAACTTCATATTGTTTTCTGCAGCCCACTGAAGATTTGGTTGATGTCCGCCTGGAGCCTTGCAGTGTCTGCAATGGAAGACACTGTCATGCAGATTCGGGTGTCATCTGCAAAGGAAGACACGGTGCTGTGGCTGACATCCTTGTCTATGTCGGATATGAGATGAGGAACAAGATGGGAGCTAGTACTGTGCCTTGTGGAACAGAGCTTTTCACTGTAGCTGCCTAGGACTTTACTCTGTTGACGACTACTCTCTGTGTTCTGTTAGTGAGGAAATTATAGATCCATCGACCGACTTTTCCTGTTATTCCTTTATCGCGCATTTTGTGCGCTATTACGCCATGGTCACACTTGTCGAAGGCTTTTGCAAAGTCTGTATATATTACATCTGCATTCTTTTTGTCTTCTAGTGCATTTAGGACCTTGTCGTAGTGATCCAGTAGTTGAGACAGACAGGAGCGACCTGTTCTAAACCCATGTTGCCCTGGGTTGTGTAACTGATGGGTTTCTAGATGGGTGGTGATCTTGCTTCTTAGGACCCTTTCAAAGATTTTTATGATATGGGATGTTAGTGCTATTGGTCTGTAGTTCTTTGCTGTTGCTTTACTGCCCCCTTCGTGGAGTGGGGCTATGTCTGATGTTTTTAGTAACTGGGGGGACAAACCCCCGTGTCCATGCTCCCTCTCCATAGGATGGAAAAGGCTCGTGATAGGGGCTTCTTGCAGTTCTTGATGAACACAGAGTTCCATGAGTCTGGCCCTGGGGCAGAGTGCATGGGCATGTCAAATTTTTCGCCTGTTCGAGTCATTTGGCGTCAGGATAACATCGGATAGGCTTGTGTTAATCAAATTTGTGGGTTCTTCATAAAAAATTCATTTTGATCTTCGACTCTCAGTCTGGTTAGCGGCTTGCTAAAACTGAGTCATATTGGGACTTGAGTAGCTCACTCATTTCCTTGCTGTCATCTGTGTAGGACCCATCTTGTTTAAGTAGGGGCCCAATACTGGACGTTGTTCTCGATTTGATTTGGCATAGGAGAAGAAAATACTTTGGGTTTCTTTCGATTTCATTTATGGCTTTTAGTTCTTCCCGCGATTCCTGACTCCTAAAGGATTCTTTTAGCTTAAGTTCGATGCTTGCTATTTCTCTGACCAGTGTCTCCCTGCGCATTTCAGATATATTGACTCTTTTTAGCCGCTCTGTTATTCTTTTCCCTCGCCTGTAAAGGGAGCGCCTGTCTCTTTCTATTTTACATCTACTCCTCCTTTTTCTTAGAGGAATAAGCCTTGTGCATACATCGAGTGCCACCGAGTTAATCTGTTCTAGGCATAAGTTTGGGTCTGTGTTGCTTAGTATATCTTCCCAGCTTATATCGGTTAGGACTTGGTTTACTTGGTCCCACTTTATGTTTTTGTTATTGAAGTTGAATTTGGTGAATGCTCCCTCGTGACTAGTCTCATTTTGTCGGTCTGGGGCTCCACGCATACATGTCTGAACCTCAATTATGTTGTGATCTGCAATAGAGAAAAAAGAAGTCGCACTGGGGATCTTCATTGACTTACGTAAAGCTTTTGATACAGTTGACCATGACTTGCTCCACGTAAAATTGTCACACTATGGTATAAGAGGGCACTCCCTCAACTACCTCAAGTCATACCTCAGCAACAGAAGCCAATATGTGTACGCAAATGAGGCAAACTCTTCTGCGCAACCAATTACAGTTGGGGTCCCACAGGGAAGTGTCCTTGGCCCCCTTCTCTTTCTCCTATACATAAATGACCTTCCAAATTTCTTCGCAATTACTCAAACCCACACTATTTGCAGATGACACTACATACGTCTTCTCTCACCCCAGCCCAGTCACACTAGCCAATACTGTAAATACCGAATTACAGAAAATATCTACCTGGATGAGGACTAACAAACTTACACTAAACATTGACAAAACCTACTTCATTCAGTTTGGTAACAGAGCTACAGATGTCCCTCTTAACATAATGATAAACGGATCACCTATCACAAAGCTAACAGAGGGAAAATTCTTAGGAATCCACCTTGATAATAGACTCAAATTTCATACACATATACAACAAATTTCTAAGAAAATTTCCAAAAACTGTAGGCATACTATCGAAGATACGGTACTATGTTCCACAGTCAGCCCTCCTGGCCCTGTATCACCTCTTATTTACCCCTATCTCACCTATGGAATTTGTGCATGGGGCTCAACAACAATTAACCATCTCAGACCACTAATTACCCAACAAAAGGCTGCAGTTAGAATGATAACAAATTCTCACTACAGGCAGCACATTCCACCAATATTCAATACACTAAAACCTACTCACCATACAAAACATCCATACTTATTACTGCACCTATTACATACATAGAACACTTAACTCTGATATTAACCCTCCCCCCAAACATCTCCTTGCCAACCTCAACAGAACACATGACCATAACACAAGGCACAGATCACTCTTTGATGTTCCTCGTGTCCATCTCACACTATGCAAAAAACTCAATGCACATAAAAGGCCCTAAAAAACTGGAATTCATTACCTGTAAATATAAAAGAAACACTACCTGTTTATAAATTCAAGTCTCTACTCAAAGATCACTTACTCACCCAAAACCAAATAAATACTGAATAACTGAACCTTATAAATTGTATATCTTAAATGTTTCTCACAATTATATCACATAAATGTTAAACCTAAAACCGAATCTAACTTTATTTTTTAAATACACTACCTAACAGAATCCTTCATATGACTGAATGCAACCATATGACCTGTCTTTGTAATACTCACTTGTGCTTTATAGTAATCTGTTTACATTAATGTTTTATCACTGATTTCATCATTGCTTAGTTAATCTTAAGTTAATTTTAAGCCAGCCCGTAATGCTATGCATAGTATAAGTGGCTTTGGCATGCTGCTCTTATCTGTATTTTTTTGTACCTCTGTATGTGTGCTCAAATTGATAATAAATAAATAAATAAATGCATCACATCTTCACCTGACGTTAGTATATAAGCTTCAGGCGCCATACTTCTGCTTCAGAATTTCCACGACTACGGTGCTCTTCGCACCTACTCCAAGGTTGAGGGACTGATTACCTCATCTTCTGTACATAGTTCTACTGTCTTCAAGTTATATCATGAAATTTTTATTGATAAAGCCACTGGATGGCGAAATGTCTACAATGAAGATACCCAGATATTGCACATGTGTCTTTGTTTCATCATGTCGGTATTGTATAGCATTCCTGTACAACTTGTCAGACACTGCAACATCATGGAATCTTGATTCTGAGGACATGTACATAACCTTCACGTCTACAACAACTACTACTACAACTAACCCATCTCTTTGGTTATGACCTACTTCCATTGGGAATCCCGCCTGCCAGTGACTATGCCTCTTTGCGCACACCCCTTTTCACCTGACTTAGTATGTAAGCTCGGGCGCCTTGTTTTGCTTCATTCTCCAGGACTATGGTGTGTTCGACCCCCTGCAATTTTGAGGGCTGTCCGGGATTCCGGAGGGTTGGGCATTCCGACAACCCGTTCCACGGCAAACTACACCACCACAAAAAAACCTCAAGGGAAGGGATGTACCCCAGTACCCTTTCCCCCCTACTAGGAACTAGGGTGCCTGGGGGAAAAATCCCAAAAACCCAAAAAAGGAAGGGAAAAAGGGAGGGGTGGGGAGGAGGAGGAAACGAAAATGGGGGGGGGGGAAGGGAAGGGGGTTTGGGGGGTAATTGGTAGGCTGAAGGAGACCAACGGGTCAAATTTCCCTCAGACAAGACCCCTCTTAAACCATCCCAAGGAGCCCCCTTTAAAGAGGCTCATGGTCAAAAAATATGGCAATAACTGGTGATTATTCCCAAAGGCTTACGAACAACGTATCCAAGTGCGTAAGGGGTCTATGGTAGATCGGCCCTTACGAACCCTTTACGATAGTGGAGAGATGTTTGTTTTTTCTTAAATCCCACTTTAAAACGTCAATTTACCAGAGTTCCATCATTTTTGCAAATGCATAGTAGAGCAATGGGCGATAGTGGAGGCATCTGTACCGTGCCCCAGCTTGCAAAAAGGGAAAACAATGGAGTTTTCCCCACCTGGGAAGAACCTTGTGACCAAATAAGATTAAACGGGGTGTAAGGGATAAAGGGGCTGACTGATGTAAATGTTGTAACACCAAATAAAATTCGTCGGCCCCAGCTCCCGATACGGCAAGCTGAGTTCGGGTTCCCGAAGTGTAAGTGAAAAAGGGCATATTTACTGTTTCTTGAGGAAAAAAGCCCAAAGGGTACCCTGGCGGACTTTGAGGAAAAAAACGAGGGCATGTGGACCCCTCGGGAAAAATAGGACCAGTTAGAAATTTTAATGGCAACTTAAGGGGGTTTTGCTATATCAACCCCCGGCGACCCCGTAAATAGGACCCAAGTCGGGGGAGGTATTTCCCACCAATTTCCCTCCTTTTTCCCAAACTGCACCATAAGGGGAAATGAGGTGATGGGGGGAAACAAAATCTTGCCAGCAAGTGCATTTAGTAAAGCATGACATGGCGAGTGCCGCACGTTTTGCTTAAAACAAAAAGCCTCATCTTTTTATTGTACTGGTACCCCCCACATGCGGGCCTTTTAAAAAGTACTGCAGAAACAGGCGGGAGACCCCAAGGCATGCATTCAAAGAATGCCTCCCTTTGGGCTTGGGGTATAGAATGAGAAGCTGCTTTGAAAAACTAAAATCGAGAAGAGTTGTAGGAGTCATAAAGGGAGGAGAAAAAGGAACTCACAAAAAGCAGTGAGTTTGAGAAAAGGGCCCCAATTTCCCTGATAAAATTGGGCCACGGGGGATCAGAAAGGCGGGAATATAAAGGAGAAGTAAGAATGATTGGAAAATGTCGCTGTCATGAAAGTCCGTAAACGACCAGGCAAAGTCTAGTGCAGGGAGGAAAGCACCCCAATGATGTGAAAGAGAGGTAGAGTATGAGGATCAAAATAGGTGGGAGTACCCGTATTTAAAAACAGGGAGGTAGATTTTATTATTAAAATCAAAAAAGAAGGCAAAGCCACAAGGACTATCAGCGCTGCAGGGGGGAAGGAAGCGAGGGCATCGGGTGGCAAAAGGGGAGTGGATGGAAATAGGTTACGGTAACAGTGGGGCGTGGAGGCGAAAGGGTAAAAGGAAAAGGGACTGAACTAGAAAGGCTGAGGGAGTGCGAAAAGTATCATCAGAGTTTGTGGAGTAAATCGTCGTTGTCAAGAAGTAAATAGGGGGTCGGTAAAGGGGGTCCATCAGCAAAAGGGGAAGGTAAAGAGAGAGTAGTAGAAGGGCGATTTTGGAGGTAAATTCTGGGCCTTTGATAGGGGCAGTCAAACAAATGTAGCTAATCGAACGGAACTTGCATGTCACAGAGAGGAACAGGGTCCCTCTCCATGAGATCCCCCCATGGAAAGACGAGGTGGCCAATGCGAAGGCGGGAGAGAGTGGTCCCCCCAACCCGGCACTGATGACAAAAGACGGCCAAAACCCTATCCCCGGGTTTTTAATGAATGAAGTTTGTTACCGAACGGTTGACCAAGTTGTTGCCAACGGGTGCGAAGGTGGGTACTTTTGCAGAAATGTCCGAAATGGAACCCTCGATGGGAAAAAATGGTGGTATTACTGTGACTGCGCGCTTGGTTGCCTGTTCATTCCCCTGTACGGACATGACCAGGGACCCAAAAAACAATATTTTATGTTTGGTAGAGATGGCGAGCCAAAGTTATAGGGAATAGGGGATGGATGTTCAAATTTTCGTATACCTGTAGGCCAAAGGGGTCTAAACTACTAAAAATGATGACAAGGCTGATGCGTCGAATAAGTGCTCAAGGGGGCTCAGTTCACAGTAAAAATGCAGCTAAAGATTTTAAATGCCCCCCGCACGACCGCCCGAAACACTGCTGCAAACCCGACCCCATCTAAAAGCTTAAGCCATCTGTGTACACAGAGGGCATAGAAGGGGAGGGGAAGTGATCAAGAAAAAGGGGGGCGGGAACCACCGTAGGCAGTTGAGTTTCGAGAAAGGGAGTGAGAAAGAACAGACCGAACAGCGGGAACTTCCCGGGGGGTAGGGAAAAGTGGATGCTCATGAACATATAAAGGGGAAATAAAGGGGAAGACAAGGGGAAAAGTAGGCGAAAAAAAAGGATGGAGCAAACAGGGGCGGCGAAGAATAAAGAATGTCTACAAATACGGTGACCATTCTATAAATGGAAGGATTGGTAGTCGTGAAGCGTAATAGTGCAAAGGCAATGGGATCACGGCGATCAACAAGGATGGAACATTTGCTTCTTTTAAAGAGGCTTCAAAAGGGGAAGAGCAAAAAGAACCAAGGCACAAACGTAACCCTTGGTGTGGTAAGTTAAGGTAAGAGCGTGCAGGAGAGGTGCGGAATAAATTGGTCACCATAAATGGTTTTCGATAAAACGGGGGTGAATGAGGCAAAGCAAGTGACCGATCGCTCCCCGGAAAGATAGCAAGGTTTTAAGAAGGTTTAGCCGGCTGTCGTTGCCTTCGGAGGTAATGTGAGGTTTTCCAGGAAAAAACCGAGGGTCAAAGAAAAGGGCCCTAAAATGACGATCACGTTCGGGGGTAGGGGAGCCAAGGATCAAAGGTGAGGAAAAAAGGCTCTATGAAGTAATTTGGTGAGTTTTGGTACTTAAAAAATTTAAACCCATGGTGGGGCCCAAGGGGAAACAGGGTCGACCGCATGTGGAGAGAAACTGCAATAAGGTGAAGTCAGCCCTGCAAAAAGCAATAGCAAGCATAAACATGATGATGCCAAATATTGGGGTGAAGAAGAGGCCAAATCATTTATAGAAGGAGAAAAAGTGTTGTGTTTAGAACACATCCCTGGGGACCCCCTTCAGTTTGGGACGAGCCCCGGGGAAAAAACATTATTGACTCGAACAGGGAAATGTCTGTCAGTTAAAAAGTTCTTAAGGAAGGGAGGTAGATTCCCTCGGGGGCCCAAGGAATGGGCCTGGCCAAAATATTATACCCCCAAATTTGTGTCATATGCCTTTAAAGGGGAAAAAAATTGGCAATAACTGAGGATTTTCGAAAAGGCATTACAACATGTATCCAAGCTAGAAAGGGGTTTGGTAGAACGCCCCTACGAAAGCCTATTGACTAGCGGAGAGACTGTTTGTCTCTAAATCCCACAAAAAACGTGTTTACGAGGCGTTCCACCTTTGCAAACCCCCTAGTAAGGGATGGGGCGATAGGGGGAGGATATGCCCTGTAGTCCCCGGGTTTGGGGAAAAGGGGAGAACAATGGCAGATTTCCACAGCTGGGAAGAACCCCTTGTGCCCAAATAAGATTGAAGGGGTGTAAGAGGATAAAAGGGGGCTGACCGTGTAAAGTTGTAACAAAAGAATATGAATGTCATCAGGCCCAGCTCCGATGATCGGCAAGCTGAGAGCGTTGCCTCCAGTTCTTAAGTGTAAAAGGCACATTATACTGTTCTTCTCTGAAGAAAAAAGTCCAAGGGTACTAACTCTCTCAGACTTTGAGGAAAGAAAGAGGGGCAAGTTGGAGCCCTGGGGAAATAGGACCAGATGTTGCCAAGTTCATGGAAACGTCGAGGGGTTTGCTACATCAACCCAGTGACCGTGAAAGGGCCCGGGGTCAGGAGAGTTTTTACCATTCAATTTCCTCACTTTTTTCCAGACTGCACTATAGAAGAAGCAGAGGTTTGGTGGAAACATAGTCTCGCCAACAAGGGGTTTTAGTTCACGGATGACACGGCGAGCGATCGCAGTTTCTGCTTAAAATAACAAGTCTCTCCGGTTTTTTATTTACCGGTACCTGCCCCATGCAGCACGTTTCAAACGTATGCTTTGGGACAAGAGGAGACCACCAAGGGGACACACTTTTGAGAATCCCGCCTGAGGTTTGGGGTATAGAATAGAAGCTGGGTATAAACTGATGTCGAGAAAATGTTAGGAGCTCATCAATGGGGAGAAGAAGTAACCTCACTAAAAGCATGAGGTGTGAGTAAAGATCCCCTTTTTCCCGTTTAAAAAGCCAGCGAGGGCTACGGAAAGGTGGTGAATAGGAAGGAAAAATAAGAAATGGAAAAAGACGCTGTCATGTAAATTGGGAAAACAGACCAGGGGGAAATTAGTGCAGTGGAGGAAGAGAGATGATAGACGATGCAAAAAAGAGTATGGTAGAGGACAAAATTGGGGGGACCCGTATTTTAAAAAAGGAGGGGGGAGAGGGGGAGAAAAAACCCCCCAATGAATGCCCCGTGAAGTCACAATGAGACCCCCCCGAGGAAATGGGGGGCATTAAAATCACCAAGTAACAAAGTGGTGGTGGTAAGGATGAAACAAAAAAAGGAAAGTCTGGGTAGAAAATGCCGAGAAGGGGAGATTAAAGAAATTTGTAAACCCTTATTCAAGGGATATGGGTGCGTGTAAAGCACGAGGATGGGCAAATCATGTAGTTGACAGTAGAATTCATTGCGTAGAAAGGGAAGGGACTTTTAAAGGTCCCATCTGAGAAAGGATCCAAAGAATAAAAAACTATAGCCTGAATAGGTTGGAAAACAGCCGGTGTAATTTTTGTTCTTGTAAGCAAGCACCAACAGGGGAAAAAACCCGGAAAGCAACATCTGAAGCTACCCCGATTTCCCCCGAGGCCCCGGATATTCCTGAATAGACCCTGATTTGGCGATGAGAAAATATCAGGAATTGTAGGTAAAAGGGACCTCGGGGCAGAGGGGGTTTTTGAAAAGTCAACGTGTGGTGGATTGGGGAAAATGTTCAAGTAGCGACGGAACGGAGCGTTGCGAAGAAAGGGGTTGTGAAAATGAGGAGAGGGGAAAAGAAAGGAACAGGGAAATGAAACAGGTCCATTTAAGGTTTTGTCCCCCTGCAATATTTTAAAAAAGGGTTCAAGTGTTTCAGAATTAAAGTGTATGGGGACCATATTGGAGTGGGGAGGAGGGTGAGTAAAGATTTGGGGGAGTAATGGGGCTGTACCAAAGTAGAGGGGGGGGAAAAGGTAAGGGACGGGGGTAAGTGTGGGGGGGGGCAGAAGAGGAGAAACCTGGGGTGGCAGAAGAGGGGGGGAAACTTGGGGGGACGGGGTGGAAAGGCAAAGTACGAGGGGGAGGGGAAACTCCACACTTGTATTTGAGCCCGGAGAGGGGAAAAAAAGGTACAGAGATGGAAAGGTAAATGTGGAGGTGGAAGGGAAAGGGAAGAAGGGGCAAGAAGATTTGAGAATGTGGTTTTTTGGACTTCGAGAGAGGGGGGGATTGGTATTAGGTGTCGTACGAGGTCTTTCAATACGGGGCTTGTGAGGAAGGACGCGAAGATGTGAGAACGATGAGTTGTAGTCGGGCGCAAGCCCAAACGCAAAAGGATTTTGATGCCGTTGGCTATGGGGGGGGTAAAACAGAGGAGGCTGAGAAGATGGGACCCCAGAAGTGGGGGGGATGTTTGGAAACCGGAATAAGAACACGGGGTAGCTCCCTTTGGGGGCGGAGATGAGTAACCGCCATAGCATAAGGGAGACTTCTGCTTCTTTGAGGCAACGATTTTTATTCATTTTAAATGCCCCGGGAACGGCGGGAGTACAAAGGGTGAGCTTTATTACAAAAAAAGGGGAAGAGGGGGTTGACGCAAGATGTTTTTGAATGGCATCGGCACCACAGAGGGCTTCGGCCCCTAGATCTGCAATTTTCCGTGGGTGACCAAAAAGCCAGCAAATTCACATTGTTGCGGGTGGAAACCTTTCGAACTTGTAACCCATGTCCCCCGAATTTTTAAGAGGACGGGAGTTCTCGGTGTCAAAAAATTTAAAAGAGCACATTGCAAGGGGCGTCTCCGCCCCGGGCAGAAGCATGTTCTACTTTGAGGATTGGGAGATCCGGAGTTCCAGCTGTTCAAAAATGTCATTGCCAATATGGAAAATTTTTTGGCTAGGTTGGGGCAGAATGACAGTACCATCAAAATTGAGAAAAAGTTTTTTAATAGTGATGGGGTAGTATCGAAATTTGAAAAAAAGGAAAGACATGACCTTGGGGAGCATTTACAGTGGATGCCGTGTACCGCTCTTTAAGCGTGAAATGAAATATCTCTGCCAACATGACCAGGGAGCGCTTTGCCAATACATGGTCAAAAGGTAGGCAGAAGAAAATTGGTCTTAAAATAAAAAATTTAGTCCATTTTGTGGGCCGAAAAATGAGCGTGGAGAGGGAGTGCTTGACGTGTCGGTTTTTCCCATAGAATGGGGAAGGGAACGAAAAGGGGCTCATCAGGAGATTGACGTTGGGTTTTGGAGTAGGACCGGGGTTGGCCGGCATAAAAGGGGGGCGATTCGAAAATTGCCCACCTTGAGGGAGAACCGGAAGCATGTCAAAGGAGAGCGGGTTCGACAAATCGAAGGGGTCATCGAAGCCCCCCGGGACCTAAGGGGTGAGGAAACAGCACCCGCAAGGGTACAGGGGCTCGGAGTGTCCAAAATGGTCTAAAACAAGGCAGGGTCGAAAGGGGTGCGGGATCAAGAAGGGGGTGGGGTAGGGGTTTTAGGATAGGGGGGCCCTGGTTAGGTTATCCTTGCTTTTTTTTTTTTAAGAAAAAAAAAAAAAAGAAGAAAAGAAAATAAAATAAAAAAAAGAATAAAAAAAGGGGGGGACGGGGGAGGAATAGTTCCCAGGAGGAATGAAAGGGCTGGGAAATCTCCTCCGCGCCCAAGAGGACCTCAACACCGTAGAGCGCAGATCAGCATGGAACCCTGCCTACCCACCCCCATGCTATAAAACCCCAATCCGGGATAGCAAACCCCACATCTGCCGAGCTACCCGGTGGACAAAAAAGGGGCGGCCGGGGTTCCCCCACAAAGCATATCCTTTGGGCCCCCCCCCCCGGAATCCGAAAGGTGCTCCCGGATACACCCGTGCCCCAAAAAACCCCAAAAATAAACCCGGGAACCAAGAGGGATCGGGGCATCCCCCGGGAAAACCAGTTCCACGGCAAATACGCCCCCGCCAAGAACCTCAACGGAAAAGGGTGGACCCCGGTGTCCTTCCCCTACCTAGGAACTAGGCACTGTGGGGGGAAATCCCGAAGGCCAAAAAGGGAAGGGCAAAAGGGGGGGGTGTGGAGGAGGGGAGGGGGAAGGAAAAAGGGGAGGGGGGAGGTGGGGGAGGGGGGGGAGAATGGGGGGTAATTAGGTTTGGTCTGGGAAAAGACCGACGGGGTAATTCCCCAGCCAAGGCCTCTTCACCCCCAAGGAGCCCCCCCTTTAAAAGGCAGGGGGTGAGAGAAAAAGCCCCCGCTGAAAACCACATAGTCACAATGAGACCCCCCCCCCAGGAAAAGGTGGGCATTAAAAACGTAAGTAAAGAAGTGGTGGGGGAAGATGAAACAAGAAAGGCAAAATTGGATAGAAAATGCCCGGGAAGAAAAGAGGGTATAAAGAACATATTGTAAAACCCCTTATTCAGTGGGAAGGGGTGCGTGTAATGCAGCGAGGTAGACAAATGTTTATGGAAAATTTATTGGTAGAAGAAGGGCACTTTCATTAAAGGTCCATTGAGAAAAATCCGAAAATACAATAAATTTTAGTTGAGATAGGTTGGAAAAAAAGTGAGTGTAATTTTTGGTTTTTGTAAGCAAACCCAAAGGGAAAAACCCCGGAAAGCACATCTGAAACCACCCCGATTATTCCCGAGGCCCCGGTATTCCACTGAAAATAGGCCATGATTGGCAACAAGGAAAATACCAGGACCTAGGGAAGGGCATAGGACTAGAGGGTTAGAAAAAGTCAGTGCGGTGGATCGGAAGAATTCAAACAGCGAAGGGAATAGCATTTCAAAGAATGGAGTTGTGGAGATGGAGGGGAGGAAGAGAAGGAAAAAGGAGGTGGATCTGTCCATTGAAGGTTTGTTTTAATATATTCTGAAAATGGTCAATTTTTTCTGAAATTTAAAGAAAATTTGGGGGACAACATTGGAAAGGGGAGGGTGAGTAAAAAATTGGGGGCAGTTAGACTGTACTAAAGTAGGGGGATGAGGCATGTTGGAATGGAGAATAAATGTGGGAGGGGACAAAGAGGAGAAACCTGGGGGGCAGCAGAAGAGGGGAGACTTGGGAAGGGAAGGGGAGGGAGGCACGAAAAAGGAGGGGGGTGAACCTCACCTTGTATAACCGTGGAGGGAAAGAACCCCGTCAGAGACAAAAAATAAAATGTGGGGGGCAGAAGAATGGAAGGGGGGGCAAAGAAAATTTGAGCAAAAGGGGGTTTTTTGGATTTGAGAAGTAGAGGGGCGATTGTTAGGGTTGTCGAGATCTTGTCGATACCGGGGCTTGTGAGTGAGAACTCGAGATGTCAGAACGACGAGGGTTGAAGTGGGGCATCTGAGCCCAGGAAGCAAAAGAATTAGATCAGGAGGACATGGGAGGGGGGAAAACCGGAGGAAGCTGAGAAAATGGGACCCCAGAATGGGGGGGAAAGTTTTTAAACACGAGTTAACATGGGGTAGTCTCCCTTAGGCAGAGATGAGAAACTGCCAGAGCATAAGGGAACTTTGTTCTTTGGGCAACGTTTCATGTTCATTTAAGTAACCCGGCAAAGGCGAGATGCCAAGGGTGAGCCCCATACAATTAAGGAAGAGGGATCACTGCAAGACATATTAGAAAGTTCGGCACCACAGATGGGGGATTCGGTATAGATCTGCAATATTTTGCTGGGTGACCAAAAAGCCAGCAATTTCACACTTTTAGGGGTAGGGATCACCCTTTTTAATTGTAAAGATGTCCGCGACAAAACAGAGGGGGGGAGTTTATGGGTGCCCAGGGGCAGGAAGGACATAAGTGTCGTTCGAGGATTAGGAGATCCTGCAGTTCCAGCTGTTCAGATGTCTTGCCCCATGTCGGAAATTCTGTTTGGATTGTATGGAGCGAAAAGACAGTACCACTAAAGAATTGGGAATGTTTTTTTAGTAGTGATAGGGGAAATTTTTCGATATTGAAAGGAGAGAAAAGATATGAGCTTGGGGACTTCTGGCAGTGACGAGCCATATGCCTAGAGCATGAAATGAAATATTCTACCAACATGGCATAGGAGCACTTTCCAATTCTATGGTCAGAAAGATAGGCAATAGAAGAAGTCGGTCATAAAATGTACTAGAATTTAGTTCATTTTGTGGTCCGAATACTGAGCATGGAGTGGGAGTGTGTGATGACTTGTCGGTCTTTCCGAGTAGAATTGGGTTTTGTAATAAGTATCATCATCAGGAGATTGTTGTTGGCGTTAGAAGTGGGACCAGATTTGGTCTGATGTGGGGACAGGCTGGGGATTCGAAAATTGCCGCACCTTAGAAGGAGAGGCCGGAAAACAAGTCAAAGGAGGGCGGAGATCAGGGACAAATTGGAGGAGTCAAGTTGAGGCCCATGTACTGAAGTGGTGATGAACAACAGCACAGCAAGCGGTACTGGGGCATCAGAGTGGTCCAAGAGTGGTCAAAACATGAGGCAGGGTCAGAACAGAGGTTGCAGTATTCAGTAAGGGGCCCAGGGGTTAGCAGGTTCATGGGTAGAGCTTCCATGGTTTGGTGTTACAAAAAAACATTATCTAATAAGCATAGAAATCTCCAGGGAATACTAGTAAGGACTGCCTTTCTAGCATCCAGGCCTGTTACTGGGGTTTTTTTGTGTAAACAAGTTGTCAGTATCATGGTCCAATTAGCCTTTTGAATTCAATAAGATTAGTAGATGCTTCAGGATGGCAACTAGTAGGCTTAACTAACTAAAGAAATTAAAAATTTGATAAGTTTTTTAATAACAATAAAGTGTCTAGGCATATAAACGTAAAAATCAAAGTAAATTTAAGTAGTCAAACTGAATATTAATTATGGAGATACAGTTCATACTTCTCTCGTGTACAGTAGGTATCATGCTGAGGGCACATATCAATCTTTATAGCTTATAAGTAAGTCTGGTACATTGTTAGCCTTTAATAACATAACACAACATTATACAAGTAAGTTTGCTGTATGTTGTGTAAGTTGCTCAAGTAGTTTGCTGTGTCTCAAGACTCGACTAGACTTAACCAACTATCTTCTGGACCAACCTGGCTATCAGAACAGCTTGCTTGAACAATAAATGACTGATAAGCCAAACAGCAATATAACAAGCAACAGCGACGCAGAATCGGCAAACAAGGAGATAATTGAAGGACACTATGGTAGGGACATCTGCAGATCCTCCACAAAAGTACAAAGCCATTAGAGAAATCCCCGACTGTGACAGTACACAGACTTCCGTACAAATTAGTGTCAGGAAGCTTTAAAGCTCAGGACCTGAGTTTCTCAAGGATGTCTATGAAACACACATCCTCAGTACATCAAAAATCACTAAGTCAAGGCTATGTTCTGAGGAACAGAGGTTACACAGAACTAACAACAACGAAAGCGACAGAGATATGTCTATTCCAACAAGGGCCATCAAGGGAGAGTTGGAGAGGCATCTTGTTGGAAGGCACATTCAAACAGACAAGAGCTAGCGCAGGCCAGGCCGACTCTCACTCTGGTGAGGTGTGATCACCCCACCCTGATCACGAGACTCTCTGTGGACTGTGCTGCCCAGCAACAGCAGTGTCCAGCAGCAAAACAAGCAAGAGTGAAAATTACAGTTGTTAGACCAAAGCTGTCAGCTACTTACACTCGAAATATGAGCATTGAATATTAAACTTAATAATATAACAAGTCAAAAATAATATAAAGCATATATTTATGATTTAGCTATTTCACCAAATATAGCAATATAAAATTATATGAACAGGTATATCATTATATACATTGTGACCCATTCAGGGGGTCACAATATTAGTTACTTCTTTCATTTTGTTTTAAGAAAAAAAAAAGAAAAAAATGGGGTTTGGGAGAATAGTTCCTAGGAGGAATGTAATGAAAGGGCTGGAAATCACCCGCTCAGTGCCCAAGAGAACCTCAGCACACAGTAGTGCAGATGCGGAACGGTGCCAACCCTTCACTTAATGCCAGTAAAACAGCAATCCAGGATAGCAACCTCCCATCTGCTGAGATGCCTTGGTGGACAATGGGGGTGGCCGGATATCTGACAGAAAGCTACCTCCACTGCCTACACCACCACAAGAATAAATGGAATGGGATTGACCCCAGTTCCCTTTCCTCTACCTAAGAATCAGTAGGCCTGTTGGACGAATCCGTAGGCCAAAAAGAAGGGAATAAGTGAGGGGACAGGGGGGGAGGAGGGGAAAGGAAAGGAATTTTTAAAAAGGAAAAAGGGGAAATTTAAAAAGTCCAAAATTAAAAAACCCCAGTAAATCACAAAACCAAAAAAGGTAAAAAAGCTGACCAAAATTTCTTTTAAATGAAAAAAACCCAGTTAAAAAATTTAAAAGGCTTTTTCGGAAAATTTACACAGACTAAAAAAAAAAAAAGGAAAAGTCTCCAAAGGGAACAAAAAGGGGGAGGCCCTTGTTGGGGCAAAAAAAAGAAACAAAAATTAACCCCCTCCCCCCCCGGGTTCCCCCAAAACCCTAAGAATTTTTCCCTGTGGAAAAGGGAGGGCAGAAAAAAAGGGGGGAAAAAAAATTCAAAAGTTAACAATCCGGCCTTAAATCAACTAAGTTTGAATAATCTTTTATAACCGTCAAAAAAAAATAAAAAAATTTTTTAATTTTTTTAAAAATTAAAAATTTGCTTAAAATTTTCAAAAAACAAATTTCATTTCCCATTCGGGGGTCCACAAAAGGGTTTTTCTTTTTTTTTTTAAAAAAAAAAAAAAAAGAAAAAAAGGGGGGTGGGGGAAAATATTCCAAAGGGTAAAAACTAAATTGGGCCCCAAGGAAAAATGAAAAGGGGGGGGGAAAAAAAGGTCCAAAAAAGCCAGAAAAGCAAAATGAAATTTGGGAAACCCGGGAAAAAAAGAAGGGGGGGGTTTTTGGGAAAAAGCCCCCTGAAAAAAGATAAATGGAAGGGAAAAACCCCCAGATTTCCTTATGGAAAAACCGGGGAAAAACCCAAACCAAAAAAAAAAAGGGTAAGGGGGGGGAAAGGGGGAAAAGGAAAAAAAAGGGGAAATAGATTAAAAAAAGGGGGTTGGGGGGAAATTGGTTTTCCCAAAAGAACCCGGTTTAAATTCCTAAAGTGGCCCTTTTCCCCAAACCCCCCCCAAAAGGGGACAAATGGGGAAAAATCAAAAACAAAAAAAAGTTCCCAAAAACAAAAGGATTTTCAAAATTTTCCGTTTTTTGTTTCTTAAATTACTCTTTTTTTTCTAAACCCTAAAAATCAAATTTATAAAATTTTTTTTAAAAAAATTTTTTCCCCCTATTGGGGTTAAAATATTTTTAAAAAAAATTTTTTATTTTTTTTCCCATTTTCATATCCTGGAAAAATTAATTTTTGAATTTTTGGGCCTAAAGGTTTTTGATTAGGGGGGTTGGGTTTTTTTTTAAAAACCCCGGGGAAAACCTTTCAAAGGGTTTTGGGGAAGCCAGGGGGTTTGGGGGCAAAAGGCCTGGGGTTTTTAAAGGCCGGGAAATGGGGTTCCCATGGCCAAAATTTTTTTGGGGGCCCCCTTTTATAAGGGGTTTTTTTTTTTTAAAAAGGAACATAAGTTGTCAAAACCACCATAAGGGGTGATAATAAAAATTTGGGGGGCCCCGGGGGAAAAGGGCCCAAAAGGTTCGGGGAAAATACCAATGTTTTTAAACATCACCCTCAGCTCAAACTTAATCGGCGATTTAAATTGTTTTAAAATTTTTGGGACATTAAAACGCTTTTGAAAAGTAGTGAAATCGTGATAACAAGGGAAGTTTAAGGGGTGGGGTTTAATGAAGGAGCCCCATTCTACGAGGTGAGCAAAAAAACTTTTTTGTTTCCGTCCGAGGAGTGGGATTTTTATGGGCCCAAATTCAAATCAGGACAAACTAAATATCAAATCCTTTGGAAAAGATCGTTTCCTGGGAGGTTTTAGGGTAGGGAGGGAAAAAAGACGACAAGGGAATCGCCCCCCTCACAACACAGTTTGATGCTTTCTTTGTTATAGCAGGTGATACTTCCCTTTTGGATGTTAAAAATGGGACAGGTGTTGTGGGGGGCTACAACGTCTTCCATGACCAAGAAAAATCTGGAATGGTGGATTATACAAGTGTTTTTTTCCCGTGGATTATGTGTGTAACCCCCCACCTTTTCCCTTTAGTCTTAATATAATCCGACGTCCAAACTAATTGTATTTTCCATACTTGGGGTGCTTTCCACTTCTTACTGGTTAGGTTGAATGGGTAAATTTGTGGGTCAAAAGGGACATTGCAGAGACCCTTGGTTTTCTTAAATTTCTCCATGTCCCCACAGGGTGACTACTTAAAAAATATAGGTTGTCGCCCCCAAAAGGGTTATTTGTGAAAGTAATGTGAGGGTTCTAAGGTAACCCCTTATAAATTTTTCCTTTAAGCCTATACATAGCATCTTGGATCGAACCATTTTTATTTCCGAAGGCTGTTGAGGCTGATACCACAAAATTTTTTCCCATAAGGGAAAATGTAAAATTTAATTAAATTTATTTCAGCCCCTAAAAAAAACCTACAAAACCTTACAAAAACATTACATAAGTTATTTTTTAGTTTTTCAATTCGAGGACCACTCTATGCCTCTTTTTACCAATGTTATATTTAAGCTTTGTTTATCCCTTTGGGATCACTTTTTTTAGATCAATTTTCCCCATCAAATAAAAGTATCTTGACCCCAAAATCTCTGAAAAGTTTATATTGACAACCGCACCCCCTACCTAACCCAAGCCGGTATCCTAATTTAGCCCACCGTAATTTCCTCCCCTGAAGTGGGCCAACGAAGTCTGGACAGAGACTTGTTTGAAGTTATCTGAGTAATTTCCAAAATTAAATTTAAAAAAAGTGATTTATGGCTGCTTCTCAAGTCATCATTAACCTCAAGATTTTTAAATAGTGTTTTTTTGTTGGCAAAAACCAAGTCAAGCAGGGGGTTTCCCCTAGCTGGTTCTGTCACAAAATGTTTTTAAAAAACAAACTGAAAATATAGAAGAAAGTCACTAGATTTAGGTTTCCTGTCCATTGTTCTAATCAATTTGTCTAAAGTTAAAATCTCTCATTAACACAACCTTCTCATATCTGGGTGCTTTATGAATTTTGTACCATAGCATCTTACTGCACTCCCTGTCACGGTCTGGGCATCTTATTGCACTCCCTGTCACGGTCTGGGCATCTTACTGCACTCCCTGTCACGGTTTGGGGCCTATAACTCACACCCAAAATTAGTTTTTGACGACCCTCGAGAAACTGTAGCCAAACAGATTCTGTCTCCCATGTTTCTAATCTTAAATCTAGTCTAACACAAAAAATTTAAATTATCTCTGACATACAGTGCCACTCCACCACCCTTCCTGTTGACCCTATCAGTGTGGAAGTTTATAACCCTGTATGTTGCATTCAGAAGGCATTTTTCTGTCTTCCAAATTGAACCAGGTCTCTGTTATAGCAATAATATCTATATTACCTGCACTTCCAGGTAATCATAGCTCATCAATCTTATTTTTTAGGCTCCTACTACTATTTGTATAATAAACCTTAAGGGAGCTAATCACTCATTGACCTTTACTGTCTCTCTTTGCTTAACAATTGCTTTGCCTTTACTAGCAACTTAACAAGACACACAGAGGTTTCAAAGAACTCAATTCCTCACATATGAACAAGAGAAACTAAAGCATAAAGACTATACAGTGGACCCTCGACCAGCGATATTAATCCGTTCCTGAGAGCTCATCGTTAATCGAAATTATCGTCAGTCGAGTTAATTTTCCCCATAAGAAATAATGGAAATCAAATTAATCTGTGCAAGACACCCAAAATTATTGAAAAAAAAATTTTTTACCACATGAAATATTAATATTAATACACACAAACTGAAGAAGACATGCACAGTTACATGACACTTACCTTTATTGAAGATCTGGTGATAATTGATGGGATGGGAGGAGGGGAGTGTGTTGATGGTGTTAGTGTTTAGAAGGGAAATCCCCTTCCATTAGGACTTGAGGTGGCAAGTCCTTTTTGGGGTTACTTCCCTTCTTCTTTTAATGCCACTAGGACCAGCTTGAGAGTCACTGGACCTCTGTCGCACAACATATCTGTCCATAGAGGCCTGTACCTCCCGTTCCTTTATGACATTCCTAAAGTGTTTCACAACATTGTCAGTGTCACAATTAAACACTTGTTCAGGTTTCAATTCTTCACTGTCTATGTACTCCTTGAATTCCTGCACATATTTTTCAGCTGCTTTTTGGTCCAAACTGGCAGCCTCACCATGCCTTATCACACTATGTATGCCACTACGATTCTTTAATCTCTCAAACCAACCTTTGCTGGCCTTAAATTCACTCACATCACCACTAGTTGCTGGCATTTTTCTAATTAAATCCTCATGCAACTTCCTAGCCTTTTCACATATGATCGCTTGAGAGATGCTATCTCCTGCTATCTGTTTTTCGTTTATCCACACCAATAACAGCCTCTCAACATCTATCACTTGCGATCTCAGTTTCAAAAACATAGTTGCACCTTTGGCAAGAGCAGCTTCCTTAATTGCCATTTTCTTGGCCACAATAGTAGCAATGGTTGATTGGGGTTTTGTGTACAACCTGGCCAGCTCGGAGACACGCACTCCACTTTCATACTTGGCAATGATCTCTTCATATCCATAGTAATTCTCACCCTTTTTGCTGTAGGGTTGGCACTAGAAGTTTTCTTGGGGCCTATGGTGACTAGTTTTTGCAAGTGCAATCACTAAAAAGGCTGTGATAATACGAAATGTTCCGATTGTATGCTTGGAAGCGACCGCGGTGGCTGGCTGGCTTGTAAACACTGGCCAGAAGTGGATGCGTCTCAGACAGAACGAATAGTGTTTGTCGAGTTTTTTAGCGCTAGTCGAGGCAAAAATTTTGCGTTAAAATGTATCGCTGGTCAGATTTATCGTTAATTGATGCCATCGTTGGTCGAGGGTCCACTGTATAGGTATAACTAAAGTATGTTAAGCTCTACCATTGTTGTGGGAATATTTTTAATAAATGTTTAAAGAATGATTAGTCTTAGACTTATAGTAATGACACCAGTGTTCTCTTACTGCACTTATTTCACTACTATTGTTCACTGAATACAGTGGATCCCCGACTTACGATATTAATTTCATTCCAGAAGTCTGTTTGGGTGCCGTTACCAAACGAATTTGTTCCCATAAGGAATACTGTTAAATTAGATTAGTCTGTTTCAGACTCCCAAAAATACACTTACAGAAGCACTTGCAAAAATACACTTGCATAATTGTTCAAGTTGGGAGATGATCGTAAGTCGAGGGTCCACTGTATTTCAATACTGTTGTTCACTGAATATTTCACTGCAGAATTCTTGGTTACTGCAGTAAGCAGATTACAAACTTGACCTCACAGTATTTTCCATCTATAGATATTTTTTATACACTATATTAGCTTGTACAATGTCCGAGAAAAGTGAGGTGCCAATATGGACCTGAAAATGTCTGACAAGAAAGCAGCGATGAAGTTGGTAGATTATTGCAAAGGCCTAAGGAGTGGGCTTGGACTATAATGTTAAAACTCCAGGTGGTGTTATATGCCTTCTCTAGACCGAAAAAGACTGCTAGGACAGAGTGGTTGTTAGCAAGGCATTTTGAAAATATGTATTGAAGTGGAGAAAGGGGTCTTAAGTAGAGAGGCCTTTGCAAAAGCCATATTGGCGAGGGGAAAGGCTATTGTGTGTCTCTAAGAACCACATCAGATGTCTATTCACCAATCATTCCATCACCTTACAGACCACATTGGTCAGGGCAATGAGCCGATAGTGAGAGGTGTCAAGCCCTGAGGTGCCCAGTTTGTGAAAGGATAGTACAATAGCTGATTTCCAATGTTGTGGGAGAACCCCTCACTACCAAATTAGATTGAAAAGATGTAAAAGAATGGGAAGAGCCATAGAACGGAAATGGTGTAGCATACTGATGTGGATATCATCAGGTCCCGCTGCTGATGGCCGGCACATGGAAAGCATGGACTCTAATTCTAGAAGAGTAAAAGGTACGTTATACGGCTCCAATCCATAGGAGGAGAAATCTAAGGGCAATTGCTCTTTGGTAGGTTTAGACGCAAGAAATGAGGGACAGAGGTTAAGCCCTCAGGAGATACAGACAAGATAGTTCAAGATTTCTGTGGAAACTTCTAAAGATTCTGTGACATCAACTCCAGCAACCTGCAAAATGGGAGCTGGGTCCGGAGTGTACTTACCACATAATTTCCGCACCTTTTTCCAAATCACACTCAGAAGGGGAGATGCGGTAATGGTGGACACGTAGTCTCGCTAACAAGCACATTTAGTGTTGCATATGACACAGCGAGCAACTGCCCTTGCTTGCTTAAAATCCAACAGACACTCTGCTGTATGGTTATATCAATAACGGCCTCATACATGTTTTAAATGTACTGCATGGGCACATGTAGGCGACCACCAAGGTACACATGTCTGAGAATGCCTATTTGAGGCTTGGGGGATACAACTAGTCACCGCAGTTAGGACTAAGGTCAAAAACTGGTGCACCAGTTCATCAATAGATAATGAAAAGGGGTCCTTACAACAGGTGGTAAGATAGAAGTACAAGTCCCAATCTGCTTGAGCAAATTGCCAACGAGGGTTATGAAACGGTTGGTATATATGTAGTTTTAACCCTTTGAGGGTTTCGGACGTACTAGTACGGCTTACGACCCAGGGTTTTTGACGTACTAGTACGCGTAAATTCTAGCGCCCTCAAATCTAGTGGGAGAAAGCTGGTAGGCCTTCATATGAAAGAATGGGTCTATGTGGTCAGTGTGCACAGTCTAAAAAAAATCCTGCAGCACACAGTGCATAATGAGAAAAAAAAAACTTTGACCATTTTTTTGGAATAAAACAGCGACTTTGCACTGTATTTTCGTATGGTATTTATTGTTGTATTCTAGTTTTCTTGGTCTCATTTTATAGAATGGAAGACATATTACAGAAATTGAGATGATTTTGACTGGTTTTACAATGAAAGGTACCTTGAAATTGAGCTCAAAGTAGCAGAAATGTTCGATTTTTACCAAATTTCAAAAGTAAACAAATCGTGCCAAGAATGCAATATACGTCAACTGGTGAGTCTAATATTCTTTCACAAGTGCGCCAATAATATTTATACCATTTTTTACACTAATGCAGTAGTCTGCATAACAGTAAATCTTATATTTTTTCTGAGAATAAAAATTCAAAGCGGAAAGCAAAAGAATATAAGAGAGGCCTTGAGACATGACTAATGACCAGAGGAAATGTCATTTTAGTGCCAGGAATGTCTTTCTTGTTTATTCTGGACCCTATTCGGAAATTGGCATCTTTTGAAATTTGTGTGAAATTGGCAAAATTGCTAAATTCTGACCACTGTACTGGATAGTTGAATTTCATAAATGGTGGGTTTTTTGCACCCATTCGATAGAAAAAATGGAGTTCTAGCGAAATATTCATGTTTTTTGTCGACTAGTACAGTGGAATTGGCCGAAAATGGGCTCAAAGTGGGCAAAATCGCCGATGCGTAAACATCGCCGAGACCGCTAACTTTGCGAGAGCATAATTCCGTAAGTTTTCCATCAAATTTCAAACTTTTGGT
>NC_069470.1:16366214-16393444 GCF_026875155.1 Cherax quadricarinatus | reverse complement strand
ACCATCCTAATTATTTCCCCTACCGCCAGTTATCGGTATTCTCGCCTTCATCCAATTTACTTTTCACCGTGTATACCTTTGATGAGTTCGGTTTTTTCTGCCCCCGGCCCCCCGGCCATGGGCCGGTTGGGATAAATACTGAAGCGTTCTTTGCATTTTTTAGCTGGGTTTCGAGTTTTTTTTATTCCTGGAGCCAAGTCCTGGGTCAGACTTGTTTGGCGAGCGTCTGGTCAACCAGACTGTTGCTGATGGTGGCCCACTGGCCCACATATCCATCACAGAGTGGCTGATCTGGCATATTCCATTTTTGGCCTAAATTACATACATGTATGAAAGCACTTTTATAGTTTGTTTAGCATATGAGAAATGCATCACAAATAAATTTCTCCATTTCAGAAACAATCTCCTGGCGGCATTTTTGAATTACTTCCAGATCCCTTTCTGAGATACTTCCAAAATTTTCACTCCGTCATATTTTTTATACGATCTGATTTTCGCTTCTCCTCGTTCTATTACATGGCATTAAATTTCATCATCTATCTGTTCCTACAATTAATTAATCAATTTATTAAAATAGCATTGTAAAGATTGTATTTTTTGCACCTGCAAATTCATAGAACTCTATCCATTTTGGCAAATAATTCATGTAAAATAAAGCCATTATGCCATGGACAAGAGGCGTACGCACAGAAATATCACAGCCAGCAGGATTAGAACTTAAGCGACCAGCTTTCCACATATAGATAAACTGACGCCTTAAACCATTCAACTGCGGATGCCTCAAAACTCTGGGTGGGGGGCTAGAACGCTACCCGTGTTTCCTTAAAGCTGGGCACACAAGTGAGCCTCTAGCATGGTACTTAACTATTTCATTCTCGCCCGGTACGCAGTGGCTTCACAAGCAATACTACATTCAACGTACTCTGCGGAACCGACAGTGAAAGGTGCTTTTCTCTCAGCGCGTAACTGCTGAGTTTACTGTAATTCATATTTTAGTGTTATGTTCCGGACTAGTGATGAACAAGTGATATACCAACTCAGTATCCTTCGTGTAGTCTACAGGCATTAATCATATAAATGAACGAACCAACCAGGACAGATTTAACAAACTAGATCCTGTGACCATAAAGGGAAAAATCCAGCGGAAATATGATCATAAAGATAACTGGAAGCATACACAAGTTTGAAATGGGATGAGGAAAAAATGAGAAAACAAATAATTCTAGAGTCTAATAGCCCCCACAAAAATGGCAAAAACCCAAAAGCAGTAAAACCCAGAAAAGAAAGGCCCAGGGGAGAGAGAAGAGAGAGAGGGGGAGAGAAAAAGAGAGAGGGGAAAAGAGAGGAGAGAGGGGGGGGGGGAAAGCAGGCTAAAACCATTCAACTTGTTGAAGTCACCCCAATTCGACCCCACCGTAGTTAGTACTCAAAGGGGTTTAAGAGGGGCGGAAATTTAAGTGCTTGTGGCAAGGTTTGCTAGTTTTTTGAGGATGTATACGACGGGTGATGAAAGACATAGAAGGGGGGACAGGTGGAGGAAAAAAAAGGGAGGGGGCCAACGATGTTGGAAGAAGGGAATTTGGGGGCAAGGAAATGGGGGAAAAGAAAAGGGGTGGCAAGGAAAAAAGGTTTAAGGAAGCGGGGAAAGAAAAATTTGTAGTTTTCAAAAAATTTCGATAGAGAAAGGGGTTTGAGTTCACGAGGCAAAAGTTTCAAGTGAATTGTTACCAGTCTTGAGGAAGGGGGATTGGAGTGTTATAAGCACCATCGCTCACTTTCAATTTTAGGATCGTTAAAAGGCATTGAAAGGGGAGGTTGTCCTACGAAAAGGGAAAGGGAAAATTCGCCGGGAAAAGTAGGACAATTGGGGTGGTTTGTGATTGGAGTTAGTGAAAAAACAGAATTCCAGCAGTGAGCTGCAATTTTGGGCCCAACAGAAAAACAAGTGGCAAGGGTTTTTTCCAGTAAAGGAAGAACATCAGACAGAGGGGTTTTTTGAAAGAAAAAATTTGAAGGTGGGAAAATTTGATTTTTATTCCAAGTTTAATGACCCAGTGGCCCAGTGAAGAAAAAGGTACTATAAACCCCTCTGCTAATAAAGGAAAGGGAAAAATTTTTGTCGGGGTAACTTGAAATTGTAAATATGTGGACCGTTTTTTTTCTGTAACAGATTTTTAGGAAGGTGAGGCAGGGGGTGTGTTTTGGAGTCGTGTTGGTGACAGTAAAACCAGACTGAATATGTCGGGTTAAGGGGAACCCAACCCATTATCGCCCCAAATGTTGGGGGAAAATGACATTTAAAAGGGGCATGAGACAAGAGCTACTATTTAAAAGTCAGGATGAGCTATAGATCTATAGCTTCCCTGAAACTATAGTGAAAAGATTTTTTCCCCATCCAAAATAAAATCAAGGAAAGTCAAAACTGAAATTTTAAAACTTTGAATTTATGCCTATATTTCTCAGGAAGCATTTTAAATGCAAGGGAGTACTTTATTTTAAAAAGAAAAATTTGACCCCGCCAGACTATCCCCCTTTGTGTTTCCCTTTTCCAACAAGTTGGTCCGGGCTAGGTTAAAAACCCCCAATCTTTAGGGCCACTTAACGTGCAGGCGTTTTTTTTCAAAAGGGTATGATAAAAAAAAAATCTGTCCCCGGTCACCCTGTAAACTTAGGAACCCCCCAAATTTGCAGCTTTAGCGAAGTTAAAGTACTGCTCCCTTCTTGGGAAAAGAACTTCCTGACCTTTTAAATTTTTTTTTCCCCCTCCCCCGGTGCCTCCTTAACTTCCCAAATTACTTTTTATATGGGAAACTAGATTTTTTGCCTGTTCCCAAAGGGTAGTTAAAGTTAAAAACCGCTCTGCTCTTAACACCTTTGGGGGTAGAAAAATTAAACACATAAGCCGTATAAAGTAACCTTTATTGACTACGTTTTGGCCCCCCCCAGGTGACTTTAAAAAGCCCAAATGTTTTGGGCGGGAAAATTAGTCAATAAAGGGTCCCCATTTACTGCAAAGTTTTATATTCCAATTTTGTCGGGGACTTTATACCAATTATTTCCATCAACCCGGAGTAAGGGAAAACCTTTACGACTGCCCGTTAAAAACATTTACAACGGAATATTAAACCTTGTGAAGCCTGTAGATGAATGGTTCAGAGAACCGGCCCTTTTTAAAAAATTAGACAATTAAAAAAAAAGTTTTCAAAGACCTAAGACTTCTCACCTCTCCCCGGGGGGGGGGGAAAGGTTTTTTAAACTCCTTCTCCGCAGTATGGTATTATTAACTTGGGATGGGGACCCCATTTGACCAAGGGTTTAGGGCTGGTTTTAAACCCCATTCTCCTCCCGTTCTTCAAGATTCTCCTTTGGGTTTTTGGGGCTGAAGAAAACCACTGTGTGGTGAAAACTTTTCCCCAAAAAAGATACCAAGAGGTTTTTGGTAAGACACATATGCAACAGTTAGGGATCTTTATTTCGAAAGTTTCGCCTACACAGTAGGTTTCTTCAGTCGAGTCCCAGAAAATTTTTGATAGAAGCAGAAGATATTTGAAGACGTGAAATAGTCCATCATCCTTAAATTTTTGAGGTGGCGTCCCTCAGTTGGAGAAAAGCATTGTTCCGTTGTTAAAAACAAAATAAGCTGAAGTGACGGATGGAGCCTTTAAATAGTGCCAGGAGGTGAGACGTAGGTTGCTTTGGGAGGGGGGTCCCTCTCAAAACCCCGCCCTTTCACTGTAGGGTTGTTGAAGTTTAGGGCTGTACCAAAATACCCTTGTGTTGCATTTTCTGACAGAATAACATTAAAAAAGGTATAAAAAAACCGCAGATTGTTAGGGAAGACACAAAGCACGTTAGGTATCTTTTTTTCGAAAAAGTTTCGCCTACACAGTAGGCTTTTCAGTCGAGTACAGAAAAATTTATAAAGCAGAAGTACTTGAAGACGAGTAATCAGTCCATCACCTTAAAGTTTTGAGGTGGGCAGTCCTCAGTCTGGAGAAGAGCATTGTTCCATAGAATGAAACAATATGGAGGGAAGAAGTGACAGGTGGAGCACTTATATAGCCCCAACAGGGAACGTAGGTCACTAGGAAGGTAAGAACTCAGATGTTGGGAGGTCGGTCCCTTAAAAACCCGCCCTTTCACTAGTAGGTTTGTAGAAGTTGATTGAGGTCTGTACCAAGATACCCCTTTTGTTGCAGTGTCTGACAGATTGAAATTAAAAAAATATAAAATACGACAGGTTTTTGGTAAGACACAGAACAGTTAGTTTTTTATTTTTAAACGTTTGCCACCGTAGGCTTCTTCAGTCAGTAAGAAAAAGTTGTAGAAGAGGATATTGAAGCGATGTAAACAGTCCTCACCCCTTAAAGTTTTGAGGTGGTCAGTTTTCCCCAGTTGGAGAAGAGCATTTTTCCTAGAATGAAAAAATATGGAGAAGAAGTGACAGGGGAAGTATTACCCCTAAGTGGTTGGTCCCCAGGGGGAAAATGGGGTTGGTTAAATTGGGGGAAAAAAAGGTTTATTTGTAAACTTTTAGGTCTAAAGTCCCTTTTTCCGGGAGAATTAAATTAAAAGTAAATACCGAGGAGTATTTGACAATGAAAGGTTAGGTTTTTTTTAAATTTTTTTGGGGGTTCTCAGGAATAAAAATTGAAGGGAATTAAACGTTAAAATTCCATACCAGGTTTAAATTGTTGGACGAAGGAAGGTTTTACGAAGTTTCTAAAATACCCAATTGCGTGCTTAAAACCGGGTATTTAAACCTTTTTAATGTTCGTGTCACCCGCAAAAAGGGTATTGTACAGCACTTGTCAACTAACTTCCCCAGTGGGGTTGGTAGAGGATATTAACATGTTTTACCTTCTTTACCTTCAAACCCGGGGATAAGCTCATCGGTCTTTCAATTTTTCATAGGAAAAATGTTTTCCCCAAGGGAATTACATCAAACTTTGATAATTAAATCTTTTAAAAGCTTATCAATTTTTACAAAGAACCTGCTTACGAAAGGGTTTTAAAAAATTAAAGGTAATATTTTCCCAAACTGTTGATTTTATACTTTTGAATTTTGTCGCCGCAAACAAAGGTTTTAAATAGAATACATTAAATTAGTGGGGGTTTGGGTTTGAAGGGAAACCCCAACATTTGTTTACCTTTCCCTTTCCTATCACTGGGGTTTTAGGTTTCCCCTTTTCCATAAAGTTTTATTGAATCCTCCCCGTGACAATTCCAAAAAAGGGGGGGAGATTACAAAACTCTTAGTATTTTGTTCAAACCCCTTTTACTCAAGAACCTTAGTTTGGCGAAACGTTTAAAAAATTTAAAAAGGGTTTGTCTACCTAAAATGTGGATTTTTCTTTTAGTTCATAAGTTGAAATTCCCACCTTGGGGTCATGTTTCCCCTCCCAATCTTGGGGAAAAAAGGGGGATTGCTTTCCAATAGGATTGGGGAAAGAACTAAAGGGACAAATTTCACTAAGGGGGATTTTCAGGTTTAAAAGCGTTGGATTTAAGAAGAACCATGATGCTCAGTCTGCTTTTAATGGTTTGAAAAAAGAAGTTAAAATTGGGCAGCTTTAAAAAAAATTTTCAAACTTTTCGCCCCTTTCCTCCAAAAAAAAGGGGTTAAAAGGTTGGATTAAATACATCCCAGCCTATGGGATGGTTTTGCCATCAAACTTTAAAAAGTACAAGGGCCCTTTTTATGAGAAATTGAACAATTTGGGGGGGGGAATGGCATCCCCTTCAAATGGTTTTCCTGAAAAGCTAGAATTAGAATTTAAGACCGGTTGGGGGATCTTTTAAAAACGAAAAGTTGAAAAGGGGAATTATTGGGATATTATTTTTTAAAAGTTCGCCCCTGTTTAGCCAAAAAAGGAAAGGGGTAAGGAGATTGGTAATTTAGGTATTTTATTGAACATGGGATCCTAATTGTAGAAGGAAGTGGGCCAAAAATCTTTAAGGGTGGTTGAGCAACGGAGGGGAATGTGAAAAATCCCAAGAAAAGGGCTTTGTAAGTTGAAAAGGTGAATTCTTTTTGAAGTCCCTAAAAGTTTTTGGCAGGGGCTAAGACCAAATGAAAAGGACCAAAACAATTAAAACTTTCGGAGTTTCACAAGGCCCTCATAATAGGAAGGGGCAGAAGAGTGGGATCAGTCCCTACCGGAGCGGTGTTCATCCATTTCTTTAAATGTAAGAACCTAGTTATAATTTAAGGGGACTGAGGAAACGATTTGGGGGGGAAAGGCCCCGTTTTAAAATATTTTCAAAAAGGGAAAAAAGTTAAGAATTCTTTGAAAATTCCCATTGTAGGTTTCCCTTGTTGGTTTTAAAAACCGACAATTAAGGGGACATTAGCCATTGGGGAACTTTTTTTTAAAACTTTTCCCCCTGCATCATAATTTCAAAGGAGGAACTAAAAAAGGGGGGAGAAAGAACCCCCCACCAACGGGTTTTTCCATCAACGTAAAAAAAGAACTTAACTGGGTTTTCAAGGGGGGGCTTAACAAAGGGGAAACTAGTTTACCTGTAATTCCAGTAATTTTAGTGTTATGTACCGGACAAGTGATTTAACATATTGATATACCAACTCAGAAATCCTTCGTGTAGTCTACAGGCGATAAATCATATAAATACGAACCAACCAGGACAGATTTAACAAACTAGATCCTGTGGACCAAAAAGGGAAAAATCCAGCGAAATATGATCATAAGATAACTGGAAGCATACACAGTTAGAAATGGATGAGGAAAAAAATGAGAAAAAATCAAATAAAATTCTAGAGTCTAATAGCGCCACAATATGGCAGAAACAAATAGCTGTGAAACAGTGAAAAAAAAGGGACAGGGAGAGGATATAGAGAGAGAGATAGAGAGAGAGAGAGAGAGAGAGAGAGAGATGGGGGGGGAAGCAGGCTCACATTCAACTTGTTGACAAGTCATCAATATCGACCACCACCGTAGTTAGAAGTACTCAAAGAGGTAGAGAGAAGGCGGGCAATTAGTGCAAGTGGCAGATTTTGCTAGTGTTGATGAATTGTATACGACGGTGATGAAAGACATAGAAGGGGGAGCAGGTGGAGGAAAGAAGGAGGTGGGCCAGACGATGTTGAAGAATGGAAGTAGGGCAAGTCAAAGGAGGAGATAAGGTGGACAAGGGAAAAAGGTAAGGAAGCGAGGAAGATAAATGGTAGTGTCTAAACCCATATCGATAGAGATAGTGGGTGATTCACCGATGCTAACGTTCAAGTGAAGTATGTTACCAGTCTATGAAGGAATGGATTGAGGTGAGTTTTAATAAGCACCATCGCACACAACAATAGTTTAGGGATCGTTCAAAGGCATTGAAGGAGGTAGTCCTACGTCTCAAGGAAGAAATTCGCCAGGATAAGTATGACAATGTGTGCGATGTGATTGGAGTTATGAAAGAAACAGAATTCCATGCATTGAGCTGCAACTTGGCAACAGTAACAAGTGGCAAAGTGGTTTTCAGTAAAGTAAGAGACAACAGAAAGAGAGGTTGAAGAAGATTGAGTAGGAAATAGATTTCTATTCTCCAAGAGAATGGTGACTTCAGTGGTCAGTGAAGGAATAAAGGTACAATGAATCTCCTCTGCTAAAGAAGGCGAAGAATATTCTTGTCGTCGGTAACATGCATGTAAAATATGTGGACCGTGTTTTCTGTAACAGATTTAGGAAGGTGAGGCCAGGGGCGGTGTGTATCTGGAGCTCAGTGTTTGGTGACATCAACAATACTGAATATGTCAGGTAATTGGAACAAGCCCATTATCTGCTCAGTGTTGGTTGAAATGACACTTGAAAGGGCAATTGAACAAAGAGCTACATTAAGTTAACAGGAGAGCTATTAGATCTAGCTAGCTTCCCTGAAACTAAGAAAATGAGAAAGACTTCTCCGCATCCAAAATCAATCAATGAATGTCTAATACTGAATTTAAGACTTCTGAATTCATGCCTATATTTCTCAGGAAGCATTTGAAATTGCAAGCAGTACTTTATTATAAACCAGAAAATTCGACCCCGGTCCAGACTATCCCCTCTTGTGGAGACCTTTACCAACAAGTTGTGTACGAACAAGTTAACCCACACTCTTTAGGGCCACTTAACGCTGGTCAGGCGTTTTCCTTTCTCAAAAGGTATGATAAAAAAAAATCGTGTCCAGGTCCACCCTTAAACTAGAACAAAAATTAGCAGCTTTAGGCGAAGTAAAGTATCTGCTCAGTCTTTGCATTGAAAAAAAAAAATCCCTTTCCTGACCTTTGAAATTTTTTTCTCCCACTCCCAACTGTGCCCTCCTTTAACTTCTACACCAATTACTTTTATATGAATCAAGATTCTTTCTCCTGTGCCAAGGCTAGTTAAAGTTAACTAAGCTCTGTCTCATTATCCACCTGGGAGTAGAAAATAAACACATTGCAGTATAATATGTTAACCCTAATTGACTACGTTTGCCCACGCTTGACCCCCAATGTGACTTGAAAAAGCACTATGTGTGGGCGAAACGGTAGTCAATAAAGGATCACATTAATACAGCATATGTGTTTATATTTCCATTGTGTCGGTACTTTATACATTTATTTCCATCACCTGGAGTAAGTAATCCCATCACTACTGCAGTAAAACATTTACAAGGAATATTATCCTCGTGTTAAGCCAGTAGATGAATGGTATCAGAGAACCGGCAAGATGAGTAAATAGACACATGAACAAATTTACAGACCTATGACTTCTGCCACCTCTCCTGCCAACGGTTTATAAAAGCTCCTTCTTCCGCACGTAAGCCGTATCTATTCAAGATTGATGGACTTATCCACATCGACTCAAGGTTGTAAAAAGGGACTGGTTACCTCATTCTCCCCGTTCTTCAAGATTCTCCTTTGTATGGACTGAAGAAGCCACTGTGGTGGGAGAGAACGTTTCCTCAATAAAGATACCCAAGAGTTTTGAGGATGTAAGACCAATGCAACAGATTAGGTAATCTTTATTTCGAACGTTTCGCGCTACACAGAAGGGCCTTCTATCTTCAGTCGAGTACAGAAAAGTTGATAGAACAGAAGATACTTGAAGACATGAATCAGTCCTTCATCCTTAAAGTTTTGGGTGGTCAGTCCCTCAGTCTGGAGACAGAGCAATGTTCCGTTGTCTGAAACAATAATAAGCTGAAGTGACAGGATGGAGCCTTTAAAAAGTGCCAGAGGTGAGACGTAGGTTGCTTTGGGAGGGCAGTCCCTCTCAAACCCAGCCGTTCACATCCATTAGATAGTTGTTGAAGATGATGGTCAGTACCAAGATACCCTTGTTTGCAGTGTCTGACAGAAAACATTAAAATGAATAAAATTTACCACAGATTTTTAGGTAAGGACACATATGCAACAGGTAGTTAACTTTATTTCGAACGTTTTCGCCTACACAGTAAGCTTCTTCAGTCGAGTACAGAAAAGTAGATAGAAGCAGAAGATACTTGAGAAGACGAATGTAATCAGTCCCATCACCCTTAAAGTTTTTGAGGTGTCATCCCGACAGTCTGGAGAAAGCAAAGGTTCCATAGAAAATAAACAATAATGTAGAAAGAAGTGACAGGATGGAGCACTTATATAAGCGCCCAACATGTGAGACGAAGGTCCACTAGGAGAGGTAAAGAACTCAGATGTTGGAGGTCAGGTCCCTCTCAAATCCAGCCGTTCTCACTAGTAGAGTTTTGTAGAGTTGATTGTAGGTCTGTACCAAGATACCCTGTGTTGCAGTGTCTGACTAGATTGAACATTAAAAAGGAGATAAAATACCGACAGTTGTACAGGTAAGACACATGCAACAGTTAGGTATCTTTAATTTTGAAACGTATCGCCTACACAGTAGGCATCTTTCAGTCGAGTACGCAGAAAATTTTATAGAAGCAGAATACTTGAAACGATGTAATCAGTCCATCACCCTAAAGTTTTGAGGTGGTCAAGTTCCTCAACTGGAGAAGAGCATTGTTCCATAGCATGCAACAATATGGGAAGAAGTGACAGGATGAGCCACTTATATATGCCCCAACAGGTGAGACGTAGGTCACAAGGAGAGGTAAAATAACTCAGATGTTGGGAAGGTCAGGTCCCCGCTCAAATCCAGCGTTCTCACTAGTAGAGTTTGTAGAAGTTGATTGTAGGTCCTGTACCAAATTACCCCTTGTGTTGGCATGTCCCCTGACAGATTGAACATTAAAAAGGGTATAAAATACCGACAGGATTTAGGTTAAGACACATGCAACATTAGGTAATCTTTAATTTGAAAACGTTTCGCTCTACACAGAAGGCTACTTCAGTCGAGTACAGAAAAGATGATAGAAGCAAAGATACTAGAAGACGATGTAATCAGTCCAGACACCCCGCTTCTATCAACTTCTCTGTACTCGACTGAATAAGCCTAACTGTTTAGGCGAAACGTTTCCAAATAAAGAAACCTAACTGTTGCATGTGTCTTACCTAACAACCTGTCGTAATTTATACCTTTTAATGTTCAATCTGTCAGACACTGCACCACAAGTTATCCCTTGGTACAGACCTACAATCAACCTTCTACAAACTCTACTAGTGAGAACGGCTGGATTTGATAGGGACCTGACCTCCCAACATCTGCGTTCTTACCTCTCCTAGTGAACTGACGTCTCACCTGTTGGGGCTATATAAAGTGCTCCAACCGTCCACTTCTTCTCCATATGTTTCAGTCTATGAACAATGTCTCTTCTCCCAGACTGAGGGACTGACCACCCTCAAAACTTATAAGGGTGATGGACTGATACATCGTACCTTCAAGTATCTTCTCTTCTAACAACTTTTACTGTAGCTCGACTGAAAAGCCTACTGTGTAGCGAAACGTTCAAAATAAAAGATACCTAACTGTTGCATTGTCTTACCTAAACGAACCTGTCGGAATTTTATACCTTTTTAATGTTCAATCTGTCAACACTGCAAACAATGGTATCTTGTACAGACCTACAATCAACATCTCAAACTCTACTAGTGATAACGGCTGTATTTGAGAGTGACCTGACCATCCCAACATCTGAGTTCTTACCTCTCTAGTGACCTACGTCACACTTTGGGGCAAATAATGCTCAGCCTTCACTTCTTCTCCATATTGTTTCTTCAATGGAACAATGCTCTACTCCAACTGAGGGACAGACCACCTTTCAAAACTTGAAGGGTGATGGACTGATTACATCGTCTCCAAGTATCTTCTGCTTCTATCAACTTTTCTAGTACTCGCAGAAGAAGCCTACTGTGTAGCGAAACGTTTCAAAATAAAGATACTAACTGTTGCAATGTGTATCTTACCTAAAAACCTGTCGAGCGGTTATTTTAAAACTTTTTAATGTCAAGAGTAGGAGTAAGGAGGTAATCAGTCCCTCAGCCTGGAGTCGATGTGTCGGTCCTCAATCTTGTAAATGTTCGCATAGGGCCGTAGACGTGAGGCTTATTATACTGTAGTGAGGTGACTTTGAAGCAGACGGAGGCGGGATCATAGTGTACCATCCACTAGTCTTGTAGGTCTTTGTCCAAAGGTTGAACAAGAGTCGTTGAAGAATTCTTTGTAAGAAATCCCATGATGCTGCAGTGTCTGACAGTTGTTGTGAATGGTTTGAAAACCGACAAGTTGAAGATTGAGACACTTATATGCATCATAGGGAGAATCTTTATTCATGAAACGTTTCCGCCACACAGTGGCCTTCACCAGTCCAATACCAAGAGGAAGGCGTAAGAAGAGTAGGAGTATGAGGTAAATCATCCCTCAGAGCCTGGAGGTCTGATGTGTTCAGTCCATCAATCTTGTAGATATGTACAGCATAGGGCGAGACGTAGTGGCTTATATACTGTAGTAGGTGACTTGAAGCAGACGGAGGCGGGATCATAGTGTACCATCCACTAGTCGAAGTAGGTTCTTTGACAAAGTTGAACAGCGTTGAAGAAAATTCTTTGTCAGAAGATCCATGATGCTGCAGTTCTGACAGTTGAGGTGAATGGTTTGAAAAAACCGAAAGTTTGAAGATATGAGACACATAATGCACATAAGTGGAAACTTTATTCAGGAAACGTTTCGCCACACAGTGGCTTCATCATCCAATACATAGAGGAAGGCGAAAAAGAGTAGGAGTATGAGTAAATCATCCCTCCCTGGGTCGATGTGTTTCAGGTCCATCAATCTTGTTAGAAATGGTACAGCATAGGGCCGTAGACGTGGCTTATATACTGTAGGTGAAGGTGACTTGAAGCAGAACGTAGGCGGATCTAAGTGGTTACCTATCCACAAGTACGAAGTAGGTCTTCGTCCAAAGGTTGAACAAAGCGTTGAAGAATCTTTGTACGAAGATCCCAAGATGCTGCAGTGTCTGACAGATGTGGTGAAAGGTTTGAAAAAAAACCGAGACAAGTTGAAGAATGAGACACATATGCAGCATATGGGAATCATTATACAGGAAACGTTATTCGCGCACACAGTGCTTCATCAGTCCAATACAAAGAGGAAGGCGTAAGAAGAGTAGAGTATGGAGGTATCAGACCCTCAGCCTAGGATCCGATGTGTTTCAGTCCATCAATCTTGTAGAATGTACAGCATAGGGCCGTAGACGTGGCTTAAATACTGTATTGAGGTGCTTATGCAGACGGAGTGCGGGATCATAGTGGTACCATCCACAGTCGAAGTAGGTCTTTGTCCAAAGGTTGAACAAGCGTTGAAGAATTCATTGTAATAAGATCCCATGAAGCTGCATATGACCTGACAGTTAGTGGTGAATGGTAAGTAAAAACCGACAAAGGTTGAAGATTGAGACCCACCCCCCTATGCAGCATAAGGGAATCTTTATTCAGGAAACGTTACGCCACACAGATGGGCTTTTTCATCAGTCCAATACAAAGAGGAAGCGAAAAGAAGAGTAGAGTAGAGGTAATCCGTCCCCTCAGCCTGGAGTCGATGTGTCGTCCATCAATCTTGTAGAATGAATACAAGCATAGTGCCGTAGACCGTGGCATATATACTGTAAGTGAGGTGACTTGAAGCAGACGGAGGCGGGATCATAGTGGAACCATCCACTAGTCAAGAATGTCTTTGTCCAAAGGTTGAACAAGCGTGAAGAATCTTTGAAAAGATCCCCTGATGCTGCAAGTGTCCTGACAGTTGTGAAAAAAAGAATTTGGGTTATTTTGAAAAACCGACAAGTTGAAGATTATACACTTAAGCAGCATATGGAATCTTTATTTCAGGAAACGTTTTCGCCACACAGTGGCTTCATAAGTCCAATACAAAGATGAAGAGAATGGTATGGTGAACCGGACATAGATGTGGAAAAAGACATTATGAAACAGTTCAGTGACATAAAGAAAAGGCAACGTTTCAGCCAACTAGGTGCTTCTTCAGACCTAATACAGAGAAAACTAAGAAAACACCACATATATATAGTGTTGGGAGTCAGTGAGTAGACGCGTGGGTAGAGGTGGAAGTATAGTAAAGTTTATAAAAAGAAGAACGACATAAGACGAGAAAATGCATGAAGCTTGCCCATTTTCTGTCAGTAACACTAATTAATAAAGCAAAAGTACCCGTAGTTACATTATTTCAAAAGTTATTAAGTCACGAGATATTGACCCCATCCGGGAACTGGTTTACTTATGCACAGGAGGTCCTCTCTAACCTCACCTCCTTATTTCCATTACTACTACTACTACTACTACTACCACCACTACCCACCGCATACACCACACCTGACTCCCACCACAATATAATATGTGTGATTTATTAGTTTTCTCTGTATTAGGACAGAAGCAATCCACTCGTGGCGAAACGTTTCCTTTAATAAATGTCCTGAACAGTACATAAGTGTCTTATTTACCACAAAGAAGGAAGGCGTAAAGAAGAGTAGGGAGTATGAGGTAAACATCCCTCAGCCTGGAGGTCTGAATGTGTACAGTCCCATCAAATCTTGTAGAATGTACACAAAGGGCCGTAGACGTGCTAAATAATACTGTATGCGGTAGACTTGAAGCAGATTGAGGCGGATCATAGTGGTACCATCCACTAGTCGAAGAATTTCTTTGTCCAAAGGTTGAACAAGCTGGAAATAAATGGTAATAAAAAACCGCAACACTGGAAATATAAACACAATGCCGTATAGAAGTGATCCTTATTGACACGTTTTTGTGTTTCAACCCACACAGTGGGCTTTTTTAAGACACGCACGAATCTAACCTGGGGTTGAAGGTACAGAGTATTTATAGACAGAATGTTGAAGTCAGGTGAAGAATGCTGCATCTGATTGATCTCCGGGTGGGGTTATAGAATCTTGGGTACATGGCAGAGGTATTGGACAAGTTGTAGACCTCTGCATATGAAACCACTTGCAGAAGGACTAAACTTGATTCCAATTACCCCTGCCAAGCTACCCAAGAGTCTAAACCCCACCCGGTAGATCATCAATGCAGCATTCTTCCCTGACTACGAACATTCTTTCTAAAAATACTCTCGTACTTCCAATACCTCCAGTAGATTCGTGTGTGAACGTGAAAAAGCCCACTGTGTGGGTGAAACGGTAGTCAATAAAAGGATCACATTATACTGCTTCTGTGTATATATTTCCGGTTGAACAAAGCGTTGAAGAATCTTTGTAAGAATATCCCATGATGCTGCACTGTCTGACAGTTGTGGTGAAAGGTTGAAAAACCGACAAGTTGAAGATTGAGACACTTATGCAGCATAAGTGGAATCTTAATATCTGGAAACGTTTCGCAACACAGAGCATCATCATCCAATACAACGAGGAAGGGCCCCCGTTAATAAAGGAAAAAGAGTAGGAAGTATTAGGTAAACATCCCTCAGGCCTGAGTCGATGTGTTCATCCATCAAACTTGAAGAATGTACAGTATATGCGCCTAAGTGTCTCAATCTTCAACTTGTCGGTTTTTCATCCATTCACGACAACTGGTCAGACACTGCATCATCCAATGGGATCATCTTACAAGAATTCTTCAACGCTTTTTCAACCTTTGGACAAAGACCTACTTCGACTAGTGGATGGTACCACTATGATCCCGCCGTCCGTCTGCTAGGTTTGGGGGGGGGGGGGGGGGGCGGGGGGGGGGGGGGGGAAGTCCCTCGACTACAGTAAATAAGCCACGTCTAACGGCCCTATGGCTGTACATTCTACAAGATTGATGGACTGAACACATCGACTCCAGCTGAGGGACTGAAACCTCATACTCCTACTCTTCTTACGCCTTCCTCTTTGTATTGACTGTGAAGCCACTGGGTGGCGAACGTTTTTCTGAATAAAGAATCCTATGCCTTGCATAAGTTCTCAATCTTCAAGCTTGTCGTTTTTTCAAAACCATTCACCACAACTGTCAGACACTGCAGCATCATTGGGATCTTCTTACAAAGAATTCTTCAAACGCTTGATTCAACCTTTGGACAAAGACCTACTTCCGCAGAGGATGGAACCACTATGATACCCTCCTCCGTCTGCTTCAAGTCACCTCACTACAGTCAATAATCCACGTCTAACGGCCCTATGCTGTACATTCTCCAATAATGATGGACTGAACACATCGGACTCCAGGCTGAGGGACGGATTACCTCATACTCCTACTCATCCTTCCTAGATGCGCCTTCCTCTTTGTATTGGACTGATGAGCCACAGTGTGGCGAAACGTTTCCATGAATAAAGATTCCGCATAGTGCTGCAATAAGTGGACTCAACATCAACTTGTCGTTTTTCAAAACATTCACAACCCACAACTGTCACACTGCATCATATGGGATCTTCTTACAAAAGAATTCTTCAACCGCTTGTCAACCTTTAGAAAGACTACTTCGACTGTGATGGTACCACTATGAGCCCGCTCCGTCTGCTTTCAGTCACCTCACCTACAGAATTAAAAAGCACACGTCTACGCCCTATGCTGTAACTTCTATAAGATTGAAGGACTGAACAGCAAATCGACTCCAGCTGAGGGACATATTACCTCATACTCCTACTCTTCTTACGCCCTTCCCTCTTGTAATGGACTGATGAAGCCACTGTGTGGCGAAACGTTTCCTGCATAAAGATTCCCAATGCAGCATAGAGTTTCTGACACTGCAGCATCACGGGATCTTGTAGCAAAGAATTCAATCAAAACACTTGGTCCAACCTTTGGACAAAGACCTACTTCGACTATGGTATTTTACCACAATGACCTCAGCCTCGTCCTGCTTCGCTTCACCTCACTACAGTAAATAAGCCACGTCTACGGCCCTATGCTGCTACATTCAAACAAGATTGATGGACTGAACACAACGACTCCAGTCTGATGGACTGATTTTTACCTCAAACTCCTCCTATCCTAACGCCTTTCTACTTTGTATCGGACTGATGAAGCCACTGCGTGACGAAACGTTTCCTGAATAAAGATTCCCATATGTTTAGCATAAGTGTCTCCAATCATCAACATATGCAACATGTTTAGGTTATCTTTATTATGAAACGTTTCGCCTACACAAAGGAAGGCTTCTCATCAAGTACAGAAAAGTTGATAGAAGCAGAAGATACTTGAAGACGATGTTTCATACTATGGAACAATGCTCTTCTCCAGACTGAGGGACTGACCACCTCAAAACTTTAAGGGTGATGGACTGATTTCACGTCTTCAAGTATCTACTGCTTCTATCGAACTTTTCGAACTTAGACTGAGAAGCCTACTGTTGTAGGCGAAACGTTCAGGAAAATAAAGATACCTAACTGTTGCATGTGTGTCTTACCTAACATAACTTTTTTTAAATACTTGGGCACTTTCTTCACTTACAAGTATCAGTGGACACAACTTTCCCTCGGGTAAAATATAGTGACACAAGTTGAACGTAAAACATACATGCAGCACTTACCATGAAACCCACAGGCAAAATGTGTTACCCAAACTTTTATAAGAATAACAAATAAAAAAAACACAATACCATGACTGGAACAATACACAAATATGATGAATGGTTTTGAAAACCGACAAGTTGAAGAATTGAGACACTTATGCAACACATGGGAATCTTCAATAAAGATTCCCATGAGAGTAAGACACATGTGCAACATCTGGGTATCTTTATTGTAGACGTTTCGCCATCCAGTGGCTTTATCAATACAAATTCCAGGACATAATTTGAATACAGTAGAACTATGACAGAAGAAGATGTAATGGCAGTCCCCTCACAACCTAGGAGTAGTGCGAACAGCACCATAGTCGTGGTGCTGTTCGCACCTACTCCTAGGTTGAGGGACTGATTACCTCATCTTCTGTACATAGTTCTACTGTATTCAAATTATGTCCAGGAATTTGATTGATAAAGCCTCTGGATGCGAAACCTACAATAAAGAATACCATAGTTGCACATTGGTTCTTACTCTCATGGAATCTATTATTGAAGAATCCCATGTGTTTGCATAAGTGTCTCAATTCTTCAACTTGTCGGTTTTCAAAACCATTCATCATATTTGTGTATTGTTCCAGTCATGGTATTGTGTTTTTTTTATTTGTTATTCTTATAAAAGTTTGGGTAACACATTTTGCCTGTGGGTTTCATGGTAAGTGCTGCATGTATGTTTTACGTTCAACTTGTGTCACTATATTTTACCCGAGGGAAAGTTGTGTCCACTGATACTTGTAAGTGAAGAAAGTGCCCAAGTATTTAAAAAAAGTTATGTTAGGTAAGACACACATGCAACAGTTAGGTATCTTTATTATGAAACGTTTCGCCTACACAGTAGGCTTCTTCAGTCAAGTACAGAAAAGTTGATAGAAGCAGAAGATACTTGAAGACGATGTAATCAGTCCATCACCCTTAAAGTTTTGAGGTGGTCAGTCCCTCAGTCTGGAGAAGAGCATTGTTCCATATTATGAACATCGTCTTCAAGTAATCTTCTGAGCTTCTATCAACTTTACTGTACTTGACTGAAGAAGCCTACTGTGTTAGGCGAAACGTTTCATAATTAAAAAGATACCTAACTGTTTCATATGATGAAGATTTGAGACACTTATGCAACATATGGAATGACTTATTCAGGAAAGCGTTTCGTCACGCAGTGGCTTCATCAGTCCGATACAAAGTAGAAAGGCGTAAGGGAGAGGAAGTTTGAGGTAATCAGTCCTCTAGCCTGTATTCCGATGTGTTCTAGACCATCAAACTTGTAGAATGTACAGCATAGGGCCCGTATAAACAGGCTTATTATACTGTAGTAGGTGAAGCGAAAGGCAGACGAGGGAGTCCATAGTGGTACCATCCCACTAGTCGAAGTAGTCTTGTCCCAAAGGTTGGACAATTGTTGAAGAATTCATTTGTATCAAGAATCCCATGATGCTGCAGTGTCAGACACTTATGCAGCATAAGGGAATCTGTTATTCAGGGAAACGTATCGGCCAGCACAGTGCTCATCATTCCAATATACAAAGAGAAGGCGTAAGAAGAGTAGAGTATGAGGTAATCAGTCCCTCAGCCTGGAGTCGATTTGTTCAGTCCATCCAATCTTGTAGAAGTTTACATCAATAGGTCCCGTAGACGTGCTTTTATACTAGTGATTTGACTTGAAGCAGAACGGAGGCGGTGATCATAAGAGGAACCATCCACTAGTCTAAGTAGGGTCTTTGTCCAAAGGTTGATACAATCGTTGTAAGAATTCTTTGTAAGAAGATCCCAATGATGCTGCAGATCCTGACAGTTGAGGTGAATGGTTTGAAGAAACCACAAGTTTAAGATTGAGACACTTATGTCAGCATATGGGAATCTTTGATTCAGGAAACGTTTCGCCCAGCACAGTGCATCATCAGTCCAATACAAAGAAGGAAGGCGCAAGAAAGTAGGAGTATGAGGTAATCAGGTCCCCCTCAGCCAGGGAGTCGAGTGTGTTCATCCATCAATCTGTAGAATGTACAGCATACGGGCCGTAGACGTGGCCTTATATACTGTAGTGAGGTGACTTGAAAGCAGACGAGAGCGGATCATGTGGTACCAACCACTATGGTCGAAGTAGGTCTTGTCCAAAGGTTAACAAGCGGTTGAAGATTTCTTGTACTAAGATCCCATGATGCTGCAGGGGTGTCTGACAAGTATGTGGTGAATGGTTTGAAAAACCGACAAGTTGAAGATCGATACACTTAAGCAGCATATGGGAATCTTTATTCAGGAAACGTTTCGGCCACACAGTGGCTCATCAGTCCAATGACAAAGAGGGAAGGCGTAAGAAGAGTAGGAGTATGAGGTAATAGTCTCCCACATGCCATGGAGTCGATGTTTTTCAGGTCCATCAATCTTGTAGAATGTACACGCTAGGGCCTTAGACGTGCTTATATAGCTGTAGTGAGGTGACTTGAAGCAGACGGAGGCGTGGATCATAGTGGACCATGCCACTAGTCGAAGTAGGTCTTTGTCCAAAGGTTGAACAATGCGTTGAAGAATTCTTTGTAAGAAGATCCCATGATGCTGCAGTGTCTGACGTTGTCGTGAATGGTTTTTTTGAAAACCGACAAGTTGAAGATTGAGACACTTATGCAGTCATATACTGTACATTCCTACAAGATTGATGGACTGAAACTCAATCGTACTCCAGTCTGAGGGACTTGATACCCTCATACTCCTACACTTCTTACGCCTTTGCCTCTTTGTAATGGACTGATGGAAGCCACTGTGTGGCGAAACGTTGTTCCTGAATAAAGATTCCCATGTTGCTGCTAAGTGGTCTCAATCTCAACTGTCGGTTTTTCAAACCATTCACCTCAACTGTCAGACAGTGCAGCATCAGGGATCTCATTAACAAAGAATTCTTCAACGCTTGTTCAACCTGGAAATAAAAACACAAATGCGTATAATGTCGATCCCTTTATGACAACGTTCATCCACCCACACAATGGGCTTTTTTACAAAGTCCACACACGAATCTACCTGGGGTTGGAAGGTACGAGATTAGATTTATAGACAGAATGTTGAAGTCAGGTGAAGAATGCTGCATCTGATGACTACCGGGTAGGGTTTATTAGAACTCTTGGTAGCTTGGCAGGGTATTGGACAAGTTTCAGACCTCATGCAGTGTTCTTATGCAGAAGGTCTACAACTTGTCCAATACCTCTGCCAAGCTACCCAATAGTCTATAACACCCCCCCCAACCCGGGTAGATCATCAGTGCAGCATTCTTTCGACCTGACTTCAACATTTCTGTCTATAAATACACTCGTACCATCCAACCCCAGGTAGATTCGTGCGTGACTGAAAAAGCCCCACTGAGTGTGGTGAAACTGTTGTCATAAAGTGATCACATTATACTGCATTTGTGTTTCTATTTCCATTGTGTCGGTATTTTATACCATTTATTTCAGACTTGTTCAACCTTTGGACAAATACCTACTTCGACTAGTGATGGTACCACTAATGATCCCGCCTCCATCTGCTTCAAGTCACCTCACACAGTAAATAAGCCACGTCTAGGCCCTATGCTTTACCATTCTCAAGATTGATGGACCTGAACACATCGACTCCTGCTGAGGACGATTATCCTCAAACTCCTACTCTTCTTACCCCCTTCCTCTTTGTGGAAAAAGAACACTTATGTACAGTTTCAGGACATTTAATAAAGGAAAACGTTTCGCCACGAGTGCATCTACAGTCCTAATACAGAGAACACTAAGAAACACACATATAAAAGTGGTGGGAGTCAGGTGAGTGAAGCGTGTGGGTATAGGAGGTAGTATAGTGTAAGTAGGTAGTAGTAATGGAACTAAGAGTTGAGGTAGAGAGGGATCCTCCTGGCATCAAGTAACACCATTTCCCTGATGGTAAATATCCTCTTGCTTAATAATTTATTAAATACTGTCACTACCGACTTTTGCTTATAGTGTTACTGACAAAATTATGCACTTCAATGCAATTTCTCCCCGCCTTACTTCGTCTTCTTTAATAACTATACTATACTCCACCTCTACCCACCTTCACCTCACCTGACCTCCCATACCACTATATATAAGTTGTGGTTTTTCTTAGTTTTCTCTGTATTAGGACTGAAGAAGCCACTCGTGCGAAACGTTTCCTTAAATAAAATGTCCTGAACTGTACATAAGTGGTCCTTTTTTCCACATCCTTGTGTCGTATCCCACCATACCATTTCCTCCTTCCTCTTGTATTGTGACTGATGATAGCCACTGTGGGTCGAAACGTTTCCTTAATAAAGATTCTCCATATGCTGGCATAAGTGTCCTCAATCTTCAACTGTCGGTATATTTCAAACCATTCATCACAACTGTCGGACACTGCAGCATCATGTGGCTCTTCTAACAAAGAATTCTTCAACGCTTGTTCAACCTTTGGACAAAGACCTAACTTCGACTAGTGGATGTAGCCACTAGATCCCGCCGCCGTCTGCTTCAAGTAACCTGGGGGGGGGGGGGGCTTAACAGTAATATAAGCCACTCCAACGGCCCTATGCTGTACATTCTACAGATTGATGGTCTGAACACATCGCTCCAGGCTGAGGGACGGATTACCTTCATACTCCTACTCTTCTTACGCTCCTCTTTGTATTGACTGATGAAGCCACTGAGTGGCGAAACGTTTCCTGAATAAAGATTCCATATGCTGCATAAGTGTCTCAATCTTCAACTTGTCCGGTTTTATCAAACCATTCACCACAACGTCAGACACTGCAGCATCATGGATCTTCTTACAAAGAATTCTTCAACGCTTGTTCAAACCTTTGTACAAAGACCTACTCGACCTAGTGTATGGTACCACTATGATCCCGCCTCCGTCTGCTATCAAGTCACCTCATCTACAGTATATAAGCACGTCCTACGGACCTATGCTGTACATTCGACAAGATTGATGGACGAACACATCGACTCCAGCTGAGGGGACTGATTACCTCAAAACTCCTTCACTGTCTTACGCCTTCCTCTTTATTATTAGGACTGATGAAGCCAGCTGTTGTCGAAACGATTCCTGAATAAAGATCCCCATATGGCTGCATAAAGTGTCTCAATCTTCAACTTGTCAGATTTTCAAAACCATTCACCACAACGTCCAGACACTGCAGCATCATGGGTCTCTTACAAAGAATTTCTTCAACGCTTGTTTCAACCTTTGGACAAAGACCCTACTTCGACTATTGGATGGTACCACTATTACCCGCCTCGTCGGCTTCAAGTCACCCACTACAGTATAAAAGCCACGTCCTACGGCCCTATGCTGGTACATTCCTACAAGATTGATGGACTTGAACACATCGACTCCATGCTGAGGGACTGATGTACCTCATACTACCTACTCTCTTACGCCTTCCTCTTGTATTGGACTGATGGAAGCACTGTGTGGCGAAAACGTTCCTGAATAAAGATTCCCATATGCTGGCATAAGTGTCCTCAATCTTCAACTTGTTCGGTTTTTCAACCTTCACCACAACTGTCTGGGGGGAGACACTGCAGCATCATGGATCTTCTTACAAAGAAATTCTTCAACGGCTTGTTCAACCTTTGGGACAAAGACTACTTCGACTATGGTGGTACCACTATGAACCCGCCTCCGTTCTGTCTTTCAAGTCACCTCACGTACAGAATATAACCACGTCTACGGCCCTATGCCTGTACATTCTACAAGATAGAATGGACTGAATCACATCGACTCATCTGAGGGAACTGATTTACCTCATACTCCTACTCTTCTTACCGCCTTCCTCTTTTGTATAGAGACTGAAGAAGCCACTGTGTTGGCGAACGTTTCCTGAAAAAAGATTCCACATATGCTTGCATAAGTGTCTCAATCTTCAACTATGTCGGTTTTTCAAACCATTCACCACAATGTCCCAGAGCACTGCGCATCATGGATCATCTTATGGAGTTTACCTGTAATTCCAGTAATTTTAGTGTTATGTACCGGACAAGTGATTTAACATATTGATATACCAACTCAGAAATCCTTCGTGTAGTCTACAGGCGATAAATCATATAAATACGAACCAACCAGGACAGATTTAACAAACTAGATCCTGTGGACCAAAAAGGGAAAAATCCAGCGAAATATGATCATAAGATAACTGGAAGCATACACAGTTAGAAATGGATGAGGAAAAAAATGAGAAAAAATCAAATAAAATTCTAGAGTCTAATAGCGCCACAATATGGCAGAAACAAATAGCTGTGAAACAGTGAAAAAAAAGGGACAGGGAGAGGATATAGAGAGAGAGATAGAGAGAGAGAGAGAGAGAGAGAGAGAGATGGGGGGGGAAGCAGGCTCACATTCAACTTGTTGACAAGTCATCAATATCGACCACCACCGTAGTTAGAAGTACTCAAAGAGGTAGAGAGAAGGCGGGCAATTAGTGCAAGTGGCAGATTTTGCTAGTGTTGATGAATTGTATACGACGGTGATGAAAGACATAGAAGGGGGAGCAGGTGGAGGAAAGAAGGAGGTGGGCCAGACGATGTTGAAGAATGGAAGTAGGGCAAGTCAAAGGAGGAGATAAGGTGGACAAGGGAAAAAGGTAAGGAAGCGAGGAAGATAAATGGTAGTGTCTAAACCCATATCGATAGAGATAGTGGGTGATTCACCGATGCTAACGTTCAAGTGAAGTATGTTACCAGTCTATGAAGGAATGGATTGAGGTGAGTTTTAATAAGCACCATCGCACACAACAATAGTTTAGGGATCGTTCAAAGGCATTGAAGGAGGTAGTCCTACGTCTCAAGGAAGAAATTCGCCAGGATAAGTATGACAATGTGTGCGATGTGATTGGAGTTATGAAAGAAACAGAATTCCATGCATTGAGCTGCAACTTGGCAACAGTAACAAGTGGCAAAGTGGTTTTCAGTAAAGTAAGAGACAACAGAAAGAGAGGTTGAAGAAGATTGAGTAGGAAATAGATTTCTATTCTCCAAGAGAATGGTGACTTCAGTGGTCAGTGAAGGAATAAAGGTACAATGAATCTCCTCTGCTAAAGAAGGCGAAGAATATTCTTGTCGTCGGTAACATGCATGTAAAATATGTGGACCGTGTTTTCTGTAACAGATTTAGGAAGGTGAGGCCAGGGGCGGTGTGTATCTGGAGCTCAGTGTTTGGTGACATCAACAATACTGAATATGTCAGGTAATTGGAACAAGCCCATTATCTGCTCAGTGTTGGTTGAAATGACACTTGAAAGGGCAATTGAACAAAGAGCTACATTAAGTTAACAGGAGAGCTATTAGATCTAGCTAGCTTCCCTGAAACTAAGAAAATGAGAAAGACTTCTCCGCATCCAAAATCAATCAATGAATGTCTAATACTGAATTTAAGACTTCTGAATTCATGCCTATATTTCTCAGGAAGCATTTGAAATTGCAAGCAGTACTTTATTATAAACCAGAAAATTCGACCCCGGTCCAGACTATCCCCTCTTGTGGAGACCTTTACCAACAAGTTGTGTACGAACAAGTTAACCCACACTCTTTAGGGCCACTTAACGCTGGTCAGGCGTTTTCCTTTCTCAAAAGGTATGATAAAAAAAAATCGTGTCCAGGTCCACCCTTAAACTAGAACAAAAATTAGCAGCTTTAGGCGAAGTAAAGTATCTGCTCAGTCTTTGCATTGAAAAAAAAAAATCCCTTTCCTGACCTTTGAAATTTTTTTCTCCCACTCCCAACTGTGCCCTCCTTTAACTTCTACACCAATTACTTTTATATGAATCAAGATTCTTTCTCCTGTGCCAAGGCTAGTTAAAGTTAACTAAGCTCTGTCTCATTATCCACCTGGGAGTAGAAAATAAACACATTGCAGTATAATATGTTAACCCTAATTGACTACGTTTGCCCACGCTTGACCCCCAATGTGACTTGAAAAAGCACTATGTGTGGGCGAAACGGTAGTCAATAAAGGATCACATTAATACAGCATATGTGTTTATATTTCCATTGTGTCGGTACTTTATACATTTATTTCCATCACCTGGAGTAAGTAATCCCATCACTACTGCAGTAAAACATTTACAAGGAATATTATCCTCGTGTTAAGCCAGTAGATGAATGGTATCAGAGAACCGGCAAGATGAGTAAATAGACACATGAACAAATTTACAGACCTATGACTTCTGCCACCTCTCCTGCCAACGGTTTATAAAAGCTCCTTCTTCCGCACGTAAGCCGTATCTATTCAAGATTGATGGACTTATCCACATCGACTCAAGGTTGTAAAAAGGGACTGGTTACCTCATTCTCCCCGTTCTTCAAGATTCTCCTTTGTATGGACTGAAGAAGCCACTGTGGTGGGAGAGAACGTTTCCTCAATAAAGATACCCAAGAGTTTTGAGGATGTAAGACCAATGCAACAGATTAGGTAATCTTTATTTCGAACGTTTCGCGCTACACAGAAGGGCCTTCTATCTTCAGTCGAGTACAGAAAAGTTGATAGAACAGAAGATACTTGAAGACATGAATCAGTCCTTCATCCTTAAAGTTTTGGGTGGTCAGTCCCTCAGTCTGGAGACAGAGCAATGTTCCGTTGTCTGAAACAATAATAAGCTGAAGTGACAGGATGGAGCCTTTAAAAAGTGCCAGAGGTGAGACGTAGGTTGCTTTGGGAGGGCAGTCCCTCTCAAACCCAGCCGTTCACATCCATTAGATAGTTGTTGAAGATGATGGTCAGTACCAAGATACCCTTGTTTGCAGTGTCTGACAGAAAACATTAAAATGAATAAAATTTACCACAGATTTTTAGGTAAGGACACATATGCAACAGGTAGTTAACTTTATTTCGAACGTTTTCGCCTACACAGTAAGCTTCTTCAGTCGAGTACAGAAAAGTAGATAGAAGCAGAAGATACTTGAGAAGACGAATGTAATCAGTCCCATCACCCTTAAAGTTTTTGAGGTGTCATCCCGACAGTCTGGAGAAAGCAAAGGTTCCATAGAAAATAAACAATAATGTAGAAAGAAGTGACAGGATGGAGCACTTATATAAGCGCCCAACATGTGAGACGAAGGTCCACTAGGAGAGGTAAAGAACTCAGATGTTGGAGGTCAGGTCCCTCTCAAATCCAGCCGTTCTCACTAGTAGAGTTTTGTAGAGTTGATTGTAGGTCTGTACCAAGATACCCTGTGTTGCAGTGTCTGACTAGATTGAACATTAAAAAGGAGATAAAATACCGACAGTTGTACAGGTAAGACACATGCAACAGTTAGGTATCTTTAATTTTGAAACGTATCGCCTACACAGTAGGCATCTTTCAGTCGAGTACGCAGAAAATTTTATAGAAGCAGAATACTTGAAACGATGTAATCAGTCCATCACCCTAAAGTTTTGAGGTGGTCAAGTTCCTCAACTGGAGAAGAGCATTGTTCCATAGCATGCAACAATATGGGAAGAAGTGACAGGATGAGCCACTTATATATGCCCCAACAGGTGAGACGTAGGTCACAAGGAGAGGTAAAATAACTCAGATGTTGGGAAGGTCAGGTCCCCGCTCAAATCCAGCGTTCTCACTAGTAGAGTTTGTAGAAGTTGATTGTAGGTCCTGTACCAAATTACCCCTTGTGTTGGCATGTCCCCTGACAGATTGAACATTAAAAAGGGTATAAAATACCGACAGGATTTAGGTTAAGACACATGCAACATTAGGTAATCTTTAATTTGAAAACGTTTCGCTCTACACAGAAGGCTACTTCAGTCGAGTACAGAAAAGATGATAGAAGCAAAGATACTAGAAGACGATGTAATCAGTCCAGACACCCCGCTTCTATCAACTTCTCTGTACTCGACTGAATAAGCCTAACTGTTTAGGCGAAACGTTTCCAAATAAAGAAACCTAACTGTTGCATGTGTCTTACCTAACAACCTGTCGTAATTTATACCTTTTAATGTTCAATCTGTCAGACACTGCACCACAAGTTATCCCTTGGTACAGACCTACAATCAACCTTCTACAAACTCTACTAGTGAGAACGGCTGGATTTGATAGGGACCTGACCTCCCAACATCTGCGTTCTTACCTCTCCTAGTGAACTGACGTCTCACCTGTTGGGGCTATATAAAGTGCTCCAACCGTCCACTTCTTCTCCATATGTTTCAGTCTATGAACAATGTCTCTTCTCCCAGACTGAGGGACTGACCACCCTCAAAACTTATAAGGGTGATGGACTGATACATCGTACCTTCAAGTATCTTCTCTTCTAACAACTTTTACTGTAGCTCGACTGAAAAGCCTACTGTGTAGCG
>NC_069470.1:16349342-16365714 GCF_026875155.1 Cherax quadricarinatus | reverse complement strand
AAAAAAGAGTTACCTTTAATGATAAAATTCTGAAGGGGATTATCACTATATTAGCACATCCCTATCTTCCACTTATCACTTCGATCAGGTCTCCCCTCATTCTTCGTCAACAATGAATGAACTTAAATCTTAAATTTTTCTCAAAAGGAATATTTCTAATGCTATGTATTAATTTAGTCACCTACGCAAATGTTTTCTAACGAATTATGTCCTTCTGTAATATGGAGCCCAAATTTGACTGCAAAATCTAGGTGAGGCCTTACTAATGATGTATAAACGCGATGACCTGTTGTTAGGTAAACACATATGCAACAGTTAGACAACTTTATCCGAACTTTTCGCCTACACATGGCTTTTTCAGTCGAAACAAAAGTAGGCGGGAACAGTAGAATGTGAAACGAAAAATCATCCACCCCCTTAAAGTCGAGAATTTGATTTTGCCCGTCCCTGGGCCCGGGAAAAATTTTCAGTTCCATATCGGGAAACATCTGAAGATCAAGCACATGCGGAGACTTAAATACTGTGGAAGGAGAGGTGCGGGGTAGTAGTATAGTAGTAAAGTAGTAGTGGGGCCAACTAGAGGTCAGTCCCTCTCAATCCAAACCCTTCTCACTTGAAAACTTGTTCAAGGTTTTTCTGTACCAAACCCACCTTGAACAACTTTTCAAGTGAAAAGGGTTGGATCTGGAGGGACAGACCTCCAGTTCCCCTCTCACTACTACTATTCTCTCCACATTTTTACCCCATTTTTTTTTTGGTTTTTTTGCCTGTCGTTTGATCTTCAGATATTTTCCTGACATGAAGAACTTCCCGGGCCGAGGGACTGACAACCTAAAATTTCTACGATTTTAAGGGGTGATGGACGATTACACTCTTCACATCTCTACTGTTCCCCCTACTTTTGTATTCGACTAAAAGCCTACGTGTAGGGCAAAACTTTTTCGGAATAAAGTTGTCTAACTTTTTGCATATTTTTTTACCTAAAAACCTTCGGTTTTGTAACCATTTTGATGTTCAGCATATGACCTTGGACTCTGGACTTCTGTTGCTTACATTTCTTGATATAAATCCCAGTAATCTTTGCCTTTTAGTACGCTTGGGCTTGCTGTTTTGGTTTAAGGTTGCTGCTTACCATAACCCCCAATCCTTTTCGAAATCTGTATGGCTAAGTTTACTTTATTTAACTTAAAAAGTGCTGGGATGGACACCCCCAAACTTCAAACCTTTGCATTTATCTACATTGAACGCACGCCACTTTTCTGACCAAGAGTAGATTTTGTCTAAATCCCTTGAAGTTCCCTAACATCACGTTTGAAAAATTATCCTCCCACCTTCGGGTCATCGCGAATTTGCTCAACACTAAATTCCCCCTCATAGACATTAAATTATATTATAAACAAAAAACGACCCAAGACTGATCCCTGTGGAACGCCACTTGTTACTGACCCCACTCGATTTAACCCCATTTATGGACACTCTTTGCATCCTGTCGGACCCATGTTTCGATCCACGAGAGCCCCTCCCCCCCAATGCCATGAGCTGCTATTTTTCTTCAACAGCCCCTTTGGTGGGGAACTCTATAAAATGCCTTAAAAATCTAAGTAAACAATATCAAAATTCTTTATCGTGGTCAACACCTAAAAAGCTTTACTGAAGAAAGTTAAAAAATTTAGTTAACAAGACCGGCCTCTTGTGAATCCTCTGATACTTAATCAAGCTATGCTTATCGAGATGGTTTCCCTTATAACCTCACTATAATTGACTCTAGCAACTTGCCTAAAATTTGAGGTCAGGCTTTTTGGGGGGTAATTTGAGGGTAACGACTTCCCCGTTTTAAAAATAGGAATTACTTTAGCCATTTTCCAATATCAGAACTACCCCCTTTTGAAGAATAAATTAAAAAATTATTTAAATGATTTCCAGACTTCCATTTTCATTCCTTAAAAAACCCTTAAAAAAAACCTCATCGGGACCCTGACTTATTTCTTCAGTGGGTCTACTGCTTCACAACCATTTCACTAGTACTGTGAGTTACATAATTTTTCTTCTTCTGGCCCACTAAAAAAAATTAATTCCCGGAATATTTTAGTGCTTCCTGTGTAAAAACGAGAGAAAAAATTTATTTAAAATCGAGCACATTTCTTTCTCTTTGCAGAAAGACCCCCATAGTTTTTTTTAAGGCACCATCTTATCTCTGACTTTTGTTCATATACCTGTAAAAAACATTTTGGGTTAGTTTTAAAAATCCCAGCTACTTTAATTTCATAGCCCCTTTTTTAGCTTTTCTTACCCCCTTTTTTTAATTTCCCCCTCTTAATGAAATATACGACTAGAGACTGTGATGTTACAAAAAAATTTATCTTTTTCCAAAAAAACCCAAACAATGTAGCAACCTGCAACAGAATTTATTTTCTTCCAAAAAAACCTAACATGTAGAAACACTGCAACAGAAAACCCTCACATGTCACTTAGGTACACTACATACTAAATTGAATGGTCATTTCCCCCCTTTCCCAGGGGACCCTTATTTACATCTGTAATCTATACGACCGCCATGCGATGGATATTGATTACTAAGATAAAGGAAAACTTTACTGACTCATATTTGACCCCCCCCCAAAATTTACATCCTTTCCTCCAATTTTGTGATTTTCAAATGTTCGTTAATGTGAAAATATTACTTACACTGAAATCTTTTTCTAACGGGACTGAGCTTAAAGGGCTGATGGTTTTAGTTTCAAACCCCAAAGTCCCATCTTCGACCCAAGTATCTTTTGCCCCTTTTTTAAACTAAACAAAAATTGAAGAAAAGGTCCTCGTCAGAGTTCGGTGATGCTGTGCATCTTAAAGATCCTATTTCAAGTCCCATTAACCCCCGGAAAATCGAAAGCTGTTAGTGGGTATGGAATGCTGGATTGCATCCCTAATACCGGGGGGTTTTCCCCCATCCCCGTTTGGACCCACTCCTAATGTTCCTTTTTTAAACGGGAAAACTCGTGGGATTCGGTAACCTAAAATCGCAGACACAGGAAGAAAGAGAGGAAGACATGAATTAAAAAATTTCGAGTTGGGAAAAGCAAAAGGAAAAATGTGCCCAAAGGGACTATCCTTTATGCTATGCAAGAGCAGCAGTTGACGGAAAAACTAATCTACATCTCCTGACTACAAAGGGTTTCAGATAGCGGGTGCCCCTAAAAACAAACCCATTGATTTTGAGGGGTTTTTCACGGGGATCCGTACCTATGGAGAACATGCTGTACCCTCATGGATTGGAACGATCCTCGTACGTAACTATGGAAGGGGAAGTGTAACATTATCTTTGACGGGGGAAATCGTGATCCAATGAAAAGGGAGAAGACACGGGAAAAATTCAACATCGCTGTGAGAACAACCGTGTTAAACTAGGGGTTCCCACCGGAAATTAATTTCGAGGGTGAAAGGTTATCAATGTGAAATTTGGGGGCAACCAGTAACGTTCACATGGGGGTCGGCTACGCACTATAAACTAAGGGTAAACTCCAAAATAAATAAAATAATACTAAAATACAGACTTTTTTGCGGGGAAAATTTCACGGAGATCAATTCGAAGGTGATTGATGTCTTCTTAGCCCCTCCAAAGCCCAGAAATTTCTAAAATTGATGGTAAACAAATCTCGTTGGGGGATTATGCCTGGGGGACACAAGGATTCAGGTCTGAGCCCCTGGTGCTACAAGCTTCCAACCATTCTTCAATGGAACCACAACTTTCTAAGGGAATTTCTATCACTTAAAGAACCTCCTCTAAAAAAACCACATTCAGAGTTTCCCCACCCCAAAATTTTGCTCACATAGCTGTAGTCCCAGGGGCCCCGACACCACAGACAATGCTCAATGAATGGACATCAGCAACCTCAACACAAGCCACCCTCCTGTACGTCAGGATTAAAACTCCTTTTACTGAAGACAACATAAACCCCACCCCTCAATATACCTTCCAGCCTCGTGTAGACAAATCAATTTGAAACAAATAGGGAAAAGAGCTCGTTCCACTTCCCCATGTGTCTTTTTTATCAGCTCTTGTAAAGGGCAAAAAAAAAAAAGTGAAATAAAGAGCAAATGATTCCCATCATGTCAACTGACGGAGCCGTTCCAAAAGGGAACGACAACCGGGGGAACAAGAACTTCTTACAAAGGTACTAATGCGGAGCCCCCAAAACCAAAAAGAATATACGTGGAAAGGGACATTTTCCAAAAAAAGTATCATGCAAAGCCCTTTCACACCATTTTCTGGTCCAAAAGGCCCTTTCCCACCAGAGAAATTTTTACATGCAAAATTTTCCGTAACCAAAGGGACTCCACAAAAAGAACTTCTTCAAGAGACCCCCACACTGATGACAAGATCAAAGTGATAAAAACAAACAATACATCCAAAAAAGCCAACATTCGTACACTGACAAGAAAAAGATAGAAGCATTGACTAGTCCGACAACACGATAAAAGAAAGAGAAACATCACTGGGCTCGACTAGTTCTGGCACCATGACAAGAAAAAATTTGGGTGATACACACATTTGTACTTCACCACCCAAACAAGGAGACGAAAAAACCATTGTTTTTGACAACACTGAAAAGAAAGAAAAACCATTTCATATGTTGTACAACCGACAAAAAGAAAGTAAACAACCACTTTTTCTGGTACCACTGACAAGAAAAAGATAAACAACCACTTTCGGGGTTCCGCGACAAGAAAAAGAAAAAACACCCACTATTCTGGTACCACTGACAAAAAGAAAGATAAAAAACACACTTTTCTCGACCACTGACAAAAGAAAGAAAAAACACCCACTATTCGGTGCCATGAAAAGAAAAAAATAAAACAAAATAAAAAACCTATTTGTTCTGTCCCACTGACAACAAGAAAGAAAAAACAACACCTATTTCGGGTGCCACTGACAACAAGAAAGATAAACACACACAGTTCTGGTATCACAACAAGAAAAAGATAAACCCCACTATTCTGGTACCACTGCAAGAAAAAGATAAAAACACACTAGCTCGACCACTGACAAAAGAAAGATAAACACCCACTATTTCTGGTACCACCGAAAATAAGAAAGATAAACAAAAAAACCCCTATTTTTTTCTGGTACACTGACAACAAGAAAGAAAACAACACACTAGTTCTGGTGCCACTGAAAACAAGAAAGAAAAAACAACACACTATTCTGGTCCACTGACAACAAGAAAGATAAACAACACACTAGTTTCTGGGCACTACAACAAGAAAGATAAACAACACACTAGTTCTGGGCCACTGTCAACAAGAAAGAAAACGACACACTAGTTCTGGATCACTAAAAAGAAGAAAGAAAAACAACCACATTTTTCGGTCCCACTGCAAGAAGAGGGGAAAAAACAACACACTATTTTCGGGTACCCCCTGACAAAAAAAAAAAAGAGAAACCTCAATTTCTGGAATATGACGGGAAAGAACGCAACAAAGACAAGACTAAAAAGGTTAGAACGAGACAGACTGCAAACATGGACAAATTGATAAAAAACATTTGAATCATTTGAACGCATGGTAAACCCGAATTAATCTATGAAATAATTTAATTGTAAATTACTTTATGTAAATAATGTATATTTATGTAATTTTTTAAAAAGAAAAATTTTTACTGACTATAAAATTAAAATATTTTTAATATCCTAGTTTAAAATTTTAGATTTTGCCACCGAAGGGGCTAGTTATTGTCACCCCTATCCACCCTGTGGACAAGTGCAAGAGAAAGGGGATACCAAAAGGCCTAGGAAATACCCCCCAAAAGGGGTAACATTTACATATGGATTTTTTAACATATGTACAGTTTCTTATCGTTACAAGAAAATTTAAGACATTTGTTTAGTATATCTGGTATTTTATTTTCATTAATTTTTTAACATGCATATAGGTTATTAACTGTCTATCCGTATTCCTCAAAATGGACAAAAAAGCATATAGTTTTCAAACATGACCAATTCCATAATTTGCTTTTAATTTGATCATCATCTGTGTCCACAAAACTCCCAAAAAAACCTTGAACTAAGCCTAAGCCTGGCCACTACAACATCACAGTCTTTCACATTGCCTTGCCCATAAACTTTTTATCTACGTTCATGTTATTATATTTGGGTTATACACTACCAGGTTTCTAACTGCATTTTTATAACAATAATTTTCATTATCACTTCTCTCCAATTTTTAAACCAATGCTAACTCAATATACCAAATTATATTCTCATTCCCTTTTGGGTACTCTTCTTGGGCTAACATACATTTATCAGAAGGGAATCCAGGTGAGGGGATCCATATTTTTATGCTCTATAGATATTTCAGCCAATTATTCATCCTTTTTTGGGCCCTTTTTTTAATTTGATCTAATTTTTTTATAAGGAAAAACGTTCTTTAGCACATGTATTGGTTTAGAAAAACTGCAATTTAAGCTCTCCTTCGTTACCCCAAATCAAAAATTTTATAAGGTTCTCTAAGTCCATCTTTAAACTGCTAAGCGAAAATCTGGGACGTTACTGATTATCCCTACTATCATACTTCCTTTTTAATTTAAATGTAATTTATTTGTGGTCGCTAGCACCCATTCCTTGAAACTTCTAAATTTTTAACAAGGGTTCATTGTTTGCCCAAAAAAGTCAAGCAGGGTTTTTACCCTTGTAGGTTCTGTCACAAACTGCTTCAGAAAAAAATCCCGAACACTTTTAAGAATCTATGATTTAAATTCCCCTCAAGAAATTCCAATCAATACACTAAAGTTAAAGTCTCCTAGAATTACTACATTATTGTGCCTTGGGCCCTAACAAAATTTCCCCCATAGTAGTCCTCCCCTGGGCCCATCTAATTTGGGGGGTGGTATATCACACCTAAAAAAAATTTTTCATGCCCCCCTAAAATTCATCCAAAACAGACTCTGTATTTTTACTTCAGACCTAATACCCGTTTTTTTTGCAACAGTTCAACGATCCGACTACAATGCCAACCCCACCCCCCCCCCGTACTTTTATCTACTTGGGAAAAATTTAAAACCCCGAATTTACATTCTGTAGGCATGCTCGACTTTTTGAATTAAACCACGTCTCAGTAAGGCAAATACACATTTACCTGCACTAGCAACTAGTCTCAACTCGTCCCTCTTATTCCCACACTGCACATTTTTAATAAAACTTAAAAAACCCTCCCTCTCTTTACCCTTCCTGCTCCTTTCGTTTTTCCCCAAACCTATTACTGTCCTTTTCAATTAGGGCCACTGGGTTTTCCAAATCCACCTCATTTTTCCTATTACTAGTTCCCCTAGTACTCACATTACACCCGAGACTTCACATTTTTTCCCCCAAAAACCCATACCACTAACTATTCCTAGTTTAAAGACCCCAACACTCCCCCTCTGCGTTGGCCATGCTCCCACCCCACACCAATAAATGAACCCCATCCCCGGGATACATGTCATTTCTGCCAAGAAGAGGCCCCTTGTAAGAATGTTTTCCGCATTTTCCTTACAGAATCCATGCTGAGTTCATTTATCAAATTTTGCTCTTCAAAGGTGACTTCTGTAATGTCAGTTTTAATTTTATTTTAAAATTTTCCCACTTAGATGTCAGGCTTAGGACGAATTTGAAGGAGTGGACTTACCCCTGATTTGAATATAGGAACCACATACCATCTTTCCCCAACCTGGCACAACACGGTAAGGATGGACGCATTGAATACACCGTTAATGGCTGACTAAGCCCATCTTCATTTATTAAGTACCCTTGAAAAAACCATCGGGTCCGGGGAATTATTTTGTTTTCAGTTTGTCTATCTGTTTAATAACCCTTCCCTCGTGACCAGTAAATTAGTTCTTAAAATTTTCCCGAACTAAATAATTTTTAATTACTGGAACTCATTTACATCTTCCTGTGAAAAACGACAAAAAAAAGTCTTAAATAAGGAACACCCTTTTCCGTTCATTACCTCGCTGTCCCCTTCCCAAATTTTAGAGGGCCTACTTTTCCTTCACCTTGTCCTATACCTTAAAGAACCCCTTTTTGGGTTTTCTTTTTTCTTAGCAACTCAATTTCAAGTCACGTTTTCCTTTTTAATCGCCTTTTTTACTTCTCTTTTAACTGAACATATTGGGCATAAGGTTAACCCCTCCCTTCTGTGCCCTATAAAATTCCCCCCTTTTCCCCCCCCTAATAGAGCTTTAGGCCCCCATGTTAACCCATTTGGGGTCGTTATTATTAGACCCAATTTCTCTCTGGGGAAAGTATATGCTCTGGGGACTGTGTGCATTTTTAAGAAAAACAATCAAAAAGCAATCCCTTTATATTTATAAGTAGAAATCGTCAATAAAATCATTTTCTGGGTAACCCCAATCAAATTAGACAGATGTTCCTAATCATTTTAAAACGGCAAACGAAAATCAGGATTTTTTTGTATTATCTTATTCTTGCATTCCCAATTAAGCTAAAAGTGATGATTGTGATCACTTGCCCAAGCTCTTCAGTGATCTCCCGATTTTTCACGAGTGTTTCCTTATTTTACAAGACTAGGGCCCACAAATTATACACCTGGGAGGCTCGTTTCACTCTTTTTTAGAAAACATCCTGAACTTTTTTAGAATACTGACTCTAGATTACCTGTAAAAAAATTCCAGTCAATTTTGGGTAAAGTTAAAGTCCCCTATATGCTTGTTACTTTTTCCAGAGCCCAACAATTTCGTCCCCCAAAAAATCTCCCTCTACGTGATCCAAGGGGTCGGTATATTAAAACCTAGAATTAGTTTTTCTTTTCCCCCACAACCTACCCCAAAAAGACTCTGTTACTGCTCCCTCATTTTTTGTACCTGTTTTTTTTTCAACAATTAATATTTTCTCGAACATACAATGCTTTTCCCTCCCCCCTTCCCCCTTACATCATCCACATTAACAAATTAACTCCCTGAATATTACACTCAGCATCACTCCCGACTCTTTAAATCATACCACTTTTAGTTTAAAGCAATGAACAAAGTTTTCCCAGCACGCTACCCAAACGTATTCATTAATTTTATTTCTTGTTCCCGACTATGGAACGAACTGCTCCGGCGAGGGCCCCGACAACCTCAAATTTTACGACTTTAAAAGGGGGATGGACATTACGTCGTCTCAAATCTCTACTGTTCCCCGCCACTTTCGATTCGACTGAAAAAGCCTACGTGGGGGGAAACGTTTGGAATAAAGTTGTCTAACGTTCATATTGTCTTTCCTTACAACCTTCGGTATTGTATACCATTTTGATGTTTATTCAATTTTATTTCTTGCACTTTGACTGTTAGCATAAAAAACCATCATATTTTTTTCTTCTCACATTTTTCCTATTCACTTGTTTTTACACAATTTCTGAAATTATCATTACCCAGAGTTACCCCATGACAGTTACTATTAAGATTCTTAAACAACTAAATCAATATACCATAATCCTTTTTAATCATTTCTAAACCCCAAACCCCTAACTAATCCTAGTTTAAAATCCCCGCCCTGATAAGGAACCCCCCTCCCGGGGATACATGTCATTTCGGGCCCAAAAGTTGGGCCCAAGTTTTGTATGGGGGTGAAGTAAACGACCTCCATTGGGCCAAAGGCCTGCGCAGGTTTCCCCCTTCTTTTGTTCTTAGTCCAAATTTATTTTACCCCTCTAACATCATATGAGGGGGCCCCTTTTGATTAGCTGCTCAGTTTTTTTCCCCCTTTTACAGATGGATTTAAAAATCATTAGAGAACATACAGAGAAGAATGACTAAAAATTTACTGTGTAAGAAACCTCCCGAAAATAGACCAAAGCCTTAAACTCCACTCCTGGAGGGCAAAAATGTGGAGACATCATTGAAGTTATAAGTGGATGATGGGCAAAAACAAGGGGATATTAAAAAAGTACTGAGGGGGGTCAAACCAGTAAGAACCAGGGAAAAAGGGTTTAAAATTTGGGTAAACTTGATTTTGAAAGGCATAGGGAAGTAATGGTTTTTTTAACAAAGTTGTAGATGCGTAAAAATTTCCCCGTGGGGGGTAGAGGCTAGGACCTTGGTTTGCTTTAAAAGACTGGACAAAAATATGAGGGGGGGGGCTGGGGTTTGATTGGGGTACGGGACTGGAGTTTTTTCTTGGGGAACTTCAGGGTAGTCGTTTTTATAAGGACCTCCCCGCATGGGCCAGTAGGCCTTCTGCAGTTTCCTCCATGGTGACGTGCACTTAGCTCATGGGGACGTGTACTTAGCTCTGTGAAGACCTTTGTGTGCTCCTTGAATCTGAACCAGGGTCCCTCTCTGAGCAACTTTACCACAGCTAGAGAAGAGCTCAGAGTTTCAAGAGGAGATACGGCGTTAACGGAGGGGAAAAAAAGGATTCGTAGTAAACCCCGTTTGAGTCCCAGGTTTAAAGGGGGGCTTGGTCATGGGCCCGGGGAACAGGGAACCAAGCTGAAGATCAAAAAAACGGGTTTGGGGAGGCGAAAAACCCCAGAAACCAGAAAACTACCGTGGAAACTTCCAACCCATTCTCGGTGCTACCCGACAATGGAGTGTTTTACTGGGAATGCCACAAAAAGACACCAAAGAAGCTTTTGGGAGACGGAGTGAGACATCCCTAGAAACCCAACGAAGACCATCAGAACGTCTGACGAAAATTTTACAAGTGGTGTAAAGCGCCTGGGGAATGTGAGCACTATCGGAGCACACGACGGGGCGACGCCAAGGAAGTAAAAAAAATTGTTTTTTGTTGGGGATAGCCAAAAAGGGACATGGATAAGGCATTCTGCTTGAAGGACAGGGGTAAAAGGGGGCAAGAGTGTGTTTTCCTGGGGCAGGATGAAGGGGTATTGTTACCGTCCCGGATGACATCATAGGGTATTGGGGGCAATCCATTACTTCTCAGTGCTGAGGCAACGATTTTCAGACGTAGGATGAGGACCGATTAGCAAGTAAGGGCAGCAATAATATAATTTTGGAGGAAGGGTGGGAAAACCGCATATGTGGGATTTTGCCAAGGAGAGGATTGGAAAAGAATGGTTGTCCAGGCAATTGGGGTCAATTTCTGGCGGACAAAAACTGTAAGGAAAAAGCGGGGAACATTCATTGACAACTGGGGGCCTCTTCTATGGCAGAAAAAGACATGTTGCCAGGGAGGGTTTTACTTTTCAGGTGTGGGGGGGGGAGCCGGCCAATGCAGTGGGGGGAAACTGTTTGTCTTTAAACTAGGAAAAGTTTTTGTGGGGTGGGTTTTTTGTGGGGAAAAATGTAAGTCTCAGGGGAGTAATATGAGTACTAGGAGTTAGTAATACAAAAAGAGGGGGATACGGGAAAACAGTGGGACTAATTGACAAGGACAGTAATAGGTTTATGGAATAAAAAGAAAGGAGCAGGAAAGATAAAGAAAAGGGGGTCCTTAAGTATATATTTCACAAAAAGTCGAGTGCTAGGGAAAAAGGACGAGTTGAGACTAGTTGCAGTGCGGAAATAGTGTATTTGCCATTATGAGACGTGGGTTTTAATTTAAAAAGTGGACATGCCGCAGAAAGTACATTCAGGGTTTCAATTTTTTCCAAGTAGATGAAATTCGGAAGGGGGGTGGGGGGGCATTGATGTCCGAGATCGCCTGAAAATTTGCATTAAAACTGGATTAAATCTGAATAACCATACAGAGTCTGTTTGGGTAGAATTTTCAGAGGGGGATGAAAAATTTTAAATTTGGTGTGAATACCGTCCCCCCAAATTTAGATAGGGGCCAGGGAAGACACTAGGGGGAAATTTTTTGGGCCACAAGGCACATAATGAGAAATTTTAAGACTTTAAATTTAGTCAAATTTATTGAATTTCTTGCTGGGAATTTAGAATCATAAAGACTTCTTAAAGTAGTTTTAGATTGTTTTCTAAGCAGTTTTTTGACAGAACCTACAAGGGGAATAACCGCTTTACTTATTTTGGGAAAAATGAATCCCTTGTTAATAATTTTGAAGTTTCAAAGAACTGGGGCGCGACCACAAAAAATTTCATTTAAATTGTGGGGAATAAAAATTTTGTAGGATAACTCAGTAACTCCAGATTTTCGCTTAGCAGATTTTCGATTTGCTTAAAGAACACTTTTCATCTGTTACTGGGGGAAAGAAGAGAGCTATCAATATACAGTTTTCTGAACAAATACTGCTGTTTAAAAACATTTTCCCTTATAAAGAAAAAAAGATCAAATAGAAATGACCCAAAAAGGATAATAAAAGGCTGAAATATCTACTAGGCAAAGAAAGGAATTTTTAGGGGTTCAAAAAAAGGGGAAAGGGGCTCTTATGAACTTTTTTGACACTAAGAGGGGCATTAAAAAGGGGGAAAAAAAAACTAAAAAGGGGCTATGAAATTAAAGTTGCTAGGGGTTCTAAAACTAACCCAAAAAGTTTTTTTCCAGGTATATAGAACAAAAGTCAGAGATAAGATAGGTCCCCTTAAAAATAACTATGGGCATCTTACTGACAAAGAGAATGAAATGTTCTCGATTTTAAATAATTATTTTCTCTCGGTTTTTACACAGGAAGACACTAATAATATTCCGGTAATTAATTTTTATAGTGGGCCAGAAGAAGATAAATTATGTAACATCATAGTCACTAGTGAAATGGTTGTGAAGCAGATAGACCGACTGAAGCAAAATAAGTCACCGGGTCCTGATGAGGTTTTTTCAAGGGTTCTAAAGGAATGCAAAATGGAAGTCGTTAGGTAAGACACATATGCAACAGTTAGACAACTTTATTCCGAAACGTTTCGCCTACACAGTAGGCTTCTTCAGTCGAATACAGAAAGTAGGCAGGAACAGTAGAGATGTGAGGACGATGTAATCAGTCCATCACCCTTAAAGTCGTAGAATTTGAGGTTGTCAGTCCCTCGGCCTGGAGAAGTTCAGTTCCATAGTCAGGAACTATCTGAAGATCAAGCGACAGTGCGGAGACTTAAATACTGTCGGAAGGAGAGGTGCAGGGTAGTAGTAGTAGTAGTAGTAGTAGTAGTAGTAGTAGTAGTAGTAGTAGTGAGAGGCCACTGAGAGGTCATGTCCCTCTCAGATCCAACACTTCTCACTTGTGATGAATGGTTTGAAAAACCGACAAGTTGAAGATTGAGACACTTATGCAGCATATGGGAATCTTTATTCAGGAAACGTTTCGCCACACAGTGGCTTCATCAGTCCAATACAAAGAGGAAGGCATAAGGAGAGGAGGAGTATGAGGTAATCAGTCCCTCAGCCTGGAGTCGATGTGTTCAGTCCATCAATCTTGTAGAATGTACAGCATAGGGCCGTAGACGTGGCTTATATACTGTAGTGAGGTGACTTAAAGCAGACGGAGGCGGGATCATAGTGGTACCATCCACTAGTCGAAGTAGGTCTTTGTCCAAAGGTTGAACAAGCGTTGAAGAATTCTTTGTAAGAAGATCCCATGATGCTGCAGTGTCTGACAGTTGTGAAAGAATTTGGGTTTTAAAAACCCACAAGTTGAAGATTGAGACACTTATGCAGCATATGGGGAAACTTTATTCAGGAAACGTTCGCCACACAGTGGCTTCATCAGTCCCAATACAAAGAGGAAGGCATAAGGGAAAGGGGAGGAGTATGAGGAATCACCCCTCACCGGGAGTCGAAGTTTTTCAGCCCAAACCCAATCTTGTAGAATGTACACATAGGGCCGTAGACTGGCTTATAACTGTAGTGAGGTGCCCTTAAAGCCAGACGGACCGGGATCTTTAGGGGTACCCTCCAAAAGTCGAAGTAGGTCTTTGCCCAAAAGGGTTTGAACAAGCTTTTGAAGAATTTTTTGTAAGAAGTTTCCCCTAAAATTTTTGGCAGTGCCCTAAAAGTTTGTAAGAATGGTTTGAAAAACCAAACAATTTGAAGATTGAGACACTTATCCCAGCAAAAGGGAATCTTTATTCAGGAAACGTTTCGCCAAAAACGGGTGGCTTCATCAGCCCCAAAAAAAAGAGGAAGGCATAAGGAGAGGAGGAGTATGAGGTAATCATCCCCCATCCGGATCGATGTTTTTCACCCATCAATTTTTGTAGAATGTACAGAAAGGGCCCCCCCGTAGAGGGGTGGCTTATATACTGTAGTAAAGGGATTTAAAAAGCAACGGAGGCGGGATCATAGTGGGACCTTTCCACTATCAAAAGTGGGTTTCCTTTGCCCAAAAAGGTTTGAACAAGCTTTTTGAAGAAATTTCTTTGTAAAAGGGGGGGGGAATCCCATGATCTCATTGTCTAAACAGTTTTTTGATAAAAGGGTTTGAAAAACCAACAATTTGGGAAAAGATGAACCCCACTGTGTGGCGAAACTTTTTCCTGAATAAAGATTCCCATATTTGAAAAAAAAAAAGTGCCCTCAATCTTCAACTTGTCGTTTTTCAAACCATTCTTCACAACTGTCAGACACTGCACCCATAAAGGGATCTTCTTACAAAGAATTTTTCAACGCTTGTTCCCCAAACCCTTTTGGACAAAGACCTACGTTCTTACTTTACAATTAGACAACCCACTGGCCGAGCTCCCTTTAAGCAAGAGGCCAGATATTGTTTTTCTAAACAGTAAATGCCTCAAAGCCCCCCAATGTATCCCCCCATTAAAGGTTATACGCACTACATCTTTCCCCATGATCCCCCACGATGGGGTTTTCCAAACCTTTTCAATTCCCCCAAAATAAAACATGAATTTCCCCCCAATCCCCCTTTTTTTCACCAACATTGTCCCTTTCGGTCAGAATACACAACCCCCCTTGCCCCTTTATCTTTTTTACCACCTATGGGTCGCCCAAACACTACTCTCAACATTCAAAGAAACCCCTCCTTATCCCTTCAACTACACCAACACACCAACTTACCTACTAGCTGACATGAATGCCAAACACACTGCCTTTCATCACACCAGTAACAACCAACTTGGTCACCAATTACTCAACTTCACAAACCATAAACACCTAATTCATCTTGGCCCAGGAGAGGAGGAGTATGAGGTAATCAGTCCCTCATCCTGGAGTCGATGTGTTCAGTCCATCAATCTTGTAGAATGTACAGCATAGGGCCGTAGACGTGGCTTATATACTGTAGTGAGGTGACTTAAAGCAGACGGAGGCGGGATCATAGTGGGACCATCCACTAGTCGAAGTAGGTCTTTGTCCAAAGGTTGAACAAGCGTTGAAGAATTCTTTGTAAGAAGATCCCATGATGCTGCAGTGTCTGACAGTTGTGATGAATGGTTTGAAAAACCAACAAGTTGGACTGATGAAGCCACTGTGTGGCGAAACGTTTCCTGAATAAAGATTCCCATATGCTGCATAAGTGTCTCAATCTTCAACTTGTCGGTTTTTCAAACCATTCATCACAACTGTCAGACACTGCAGCATCATGGGATCTTCTTACAAAGAATTCTTCAACGCTTGTTCAACCTTTGGACAAAGACCTACGTTCTTACTTTACAATTAGACACCTACTGGCCGAGCTCCTTGAAGCAGAGAGGCCAGATATTGTTTTGCTAAACAGTACCTGCCTCAAAGCCCCTCAATGTATCCGCCATTATGGTTATACTGCACTACAGTCTCCCTATGATCCCCACGATGGGGTTGCCATCCTTGTCAATTCCAACATAAAACATGAATTTCTCCCAATCCCTTTTATTCACCAACATTGTCTTGCGGTCAGAATACACACCCACCTTGGCCCCTTTATCTTTTTCACCACCTATGCTCGCCCAAACACTACTCTCAACATACACGACCTCTCCTTAGTCTTCAACTACACCAACACACCAACTTACCTACTAGCTGACATGAATGCCAAACACACTGCCTTTCATCACACCAGTAACAACCAACTTGGTCACCAATTACTCAACTTCACAAACCATAAACACCTAATTCATCTTGGCCCAGACTTCAATACCTTCTTCAACCACACGGGCCAAGACATCATTCTGGCAAACCGAGCCAGCTCTCTATTTCAACATTACATCTCACCTGGCCCTATTACAGGCTCTGATCACATCCCAGTCATCTTACACATCTCCTCCAACCCTATCCTCATTCCAACCACACCTTCATTCTCCTACAAGAACGCTGACTGGGATGCTTTCAAACAACACATAGACAATATTAACCTCACCTATGACTACAACAACAAACCTATCTCTGACATCGATACTCAACTTGATCTCATCCAGGACACCATTACACAAGCAGCCAACATCGCAATACCAAAGAAAACTCACACCACTCGTTATTCCTTCAAACCATCACTCAGAACAAGAAGACTAATTATCTGCTACCACAACCGCTTCCTCTACAACACACATAGATTTTTT
>NC_069470.1:16328225-16348842 GCF_026875155.1 Cherax quadricarinatus | reverse complement strand
CGGCAGACAATGCAACATCCCCCCAATGAAAAACAGGGGTGTCACTGTGACTTAAGAAATCGTAATGACACGATTGCAAATAAACCATACCCCCGGCCGGGATTGAACCCGCGGTCATAGAGTCTCAAAACTCCAGCCCGTCGCGCTAACCACTAGACCAGCTAGCCACAATAAGATTCATCCAACTAGGTATATTTCTACACCATAGGAAGGTTAGCACAGGCACCTCTGTGACCACAAATGCAAGTTTTTACAGACGAATCTCCAGCTAGCGTGGCCGTGACGAACTCTAGTTCAAGTCCCTTCACTGCCGTCAACATGACTTAAGAAATCGTAATGACACGATTGCAAATAAACCATACCCCCGGCCGGGATTGAACCCGCGGTCATAGAGTCTCAAAACTCTAGCCCGTCGCGCTAACCACTAGACCAGCTAGCCACAATAAGATTCATCCAACTAGGTATATTTCTACACCATAGGAAGGTTAGCACAGGCACCTCTGTGACCACAAATGCAAGTTTTTACAGACGAATCTCCAGCTAGCGTGGCCGTGACGAACTCTAGTTCAAGTCCCTTCACTGCCGTCAACATGACTTAAGAAATCGTAATGACACGATTGCAAATAAACCATACCCCCGGCCGGGATTGAACCCACGGTCATAGAGTCTCAAAACTCCAGCCCGTCGCGCTAACCACTAGACCAGCTAGCCACAATAAGATTCATCCAACTAGGTATATTTCTACACCATAGGAAGGTTAGCACAGGCACCTCTGTGACCACAAATGCAAGTTTTTACAGACGAATCTCCAGCTAGCGTGGCCGTGACGAACTCTAGTTCAAGTCCCTTCACTGCCGTCAACATGACTTAAGAAATCGTAATGACACGATTGCAAATAAACCATACCCCCGGCCGGGATTGAACCCGCTGTCATAGAGTCTCAAAACTCCAGCCCGTCGCGCTAACCACTAGACCAGCTAGCCACAATAAGATTCATCCAACTAGGTATATTTCTACACCATAGGAAGGTTAGCACAGGCACCTCTGTGACCACAAATGCAAGTTTTTACAGACGAATCTCCAGCTAGCGTGGCCGTGACGAACTCTAGTTCAAGTCCCTTCACTGCCGTCAACATGACTTAAGAAATCGTAATGACACGATTGCAAATATTGTGGCTAGCTGGTCTAGTGGTTAGCGCGACGGGCTGGAGTTTTGAGACTCTATGACCGCGGGTTCAATCCCGGCCGGGGGTATGGTTTATTTGCAATCGTGTCATTACGATTTCTTAAGTCATGTTGACGGCAGTGAAGGGACTTGAACTAGAGTTCGTCACGGCCACGCTAGCTGGAGATTCGTCTGTAAAAACTTGCATTTGTGGTCACAGAGGTGCCTGTGCTAACCTTCCTATGGTGTAGAAATATACCTAGTTGGATGAATCTTATTGTGGCTAGCTGGTCTAGTGGTTAGCGCGACGGGCTGGAGTTTTGAGACTCTATGACCGTGGGTTCAATCCCGGCCGGGGGTATGGTTTATTTGCAATCGTGTCATTACGATTTCTTAAGTCATGTTGACGGCAGTGAAGGGACTTGAACTAGAGTTCGTCACGGCCACGCTAGCTGGAGATTCGTCTGTAAAAACTTGCATTTGTGGTCACAGAGGTGCCTGTGCTAACCTTCCTATGGTGTAGAAATATACCTAGTTGGATGAATCTTATTGTGGCTAGCTGGTCTAGTGGTTAGCGCGACGGGCTGGAGTTTTGAGACTCTATGACCGCGGGTTCAATCCCGGCCGGGGGTATGGTTTAGGGGTGTCACTAGCACGTTAAGAGACAATACAAAAAGTGTAAGGGGCAGAAGACTGTTCAACTGCCTCCCAGTATACATAAGGGGGATTACCAATAGACCCCTGGCTGTCTTCAAGCAGGCACTGGACAAGCACCTAAAGTTGGTACCTGACCAGCCGGGCTGTGGTTCGTACGTTGGATTGCATGTAGCCAGCAGTAACAGCCTGGTTGATCAGGCTCTTATCCACCAGGAGGCCAGGTCACAGACCGGGCCGCGGGGGCGTTGACCCTCTCTCCAGGTAAACTCCAGGTAAACAAAAGAATTAACGTACAATTGCTATGGATCCATTCACACATTGGATTACTCCTTCATGATAAAGTTGATATGTTAGCCAAGAAGAGTATCCAGAAGGAGAACGTAGAATATAACTTTGGTATAACTGTGTCTAGCATTAGGAATAATATTAGGAGAGAAGTAAATAATGAAAATGATTGTTATAGGAATGCAGTTAGAAGCCTGAGCAGATCTATAACCCACTATGATAACATGAACGTAGATAAGTATGTTTATGGAGCAACTTGCAATGTGAACAGACTGACTGATGTTGTAGTGGCCAGGCTTAGGCTTGGTTACAAGTACTGACTGATGTTGTAGTGGCCAGGCTTAGGCTTGGTTACAAGTACTGACTGATGCTGTAGTGGCCAGGCTTAGGCTTGGTTACAAGTACTGACTGATGTTGTAGTGGCCAGGCTTAGGCTTGGTTACAAGTACTGACTGATGTTGTAGTGGCCAGGCTTAGGCTTGGTTACAAGTACTGACTGATGTTGTAGTGGCCAGGCTTAGGCTTGGTTACAAGTACTGACTGATGTTGTAGTGGCCAGGCTTAGGCTTGGTTACAAGTACTGACTGATGTTGTAGTGGCCAGGCTTAGGCTTGGTTACAAGTACTGACTGATGTTGTAGTGGCCAGGCTTAGGGGGCCGTAGGGCAATTTTCCGCGCGCGCTCACCGAAAAATCGAAAAAATATGGAAATTGAGTTATATATACTGAAAAATAGCTCAATTCTTTGGCAACACAATGGTACCAGAATGAATGTTCTACGACGTTTCTACAAGAAATTATAGTCATTTATATCAGGTATGGTGACGGCGATGTTGGTACCGAGTCTGCTCACGGCCTATATATTTTTTGGAGTTATTTGCTTGTTTTTTATCGCCTTTTCTTGCATTATTCTTTCTAATATAATAACTGACTATTTGGCATCATAAAACAGTAGGCGGGACTTATCCGCAGACTTAGTGACAACCGGGAACCAGATGGGAACGCTCGGCAGTGTTCCTGCTCCCGAGGTACCAGCAGGAATCGCCCATTATTACGCTTATATATCAACTCTACGGCTTATTTGTCTATCAGAATTGATCTAATATGATATAATAAACACTCTAAATAACATACAAACATGTTATATACTCTAGGCTGAATAAAATAGGCCATAATATGACGAAAGATTATCGGGAATATTTCGATAAATATCGAGTTACTCCACTCCATGTCCCATTCTTTAATCTCTGAGTAAGAGAAAACGATATTTTGAAGAGGATAACTGCGCTAGAACATCAGTTTACTAAGAAATACACCCAAACAAACGCGATTTTCGCGAAATTTTTTTTTTTTTTTTTTGAGACGGGGGCCGGCCGGCATTCCCGGCCGATATCTCGGAAGTAACTTATTCACCTAAGGAACGAAATGCTTCCTTTATTACTTAATTAAATGGAATAATATTCACAGACATTGTAGAATAATGATTTCTCTTATTTTGACCGTTGAGTTTTTGAAAATATTCCAAATACTTTGGGAGTTATGTGGGAGTAAAGGGCAGATTTTTTTGCAATATTCCAGAACTAACAAACTTTATTTTTTTGTGAAATAACGGTAAGGTATTTTAGAGGAAATCTAACGGTCAAAATAAGCATTAGCATTGTACTCTCGGCACCAAGTGTCCAAACCACCTTACGTAGCCCCATATAAGAATGACTTGTGTCCCTAGGGCATTTTCAGTAAATCAGTCTTTTCTCAGTTGTTGTTTGAGGTATATTTTTGATAAATATTTTCAAGAAAGAGTGAGAATACTTTGTCTTGTGTACCAAAACTGGGGGAAAAATCGGAGGGTTTAAAATAAACGAGTTGGGAAATTTTTGCCCTACAGCCCCCTTAGGTTGGTTCAATTTACTGATGATGTTGTAATGGCCGGGTTAGTTTGGGGTTACAAGTACTACGGGATGTTGTAGGGGCCCAGGCTTAGGTTTGGGTTTACAAGTATTCTGGCTTTTTGGGGGAGACAACAGTTTGTTGTTTAAAAACAAAAAGTTAATTTGTGATCAGGATTTTTGGTAATCTCTTAACACTATGTGTTTAAAATTGCCCCTTTTATTGAGGAATAAAGAGACAGACAGTAAAAAAAAAACCCTTGTGACATGTAAGTATCTTTTTAATAAAAAAAAGGATTCCGATATAATGAAAATTTCCAAAATTTGCATGTAAAAAGAAAAGTGAACGGGAATGTGTAAAATATAAACCCATTGTCCCACCGGGGTTAAACCCCTTTAGGGCCTAGTTCCTGGGCCCTTTTGGGTGTACCCCATATGCTTTTTCGCAAACCGCCCACAAAGGAATTTTGGGGGTTGCCCCAATATATTTAGCCACTTGGGTGGCAAAATCAAAAATTTCTAATCTTTCCTCCCCCTTTTCCCATAGCATAAAAAGGGTTTAAAAAGACAAATTCTTAAAATAACCTCAGTGACTCAGAAGGAATACAGGCCCCTTTAACTATGCCAGTGCCTCACTGAATGGGGGGAAAACTTTTCCCTGCCCAGCACCAAACCTTAGTGTGGGCCTGGCTCACAGTCAATTTTTTGATGGCCCGATCCCCCTTTAAAAAAGGTATTTCCCAACTTTGTCGGGGCGAAACCCATCAGACGGGGGGAGACTCCCCTTTTTCCAGGCTGTGAGCGCACCTCAATCCAAAGACTTTCCCCCAAACATTTTCCCATATCGGCAACGGGAACGCGATCACCCAAAAAACCCTCCATATTGCAGTGCCCTTTGCACCTTGCTCCCTCCAATTCACACAAAATTTAAAACTTTGTATTTTTGGCGAAGCGAAAGGGCAGACCAATAGGGTTTTAAGGGCCCTTTAAAATGTTCCAAAACCTGGGTGGATGAAAGGTCACAAGGGAGGTCAACGAAAATTTTCAAGAAAAACCCTTGCTACAGTGGTTTGCCCACCCGAGAGGGACCCCCGATCACTAGCACCCAAAACCTTACCCACAACTCAGCAAACCTTTCCCGACAGGTCACCGTTACCCTTGGGAAAAATGGAAAACTCTTAGCAGGGGATTTATACCTGTGGCCCCACACTGGCTGACACCTATACCCCAACCACGGGTGGGGGGCGACGGGGAAAGGAGTGCTGCCCCACAGGGAGGAGTAAAAGATCAGAAAGGTAAAAGGGCATAAGCCAAAAAGTATCAATTTGCCCCAGTGGGATCGGGAGACCTTGGGATCAGGGGGGAAAAAAAGCCACAGTTTCCTTAAAAAAGGGGTTCCGACCCCATCGAAAAACCACCAGGGACCCAGGGCAGCCGCTTTCATTTTTCCCAGCACCTCGCTTTGGCCTTTCCCAGGAGGGGGGAAATGTATGCTGTATATGGCTCGGTGGGTTTCGGAGATTGGGGGGAATTCCCAAAAACCTTTGTATATTGTACCAAATTATGTTTGTGTTTTCTTTTAAATGTATTCGGGTACAAATTTAAAGTACTATATAACATACAAATTTAATCAGTTTGGTTTTGCGTGTCAGCGGGGCCGTTTTTTGCCCCCGGTTTTTCTGGTGTTTTCAGGGTCGTCTTACGTGCTAAAAATTTTAATTTGTGCCCCATCAATCCTATCGATCCCTCCCTCTGGGCCCCGGGAAAAACCATCTTGGGCGGAAAAAATTATATACTGAGTAAAAAAAGGAAAAATTAGTGTGCATTCCTAGCGGCGTTTCTGCCAGGGGGGAATCATAGGCCTGTCCCTTTTTGGAAAAATAATAAATTAAAATTTTGTGTCAGAGGAAAAAAAGGGTTTTCCCTGAAAGCATTGAGTAAAACATAGTGTATGTGTATATTCAGTGGCCCCCTAGTATATTGATGATAAAGGCAAAAGGGGTCATTTGAAAACAGGTGAATTTGTAATGAAGTGATAAGCCTATAGAGGCAGGTCCCAGAAGTCCCCGAAACTTCCCACGGGTCAGCTTTTTTTTTTAATAATTTTCCCGGGCCCTGCTAGTGTATTCGCTATAATCTAGTGTTTAACCAGTGAATGCGAATACAGTTTTGGGAAAAGTAGAAAAACCAGTATTTTTAATGGTACTTAGTGAAAGTGGAGTGAAACCTTTCATTATTTTTCTTTTTCTTGAAATCCGACGTTATGTGGTTTCATTTTAACCTGTATTTTCCCAGCGGTGCAATATACAAACGAGAAGCAAAAATTAAATACAGAAAAAGCGCCCTTCCTCAAAATTTGACCATTTTCAACTATGTTGGATAATTTTGCTTTTTTTGGGGTTTGGGACGGAAAAAAAAAAAAATAGAGAAGCTAGTTTACAGCGTTTGTAAACAAAGGTGGAGGCTCGACGTTGTCATTGTAGGGGCCAGCAGTCCCCGGGCCCTCTTCAACACGAAAGTTATACTTTTGTATAATCAAATACTATTACTGGGGTTTGGGGTAATTTCCAGTAGACCCTTTTCAGGTGTTAGCTCAAATCCCGACCATTTAGGGTTTTTTAAAAAAGTGCCCCAAATGATCAGATGTTTGGGATGGCCAAACCCCTTGATGGTCAAACCCCTTTGACTGGTCCCCCCCCTTGACGGGTTCCGAACCCGGGGACGGGTTTTAAAAACGGTTTCGTTGTGAAACCACCTAGCAGGTTATTAATAAAATATTCAAGGGGTTTTGCTGTAAAATTTGCAGAAAAAAAAAACCCATTCAAATCCCCCTTTTGAAGTGTGTGTAGTCTGTGGTCAGTAAACAAACGGGCTTCCACATGCATAAATTGCATTTTGTGGTAATTGGTGTCCGCCCCCTTTTGCAGATATCCAAAAAATAGTTTCAAACAGTATTAAAAAAAGGGGGAAATGTTTTTGGGGATGCCCAAAAAAGATAAATCGGGGGACCCCAAAATCACAAGGGTTTTTTAAAAGAGGTCAAAATCAAAGCTGCTTTTTTAAAGAAAACCTGGAAGGGCCCTTTTTACAAAAAGGGTGGGAACATAAAAAAATCCGGGCTGAAAAGGTTTCTGCCCTTGATATGGCCCTGTAGTCAGAAACTGTAAAGGGGTGGAGATGATGTCCCGGGGAAGTCCCGTAAAAGGGGGGCTGATAGTTTCTGTCCGGGGAGACAGTAAAGGGGAAGTGGAGGTGCTGTCCTGGGAAAACAGTAAAGGTTTAAGCTGGAGGTCGGGCCTGGGAGACAAATAATGGTGAAGCTGGAGATGCTGTCCTGGGAGACAGTAATGGGGAAAATGGAGATGTGCCTGGGGAAGTAATGGTGAACTGGAAATTTTGTCCCGGTAGTCGGGAATTATCGCAGGAAGGAAATTTCATATGGAAAGGGCCGATAGGGGGACAGGAAACCTAGTAGGGAAACAAGTGTAGTCAAAGATAAGAAAAACCAATATTGCAAAATAGAAATACCGCAGGAAATAGAAACAAGGGAAATTTCCCCTAGCAAAGTGAGGATTAAATTTCCCAAAAACAAATGGTGGGGGGTCATTTTTGGTTCTAGGGAGGATAGAAGTAAGAAGGGAAAAAATGCACCAACAGGGAATTCAGTTAACAGGAAAACCCCAAAGGGAAAAGGAAACCAAAACCTGTGACATTTCATGCACTGGTATAGGGTGGCAAAGGGAAATCTGGGGAAAAAAAAGATGGGAAGTGCAAATTGAACCCCCCAGGAAAAATTTTATGCCTATGAAAACGGAAAAAAGCAAACCCTTCCTGTAAGCTTTTTCACCCTAAACTTTTTTCCTCTTCAGTACAGGAAAGACTGGGGGCTATAAAATTAAATTGCCAGGCTACCTTTTAAAGGGGACAAAAAGATACAAAAACATTTCCGGCCATGGGGAAAACCTGGGTGGGCCCCCAGGGCCCCTCAAGGGGGGGAGAGGTTTTTTAGTGCCCGGAAGGGGAAAAAAAACTGGCAGGAAATGGCCCGAAATCGTACACCAAATCCAGTCATTCCTGGGTGGAACCCCCAGTCGATGGCCTCCACCCAAACCAACAGATACAGATACTAATGCCCCGGAAAAAAAAAAACCCCCCCCCGTTTTTTCCAACAATAAACCCCCATTCCCTTTCATTCTTCTTTGCAAAAATTTCAGGGTCTAAAGCCAGCCCCAAAAAACAAAAATACCCTTTTATCCGTGGACTGCTTGCAGAGGCCCAAAAGGGAATGTTCCCCGGCTTTCACTGGGGACCCCCATAAAAGGGTTTACTTGGACAACGGGAAAAATTTGGGTCCCCGGTTACAACCCATATAAGATGTGGGCGGTGAACAGGCAAAAAGGGGGGGGTTGGCCTTTTTACATTGCAGAGGTTTACTTGTTTGCACAGAACTGCTAAAAGGGCCCCAAATGTGTAGTGGAAGTTTTAGCAGTTTAAAGGGCGAGAACCAAAACCTAGTCATTTGATAGTCTACAAACCTCCGGGGCAAAATCCCCGCAATTTTCCCGGAACAGTGTTTTAAAAAATTTCCACTGTCTGGAAAAACCTTTTCCCGCTCCTGCAAACCCCAAAATCTTTTCTCCGGGGGGAAATTTTAATTAAGGCCCCAAAATGGAGGAAAAATTTGAAAAAAAATTGTTGCAGTAAACACCGGAGGCAGCCTGATGGAAAAATCACCCCTCACGCGAGCTTTTTTTTAAACTCTGCACAAAAAATTTAATTTAAACCAGCAAATAATGAGCCTACTAGGGCTGGAGAATAATAGACCATCTTCATAAATTTAGATCCCGATAAGAAATATCACCATATCAAAAACAATATTTCTCGTTTACAAAATTTTTTGAGGTTCAGTTTATGCCGGGGGCCCCAGACCGACATAATGGATTAGTCCGGGGGCATTTCCCCCAAAATTTAACCCTTTAATTTAAAAAAAAACATAAAATGGGACCAAGTAAACCCAAATCCTAACCCATATAAGGGTGGGGAAAATTTTATAAGCAAAAAAGACCCCAACTTTTGCCTAAACAGATTTTAAATCGGTAGCCCCCTCGATGTATGCCCCAAAGGGTTTTCCTCTAAGAAAAAGGGGGGAGTAGAGTTAAACAGAAAAAGGGCGGGCGCTTTCCCCTTTTAAGGGCGGAAAGGGGAAAAAAATAAAAGAGCGGCCCCAAAAAAAGGGGCAATAAATTTTTGAAATTTCGTTTAGGGGACACTGGGCAGAGAAATAGCAAGGGATCGAACTTAAGCTAAAAGAATCCTTTAGGAGTCAGGAAAGCGGGGAAAAACTAAAAAAACCATAAAAGAAATTTGAAAGAAACCCCAAAATAAATTTTTTCTTCCCATGCCAAATCAAAACGAGAAAAAAACGTCAGTATTGGGGCCCCCACTTAAACAAGATGGGTCCTACCCCAGTTTACAACAAGGAAATGGTGAGCTACTCAAGTCCCAATATGGGCTCAGTTTTTAGCAACCGCCCAACCAGGGCCGAGAGTGAAGTCAAAAAAGGGAATTTTTTTTTGGGGAGAGCCACAAAATTTGATTAACACAAGCCCCATCCCTGGTTTTCCTTTCGCCAAAAGACTTCGAACAGGCGAAAAAAATGCAAAGCCCATGCACTCTTCCCCAGGGCCAGCTCATGGAACTCTGTGTTTTATCAAGGGAAATGCAAGAAGCCCCCATTTACGGCCTTTTCCCTCCTATGGAGAGGGGGCATGGGCACGGGGGTCGTCCCACAGTTACTAAAAACAACAGACATAGCCCCACTCCACAAAGGGGGCAGTAAAGCAACAGCAAAGAACTACAGACCAATAGCACTAACATCCCATATCATAAAAATCTTTGAAAGGTCCTAAGAAGCAAGATCACACGCATCTAGAAACCCATCAGTTACACAACCCAGGGCAACAGGGGTTTTTTTAGAACAGGTCGCTCCTGTCTGTCTCAACTATTGGATCACTACGACAAGGTCCTAAATGCACTAGAAGACAAAAAGAATGCAGATGTAATATATACAGACTTTGAAAAAGCCTTCGACAAGTGTGACCATGGCGTAATAGCGCACAAAATGCGTGCTAAAGGAATAACAGGAAAAGTCGGTCGATGGATCTATAATTTCCTCACTAACAGAACACAGAGAGTAGTCGTCAACCAGAGTAAAGTCCGAGGCAGCTACGGTGAAAAGCTCTGTTCCACAAGGCACAGTACTCGCTCCCATCTTGTTCCTCATCCTTATATCCGACATAGACAAGGATGTCAGCCACAGCCCGTGTCTTCCTTTGCAGATGACACCCGAATCTGCATGACAGTGTCTTCCATTGCAGACACTGCAAAGCTCCAGGCAGACATCAACCAAATCTTTCAGTGGGCTGCAGAAAACAATATGAAGTTCAACGATGAGAAATTTCAATTACTCAGATATGGTAAACATGAGGAAATTAAATCTTCATCAGAGTACAAAACAAATTCTGGCCACAAAATAGAGCGAAACACCAACGTCAAAGACCTGGGAGTGATCATGTCGGAGGATCTCACCTTCAAGGACCATAACATTGTATCAATCGCATCTGCTAGAAAAATGACAGGATGGATAATGAGAACCTTCAAAACTAGGAGACCAAGCCCATGATGACACTCTTCAGGTCACTTGTTCTATCTAGGCTGGAATATTGCTGCACACTAACAGCACCTTTCAAGGCAGGTGAAATTGCCGACCTAGAAAAATGTACAGAGAACTTTCACGGCGCGCATAACGGAGATAAAACACCTCAATTATTGGGGAGCGCTTGAGGTTCCTAAACCTGTATTCCTGGAACGCAGGAGGGAGAGATACATGATTATATACACCTGGAAAATCCTAGAGGGACTAGTACCGAACTTGCACACGAAAATCACCCACTACGAAAGCAAAAGACTTGGCAGACGATGCACCATCCCCCAATGGAAAAGCAGGGGTGTCACTAGCACGTTAAGAGACCATACAATAAGTGTCAGGGGCCCGAGACTGTTCAACTGCCTCCCAGCACACATAAGGGGGATTACCAACAGACCCCTGGCAGTCTTCAAGCTGGCACTGGACAAGCACCTAAAGTCAGTTCCGGATCAGCCGGGCTGTGGCTCGTATGTTGGTTGCGTGCAGCCAGCAGCAACAGCCTGGTTGATTCAGGCTCTGATCCACCAGGAGGCCTGGTCTCAGACCGGGCCGCGGGGGCGTTGACCCCCGGAACTCTCTCCAGGTAAACTCCAGGTGGTAGAAGAAAATATTCAAACAGCTCTGGAGGGTCCCCGGTACAGTTCTAGAGGTGATACCTTTATTATATATATATATAATAAATATATATATATAATATTATATATATATAGTATATATATATATATATATATATATTATATATATATAATACATATTATATACATTATATACTATACATATATATAGATATATATAGTATATATATATATATATATATATATATAATATATATATATATAGTATTTATATTATGTATCTATAATATTATATACAAGATACCCAGTAAACAGAGTGATATAGAATTGCAAAAAAACCATGTGGAAGAATAGTGAAATTCCAAGCGCTTTCGTGCTCTCACCTTTATCAGGGGGAAAACTATAAAACATGCCATCCTCTTGATGTATTTTTATAGCTCCTTGATAATGTAAGAAAGTCACGAAAGCACTTGGGGGAATTTCACTATTCTTTCACAGTGGGTTGTTTTACTTACACACCAACACATTATATATATATATTATATAGATATTATTATATATTATATATATATATATATATATATATATATATATATATATATATATATATATATATTATATATATATTATAACAACACAGTGGAACAGCAAGGACTCGAATCATGACTGCTTTGGCCTGCTCATGGTGAGCGAAACAATGATCCTCTAATCCACAGACTACGCAATCCTATTAAGAAAGATGCACCAAGCCTAGCTAAGTGTGTTACCGTCATCCGAGGACATCATATGGTGGTGTGGGGGCTGCCTCTGAGCTATTTCTTTATATTCCCTCTTTGGTTGTACTAAGCTCACTAGCGATTTTAATTATTGTAACCACGAAAGAGTGGTACTGAATCAATAACAACACTGCGACTAGCCGTGGAACCAAACCCGTGTCATATTGGCCCGCCCCATAATGAGCAAAAATCACACATGATGCTCTAACCCACAGGACCATGCAATCCTACAAGAATCACTCACCCAGCAGAACTAGGTGTTTTACCATGATCTGAGGAAATATTGCTCGTGGAGGCTAGTACACCAAACGGGGAGTAGAATGAAATTAGCTCAGTCACCCACACTACCGTATGTCCACGGATCAAAGTAAAAACCTAGCTCTGCTGGGTGCTTGATTCTTTGTAGGATGTGTGGTTTTTCTTTAATGGGTTAAGAGCGTCATGTGTGATTTTCGCTCCACCATGGGGCAGGCCAAAACAAATGGGTGAGAGTCTCGCTAGTCGTCGCAGTGCAGTGTCATATTTATATCATGTATATATATATTATATATATATATATAATATATATTTATTATTATATATATATATATATATATATATATATATTATATATATATATTATATATATATATCATTATTATTATCACCACTGGCCGATTCCCACCAACGGCAGGGTGGCCCCCGAAAAAGAAAATCTTTCACCATCATTCACTCAATCACTGTTTGCCAGAAGGGTGCTTTACACTACAGTTTTAAACTGCCAACATTAACACCCCCTTTCCTTCAGAGTGCAGGCACTGTACTTCCCTCTCCAGGATCAAGTCCGGCTGCCGGTTTCCCTGAACCCCTTCATAAATGTTCTACTTTGCTCACACTTCCCAAAAAAACAGAACGTCAAGTATTAAAACCTCCATTTGTCTCCATTCACTTCCTATCAAACAGTGCCATGCCATACCTGCTGGAAGTCCAAGCCCCTCGAGCCAAAAACCTCCTTTACCCCCTCTCTCCAACCTTTCTAGGCGACCCCTACCCGGCCGTCCTTCCAATACAGACTGATTCACTCTTTGAAGTCATTCTGTTTCGCCTCCATTCTCTCTACATGTGAACCACCTCAACAACCTGCCTCAGCCCCTCAGGGGACAACCTGTTTTTTGGTAATCCCGCACCTCCTCCTAACTTCCAAACTTCGAATTCTCTTGCATTATAATTCACACCACACATGCCCTCAGACATGACATCTCCACTGCCTCCAGCCTTCTCCTCGCTGCAACATTCATCACCATGCTTCAACCCATATAAGAGCGTTGGTAAAACATACTCTCTACATTCCCCATCTTTGCTCCAAGGACAAAGGTCTTTGTCTCCACAGGGGACCCTTAAGGTGCACCACTTACTCTTTTTTCACTCATCAATTCTATGATTCACTCATCTTTCATAGACCCATCCGCTGGACACGTCACTCCCAAATTCTGATACATTCACCTCCTCCATACTCTCTCCCTCCAATCTGATATTCAATCTTTATACCTATCTTTTTGTTTATACCTCATATACTTACTCTTTCTCTGTATTCACCTTTAGTTTTCTTCTTTTGCACCACCCTACCAAATTCATCCACCAATCTCTGCAACTTCTCTTCAGAATCTCCCAAGAGCACAGTGTCAAACAGCAAAGAGCAGCTGTGACCACTCCACTTTGTGTGTGATTCTTTATCTTTTATTCACGCCTCTTGGTCAAGACCATCGCATTTACTTCTCTTTAAAAACCCCATCTATAAATATATTAAACAACCACGGGGACATCACACATCCTGCTAAGGCCTACTTTTACTGGGAAATAATTTCCTCTTTCCTACATACTCTAACTTGAGCCTCACTATCCTCCGTAAACTCTTCACTGCTTTCAGTTAACCTACCTCCTATACCATACACTTGCAACATTTCTGCCACATTGCCCCCACTATCCACCCTGTATACGCCTTTTCCAAATCCATAAATGCCACAAAGGACCTCTTTAGCCTTATCTAAAATTACTGTTCACTTATATGTTTCAATGTAAACACTGGTCCACACAACCCTACCTTTCCTAAATGCCTCCTCCTTGTTCATCTGTATCCTATTCTCCGTCTTACTCTTAATTTCTTTCAATAATAACTCTACATAACACTTTACCAGGTATTACTCAGCAGACTTATCCCCCTTATAATTTTTGCACTCTCTTTTATCCCCTATGCTTTATACAATGGGAACTATGCAATTGCCTTCTCTGCCAATCCCTAGGTTACCTTACCTCTTCCATAATTTATTAAATAATTGCACCACCACTCCAAAAAACTATATTTCCCCACCTGCTTTTAACATTTTATCTTTTATCCCATCCATCCGGCTGTACCTTTCCCCCTTTCATTTTACTACTGCTCACGAATTCCCCCCACACTCGCAAACGGCTCTTCCTCACTCCTACAAGTGTTATTCCTCCTTGCCCTATACACGATATCACAGCTTTCCCTAATCTTCATTCAACATTTAACAATTCCTCAAATTATTCCCTCCATCTTCCAATACCTCTAACTCTTCCATTTAATAACTTCCTCTCCTTATTTTTAACTGACAAATCCATTTGTTCTCTAGGCTTTCTTAACTTGTTAATCTCACACCAAAACTTTTTCTTATTTTCAACAAAAATTTGTTGATAACATCTCACCCACTCTGCTCATTGCTCTCTTTTTACATTGCTTCACCACTCTCACTTAACCTCTCTCTTTTTCCCCATAACTTTCCTCCTTGCATCATTTACTTGTAAAAACTTCTCATATGCTAACTTTTTCTCCCTTACTACTCTCTTTACATCATAATTCCACCAATCGCTCCCTCTTACCTCCCGGCACCCACTTTCCTGTAACCCAAATTCTTACTGAACACTCTAACATAAATTTTAAACCTACCCCATACCTCTTCGACCCCATTGCCTATGCTCTCATTAGCCCATCTATCCTCCAATATGCTGTATTAATCTTACCTAACTGCCTTCTTTTAGTTTATAAACCTTCACCTCTCTTTCACTGGATGCTTCTATTCTCCTTGTATCCATCACCTTTTACTCTCAGTGTAGCTACAACTAGAAGTGTTCTGATATATATGTGGCCCCTCTATAAACATGATACATCCTGATAGTCTACTCAACAGTTTTTATCTTACCAATACATAATCTCCAACAAACTACTGTCATTTCGCCCCTACATATAATCTTGTATACTTATTTATCCTTTTTTCTTAAATATGTATTACCTATAACTAAATCCCTTTCTATACAAAGTTCAATCAAGGGCTCCCATTCAGTTACACCTGCACCCCAAACTTACACACACCGACTCTAAAAGTTTCTCCACTTTAGCATTCAGGTCCCTCCACAATTACTCTCTCCACTTGGTTCAAAGGGGCTCCTATACATTAACTTAACATCTCCCAAAAATCTCTCTCCTCTCCTCTGCATGTCCTCTTTCTCCAGGTGCATGCACGCTATTATGACCACTTCTCGCATTCAAACCTTTACTTTAATCCACATAATTCTTGAATTTACTACATTCACTTCTCTTTTCCCTTCCATAATGATCATTTAACATTACTGCTATCCCCTTCCTTTGCTATAACTCTCTCAGATACTCCAGATTTAATTCCCATTTATTTCCCCCCACTGAAACTTCCTACCCCACTTCAGCTTTGTTTCGCTTAGGGCCAGGACATCCAACTTCTTTTCATTCATAACATCAGCAATCATCTGTTTCTTGTCATCCGCCACTAATCCACGCACTTTAAAGCCATCCCAGTTTTATAAAGTTTTTCTCTTCTCTTTTTTAGTAAAAGTGTCTACAGGAGAAGGGGTTACTAGCCCATTGCTCCCGGCATTTTAGGTTCGCCTCATTACGACAGCATGGCTTTAAGAGGAAACATTCTTTTCACTTCCCCGGGGAGACAATAGACGAAATAAAAAGAAGAACAAGCAGCTATTTAGAAAAAGGAGAGAAAAACCTAGAGTATGTATATATATATATATATATTATATATATATATATATTATATATATAAAAATTTATATATATATATATATATATATATATATAAATATATATATGCATGTGCGTGTCTCGTGAAGTTTGACCAAGTGTAAGTAGGAGTAGGCAAGTATCCTGTTATCTAAGCGTGTTTATGAGACAGAAAAAGAAACCAGCAATCCTACCTCAGTAAAACAGTTACAGGTTTTGATTTCACAGTCATTCTGCAGGACGGTAGTACTTCCCTGGGTGGTTGCTGTCTACAACCTACTACACTACTATATATATTAATATAATATATTTATATATATATATATATATGTACTTATATATATTTATATATATATATATATATATATATATATATATATATATATATATATATATATATATATATAATATATATTATATATATTATATATAGATATATATATATATATATATATATAACATATATATATATGTATATATATATATATATATTATATATATAATATATATATATATATATATATATTATTATATATATATATGTATATATACTATATATAATATATATATATATATATATATATATATTATATATATATAAAATTATATATATATATATATATATAGATAGGAAAGAAAGGAAATTTTTATACCAGTAAAAGTAGGCCTTAGACAAGGCTGTGTGATGTCACCGTGGTTGTTTAATATATTTATAGATGGGGTTGTATGTAAGACGAAGTAAATGCGAGGGTCATGGCAAGAGGCGTGGAGTTAAAAGATAAAAGATCACACACAAAGTGGGAGTTGTCACTGCTGTCTTTGCTGATGACACTGTGCTCTTGGGAGATTCTGAAGAAGAAGTTGCAAGAGATTGGTGGGATGAATTTGGATAGGGTGTGCAAAAGAAGAAAATTAAAGGTGAATACAGGAAGGTAAGGTTATGAGGGATAACAAAAAGACTAGGTGATGAAAGATTGGTATATTCAGATTGGAGGAGGAGGAGTATGGAGGAGGTGAACGTTATTCAGATATTTGGGAGGGATGTGTCAGCGGCTGGTCTATGAATGAGAGGTGAATCATATAATTGATGAGGGAAAAAAAACAAAAAAAAAAAAAGAAAAAAGTGGTGTGAGTGGTGCACTTAGGAGGATCCTGTGGAGACAAAGAACTTTGTCCTTGGTGGGCAAACTCGGGGAATGGTATGAGAGTATAGTTTTACAACGTCTTATATGCGGTGTGAAGCGGTGGGTGATTGATATGTTGCAGCGAGGGAGAGGCTGGAGGCATGGAGATGTCATGGTCTGAGGGCAATGTGTGGTGTGGGAATATAATGCAGAGAGAATTTCGTAGTTTGAAGTTAGGAGGAGGTGCGGGATTACCCAAACTGTTGTCCAGAGGGCTTGAGGAAGGGTTTTGTTGAGGTGGTTCGGGACATGTGAGAGAATGGAGCGAAACAGAATGACTTCAAGTGTGTATCAGTTCTGTAGTGGAAGGAAGGGGGGTAGGGGTCGGCCTAGGAAGGGTTGGAGGGAGGGGGTAAAGGAGGTTTTGTTTTGCGAGGGGGTTGGACTTCCAGCAGGCATGCGTGAGCGTGTTTGATAGGAGTGAATGGAGACAATGGTTTTTAATACTTGACGTGCTGTTGGAGTGTGAGCAAAGTAACATTTATGAAGGGATTCAGGGAAACCCGGGAGGCCGGACTTGAGTCCTGGAGATGGGAAGTACAGTGCCCGCACTCTGAAGGAGGGGTGTTAATGTTGCAGTTTTAAAAACTGTAGTGTAAAGCACCCTTCTGGCAAGACATGATGGAGTAAATGAGGGGGGAAAATTTTTTTCTTTTTGGGGCCACCTCCCTTTGGGGAATCGGCCGGGTTTTTGAAAAAAAAAAAAAAAATACTTCATTCATTGGGTCACACAAACCCCATACATGTAATGTTTATTTATACACACTCATCTGATTTTTCTTTGATTTTATCTTAATAGTTTTTGGTCTTTTATTTTCCTTTTATATCCATGGGGAAGGGAAAAAGAATCTTTCTTCCGTAAGCATGGTGTTGAAAAGTCAACTAAAATGGGGGGAACAATGGGCTAGAACCCCTTTTCTGTAAAGATTATAAAAAAGAATAAGAAAAAGAAAATTGTAAAAGGGGGGAAGTTTGGAATGTGCGGGGATTGTGCAAATGATAAGAAAGGTTTGTGGATGTTTAAATAAGAAAAAACTGGTGTCCTGGCTTTAATGAAAAAAATGAGGGGGGGGGGGTTTCAATGGAGGGAATAAATGGGATTAGGTCAAGGGTTTCAAAAAGAGTTTGAGCTAAAAAGGGGTAGCAATAAGTTGAAGGGGTAAGCTTTTTGGCAGGAAAAGAGGGACTACAAATCATAAATTCAAGGAATAGTAGTAAAAAAAAGATTGGATTGAAAGTGGGGTTTAGTAAGCGTATATGCACCCGGAGAAGAAGAATGTAGGGAAGGAGAGATTCTGGGAAATGTTGGTGAATGCATGGGGAGTTTTGAACAAGTGTGAGAGTAATGGGTGGTTTTGGGGGTTCAATGCTGAATGGGTTTTAAAAATGTTATGGGGGGGAGTAGTAGGAAATTTTGGGGGGCCAGGGTAAAAGGAAATGGGGGCCTTTAATGGCTATGTGTAGAAAGAAATTTGGGAAAAAGTAATACAATTTAATGAAAAAGAGGATAAATAATATACAAGGTATGATGTAGCACGTAATGAAAGTATTTTGTTTGATTATGTATTGGTGGATAAAAGGTTGATGGGTAGGCTCCGGGATGTACATGTTTATAGGGGGGAAAACTGATATATCAGATCATTATTTAGTTGTAGCTACAGTTAGAGTAAGAGGTAGATGGGAAAAAGAGGAAGGTGGCAACAACAAGTAAGAGGGGGGTGAAAGTGTATAAAAAAGGGAGGAGGAAGTTCGGGCGAGATATAAGCGACTATTGGCAGAAAGGTGGGCTAGTGCAAAGATGAGTAGTGGGGGGGGTTGAAGAGGGTTGGAATAGTTTAAAAATGCAGTATTAGAATGTGGGGCAGAAGTTTGTGGTTACAGGAGGGTGGGGGCAGGAGGAAAGAGGAGTGATTGGGTGGAATGATGAAGTAAAGGGTGTGATAAAAGAGAAAAAGGTAGCTTACGAGGGGTTTTTTTACAAAGCAGAAGTGTTATAAGAAGAGCAGAGTATATGGAGAGTTAAAGAAAGGTGAAGGGGAGTGGTGAGAGAGTGCAAAAGGAGAGCAGATGATAGAGTGGGAGAGGCACTGCCCAAGAAATTTAATGAAAATAAGAAAAAAAATTGGAGTGAGTTAAACAAGTTAAGAAAGCCTAGGGAAAATATGGATTTGTCCGTTAAAAAACAGGTAGGGGAGTTAGTAGATGGGGAGAGGGAGTATTAGGTAGATGGCGAGAATATTTTGAGGAACTTTTAAATGTTGAGGAAAAAAAGGGAGGTGGTAATTTCATGCACTGGTCAGGGAGGTATACCAACTTTTAGGAGTGAAGAAGAGCAGAATGTAAGTGTGGGGAGGTACGTGAGGCATTACGTAGAATGAAAGGGGGTAAAGCAGCTGGAACTGATGGGATCATGACAGAAATGTTAAAGCAGGGGGGGATATAGTTTGGAGTGGTTGGTACTTTTGTTTAATAAATGTATAAAGAGGGGAAGGTACCTAGGGATTGGCGGGGGGAGCATGTATAGTCCCTTTATATAAAGGGAAAAAGGGGACAAAAGAGATTGTAAAAATTTTTAGAGGAATAAGTTTCTGAGTATACCAGGAAAAGTATACGGTTTGAGTTATAATTGAAAGAATTAGAGGTAAGACAGAAGTAGAATTGCGGATGAGCAAGGAGGCTTCAGAGTGGGTAGGGGATGTGTAGATCAAGTGTTTACATTGAAGCATATATGTGAACAGTATTTAGATAAAGGTAGGGAAGTTTTTTATTTCATTTATGGATTTAGAAAAAAGGGATATGATAGAGTGGATAGAGGAGCAATGTGGCAGATTTTTGGCAAGTTTATGGAATAGGTGGTAAGTTACTAAATGCTGTAAAGAGCTTTTATGAGGATAGTGAGGCTCAGGTTAGGGTGTGTAGAAGAGAGGGAGAATACTTCCCGGTAAAAGTAGGTCTTAGACAGGGGTGTGTAATGTCACCATGGTTGTTTAATATATTTATAGATGGGGTTGTAAAAGAAGTAAATGCTAGGGTGTTCGGGAGAGGGATGGGATTAAATTATGGGGAATCAAATTCAAAATGGGAATTGACACAGTTACTTTTTGCTGATGATACTGTGCTTATGGGAGATTCTAAAGAAAAATTGCAAAGGTTAGTGGATGAGTTTGAGAATGTGTGTAAAGGTAGAAAGTTGAAAATGAACATAGAAAAGAGTAAGGTGATGAGGGTATCAAATGATTTAGATAGAGAAAAATTGGATATCAAGTTGGGGAGGAGGAGTATGGAAGAAGTGAATGTTTTCAGATACTTGGGAGTTGACGTGTCGGCGGATGGATTTATGAA
>NC_069470.1:16313225-16325725 GCF_026875155.1 Cherax quadricarinatus | reverse complement strand
GCTCAAAACACCAGGTTCACTGAAGCAGCCGTGTGGTGGGACACCCTTGCAGACTCCTCCAGTAGACCAGCTCCTCCCGAAGAGCACAAACAGTCCCACTGGGACAAATTGATCTTAGAAAAAATCGTGAACACAATTCTCACCAACGCTTCAGGAAAGGACAAAGCTCGTTTTCTAGCGGTGAGTGCACCACATTCAGATTTCCTTTTAGTTGTCCTCAGTTCCTCTCTGGGTACTCAACTCGACCCACAGTCCATTCGGATTGCTGTTGCTCTTCGCCTAGCCGCCCCCATACTCACGGAACATTGGTGTATTTGCGGCAGGGCGATGTCTGATCTGTTCAGACTTCACGGTTTCATGTGTCACACAGCAGAAGGGAAGTATGCTAGACATGAGGAAGTCAATGACATCATACAGAGAAGCCTCGCCACAGCCCGTTGCCCAGCTCAAGGAAAACCCCAAGTACAGAGGTCTAACGGAAATCAAAAGCATCCCGATGGAGCCATTATACTAGCCTGGAAGAATGGTCAGCAGATTGCCTGGGACTCCACCAGTCCCGCCACATTGGCAGACACCTACTTGCCATACTCCGTAGTGGAAGGGGGTGGAGCTGCCAGCCACGGGGAGACCCGGAAGATCCGCAAATATGAAGACCTTCCCCTTTGCTATAACTTCATCCCAATAGGGTCGCAGACCCTTGGAGCATGGGGCAAGTGTGCTCTAAAGTTTCTAATAGACCTGGGTGAAAAGCTCATCATAGAAACCAAGGATCACATTGCGACCAGCTTCCTCTTTCAGAGACTCAGTGTTGCAATCCAGAGAGGAAATGCCTGCAGCATTCTGGGCACGCGGCCCACCCCCGGGGAGCTGGACGAAGTATTCGAGATGTAGCTCTGAGTTACCTATGTTGCTTTACTTTCTATCGTATTTTTGTGAATGTTTTGTCAATGTATTTTGTCTTTAAATAAAATATATATAAAATATAGGGGGTGGTAGGAGAAAATTCTCAAACAGCTTCAGGGAGAACCTTGAGTTTTCCCTGAAGCAAGTTTATTCTTTTCTCTGAGGAAGAGGGTCCCTATAACAGTTCTAGAGGTGGTACCTACCTATATTATTATATATTATATATATATATATATATATATATATATATATATATATATATATATATATTATATATATATATATATATATATATATATATATAATATATATATATATATATATATATATATATATACATATATATATATATATATATATATATATAATATATATATATATATATATATATAATATATATATATATATATATATATACATATATATATATATAATATATATATATATATATATATATATATATATATATATATATATATATATATATATATATATATATATATATATATATATATATTATACATATATGAAGGATGAGGTTAATCATAGAATTGATGAGGGAGAAAAGGTGAGTGGTACATTAAGGTATATGTGGAGTCAAAAAACGTTATCTGAGGAGGCAAAAAAGGGAATGTATGAAAGTATAGTAGTACCAACATTCTTATAATGGTGTGAAGCTTGGGTTGTGAATGCTGCAGCGAGGAGACGGTTGGAGGCAGTGGAGATGTCCTGTTTAAGTGCAATGTGTGGTGTAAATATTATGCAGAAAATTCGGAGTGTGGAAATTAGGAAAAGGTGTGGAGTTAATAAAAGTATTAGTCAGAGGGCAGAAGAGGGGTTGTTGAGGTAGTTTGGTCATTTAAAGAGAATGGATCAAAGTAGAATGACATGGAAAGCATATAAATCTATAGGGGAAGGAAGGCGGGGTAGGGGTCGTCCTCGAAAGGGTTCGAGAGAGGGGGTAAAGGAGGTTTTGTGGGCGAGGGGCTTGGACTTCCAGCAAGCGTGCATGAGCGTGTTAGATAGGAGTGAATGGAGACGAATGATACTTGGGACCTGACGATCTGTTGGAGTGTGAGCAGGGTAATATTTAGTGAAGGGATTCAGGGAAACCGGTTATTTTCTTATAGTCGGACTTGAGTCCTGGAAATGGGAAGTACAATGCCTGCACTTTAAAGGAGGGGTTTGGGATATTGGCAGTTTGGAGGGATATGTTGTGTATCTTTATACGTATATGCTTCTAAACTGTTGTATTCTGAGCACCTCTGTAAAAGCAGTGATAATGTGTGAGTGTGGTGAAAGTGTTGAATGATGATGAAAGTATTTTCTTCTTGGGGATTTCCTTTCTTTTTTTGGGTCACCCTGCCTCGGTGGGAGACGGTCGACTTGTTAAAAAAAAAATGTATATTATATATATATATATATATATATATATATATATATATATATATATATATAATATATATATATATATATATATATATATATATATATATATAAATATATATATATACATATGTCGTGCCGAATAGGTAAAAGAGACAAAAAGAGACATATCCAGAGAGACAAAAAGCCATATCCAGATATATATTTAGATATATTGCCATGGGTAGTGTAGTGGAGAGAGTAAGTAACGGTAAATCTGCATATGTACAAACATTTGCATACATGTTATCAACGTGACAACACCGCACACGCCAGAACACCGTGACAACACCGCACACGCCAGAACAACGTGACAACACCGCACACGCCAGAACACTTACAGTTAGTTGGTCCAGTTATACTGAATATATAGACGGAATTAATATCCTTTCTTCTTTTGCCTCATTAACAATGCAAAAAAAAAAAAAGAGATCTTCATGTTGCTTATTTCTTTTACGACTATTTTAGAAATTAATGTGAAACAAGTACATTTTCAAAGAGTTTGAAAAACATCTTTTTGAAAAATAAACAGAAAATCTAATTTGTCATATGGTATATTTTCTGAGACGTATATGAACCGGGAATAGCAGTTAATACCAACTTAGCGGGTGCATAATAATAATTATAATAATCATAATAATTTTTATTTGGACATGATGCATAGTTGTACAAGGAATTATAGTAGTTGGATCTCACCTTCAAGGACCATAACATTGTATCAATCGCATCTGCTAGAAAAATGACAGGATGGATAATGAGAACCTTCAAAACTAGAGATGCCAAGCCCATGATGACACTCTTCAGGTCACTTGTTCTATCTAGGCTAGAATATTGCTGCACACTAACAGCACCTTTCAAGGCAGGTGAAATTGCTGACCTAGAAAATGTACAGAGAACCTTCACGGCGCGCATAACGGAGATAAAACACCTCAATTACTGGGAGCGCTTGAGGTTTCTGAACCTGTATTCCCTGGAACGCAGGCGGGAGAGATACATGATTATATACACCTGGAAAATCCTAGAGGGACTAGTACCGAACTTGCACATGAAAATCACTCACTACGAAAGCAAAAGACTTGGCAGACGATGCACCATCCCCCCAATGAAAAGCAGGGGTGTCACTAGCACGTTAAGAGGCCATACAATAAGTGTCAGGGGCCCGAGACTGTTTAACTGCCTCCCAGCACACATAAGGGGGATTACCAATAGACACTTGGCTGTCTTCAAGCTGTCACTGGACAAGCACCTGAAGTTGGTACCTTACCAGCCGGGCTGTGGCTCGTACGTTGGGTTGCGTGTAGCCAGCAGTAACAGCCTTGTTGATCATGCTCTGATCCACCAGGAGGCCTGGTCACAGACCGGGCTGCGGGGGTGTTGACCCCCGGAACTCTCTCCAGGTCTCCAGGTACTCAGACAAACACTGAAGGGACTATAGTAGAATAAGGCATGGAATACCTAGTCATTTAGTTAATTTGACAAGATGTATATTAACAGAGATCTGTTTAACAGCCGTTTCTCTGTTTTAATAATTACCCGGGAACCTATTTTTATAGTATTTAACTTGTACACTGAATGGAAGAATTTACATCACTGGTTAGTCTGGTGGCTGAAGCTCCCGCTTCACACACGGAGGGCCCGGGATCGATTCCCGGCGGGTGGAAACATTTCGACACGTTTCCTTACACCTGTTGTCCTGTTCACATAGCAGCAAATAGGTACCTGGGTGTTAGTCGACTGGTGTGGGTCGCATCCTGGGGGACAAGATTAAGGACCACAATGGAAATAAGACAGTCCTCGATGACGCACTGACTTTCTTGGGTTATCCTGGGTGGCTAACCCTCCGGGGTTAAAAATCCGAATGAAATCTTATCTTATCTTATCTTATCTGAAGGTATTTAGGGTATTTTGTGGTTGCTGGATTCGAAAATGTCAGTAGATTTTTCAAATTGGCTGTAGTTAACAGTTAACAGAGAACTTACCCATAACGTGTGTATATATAAATTTTGTGACAATTTGTATATGCAGAAAGTTTTCATAAAAATTAGATTTTTTTTTTTAATTAATCTGGTCAACAAACAAAATGTTTCCGAGACCAGAGTAGCAATTTCCAACTAATTTTAGGTCATTGATAATAAATATCATGGTTAAAATTGTTTGTTAGGCCTACTTATACAGCAACGTGTCACAACAGGTTCCAACAATCTTGTGGCAGTGTGTTTCTTACAACATTCACAGTCTGACTGACCTTCATTATTGTTCCAGCAGTCATAGAAGGTGGTTGTGATGTCCAAGTTTATATTTTGAGGTGAAAGATAGGTGATTTACTTACCTGGAGAGTTTACCTGGAGAGAGTTCCGGGGGTCAACGCCCCCGCGGCCCGGTCTGTGACCAGGCCTCCTTAGGTCAGTGTCCCATGATGCGACCCACACCAGTCGACTAACATCCAGGTACCCATTTTACTGATGGGGAACATAGACAACAGGTGGAAAGAAACACGTCCAATGTTTCTACTCTGGCTGGGAATCGAACCCAGGCCCTCACCGTGTGAAGCGAGAGCGTTAACCACCAGGCCACCAGAGCCACCAAACACTTTTTAAACTTATAATAAATATTCACTGAGCAAGTTATTGATATGCATGTGAGGCATATTATATTAATTTTATTTTTCTACTGAATGATATAAATACTTCTGCTTAGCTGTCATGCTCTGTATTATAATGATAAATTAATGAATAAATTTTCTGTTTATCTTCTAATTGTTTTCTTCTTTCAGATGCCTCGTACTTGTGTGAATAGTGCAAATAACTTCTGCTACATTTGTGGTGAGGTGACCTTTGCATCACAGAAGCGCTGTATAACTTCTATGGGTAGAAAGGCGTATCACCTATATTTTGGATGCAGCACTGGTGATCAGGATAAGAACTGGGCTCCACACATTTGCTTCAACAATTATGCTAGTAACCTTCGTCACCAGTGGTTGAACAGGAAGAGAAAAGGAATGCCTTTTACTGTGACAATGACATGGCGGGAGCCAACAGACCATACCAACAACTGTTATTTCTGCATGGTACCTCCAGTACAAAAGGGCTTGTCAAAAAAAAAAAAGGGTCCATTAAATAGCCTAAACATTCGATCAGGTATTCGCCCAGTTCCACATGGAGAAGGTCTACCTGATCCTGATGCACCAACTTCGGTATCCTTCGAGTCAGATGAAGAAAGTGGTGAGGAGGAAGAAGAGATCTCCTTAAAGCTTCTTAAAGACGGTGACTTTGAATCAGACCTTCATTGGCAGGACAAAGCTCCTTGGAAAGCATTCAACTTAGTGGCGAAGGGATTTCTCGGAAACTGAAGGGAAAGCAACTATGAAGAATTGGAGGAAAACCTCATCAAGGCTTACTAGAACATGGGATGTAAAATGTCACTTAAAATCCACTTTTTGGACTCACATTTAGACTTTTTCCACCGAACTGTGGGGCAGTTAGTGACAAACATGGTGAATGGTTTCACCAAAATATTTCAACCATGGATAAATGTTGTAATGTTCTTATGTAATATTGTAAACATCATCCCTTAAATAAATATTAAAGTAAACTTTCACTGTTCAGTATATTTAATTTAACAAGGAAATGGTTTAATATTTATATTTTTAAGCATAAGACAAAATATCATCAACATATCTGTACCATTTAACTCTGTTGGGAAGAATTTTGTTAAGCAATCTTGTTTCAAAATATTCCATGTACAAATTAGTAAAGACAGGTGGGAGAGGATTTCCCAATGCCATACCAAACTTCTGAGTGTAAAACTCGTCATTAAACACAAACTCTGCATCAACAATACAAAGTATAAGTTTAAGGATAGCAGGTACTGGCAATGGTAAATCGTATTTAACAAGTTCTTAAGATAGGAAGCTTAATAAATCAAAATTACCCATATTGAATTAATTTAAATTAGTCATGGTGCTTAATTTATCCACTAAATTTGATACTGTTTAACATTAAAGTTAGAAATTTTTCCAACAATTGGGCTCAACATATTTACTAGGCATTTCGATAATTTATAGGAAACTGAACCTATGGAGCTAATATCTGATTTGTGTTTTTATTAATCCATACATATTGGGTAAAGATGGATAGGTAGCCAGATTAATTATCAGCTCCATACGCTTCATATACTAGCATATACTTCACGGTACTTCTATGTAATTCCGTGCCATGCTATCCCAAGTAATATTATGGACTCTGATTAGCACAAATGTTCTCTGGTATAATATTAATGTCCTCTCTTGTATTCCCTTGAACTCGTGAGTACTGTTGCCATTAGAATTTATTACTAAAACCTGCAAACACAACGTCTGGTACGCGCCTGGGTAATATTAGTACGTACAAAGCGCTACCATCTGTAACTGCCTTGCATCTATGCCAGAATCTGGTTCTGCCAAGCATATCCCAGCAAGCTGGAGGCGTGGTGACCTTTCCTGGGAGATGAGAATGAAACATATCTTGGTATTATCTGGGTGAAAGTGGTATATATGGCCCATAAATCCTGGAAGTGTGGGCGTGCCTGCATGGGTCAGGGGTTTGGGGGGATGAGAGAGAGCTGATCCCACTGGGCTGTTTCCCAGCTCAGCTATGCATAACAACATACTCTATACCAACCAACTCTCCCACCATGAGGGATATATATGCACAGACTCCCACCATGAGGGATACTCATGCACATTCTCGTACCATGAGAGATATTCGTATACATTCTTCCACCATGAGGGATATTCGTGCTCATTCTCGTACCATGAGGGATATTCGAAAAAACAAACAAAATACTTCTTCTCTAATGCCAAATCTAAGAGAAAAACAACACCCAGTATTAGGCCGCTACTTAGGCGGGATGAGACATACGCAGATGACAGCCAAGAAATATGTGAGATACTAAAGTGCCAGTATGACTCAGTGTTCAGCGAGCCACTGCCCAGACTAAGGGTCTACAATCCAAATGAATTATTTATGAATCAGACCCAAAATCTGGTTATCTCAAAAATCTCGGATATTATCCTAACCTGGAGTTTACCTGGAGAGAGTTCCGGGGGTCAATGCCCCCGCGGCCCGGTCTGTGACCAGGCCTTCTGGTGGATCAGAGCCTGATCAACCAGGCTGTTACTGCTGGCTGCACGCAAACCAACGTACGAGCCACAGCCCGGCTGGTCAGGAACCGACTTTAGGTGCTTGTCCAGTGCCAGCTTGAAGACTGCCAGGGGTCTGTTGGTAATCCCCCTTATGTATGCTGGGAGGCAGTTGAACAGTCTTGGGCCCCTGACACTTATTGTATGGTCTCTTAACGTGCTAGTGACACCCCTGCTTTTCATTGGGGGGATGTTGCATCGTCTGCCAAGTCTTTTGCTTTCGTAGTGAGTGATTTTCGTGTGCAAGTTCAGTACTAGTCCCTCTAGGATTTTCCAGGTGTATATAATCAAGTATCTCTCCCACCTGCGTTCCAGGGAATACAGGTTTAGGAACCTCAAGCGCTCCTAGTAATTGAGGTGTTTTATCTCCATTATGCGCGCCGTGAAGGTTCTCTGTACATTTTCTAGGTCAGCAATTTCACCTGCCTTGAAAGGTGCTGCTAGTGTGCAGCAATATTCCAGCCTAGATAGAACAAGTGACCTGAAGAGTGTCATCATGGGCTTGGCATCCCTAGTTTTGAAGGTTCTCATTATCCATCCTGTCATTTTTCTAGAAGATGCGATTGATACAATGTTATGGTCGTTGAAGTTGAGATCCTCCGACATGATCACTCCCAGGTCTTTGACGTTGGTGTTTCACTCTATTTTGTGGCCAGAATTTGTTTTGTACTTTGATGAAGATTTAATTTCCTCGTGTTTACCATATCTGAGTAATTGAAATTTCTCATCGTTGAACTTCATATTGTTTTCTGCAGCCCACTGAAAGATTCGGTTGATGTCCGCCTGGAGCCTTGCAGTGACTGCAATGGAAGACACTGTCATGTAGATTCGGGTGTCATCTGCAAAGGAAGACACGGTGCTGTGGCTGACATCCTCGTCTAAGTCAGATATGAGGATGAGGAACAAAATGGGAGCGAGTACTGTGCCTTGTTGAAGAGAGCTTTTCACCGTAGCTGCCTCGGACTTTACTCTGTTGACGACTACTCTCTGTGTTCTGTTAATGAAGAAATTATAGATCCATCGACCGACTTTTCCTGTTATTCATTTATCACGCATTTTGTGCGCTATTACGCCATGGTCACAATTGTCGAAGGCTTTTGCAAAGTCTGTATATATTACGTCTGCATTCTTTTTGTCTTCTAGTGCATCTAGGACCTTGTCGTAGTGATCCAATAGTTGAGACAGACAGGAGCGACCTGTTCTAAACCCATGTTGCCCTGGGTTGTGTAACTGATGGGTTTCTAGATGGGTGGTGATCTTGCTTCTTAGGACCCTTTCAAAGATTTTTATGATATGGGATGTTAGTGCTATTGGTCTGTAGTTCTTTGCTGTTGCTTTACTGCCCCCTTTGTGGAGTGGGGCTATGTCTGTTGTTTTTAGTAACTGTGGGACGACCCCCGTGTCCATGCTCCCTCTCCATAGGATGGAAAAGGATCGTGATAGGGGCTTCTTGCAGTTCTTGATGAACACGGAATTCCATGAGTCTTGCCCTGGGGCAGAGTGCATGGGCATGTCATTTATCGCCTGTTCGAAGTCATTTGGCATCAGGATAACATCGGATAGGCTTGTGTTAACCAAATTCTGTGGCTCTCTCATAAAAAACTCATTTTGATCTTCGACTTTCACTCTGGTTAGCGGCTTGCTAAAAACTGAGTCATATTGGGACTTGATTAGCTCACTCATTTCCTTGCTGTCATCTGTGTAGGACCCATCTTGTTTAAGTAGGGGCCCAATACTGGACGTTGTTCTCGACTTTGATTTGGCATAGGAGAAGAAATACTTTTGGTTTCTTTCGATTTCATTTATGGCTTTCAGTTCTTCCCGCGATTCCTGACTCCTATAAGATTCCTTTAGCTTAAGTTCGATGCTTGCTATTTCTCTGACCAGTGTCTCCCTACGCATTTCAGATATATTGACCTTTTTTAGCCGCTCTGTTATTCTTTTCCGTCGCCTGTAAAGGGAGCGCCTGTATCTTTCTATTTTACATCTACTCTTCCTTTTTCTTAGAGGAATAAGCCTTGTGCATACATCGAGTGCCACCAAGTTATTCTGTTCTAGGCATAAGTTGGGGTCTGTGTTGCTTAGTATATCTTCCCAGCTTATATCGGTTAGGACTTGGTTTACTTGGTCCCACTTTATGTTTTTGTTATTGAAGTTGAATTTGGTGAATGCTCTCTCGTGACTAATCTCATTATGTCGGTCTGGGGCTCCACACATACATGTCTGAACCTCAATTATGTTGTGAATTGAGTATATTGTTTTTGATATGGTGACATTTCTTATCAGACCATCATTGTTAGTGAAGATGAGGTCTAGTGTATTCTCCAGTCTAGTAGGCTCTATTATTTGCTGGTTTAAATTGAATTTTGTGCAGAGATTTAAAAGCTCGTGTGAGTGTGAGTTTTCATCAGAGCTGCCTCCTGGTGTTATTACTGCAACAATATTATTTGCTATATTCCTCCATTTTAGGTGCCATAAGTTGAAATCCCCCAGGAGCAAGATGTTGGGTGCAGGAGCTGGAAGATTTTCCAGACAGTGGTCAATTTTTAACAGCTGTTCCTGGAATTGCTGGGATGTTGCATCCGGAGGCTTGTAGACTACCACAATGACTAGGTTTAGGTTCTCGACCTTTACTGCTAAAACTTCCACTACATCATTTGAGGCATTAAGCACTTCTGTGCAAACAAGTGACTCTGCAATGTACAGGCCAACCCCCTCCCCCCTTTTGCCTGTTTACTCTGTCTCATCTGTGTATGTTGTAACCTGGGATCCATATTTCGTTGTTCAAGCGATCCTTTATGTGGGTCTCAGTGAAAGCCGCGAACATTGCCTTTGCCTCTGCAAGCAGTCCACGGATGAAAGGTATTTTGTTGTTTGTTGCTGGCTTTAGACCCTGTATATTTGCAAAGAAGAATGTCATTGGACTGGTGGTATTGTTGGTACTGGGGAGGGGGATTTTTTTTCCGGCATTAGTATCTGTATCTGTTGGTTTGGAGTGGAGGCCATCGACTGTGGTTTCATTCCAGGAATGACTGGATTTGGTGTACAATTTCTGCCATTTCCTGCCATTTTTTTTCCTTCCTGGCACTAAAAAACCTCTCCCTCTTGAGTGGCTGTGGCAACCCAGGTTTTCCCATGGCCTGGATGTTTTGTATCTTTTTGTCCCCTTTAGATGGTGTGCCTGGCAATTTAAGTTATAGCACAGTCTTTCCTGTTCTGAAGAGGTACACATTTCAGGGTGAAAAAGCTTACAGGAAGGGAGTTTGCATTTTCCTGTTGTCATATGGGCACGGCATTTTCTAGGGTGGTCATAGTTGCACGTCCCGTCTGTTTTTCCAGATTTCCCATGTCTGCAGATATCAAGTGCATAGTATGTGCACAGGCTTGGTTTACATTTGCCTTGGGTTTCTGTGACTGTATTCCCTGTTGGTGCATGTTTCCCTGTCTTATTCCTATCCTCCCTAGCACCAACAATGGAGCTCCCACCAGTTGATTTTGGTAATATATCCTCACTGTTGCTAGTGGAGTCCTCTTGTTTGCTATTTCCTGTGGTATTTCTAGTTTGCAATATTGGTTTTATCTAATCTTTGACTACACTTGTTTCCCCACTACGGCTCCTGTCCCCTATGAGGTCATTTATATGTATTCCTTCCTGCTTAAAATTCCCGACTACCTTGACAAAATCTCCAGCTTCACCATTACTGTCTCCCAGGACAGCACCTCCAGCTTCACCATTACTGTCTCCCAGGACAGCACTGTCAGCCCCACATTTACTGACTACCAGGACATCACCTCCAGCCTTACAGTTTCTGACTACATGGCCAGTATCAAAAGCAGTACCATCCAGCCCAGACTTTTTATGTTCCCATCTGTTATAGAAAGCTTCCAGGTTTTCTATGAAAGCAGTTTTGATGTTATCCTCTTTTAATACCCTTGTGATTTTAGTCCACAGATTTATCTCATTTGGGCATACCCAAAAACACTTCCCTGTTTTAATACTGCTTGTAGCTAGTTCTTGGATATTTGCACAAGGGGCGTGACACCAATTTCCACAAAAATGACAATTTATCCATATGGAAGCCCGTTTGTTTGATTGACTGCAGACTACACAGAACTTCATAATGATTTGAATGGTTGAATTACTGTAATTCTACTAGCAACCTCTTGAATACTCTATTAATAACCTCCTTAAATGAAGCTCTAGCTATTTGTATTTCTATTTCTAACTGTACTTGTATATTGGACAGCTTACCGTGTACGTTCCTGATTTATATTTATTGTTTGTGTTTGATAAGGGCGCCTACAACCCCATCAGTTTACAGTCTGCTTTATTGTCCAACGAATCCGTTTGAAACCAGTCAAGGGTTCGGACCATCAAGGGTTCGGACCAGTCGATCTGATCTGATCAGTGGGTCACTTATTTAAAACATACTAGTCGGTGATTTGGGCTAACACATGAAGGATCTACTTGAAATTATCTACCCGAGTAATATGTGATTTGATTGATGCAAAAGTATAACTTGTGTGTTGAAGAAACCGGTGACTGCTGGCAGCTCCTACAGTGACGAACGGTCGAGCCTCAACCCTTGTTTATCAATCGCTGTATCTAGCTTTTCTAGTTTTTTTTTGGTCTCCACCACAATAAATGCTATATTATCACTATAGTTGACTGGTGAAAATTTTGGAGGAAGGACTCTTTTTCTGTAGTAATAATTGCTTCTCGTTGTGTATATTGCGACCGCTGGTAACTACAGGTTATATGAGATTCACAGTATACGTCTGGTATTTCAAGAAAAAAGAAACTAATGAAAGTCACTCCACTCCACTAAGTACCATTATATTACTGGTTAGTTGCTACTACAACACTGGTTTCACTAGATTATATGCGAGTACACTAGCAGGCCAGGAAGATTATTAAAACAGCTGACCTCTGTGGTAAGTTTCTTGCGACTTCTGGCACCTGCCTCTATAGGCTTATCACTTCATTTACAAA
>NC_069470.1:16305725-16308225 GCF_026875155.1 Cherax quadricarinatus | reverse complement strand
CGAAACAGAATGACTTCAAGAGTGTATCAGTCTGTAGTGGAAGGAAGGCGGGGTAGGGTCGGTCTAGGAGGGTTTGGGAGGGAGGGGGTAAAGGAGGTTTTGTGTGCGAGGGGCTTGGACTCCAGCAGGCATGCGTGAGCGTGTTTGATAGGAGTGAATGGAGACAAATGGTTTTAATACTTGACGTGCTGTTGGAGTGTGAGCAAAGTAACATTTATGAAGGGATCAGGGAAACCGGCAGGCCGGACTTGAGTCCTGGAGATGGGAAGTACAGTGCCTGCACTCTGAAGGAGGGGTGTTAAGTTGCAGTTTAAAAACTTTTAGTGTAAAGCACCCTTCGGCAAGACAGTGATGGAGCGAATGATGGTGAAAGTTTTTCTTTTTCGGGCCACCCTGCCTTGGTGGGAATGGGCCCAGGGGTGATAATAAAAAAATAATAAATATATATATTATATATATATAAACAAAATTATATATATATATATATATATATATATATATATATATATATATACATAATATATATATATATATAAATATATATATATATTAATATATATATAAAATTATATATATATATATATATAATATATATTATATATATATTTTTTTATTATCACACTGGCCGATTCCCACCAAGGCAGGTGGCCCGAAAAAGAAAAACTTTCACCATCATTCACTCCTCACTGTCTTGCCAGAAGGGTGCTTTACACTACAGTTTTTTAAACTGCAACTTTAACACCCCTCCTTCAGAGTGCAGGAACTGTAGTAGGTAGGTTGGTAGACAGCAACCACCCAGGGAAGTACTACCGTCCTGCCAGATGACTGTGAAACAAAAACCTGTAACTGTTTTGCATGATGGTAGGATTGCTGTTTCTTTTTCTGTCTCATAAACACGCTAGATAAACAGGGATATCTTGCTACTCCTACTTACACTTGGTCACACTTCACAGACACGCACATGCATATATATAAAATAATAATCTAGGTTTTTCCCCCTTTTTCTAAATAGCTCTTGTTTTTTTTTTTTTTCTTCTATTGTCCATGGGGGAAATGGAAAAGAATCTTTCCTCCGTAAGCCATGCGTGTCGTATGAGGCGACTAAAATGCCGGGGGCCTTGGGCTAGTAACCCCTTCTCCTGTATACATTTACTAAAAAGAGAAGAAGAAAAACTTTATTTTATATATATAAATATATATATATATATATATATATATATATATATATATATATATATATATTTTATATAATATATATATATAATATATATATATATATATAAATATATATACATATATATATATATATATATAATATATATATATATTATAAATATATATATATATATAATATATATTATATTATATATATATATAAATATATATATAATATATAAAAACTGCGACTACCCGGAGTTACCTGGAGAGAGTTCCGGGGGTCAAAAGCACCCGCGGGCCCCGGGCTGTGACCGGCCTCCTGGTGGGTCAGAGCCTGATCAACCAGGCTGTTACTGCTGGCCGCACGCAAACCAACGTACGAGCCACAGCCCGGCTGGTCAGGTACCGACATTAGGAGCTTGTCCGTTGCCAGCCTGAAGACTGCCAGGGGTCTGTTGGTAATCCCCCTTATGTATGCTGGGAGGCAGTTGAACAGTCTTGGGCCCCTGACACTTATTGTATTGTCTCTTAACGTGCTAGTGACACCCCTGCTTTTCATTGGGGGGATGTTGCATCGTCTGCCAAGTCTTTTGCTTTCGTTGTGATTGATTTTCGAGTGCAAGTTTGGTACTAGTCCCTCTAGGATTTTCCAGGTTTATATAATCATGTATCTCTCCCGCCTGCGTTCCAGGCAGTACAGGTTCAGGAACCTCAAGCGCTCCAAGTAATTAAGGTGTTTTATCTCCGTTATGCACGCCATGTAGGTTCTCTGTACATTTTCTAGGTCAGCAATTTCACCTGCCTTGAAAGGTGCTGTTAGTGTGCAGCAATATTCTAGCCTAGATAGAACAAGCGATCTGAAGAGTGTCATCATGGGCTTGGCCTCCCTAGTTTTGAAGGTTCTCATTATTCATCCTGTCATTTTTCTAGCAGATGCGATTGATGCAATGTTATGGTCCTTGAAGGTTAGATCCTCCGACATGATCACTCCCAGGTCTTTGACGTTGGTTTTTCGCTCTATTTTGTGGAAGGAATTTGTTTTGTACTCTGATGAAGTTTTAATTTCCTCATGTTTACCATATCGGAGTAACTGAAATTTCTCATCGTTGAACTTCACATTGTTTTCTTCAGCCCACCGAAAGATTTGGTAGATGTCCGCCTGGAGCCTTGCAGTGTCTGCAATGGAAGACACTGTCATGTAGATTCGGGTGTCATCTGGAAAGGAAAAACACGGTGCTGTGGCTGACATCCTTGTCTATGTCAGATATGGGGATGAGAAACAAGATGGGAGCGAGTACTGTGTCTTGTGGAACAGAGCTTCTCACCGTAGCACCTCCAGGGT
>NC_069470.1:16284669-16305225 GCF_026875155.1 Cherax quadricarinatus | reverse complement strand
ATCAGAAACCAAAAATACCCTAAATTACCTTCAGAAAAGATAAGATAATAAGATTTCATTCGGATTTTTAACCCCGGAGGGTTAGCCACCCAGGATAATCCAAGAAAGTCAGTGCGTCATCGAGGACTGTCTAACTTATTTCCATTGTGGTCCTTAATCTTGTCCCCCAGGATGCGACCCACACCAGTCGACTAACACCCAGGTACCTATTTGCTGCTAGGTGAACAGGACAACATGTGTAAGGAAACGTGTCGAAATGTTTCCACCCGCCGGGAATCGAACCCGGGCCCTCCGTGTGTGAAGCGGGAGCTTCAGCCACCAGACTAACCAGTGATGTAAATTCTTCCATTCAGTGTACAAGTTAAATACTATAAAAATAGGTTCCCGGGTAATTATTAAAACAGAGAAACGGCTGTTAAACAGATCTCTGTTAATATACATCTTGTCAAATTAACTAAATGACTAGGTATTCAATGCCTTATTCTACTATAGTCCCGTCAGTGTTTGTCTGAGTACCTGGAGACCTGGAGAGAGTTCCGGGGGTCAACGCCCCCGCAGCCCGGTCTGTGACCAGGCCTCCTGGTGGATCAGAGCCTGATCAACCAGGCTGTTGCTGCTGGCTACACGCAATCCAACATACGAGCCACAGCCCGGCTGGTCAGGAACCGACTTTAGGTGCTTGTCCAGTGCCAGCTTGAAGACTGCCAGGGGTCTGTTGGTAATCCCCCTTATGTATGCTGGGAGGCAGTTGAACAGTCTCGGGCCCCTGACACTTATTGTATGGTCTCTTAACGTGCTAGTGACACCCCTGCTTTTCATTGGGGGGATGATGCATCATCTGCCAAGTCTTTTGCTTTCGTAGTGAGTGATTTTCGTGTGCAAGTTCGGTACTAGTCCCTCTAGGATTTTCCAGGTGTATATAATCATGTATCTCTCCCGCCTGCGTTCCAGGGAGTACAGGTTTAGGAACTTCAAGCGCCCCCAGTAATTGAGGTGTTTTATCTCCGTTATGCGCACCGTGAAGGTTCTCTGTACATTTTCTATGTCAGCAATTTCACCTGTCTTGAAAGGTGCTGTTAGTGTGCAGCAATATTCCAGCCTAGATAGAACAAGTGACCTGAAGAGTGTCATCATGGGCTTTGCATCCCTCGTTTTGAAGGTTCTCATTATCCATCCTGTCATTTTTCTAGCAGCTGTGATTGATACAATGTTATGGTCCTTGAAGGTGAGATCCAACTACTATAATTCCTTGTACAACTATGTATCATGTCCAAATAAAAATTATTATGACTATTATGATTATTATTATGCACCCGCTTAGTTGGTATTAACTGCTATCCCCGGTTTATATACGTCTAAAAAAAATATACATATGACAAATTTAGTTTTTCTTTTATTTTTAAAAAAGATTTTTTTCAAACTTTTTTAAAAAACTATTTGTTTCACATTAATTTCTAAAATAGTCGTAAAAGAAATAAGCAAAATGAAGATCTCTTTTTTTTTTGCATTGTTAATGAGGCAAAAAAAGAAAGGATATTAATTCCGTCTTTATTAAAGTAAAATGGCCCAAACTAACTGAAGGTTCGGGCGTGTGGGGTGTTTAAGTTGTTCTGGGGGTGGGGGTGTTTCCGTTGATAACATGTAGAAAATTTTTGTACGTATCAGATTACCGTTACTTATCTCTCCACTACACTCCCATGGAAATATATCTAAATATTATCTGGATATGGTTTTGTCTCTCGGGTATGTCTCTTTTTGTCTTTTTACCATTCGGCACGACATTGTAATATATATATTTTTTTAATAATTTTTTTTTTAACAAGTCGACCGTCTCCCCCGAGAGGGTGCCCCAAAAAAGAAAGGAAACCCCCAAGAAGAAAATACTTTCTCATCATTCAACACTTTCACCACCTCACACATTTCAGCTTTTGCAGAGGTGCTCAGAATACAACAGTTTAAAAAGCTTACGTATAAGATACACAAATATCCCCCCCAAAAATCCCAAATTCCCAAAAACCCCCCTTTTAAAGTGCAGGCATTGTATTTCCCCTTTTTCCGGGACTCAAGCCGACTAAAAGAAAAAAACCGGTTTCCCTAAATCCCTTCATAAATTTTCCCTGCTCAAAACCCCAAACAATCGTCAGGTCCCAAAGTTCTTCGTCTCCTTCACTCCTATCAAACAGCTCACGCCGTTGGGGAAGTCCAGCCCCCCCCCAAAAAACCTCCTTTACCCCCCTCTCAAACCCCCTTTCGAGGACGCCCCTACCCCGCCTTCCTTCCCCTATAATTTATATGTTTTCCATGTCATTCTACTTTGATCCATTCTCTCTAATTGACCAAACTACCTCAAAACCCCCTTTTCTGCCCTCTGACTAATGCTTTTATTAACTCCCCACCTTTTCCTAATTTCACACTCCGAATTTTCTGCATAATATTTACCCACACTTGCATTTAAAACAGGACATCTCCCACTGCCCCCAACCGTCCCCTGCTGCTGCATTTACCACCCAAGTTCACACCTTAAAAGAGTGTTGGTACTACTTATTTTAAAACTTCCCCTTTCTTTGCCTCCATTAACGTTTTTTGACCCCCCAATATACCTTTTTGTCCCATCCCCTTTCCCCCCTCATCAATTCATGTTTAAACCTCACCCTTCATTATGTTATAATATATATTATAATATTATATTAATATATATATATATATATATATATTATATATAATATATATATATTATATATTTTTAAATTTTTTTAATATATATATATATATATTTTAAATTATATTATATTGTTTATTATATATTATATATAATATATTATATGTCTGCCAAATAGGCAGAACTTGCGTTTTGGCTTAAATGAACGTTCAACTTGCCATATAGGACAGTGAAAATTTGTGTATGCATAATTTCCCCCCCAAAAATCTTTCAAAATAAAGGGAAAAAAATATGTTTGTTTTGGTTTTTAGATTAAATTATTGTAAACGTATTTAAAATATTTTGTTGGGTTAGGCTAAAAAAAAATTGCTCTTTTTTTAAAAATAAAATAAAGGTTGGGTAAGTTTTCTAAGATTCTTTTGGTGCAAAAAAAAATTTTTACTTTTAACATTAATGAAAAAAAAATATCTTTAAACAATAGAGAAAATTTCAAAAAGGACTTAATTTTAAATGATTTCTTGCAAATTTGACCATTTTTAAATTGGGCCGACATATATATATATATATATATAAATATATATATATATATTAAAATTATATTATAAAGTATTATATAATATATATATTTATATATATATTATATATATATATATATATATATATATATATAATATAGGTAGGTACCACCTCTAAAACTGTTATGGGGACCCTCTTCCTCAGAGAAAAGAAAAAACTTGTTAAAGAAAACCAAGGTTCCCCCCTGAAGCTGTTTGAGAATTTTCCCCTCCCACCCCCTTATTTTATATATATTTTATTTAAAGACAAAATACATTGACAAAACATTCACAAAAATCGTAAAAGTAAAGCAACATAGGTAACTAGAGTCTTGAATATTTTTCCCAGCCCCCCCGGGGGGGGGGCCGCGTGCCCAAAATTTGGCAGGCATTTCTCTTGGATTGAACACTGGTTCTGAAAGAGGAAGCTGGTCGCAATGTATCCTTGTTTCTTGATATTTTCACCCAGTTTTAGAAACTTTTAGACCCTTCCCCCATGCTCCAAGGGTCTGCGCCCCTTTTGGGTGAAGTTATAGAAAGGGGGGAAGGTCTTTCATATTGCGGATTTTCCGGGGCCCCCCCTTTGGGGGTGGCAGCCCACCCCCTTCCCAACGGAGTTGGAAAGAGGGTCTGCCAATGTGGCGGAAAAATGTGGCCCCGGCAAATGTTTTCCTCCTTCCAAGGTGCATAGTGGCTCCATCGGGACACTTGGGGGTTTCCCCGTTGAGCTGGGCAAGGGCTGTGGTGAGGCTTCTCTTTTAAAGTCATTGACCCCCTTCCCTGGATATTTCCCCTTCTGCTGGTGACCCGAGCCCAGAAGTCCGAATTTACAGCTGTCGCCCCCCCGAAATAACCAGGGTTCGGTGAAAAAAAAGGGGTCCACCTATGGAACTTGTTGGTGGCCCCATCAAGAAAAAAGAATAAACTTACTTCAGGGAAAACTCAGGTTCCCCCTGGTGCTGTTTGAATATTGTTTTCTCTTACCACCCCCAAATTTACATTCTGTGTGATTTTGTGTAAAGACAAAATAAAAATTGACAAAAATCGATAGGGGTAGAAACAACATAGAAAACTCAGAGTACATCTCGAATATTTTCGCCCAGCTCCTGGCGGGGCCCCTGTCCCAGAATGCTGCAGGAATTTTCCCCCTCTGGTCACAACACTGAGTCTCTGAAAAGGAACTGACCCCCCTGTTTTTTTTGGTTTCTATGTGAGTTTCCCCTAGCTCTTTGGGGAAACTTTAGAGACACTTGCCCATCCCAAAAAGGGGTTCCCGAACCCTGCTGGGATAAAGTTATAGCAAGGGGGAAGGGTCTTCATATTGAGGTCTTTGGGTCCCTGTAGCTGGCACTCCCCCCCCTTCAGTTCGGATAGGGAAGTAGGTGTCTGCCAAGTGGGGGGGCGGTGGAGTCCGGCAATCGCTGACCTTTTTCCAGTAGTAAAATGGCTCCATCGGGATGCTTTTGACCCCTTAGACCTCTGTACTTGGGGTTTTCCTTAGCGGGGCAACGGGCTGGGGCGAGGCTTTTGTATGTCATTGATTTCCCTCATGTCTAGCTATCCCTTCTGTGTGTGAACAGAAACCGTGAAGTTGAACAGATCAACTCGCCCGCCGAAAATCCCCAAAATGCCCGTGAGTTGGGGCGGCAGGGGAAGAGCACAGCAATCCGAAGGACTGTGGGTCGGTTGAGTACCCGAGAGGAACTGGGGACAACTAAAAAGGGAAAAATTTAATGTGGGGCACTCCCGCTAAAAACGGCTTTGTCCCTTTTCCCGAAGCGTTGGTGGAAGTGTTCAGATTTTTTTTAGATTTAATTTGTCCCAGTGGGATGTTTGTGCTTTCGGAGGAGCTGGCTACTGGAGGGGTCTGCAAGGGTGTCCCCCACCTGCTTTCAGTGAACCTGGTGTTTGAGCTCCAAATTACTCCAAGATTTGGGGACAATTATGTTTATATGCCGTGCCGAAAAATGTAAAATGGTCAATAGCAAGAAAACCCTTAAAATTTAAATCCTTTCTGAAATTTTCTCTTTTCGTTTAAAAATATTTTTTTTCCTAAGTTAATGAAAATTTAATTTTGCTCCAAAAGATCTTAGAAAAATTTCCTTACCTTATTACAGCAAGAACAATTTTTTTTAGCCTAACCCCAAATAAATATATTTTTTGTTTTTTTACAGTAATTTAATACTAAAAAAACACCGTGAAATATATTTTTTTTTGTTAGGTTAGAATGATTTTTGGGGAAATATTGCATACACAAATTTTCACTTTTCCTATATGGCAAGATGAACGTTCTTTTTTAAGCCCAAGCCCCAAGTTTGCCTATTCGGCACGATAATATTATATATAATATATATATATTAATATATATATATATTTATATATTTAAATATTACAAGGGGAATTCGCGAGAGCAGGGAAATTACACAAACACTGATCTTTTGTGAAGGGGGACTCGAACCTACGAACCTTAGGAAAGGTCGCAGGCTTTACCAATCTACCCCCACTGGCAAATACCTTGGTGTAGCTTGCGCTACACGTTTGATCCAAGGCAGCCCGCTTTCAGGGGAAGGGGGTTCAGTTTTAATCCTCCCCTGCATGCTCAGCCTTATGAGATTTTAACAAAGCAGGAAAATTCGCGGAGCAGGCGAAATAACACAAACACTGATCTTGGTGAAGGAGACTCGAACCTAGAACCTTAGGACGTGTGGGGAGTTGAAAGCACTGCGTACCTTTTCTAAAGGGCCGTAGGGTTTGGGTTCCCTTTAGCCAGAGTCAGTGTTTTGTGTTATTTGCCTGTCTAGAGTTTTCCCTTTTTTATATATTATATATTATATATTATATATATATATATATTATATATATATATATTTTTATATATAAAAATTTATATTATTGTCGGCGAATAGGCAGAACTTGCGATCTTGGCTTAAAAAAGCAACGCTCATCTTGCCATATAGGATAAGCGAAAAATTTTTGTATTTCAATAATTTCGCCAAAAATCTTCTGAACCTAAAGAAAAAAAAATTTTTTTCATGTTTTGTTAGTATTAAATTATTGTAAACAAATCTGAAATAAATTTAGTTGGGTTAGGGAAAAAAAAATGCGTTGTTAAAAAGGTTAGGTAGTTTTTAAGAACTTTTGGTGCAAAATTAAAATTTTTTCATTTTAAAATAATGAAAAAAATATATTTTTAAACATCAAGAGAAAATCTTAGAAAGGACTTAATTTTAAATGGTTCTTGTAATTGACCATTTTACATATTCGCACGACATATATAATATATACATATATATTATTTTATATATATATATATTTTTTATATATTATATATAAATATTTATAAATTTATTAAAAATATTTTATATATAAAAAATATTTTATATATATATATTTTTTTTTTTCAAACAAGTTGGTCGTCTCCCCCCGGGCAGGGGTGACCCAAAAAAAAAGAAAGAAAAAACCCCAAAAAAAAAATCTTTCATCATCTTTTTTAACATTTCACCACACTCACACATTATCATGCTTTTGCGGGTGTCAGAAAAACCATCTGAAGCATATAGTATAAAGATACACAACAAAACCCCCCAAACTGCCAATATCCCAAACCCCCTCCTTTTGAGTCAGGCATTGTATTCCCATTTTGGATCAAGTCCGCTTAAGAAAATAACCGGGTTTTCCCGAATCCCCTTTACTAAATATTACCCTTTTCCACTCCAACAGATCGTCAGTCCCCAAGTTCATTTTGTTCCATTCATCCTTCTAACAATCGCACGTTGCTGGGGAAATCCCAACCCCCCGCCCCCCAAAACCTCCTTTACCCCCTTTCCAACCCTTTCGAGGACGACCCCACCCCTCTTTCCTTCCCTATAGTTTTTTATGCTTTCCCTGTCATTTATTTGATCCCTTTCCCCTAAATGCCAAACCACCTCAACAACCCCCCTTTTGCCCTTGATAATGCTTTTTTTAACTCCACACCTTCTCCTAAATTTTCCCCACTCCGAATTTTCGCTAAAAATTTTCCCCACATTGCCCTTAGACGGACATTCCACTGCCTCCCCTTTTCCTCGTGCTTATTTAACCCCCCAAGCTTCAATCCCTATAAGAGTGTTGGTTCTACTTCTTTCATACATTCCCTTCTTTGCCTCCAAAAAAGTTTTTTTTTTACCCACATATACCTCAAGCACCACTCACCTTTTTTCCTCATCAATTCTAGATTAACCTATCCTTCAAAAAACCCTCCCCCCGACACGTCAAAATCCCAAGTATCTGAAAACATTCACTTCTTCCCTACTCCTCCCCCCAAATTTTATATCCCAATTTTTCTCTATCAAATCATTTGTACCCATCACCTTTCTCTTTCATGTTCCTTTCAACTTTCTACCCTTTTCCACATTCTCAAATACCAACCCCAACCTTTTTCAATTTTTTTTTTAGAAACTCCCATAAACACGTATCTCAGCAAAAAGTAACTTGAATTCCCATTTTGAATTTTTTCCCAAAATTTAATCCTCCTTTCCCCCAAAACCCCTGCATTTGCTTCTTTTACAACCCCTTTTATAAAAATATTAAAAAACCATGGTGACATTACACATCCCGTCTAAGACCTACTTTTCCGGGAAGTATTTCCCTCTCTTCTACACACCCAAACCTGAGCTCACATCCTCAAAAAGCTCTTTACAGCTTTTAGTAACTTACCCCCTTTTTCCAAAAAACTTGCAACATCTGCCACATGCTCCTCATCCCTCTACAAGCCTTTTCTAAACCATAATGAAATAAAAACCCCCTACCTTTTCTAAATACTGTTCACATTATGCTTCAATGAAACACTTGAATTACACATCCCCTCCCACCTGAAGCCCCCTTGCTCATCCCCCAATTCTACATTCGTTTACCTCTTTTTTCCCAATTTATAACTCTCCGTTATTTTTTCCGGTATCCCAGTAAACTTTTTCCCTCTATTTTTTTTACAACTTTTTTGCCCCCTTTTCCCCTTTAAAAAAAAAAGGGGTTTTAACATGTTCCGCCATTGGGTCCCTTCCCTCTTTCATACTTTTTTAAAACAAAATCCCAACCACTCCAACAATACCCCCCCTGCTTTTAACATTTCTGTTTGATCCCATCAGTTCCGCTTTTTTTACCCCCTTTCTTCTACTTAATGCCTCCGTACCTCCACCACATTACTTTCTGCTTTTTTCACTCTAAAGTGGTATACCTCCCCCCCAGTGCATGATATTACCGCCTCCCTTTCTTTCACATTTAAAAGTTCCTAAAAATATTTGCCATCTACCTAATACCTCCATCCCCCCATCTACTAACCCCCCTACTCTGTTTTTAACTGACAACCCATATTTTCCCTGGCTTTCTAACTTGTTTAACTCACTCCAAATTTTTTCTTTTTTCATTAAAATTTTTTGACAGTGCCTCTCCCACTCTTCATCTGCTCCCCTTTTGCACTCTCTCACCCTCTCTTACCTTTCTTTTCTTCCATATATCTGCTCTTTTATACACTTTGCTTTGTAAAAACCTCTCGTAAGCTACCTTTTTCTCTTTTATCACACCCTTTTACTTCATCTTCCACCAATATCCTCTTTTCCGCCCCCCCCCTCCTATAACCACAAATTTCTGCCCCACATTTAAATACGCATTTTTTAAACTATTCCAACCTCCCCCAACCCCCCCAACTCATTTGCCCCAGCCCCCCTTTTTCTGCCAAAGTCGCTTTTTTCCGCCCGAATTTCCTCCCCCCTATTTATACACTTTCCCCCCCTTTATTGTTGTTGCCACCTTCCTCTTTTCCCATCTACCTCTTATCAAACGTAGCTACAACTAAAAAATGATCCGTATATCATTGCCCCCTATAAACATACACCTGGAGCCCACCCTCAACCTTTATCCACCAAAAACTAAAAAACAAATACTTTTATTACGGGGTAATCAACCTTGTTATTTTTTTTATCCCTTTTTTAAATATTTTTATTTTACCAAATTTCTTTTAAAAAATTGTCAATTAAAAAGGGCCCCCCCTTTTCATTTACCCCCGGACCCCAAATTTACCTACTACCCCTCCAAAACATTTTTACCCATTTTAATTTAAAACCCAAAACCCCCATTACTTCACACTTATTCAAAACCCCACGCATCACTTAACATTTCCCCAATCCTCTCTCTCCCCTAACTTCTCTCTTCTCCCGGTGCATATACGCTTACTATAACCCCCTTTTCACATCCAATCTTTATTTTCTCCACATTTCCGTTTATGATTTTTGGTCCCCCTTTTCCTGCCATAGCTTATCCTTAAAATTATTGCTACCCTTCTTTAGCTCTAACTCTATTTGAAACCCTTGACCTAATCCATTTATTCCTCCCATTGAAAAATCTCCCACCCCCCCTTTAGCTTTGTTTCACTTAAAACCCGGGCACCAGTTTTTCTCATTCATAACTCCACAATCATCTCTTTCTTATCTTTGACAACATCCACGCACATTCAGCTTCCCCCTTTTACAATTTTCTTCTTTTTATTCTTTTTTTTTAATCTTTACAGGAAAAGGGGGTTCTGCCATTTTTCCCCCCTTTTAGTTGACTTTTTCAACACGCATAGCTTACGGAAGAAAGATTCTTATTCCCCTTCCCCCCGGATATAAAAGGAAAAGTAATAAGACCAAGAACTTTTAAGATAAATCAAAGAAAACTCGATGAGTGTGTATAAATAAACATGTACATGTATGTGTAGTGTGACCTAAGTGTAAGTAAAGTATATATATTATATATATATATATATTAAAATATATATTATATATATATATATATATTTATATTATATATATATATATATATATATATATATATTATATAAGTATATATATATGTTATATATATATATTATATATATATATATATATATAAAATATATATTTTTATATATATATATTTAATATATATATATACATATATAATATATATATTTTATATATATATTATATTATATATAATAGTAGGTGTGGTTGGTAGACAGCAACCACCCAGGGATACTACCGTCCTGCCAGAATGACTGTGAAACAGAAACTGTAACTGTTTTACATGAGGGTTTAGGATTGCTGGTTTCTTTTTCTGTCTCATAAACACGCTAGTTAACGGGGATATCTTGCTACTCCAACTTACACTTTGGTCACACTTCAAAAAGACACGCACATGCATATAAAATATTTTTATATATACATACATCTAGGTTTTTCTCCTTTTTCTAAATAGCTCTTGTTCTTTTTATTTCTTCTATTGTCCATGGGGAAGTGGAAAAGAATCTTTCCTCCGTAAGCCATGCGTGTCGTATGAGGCGACTAAAATGCCGGGAGCAATGGGTAGTAACCCCTTCTCCTGTAGACACTTACTAAAAAAGAGAAAAAGAAAAACTTTATAAAACTGGGATGCTTAAATGTGCGTGGATGTAGTGCGGATGACAAGAAACAGATGATTGCTGATGTTAGAATTGAAAGAAGTTGGATGTCCTGGCCTAAGCGAAAGAAAGCTGAAGGGGTAGGAGAGTTTCAGTGGGGGGAAATAAATGGGATTAAATCTGGAGTATCTGAGAGAGTTAGAGCAAAGGAAGGGTAGCAAATAATGTTAAATGATCAGTTATGGAAGGAGAAAAGAGAAATGAATGTGTTTAAAATTTAAGATTATGTGGAATAAAGTAAAGGTTGGATGCGAGAAGTGGGTCATAATAAGCGTGTATGCACCTGGAGAAGAGAGGAATGCAGAGGAGAGAGAGAGATTTTGGGAGATGTTAAGTTAATGTATAGGAGCCTTTGAACCAAGTGAGAGAGTAATTGTGGTAGGGGACCTGAATGCTAAAGTAGGAGAAACTTTTAGAGACGGTGTGGGTAGGAAAGTTTGGGGTGCCAGGTGTAAATGATAATGGGAGCCCTTTGATTGAACTTTATATAAAAAGGGGTTTAGTTATAGGTAATACATATTTTAAGAAAAAGAGGATAAATAAGTATAAAAGATATGAGTAGGGCGAAATGACAGTAGTTTGTTGGATTATGTATTGGTTGATAAAAGACTGTTGAGTAGACTTCAGGATGTACATGTTTATAGAGGGGCCACAGATATATCAGACACTTTTTAGTTGTAGCTACACTGAGAGTAAAAGGTAGATGGGTTTACAAGGAGAATAGAAGCATCAGGAAGAGAGAGGTGAAGGTTTATAAACTAAAAAAGGGGGCAGTTAGGGTTAAAATATAAACAGCTATTGGAGGATAGATGGGCTAATGAGAGCATAGGCAATGGGGGCGAAGAGGTATGGGGTAGGTTTAAAAAAAGTAGTGTTAGAGTGTTCAGCAGAAGTTTGTGGTTACAGGAAAGTGGGTGCGGGAGGGAAGAGGAGCGATTGGTGGAATGATTTATGTAAAGAGAGTAGTAAGGGGGAAAAAATTAGCATATGAGAAGTTTTTACAAAGTAGAAGTGATGCAAGGAGGGAAGAGTATATGGAGAAAAAGAGAGAGGTTAAGGGGAGTGGTGAAGCAATGAAAAAAGAGAGCAAAGAGAGAGTGGGTGAGATGTTATCAACAAATTTTGTTGAAAATAAGAAAAGTTTTGGAGTGAGATAACAAGTTAAGAAAGCCTAGAGAACAAATGGATTTGTCAGTTAAAAATAGGAGAGGAGAGTTTTTAAAATGGAGAGTTTAGGGGTATTGGGAAGTGGAGGGAATTTTTTGAGGAATTGTTAAATGTTGATGAAGATAGGGAAGCTGTGATTTCGTGTATAGGGAAAGGAGGAATAACATCTTGTAGGAGTGAGGAAAAAGCCAGTTGTGAGTGTGGGGGAAGTTCGTGAGGCAGTAGGAAAAATGAAAGGGGGTAAGGCAGCCGGATTGATGGGATAAAGATAGAAATGTTAAAAGCAGGTGGGGATTTTGTTTTGGAGGGGTTTGGGTTTGCAATTTTTATAAAATGTATGGAAGAGGGTAAGGTACCTAGGGATTGGCGGGGAGAGCATGCATAGTTCCTTTGTATAAAGGCAAAGGGGATAAAGAAAAGTGCAAAAATTTAGGGGGATAAGTCTGCTGAGTATACCTGGTAAAGTGTATGGTAGAGTTATTATGAAAGAATTAAGAGTAAGACGGAGAATAGGATAGCGATGAACAAGGAGGCTTTTGGAAAGGTAGGGGGTGTGTGGACCAGGTGTTTACAGTGAAACATATAAGTGAACAGTATTTAGATAAGGCTAAAGAGGTCTTTGTGGCATTTATGGATTTGGAAAAGGCGTATGACAGGGTGGATAGGGGGGCAATGTGGCAGATGTTGCAAGTGTATGGTGTAGGAGGTAGGTTTCTGAAAGCAGTGAAGGTTTTTACGAGGATAGTGAGGCTCAAGTTAGAGTATGTAGGAAGAGGGAAATATTTCCCCGTAAAAGTAGGGCCCTTTGACAAGGATGTGTGATGTCACCCGTGGTTGTTTAATATATTTATAGATGGGGTTTTAAGAGAAGTAAATGCGATGGTCTTGAACAAGAGGCGTGGAGTTAAAAGATAAAGAATCACACAACAAGTGGAGTTGGTCACAGCTGCTCCTTTGCTCGTTGACACTGTGCTCTTGGGAGATTCTGAGAGAAGTTGAGAGATTGGTAGATGAATTGGTTAGGGTGTGCAAAAAGAAGAAATTTGAAGGTGGATACAGGAAAGAGTAAGGTTATGAGGATAACAATAAAAGATTAGGTGATGATATGTTGAATATAAGTTTGGAGGGAGAGGAGTATGGAGGTGGTGAATGTTATTCAGAATATTTGGGAGTGGACGTGTCAGCGGATGGGTCTATGAAAGATGAGGAGAATCATAGAATGATGAGGGAAAAAAAAAGAAAGTGAGTGGGCACTTAGGAGTCTGTGGAGACAAAGAACTTTGTCCTTGGGGCAAAGAGGGGAATGTATGAGAGTATAGTTTACAACGCTCTTATATGGGTGTGAAGCATGGGGTGATGAATGTTTGCAGCGAGAGAAGGCTGGCGCAGTGGAGAAGTCTGTCTGACGGGCCTGTGTGCTACGGTTTGTGATTTTAATGCAGAGAATTCGTAGTTTGGAACGTTAGGAGGCAGGTGCGGGGGATTACCAAAACTGTTGTCCAGAGGCCTGTGGAAGGTTGTTGAGGTGGTTCGGAATTAGAGAGATTGGAGCGAAACAGAATGACTTCAAGAGTGTATTCAGTCTGTAGTGGATGGAAGGAAGGCGGGGTAGGTGTCGGCCTAGGAAAGTTTGGAGAGAGAGAGTAGGGGTAAAGGAGGTTTTGTGCGCGAGGGGCTTGGACTTCCAGCTGGTATGCATGAGCATTTGATGGAGTTGAATGGAGACAAATGGTTTTTAATACTTGACGTGCTGTTGGAGTGTGGAGCAAAGTAACTTTTATGAAGGGGGTTAAGGGAAACGGCAGGCCGGACTTGAGACTGGAGATGGGGATGTACAGTGACTGCACTCTGAAGGTGGGGTGTTAATGTTGCAGTTTAAAAACTGTAGTGTAAAGCACCCTTCTGGCAAGACAGTGATGAGTGAATGCGATGGTGAAAGTTTATCTTTTTCGGGCCACCAACTTGGTGGGTTGACTAGAATCGGCAAGTGTAGATAATATAATAATAATAATATTTATATTATTTTTATATATATAATATATATATATACTATATATTTTATATATATATATATATATTATATATATATATTTATATATTTATATATATATACCATGTATATATATATGACACTGCGACGATAGCCGAGGATTCTCCTACCCATGTTGTTTTGGCTGCCCCATGGTGAGCGAAAATCCCACATGACGCTCTAACCCATAGAACCACACAATCCTACAAGAATCAAGCACCCAGCAGAGCTAGGTGTTTTACTTTGATCCGTGGACATACGGTAGTGTGGGTGCCTTGGAGATAATTTCATTCTACTCCGTTTGGTGTACTAGCCTCCAGAGCAATATTTCCTCAGAATCCGGTAAAACACCTAGTTCTGCTGGGTGAGTGATTCTTGTAGGATTGCATGGTCCTGTGGGTTAGAGCATCATGTGTGATTTTTGCTCACTATGGGGCGGGCCAATATGACACGGGTTTGGTTCCTCGGCTAGTCGCAGTGTTGTTATTGATTCAGTACCACTCGTTCGTGGTTACAATAATATAAAATTATGCTAGTGGAGGCTAGTACACCAAAGTTGAGTATAAAGAAATTAGCTCAGAGGCACCCACACCACCATATGTCCTCGGATGACGGTAACACACTTAGCTTGGCTGGGTGCATCATTCTTGTAGGATTGCGTAGTCTTGTGGATTAGAGGATCATGTGTTTTCGCTCACCATGAGGCAGGCCAAAGCAGCATGAGTTCGAGTCCTTGGCTAGTCACTGTGTTGTTATCATATATATATATTTATATATATTATTATATATATGATATATATATATATATATATATATATTTATCATATATATATATAATGTGTGTGGGGTGTAAGTAAAAACAACCACTGTGAAAGTGATAGTGAAATTCCAAGTGCATTCGTGACTTCTTACAGATCAAGGAGCTATAAAAATACCATCAAAGGATGGCATGTTTTTATAGTTCTCCTTGATTAAGAGTGAGAAGGCACAAAAGCGCCTCTTGGAATTTCACTATTCTTCCACACTGTGGTGTTTTTGCATATTCTTGATATCACCTTGGTTTACTGGGATTTGTGGTGTTATATATATATATATATTATTTATATATATATATTTATATTATATACTATTTATATCATATATAATATATATATATATATGAATTTATATATATATATATATAATATATATATATAAACATATATTATATATATATTTATATATATATATATATTTATACTATTATTATATATATGTATATATATATATAATAAGGTACCACCTCTAGAACTGTACCCGGGGACCCTCCAGGCTGTTGAATATTTTCTTCTACCACCCCCTATAATTTGTATGTTATATATGTACTTTATTTGTATCCAGAATACATTGATAGAAAACACAATCATGAATAATTGGTACATTATTATCAAAGGTTAATGATCACCTCCAGCCTTCCGAAACAGGACGCGAGCCCCGTATACAGCATACATTTCCCCTCTGGATGGCCTGCTGAGTGCTGGAATGGAAGCGGTGCCTTGTTCCCTGGTGGTGTCGATGAGTCTGGACCAGTTTTTAAGGACAACTTTTGGCATGTTTTCCCCATGATCCCAAGGTCTCTGATCCCACTGGGACAAATTGATTACTGGTTGGCTTATGACCATGTTACTTGTGATCTTGTACGCCTCCCTGTGTCAGCAGCTCCTCCCTGTCGGCCCGACACTGTGATGGAATATGGTGTGGTTAGCCAGTCGTGGACACACAGGTTAGTCCCATGCTAAGAGTTTGCCATTCTTCCAAGGATAGACGGTGATCCTGTCGGGACGGTTTGCTGAGTTGTGGGTATTGTTGGCTGCTAGTGATCGGGGCTCCCTCTCGGCTGCGCATCCAGCTGTAGCAAGGGTTCTCTTGATGATGTCGTTGACCTCATTGTGACTTGCATGCCAGCCCATGGTTTTGGAACAGTTAAGACCATGTAGACCGTATTGGTCTGCTTGCACTTCGCCGCAAATATACGTATATTCTGTGTGAATTGGAGCAGCAAGGTGCAGAGTCACTGCAATATGGAGGGTTTTAGGGTCGAGTCGCGTTCCCATTGCCGATATGGGAACTGTATGGAGAATGTCTTCGGATTGAGGTGCGCTCACAGCCTGGAGACGGGCAGTCTCCCTGTCTGATGTTACAGCCCTGAGCATGTTGGCAAGTACCTTTTCAGTGATCGGGCCATCAAAGCTTGACTGTGAGCCAGTGCTACACTAAGGTTTGGTGCTGGAGCAGCAAGAGTCTCCCATTCAGTGATGGCACTGGCATAGTTAGGGTCCTGTATTCCTGCTGAGTCACTGAGGTTATCAGTAAGAATTTGTCTTATTAACTCGTTTGATGCTATGGAAGAGGAGAGGAAAGATTAGATTTTAGATTTTGCCACCGAAGTGGCTAGTTTATTGTGCCGCCCATATCCATCCTGTGGGCGGTAGCGCGAGAGCATATGGATACACAAAAGGCCTAGGAACTAGGCCCCAAACGGTTAACAGGTGTACATATGGGTTTATATCTACATATCTACAGTTCACTTATCTGTTACATGCAAATTTAGGAAATTTGCTTAGTATAACTGGTATCTTATTTTCATTAATAAGATATCTTGACATGTCACATAGGTTATTATACTGTCTGTCTCTGTATTCCTCAATAAGTGGACAATTAAGTACATAGTGTTCAAGAGAGTGACCATATGCCTGATCACATAATTAACATTTAGTTTGATCATCATCTGTGTGTCTCACAAACTGCCAGAAGTACTTGTAACCAAGCCTAAGCCTGGCCACTGCAACATCAGTCAGTACTTGTAACCAAGCCTAAGGCTGGCCACTACAACATCAGTCAGTACTTGTAACCAAGCCTAAGCCTGGCCACTACAACATCAGTCAGTACTTGTAACCAAGCCTAAGCCTGGCCACTACAACATCAGTGTTCACATTGCAAGTTGCTCCATTAAACATACTTATCTACGATCATGTTATCATAGTGGGTTATAGATCTACTCAGGCTTCTAACTGCATTCCTATAACAATCATTTTCATTATTTGCTTCTCTCCTAAAATTATTCCTAATGCTAGACACAGTTATACCAAAGTTATATTCTACATTCTCCTTCTGGGTACTCTTCTTGGCTAACATATCAACTTTATCATGAAGGAGTAATCCAATGTGTGAATGGATCCATAGCAATTGTACGTTAATTCTTTTGTTTACCTGGAGTTTACCTGGAGAGAGTTCCGCGGGTCAACGCCCCCGCGGCCCGGTCTGTGACCTGGACTCCTGGTGGATAAGAGCCTGATCAACCAGGCTGTTACTGCTGGCTACATGCAATCCAACGTACGAACCACAGCCCGGCTGGTCAGGTACCAACTTTAGGTGCTTGTCCAGTGCCTGCTTGAAGACAGCCAGGGGTCTATTGGTAATCCCCCTTATGTATACTGGGAGGCAGCTGAACAGTCTTCTGCCCCTTACACTTTTTGTATTGTCTCTTAACGTGCTAGTGACACCCCTGCTTTTCATTGGGGGGATGTTGCATTGTCTGCCGAGTCGTTTGTCCCTGATTTTTGAGTATCTATACCTGGCTTCTCCAATGGGGCATTTTGTTGGAATTATATGAGTTAAGGGGTTCATAAAAGACATAAAATCAGAAATAGAAAGAGTCAAGCCATGTCATGGGTTAGCTTTACCCCAATTGGGTTTTGAAAACCCTTTTCATTTTGCAGTGTAGACGCCCACGGGTTAAATTTCTTATGCCTAATTTCAACAAAAAAATTTATTATCGTTCTTAACTGGGGAAAGGGGGCAAAAGAGCAGATGCAGCCCTGCCAAAAGACCCCCGGGTTTTGATCCATCATTTGTAATAACTTGTGATAAAAAATTACTACCAGCTAGGGGGAAAAATTTCTTTTGACATTTTTGCTCTAACAAGAGTTTTAAAGGGAAAGGGTTACTAGCAATGATTTCTTGGGGGGAATTTGCGGGGAAAGTAAATATTAAATGAACACATTTTCCCACGGAGGGGTGAAATTCTTGTTCCCACAGTGATACAGTTTATGCAGGTTATAAAACTTACATGAACTGTACACTGTAGAAAAAAAGGGCCTTTCCCCCCAACCCCTGAAAGATGTTTTCCCTTTTAGTACCCACATCCCGGGCAGGGCCTGTGAGGGTTTGGGGCCCCGGTGTGAAAAAAATTCCCCTAAACCCAAAAATTTGGGCACTCAAGTGCCCCCTTTGGTACTGGCCCAATGCTCCTGTCATCCTCCCAAATTTGGTAGATCTATTGTCTGTGGATTTCCGTTTCATCACAGTGAAGTTTTTGGCCCCTAACATTGCCCCCCTTTTCATCCAGCCCATGGAGTTTCCCTGGAGAGGGCCCGGGGGTTTAAACCCCCCCGGGGCCCCGGTCTGCGACCGGGCCCTCTTGGTGGATAGGGTTTAAATAAAGCCATGCTGTTACTGCGGGGTTGCACCAACCCAATTTACGAAAAACCCCGCTTGTCAGGTACCAACTTCAGGTGTTTGGGTCCAATCCCTGCTTGAAGACAGCCAGGGGTTTTTGGTAACCCCCCTTATGTTTTTTGGGGGGCATTTAAACAGTCTTGGGCCCGGGGAACACTTATTGTGTTGCCCTTTTAAAACCGTGCTATTTGGCCCCCTTGCTTTTCAGGGGGGATATTGAAATCGCCCGGCCAGTCTTCTGCTTTGGGTTGTGAGGGGTTTTTTTCGTGTGCAAGTTCTTTTTTTACTAGTCCCTCTGGGATTTTCCAGGGGTAAAAATTTCCATGTACCCTCTCCCCCCTGCTTTCCCAGGGATACAATTAGGAACTTCAAGCGCCCGAAATTGAGGTTTTTTTATCTCCGTTTGGACCCCGTGAAGGTTCTCTGTACATTTTCTAGGTCAAAAAATTTCCCCTTTGCCTTGAAAGGTGCTGTTAGTGTGCAAAATTTTCCCACCCTAGATAGAACAACCCGGATCTGAAGAGTGTCATAAAGGGGCTTGGCATCTCTAGTTTTAAAAGGGTTCTCATTTTCCCCCTTCTTTTTTAGCAGATGCGTTTGAAACAAGGGTTTGATCCTTGGAAAGGGTTTGATCCTCCCAATGATAACTCCCAGGTCTTTGACGTTAGTTTTTTTCTCTATTGTGAGGTTTGGGGTTTTTTTTTATCTATGTAAATTTTAATTTCCCCACGTTTACCATATTAAATAATTGAAATTTTCACGTTGAACTTCATATTGTTTTCTCAGGACCCCCTTGAAAGGGTTTTTGGGTTATGCCGCCCGGGGCCTTTCCCGTGTCTGGGAATGGAAGACACTGTCCTTTCGATTCGGGTGTCATCTGGAAAGGGAAGGGCACAGCAAAGTGGTTTAAACCCAATTTAGTGTGACATGAGGATTTAGGAACAAGAAGGGGAGGGGACTGTGCCTTGTGGAACAGAGCTTTTCACCGTGGCTGCCTCGGACTTTACTCCGTTGACTACTACTCTTTGTGTTCTATTTGTCAGGAAATTATACATCCATCTACCAACTTTTCCCGTTATTCCTTTAGCACACATGTTGTGCGCTATTACACCATGGTCACACTTTTCGAAGGGTTTTTCAAAGTCTGTGTTTTTTTTCCCCCCCGCATTCTTTTTGTCTTCTAGTGCAGCCAGGACGTTGTCGTAGTGATCCAGTAGTTGAGACAGACAGGAGCGACCTTCTGGGTTGTGTAATTGATGGGTATCTAGATGGGTGGCGATCTTGCTTCTTAGGATCCTTTTAAAGTTTTTTTTGAAATTTGATGTTTGTGCTATCGGTCCCCGTAGTTTTTTTTCTATTGCTTTACTGCCCCTTTGGTTTGGGGTGGGGCTTTGGGCTGTTTTTTTTTAGTAAAATGTTGGGGGCACCCCCCTTTTATGCTCCCCCTCCATGGATGGTAAAAGTCGTGATAGGGGTTCTTTTCGTTTTTGGGAGACGGAGTTCCAATTTTGGGCCCCGGGGCAGAGTGCATGAGCATGTCATTTATCGCCCGTTCGAAGTTTTCTTGGGGTTAGGGTGAAGTAACAGGCAAACGTTCCCCTTTTTCCCGGAGGGTTTAAACAAAGTACACCCAGCTTTTATAAAGCTCCTGGAGAGCGAAAAGTTGCCCAATAAAATGTCACATTAAATTCCACTTGTTTCCCCTTTTTTCCCAACATGTTGTTGGTATTTCCCACCAACATTAATTTCAAAACTTTTAAAATAACCCTATTTGTGTAACCCAAATCAACTTAACCCTACCCGGTGGTAGGGGGTCAAGCATCCAACCGTTCCCCTGACCCCCAAACCAAAAAAGAATTTTTTTAGTTAAATGGCACAAAAACCCTAATCAAATTTAAAAAAAACCCCAAAGAAATGTGATTTTGTTTTTCATCAATTGCTGCGTCAGACAAACCCCCAGTCCTTTGCAATTTCGCAATAAAGCGAACGAACAATTTTTTTTAATCAAGGGAAATATAAATAATAAGAGTTCAGGTTGTTCTTCAACCCTATATTTCCCCTTTGGTTTGGTCTATCTAGATTTGGGTGCTCAGTTTTGGGGCACCCTATTCCCGAATGGGGCATAAATGCTTGGAAAACGAAAAAAAAGGGTGACAAAATTGATCCCTTTTATCAGAAATCTTCTTTTTGGGATAGATGA